>OZ023199.1:8807795-10007795 GCA_963995505.1 Hypericum androsaemum
ATCCATCTCTGCCAGTGCATCTTCCGTTGACCCTCTGTACTGCCCCAATAGAAAGCACAAAGCTTCTTCTCAATTCTCTCACAAGTCTCCACCGGTAAGCTGAAGCAACTCATTACATATATGGGAATGGAAAACTGATTTGATCAAGGTCTCCCGCCCCGCTCTCGAAAGAAAATTTTCCTTCCAACTCCCAATTTTGGCATTAATCCTGTCCTCTATTGAAGAAAAAATTTATCTTTTCGACCTTCCCATTAGTGTCGGTAGGCCCAAATAGGTGTCCTCTTCTTCTCTCAACCTCATTCCCAATATGGAACAAAGTCGAACTTGCTCTGTCTCACAAACATTCCTGCTGAAGTAAACTGAACTCTTCTACAAATTCGCCTTTTGCCCCGAAGCCTTAGAGTATACATCCAGAAGGGAGGGAATATTTCTTAGCTCCGTCTCCGTTGCCCTAGCAAACAAAAGAGAGTCATCTGCAAAAAAGAGGTGAGTAACAACTGGGGCGCCTCTTGCCACTTTCACACCATGTATTCGCCGTGCATTCTCTGCCCGCCTTATAAGTGCAGCCAAGCCCTCCGCACATAAAAGGAAGAGGTAAGGAGATAATGGGTCCTCTTGGCGCAATCCCCTACCCGGGATGAAGAAGTCTCCTACCTATCCATTGACCTGCACAGCATATCACACAGTACGAACACATCTCATGATAAGATTTTCTCGTGTTAAATAGTTATTAAGAGAGTTTTTTCATCTTTTAAAAAAAATATTCTTTTTGAATTTATGACTATCTATAACTATGAGTTAAGGTTAGGGTTAGGGTTTGTGTTAGGGTTTAAGAGTTAGGTTAGTGTATAATTGAAATAATATGATTAGATAGCAATATGAGTAATTATGTGAACAATATGATTAATATAGTTAATAATTAAACTTTGAGATAATTTATATAAATCAAATTATTAATAAGAGAAGTACATAATTGAGATTTTAAAGTGTAAATTTTGAAGAATAAAATTGAATATTAATAGAGTCTAGTAACAAATTTGAAAATAAAAAAATTAAAAACTACAAACAAACAATGGTGGGTCCAACGTAGCCCTACTTGAAAAGACATTCTCTCGGGGGGAAAAGGGGGGTTAAAATTCAATTTTCCCCCTTTCATTTCACCACTATTTTTTTTAACTTTTACAAATATGGATGAATTCGAGACGAATTTGACTCGAATCAAATTCAAATTAAATTATCCGGTTTGACAAATTATAAAAATCTTAAACCGTATTCAATTCGACTTAGAACAAATTCGAATTGAATTTTTGTCGAATCAAATTATTGGCAAATCGAATCAAATTTTTGACGAATCGAATTGAATCGAATCAGATTACGAATCAGATTCTAACAACGGGCAGGTCTAGCCAAAGGTCTCCAAAAGTGAAAAGAGAGAAAAGTGAGAAAAGGGAGAAAGAGTAAGCCAAAGTGTGGCATCCATTGTAGCGAGCGAGTGAAGCTCCACGTGTGTGTGCATGATATAGTAGAATCTCTCCTAGCTTGGACATCCCCGATATAGATCGTTGAGGATCGAACTGGGTGAACACATTTTGTGTCCCTCCTTTTGTGCTTTCCTTTGAGTTTGTGGTTCGTGCTTACTTGTGTTAAGTGCTTGCTCGTGCTTGAGTTATCCGTTGCGTTGTATGGGTCCACGGGCAAGTGGGTAATTTCCCAACACCGATGATGCGCGTAAAAATTGTGCATTTCATCGCACCATTTATGGGTCATTTTTGTGAGATTTTTGTGTCTAAAGCTCTCGAGTCTTGAGTCTTTTTGTCCATTTATAGGTTTGTTGCCTTGGATGGACTCACTTGTGTTTTTGGTCTTTTGGAAGTATTTGGAGCAGTTCGGGACCATTCAGAGTGGATATGGAGGAAAACTTAAGGTGAAGTGACCAAAACAAGGAAGTTTTGAAGTCCCCCCGGGAAGTAGGAAACCCATCGAGCGGCGCCCTCGAGCTCTCGGATGTTCTGTGACTTTTTTGTCTACAATTTCACCCGCTGGGCTGCAGTTTTGATGTTGCCAAACTAAAGGGCAGCAACTTTCTGCTCAAGCATCGGATGATGACAAATGAGGTATCATTGGAAAGCTAAAAAGAAGATATACATTTCATCCTTTAATAGTTGAAGTCCAATTTCGGAGCGGTAGGTGGCAAAATCCACCAAACAGAGGGCGCAAAAGGGAATCTGTGACAAAAAAAAGAGAGCATTTTAACCTTGTATTCATCCTAGCTCTTTTAGGGTTTTGTAAGGGACCTATAAATACCCCTTTTAGGCCTCCCATTAACTTTGTCTAGTCTTTTAGGGGGCTATAATCTTATGTTTGCCAAAAACACTCTTCATCTCCTCTCTCAAGGAAGCAAGTTAGGAAATTGAAGAAGGAGAAGGAGGCTAGGATGCTTGAAGACATTATTGAATTTTCTAACTCTCTCTCTCTCTCTCTCTCTCTCTCTCTCTCTTTAATTGAATGCTTGTGACAATAGTTTTGCCTTTATTGATGTTGAGTTTGAGTTTGTTGATGTGTGAGTAGTTGTATGTGGATTGGGTGCCCTTGAATGCTCTTAACGACTTAGGTTTCGAATGGCTTTTAGTTTAAGTGTGCGAATTAGTGGGTAAATTTAATGCTTTTAGTTGGGTCATGTGAGATTAGGGTTCAAATACACCTAGGAGTCTCGAGAGGGGTGTGGTAATGTTATACCCTAGTTCAAGCTTTGAACTCCAGGGAGGGAATCATTAATGGCCTATGATTTAGCTAAATGATCTAGTGGAAACCCGAAGTACTTGGTTGAGAATGAGAGCCAAGGAGTTAGCCGACTAGTTGACTATAGGAAACCTGACGTACGTGAGAGTGAATGGTAGATGCTAGTTATTGTTAGGGTGGTTCATTAATGAGTAGGATCGAGGACTAGAACTGGTGACTCAGACAAGCTTGTGTGAGGTTGACAACTCACAAATAGAGGTGTCCAACGAGTGGGCCATTTGAACACGAGAGACGTCTTTGTGGTGTGATTGATGTGACTGTGAAGCACCATGCACTAGATTAACCTAGGACCGATATGAGCCCAAGAGAAATCTAGTTAGGAGGGTTGTGTTCAAGAGATTTCCTTGCTAACTATTTCTATTCTTGGCTACCTAAGCTTGTTTATATTTAGCTTTAGTTAATTAGACACCTCATCACTTATCTTATCTATCGTCCTAGACTAACTAGTGAGTCGAATATGTGACCTAGATCTCACTCTTCGTGGTTCTACAATTCTACTTCAATTTATTATAACGGGTGTTGAAAAAATGCCCTCGTCACCTGATGACTAGAGTGAAGGGATTTCATGGAGAGGTATGGTCGGTTGACTAGAAGAACTTGCCTGATGGATGAGAGTGAAGGGAGTAGAAGCTAGTCGTCTATAGGGTGCACGGAAAGGAGTTGGGTCAAAGGTGATGGGTCAGACTAGAAGAGAAGCCCCGGGCTGACAACCAGATCAAGTGCCCTCACCAAGGCTGGACCCTAACCCGCGAACCGACTTTGGCAAGGGTGATGAGAGTGAAGCATGGCTGCCTTGGAACCCCTGGACCATCACGAGCTTAGCAAGCCCACAAAGTTGCCTAGTTAGGAAGGTAGCATGGAAGGTGCATGGCCCAACTTTCCATTTATTGTCTAGCATTTTAGTCGTCTCCGATTGCACACACCACCTCAACCAGAAACTACAAAAATATATCCGTCCTAGATCTAGATAGCTAGCCAACGTAGCGAACTCTAGGTCCGCTCCCCGTGGATACGATATCAACCCTTACTTATCTTTAGTGCAAGGGTCGGGTGTCAAACTCGCCCCGCATCACCAGACCTGTGGCTGCCTCCAGCCTCCAGCTTCTGCCAATCCCATTGGCTGCAGCCAGCCTCCTGACGTGCGCCAGCTTCAATCTGTTCACGCCACAACTTCCCAACAACATGCAAACACAATATTGTTAAAAATTGTTAGGGAGTGCTTTACAGCTATTTACTCATACTTAAAATAATCTACCCAATAGGTGTTTGTTTTATTGGTTGGCTGAGTACAATAGAATCTCCTGTTCTTTTTATTATTGACTTAACGTGGTTTTAGACAAGTAACTATCCAGAGATTGAATTCAGAAGCACCATAAATAAGAAAAATTGATACAAATTGCAAAACAATAAATCTCATTGGCATATAAAATAGCAAAAACAATATGAGATTTATAACACTTCGGTATTTGGCGGACTTCGTATTTGAGTTGATGAGGTAAAAATCGTCACGGATCTGTTCCCGGTTTGTAGGGGAATTCGTTTCTTTTTGGGCATCTTTTTAGGTACCTTTTTTAAATGTCGCTGTTTCAATTGTTTAGACTTGTTGATCTGTCTCAATACGGCTTTACAGGCGTTCATGTTTGGAAGATATTTTGGTTGTGGGTCACCTATCTTGACAGCGATTATGAACTAAAAGACTAAAATCTATTTGCTTTTGACAAATATTTGATTATGATAACGGGTGATTTCTACGATGGACCATATTTGTCGTCTGGACCACCAATTTTTTGTTGTTGAAACAATTTGTCACGTATGAAATATATATTTTTTGGCAAATTAGTATGACCAAATGTCAAATGTGAAATTTAATGTTCAAAATATTCTTCTGTTATCTCCCATATTTACAAATATTCAACTCTTAGGTCCCTAGTATTAGAATCGCGAAATTACGAAGAGGCATTTGAAAAGACCCTACCACCCCTCAACCAAATATAACCCGCCGAGAGAGTGAAAACCTTAAAAAATTAACCTGAAACTCCCAAAAAAACTTACCCGAATCTCAAACACCCTCTCTCATTCCTCTCCTCCAACGCATCTGCCGCAACCAACAATCTACCCGCCACGACCAACTCAACCTCGCCATGAGTCGTGAGTCTGTTCCCTTCCTTCCTTCATCGACCCCTCTCCCATCTTGGAGGAAGATGAGCCGGGTTAGCGCTGTTTTTCGAATTGACACCCAAGTAACATTTTGACTTTGGCCAATTTATGCAAACAAAAAGTGAAAATAAAATTAAAATATCCAAGAATAAAAAACTGAAACAGTTATTCTTTCTTCCCCCTCTCCTCACTGTTGAAAATCAACATCAAATGCTATTTCACTGTCAAACATAGTAAATTATGTCACCTAGTTAATGTATTCAATTACATGATACTCGATTAAAAATACACATCAAATCGCAAAGGATGAAAATAAACTTCGGTCACTTTTTATGATTCGCGGAGTTTTTTGGCCAAATGTATGACCATAAGGAGTTGTGCAATATTAACTATCTGAAATTATGCCCATGTTTATTTTTTTATGAATTTTTATACCAGTGTCGAACATTAGACCATGTGCATTGGCGCCCTCACCCACCTTATCCATGCCATGCGGCAAAATTTTTTTTTATAAAAAAGATAATGAAAGGCACCCCCTTTCCCTTGCCTTCGCCCTCGTTGTTTATTTTTTATTTAGTTAGTTACACTTGGTACAATGTTATTCGTATAAATAAATTTTTTGGATATTATTTGTGTGGTTAAAAAAATTAGAGTTATCTTTAATATAAAAATTTTTATTTTTCAAAAATCTTTATAAATAGAGCCCAATATTGACTCATCTCTTTATATCTCGAATTAATTCTATCAAATTTTATATTCCAACTTTTGTAATTAATTTTGTTACTTAATCTTTTTTTTCCCCTGTTTATAGTTACGGAATAATCATTTTCATATATTTATTATAATTTTTATATATCCAAAAAATGATAGTAGATAATATTTAGATGAGAGATAAATTAATTATTTATTAAGTGACTTAGGTTGGTGCAGGTTGCGGATGTGAGTAAAAAAATAGATAATCGAGTTGGGTTGATATGGATGAAAAAAAAATTAATTATTTATTCCGTAACCTAGGTTGAACTAAGTTGCGGATACTGATGGTCTTATAAGTGATCCCTTTTTTTAGAAGAACAGCACACCAAAGTATATTAATCAAGTAGGAAAATCTGAAAACAAGAGAACATCCAGTTCGACTGGATGAGAGAATAACCAATTACATGAGAGCAAGCCTAGTCTACACTGTTTAGCAACCCAATCAGCCACCACATTTTGACGACGAGAAATAAGAGAAAGCTTGCACCAAGGTAAAAAGGAAAGTGAATGACGAATGTTCCTGACCAACATCTCAACCTCCCAGTGGATGCGAGAATCAGACTCGGTTATGAAGGCCACAGCTAGGCTGCAATCTGTCTCGATAACCAAGTACACAAAAGGGTGTTCGTGCTGGATCAGAGAGACGGCCAAGTCAATAGCCCGCAACTCAGCTTCAAGAGGAGAGCGAGCAATAATAGTGTTATGCTGACCCGCAAAAGCAAGGCCTCGAAAATTTCTTGCAATTGTAGCGACCCCGGTAAGAGACGAGGCCTCCGTCCAAGACGCATCACAATTGAATTTCAGGATCCCCCTTTCAGGCGCCATCCACGAAATTTGTTGAGATGCACATGGTAGATGATCCCCAGATAAAGTACCTGTTAACTGTAAAAATTCATTGCAGTAATGAGACGCACGGACAGTAGTCAAAAATGGATTAATACTAACACCTTCCAAAATATACTTGTTCCTAGAAAGCTACAAACTCCAACACAAGTGCATAACAAAAGGAACAAAGGAATCCGCATCACCAATGTTCAGAACATCAAAAACCGAATTCAGCCAATGTTAAAATAAGTGATTCCTTAGTCTTGTTTGATCTTACAAGTTATATGCATCGGCGTATGTGCTTCTCCACCGACGGATCTTTCAAAGATAAGTTTAGTCCATTTTGGTTGGACTTTAGATCCAAATGACAGATAATTGTCGTTTTAACAGGGTTTTTTTTAATGGTGTTACTATTCACCATTTTTTGTGAAAAAAGCGTCTGATTTGAAAGTATTGCGGGGACGGTGTCCACGTCGCACGGACACCGAAAAAAGTCAGATATTGGACCAAGATCCGACTTTTTTTGTCGGATGACCAAGATCCGACTTTTTTAGTCGGATATATCATCCAACTAAAAAAGTCGGATCTTGGTCCAAGATCCGACCGTTTTTGTCAGATCTTGGTCGATAAGCCATATCCGAAATCTGAATAGGAGATTTCGGATATGACCAAGATCAGACTTTTTTGTCAAATATATCATATTGGTCCAAGATCCGACTTTTTTGGTCGGATCTTGGTCGATCATATGGCCTATATAATGGATACCTCGCAGAAGCCTTTTGTCATCCATACGAAGACGTCCTGCATACTATAGAAGACCCTGCCCAAAACCAGGTAAATTTATTTACTTTAATATTTTGGTATATATGTAGAGTTTGTTCATTAATTAAAAATAATTAGTATATTTTAGCTTTGAAATTATTAATTCCTTCTATTTTTTGAGTGTGATATCTGATTGTTTAAAATTTTGTGGGTGTATATATGTAGAGTTTGTTCATTAATTAAAAATAATTAGTATATTTTAGCTTTGAAATTATTAATTCCTTCTATTTTTTGAGTGTGATATCTGATTGTTTAAAATTTTGTGGGTGTGCGGATTTTATAAACTGACCAACCCCAATGGCCAGACCGGTTTAATGAGTCAGACCGGTCGGGTTGGTCGGATCGGTCTGGTCTGTCAGACCGGTCTGGTCGGTCGGACCGGTCTGGTTAGTCTGACCAATCCGACCGGAACAACCGGTCAGATTGTGAATTTTTTCTTGATAAATTCCGGATGGTCGAGTACAAAAAGTGACCACCCTGCCAGTCCGATTAAATTTCATCTGGTTCTTAAGGTGGTCTCGGACCAAAAAATTGATGGAGAAGAATGTATGTTTATATGATATTTTCGTTAATATAAATTATGTTTTGTGTTGCTAATATAGAATTGCATACTGTTTTCTTTTGTTGTAGTATTCATAATGGCTAACTGGTTTATAAGAATAAAGTTGAAATACGATGGAGTAATTTTCAACAACAATGAAACCGGTTTTGATTACCAAGGTGGTGGGAAAGAGAAGTTGAAGTTTCATGCAGTATTTGTTAGATACAATATCTTGCGAAAAAAAGTTAACGAAAAGATCCCAATAGGTCCAAATGAAGAATTTGGGCCATTGATATTTAGATGTCCATTTGGAAGAGGACAATTTGGTCCAATGTTTATTAACGACGATGAAGATGTTAGGATAATGCTGGAGACCATGATTAACTTCTTTGGACCAATGGTGAAGGAGATTAAGCTTACAATCATTGTGAAAAAGAGGGTTAATAATTACAACCCGTTTGTCGTTGAAGCTGGTACGTCAACGGGGATGGATGTTGCTCATGAACCAATATTTGATTGGTTTGAAAATGATCCTAGAGAGACGGGTCCATATGCCACATACAATTTTGATCGTGAAGACGAAGCAGAAGAAGTAGAAGACGAAGACGAAGCAGAAGAAGACGAAAATGAAGCAGAAGAAGACGAAGATGAAGAAGAAGTAGTAGAAGAAGAGGAACAACAATACCGAGAACAACAATACGGTGAACTCGCTCTAACTGATCCCGGTGAACAATCATCGATGACTGTTTATGGTGAAGAATGGGATTGCGACCGAGCAATAGATGGAAGTTGTTTTGGTTTGTTGAAAGAGGGTACGATTTGGAAGAGCAAATTTGATGCAAAGAGGGAGATCGAGGCGTTCGTAATGAACAATGGGCGTGAGTTTGTCCGAAAAGAAACAAGGCCAGAAACTTTTTCTGTGAAGTGTAAAAAATGGGAGACGGATGATTGCAAATGGGAGATCCGTGTCTCACAGGAAAGAAGGGGCACACTTTTCAGTCCATGGAAAATCGTGAAACACACCTACCCCTATACATGTGGTCGCCTACGGAAGTCGCGGGATCATAAACAACTCACTTCTGCTTTCATTGCATAAATTATTAAGAAACGAGTAGAGGAACAACCAGAAATTCATGTGGCCACTTTAAGGTCAGAGATCCATGACCATATGAAGTTTAGACCCTCGTATACGAAGACTTGGTGGGCAAAAGAGATGGCGTTTCAAGATTTATGGGGGGATTGGCAAGAATCTTACAATCGCCTTCCGCAATGGTTTGCAGCATGCAAGGCAAATAATCCTGGAACTGTTGTTGAATGGGAATATTATCACACCCTCCCTGGTTGCGACCATTACATGGAAGCACTGATGCCTGGAACAAAGATCTTTAAGCGAGTTTTTTGGAGCTTCAAGCCTTGCATTGAAGCTTTCAAACATTGCATGCCTGTCTTGGAGATTGATGGAACGTTCTTGTATGGAAAATACAAGAATGTCCTCCTGATCGCCACTGCAATTGATGGTAATAATGCTATAATTCCAATAGCATTTGCTCTGGTAGAGGGTGAGAACACGGATAGTTGGCCGTGGTTCATGAAACAAGTCTGGAAGCACGTCACGCCTGGTCGACATGGAATATGTGTTATTTCTGATCGACATGCTGGCATATTAAAGGCAATGGATACGGAGTATGGTTGGGGAGAAGACAGTGATGCCGCCCATCGATATTGTCTTCGACACGTAGCAAGCAATCTTAACAAACACTTCAAAAACGACGCCATGAGGAATGTCATGAAGATTGCAGGTGACATGCACAAATGTTTTGTAGTCTAAAACTATTTTACAAGTTGTTACTCCACATTTAATATTTTTACTATGTTGGTTGTAGGAATGGAAGCTCAACTGTGGAAGTTGGAAGCTAACATGCGAGAAATATGGAATGTCGACCAGGAGGTCTTCAACTGGATGTATGAACAGGAATTGCCCAAGTGGAGCTTAGCGTGGGATGGCGGACGCCGATATGGTAACATGACAATGAATTTTGCCGAGTGCGTAAATATGATCTTCAAAAAAGTTCGTCGTTTACCGGTGACGGCCTTGGTGGCAGAGACATTTAACAAGCTAACCGAATATTTTGAAGAGAGATCAACTAAGTGTATGAAAGAGAGCTGTACTGGCAAAATATTGATGTCACAGAAGCTGCTAAATAGGTTGGAGCGGTGGGAGGGAAAGGCCAATGGACATAGAGTGCGAGTTTCTGACAGTACAGTTGGATCGTACGAAGTTCGCACTGGGTACGATATGAGAAGACAAAAGGGGGACAGAAAGCATTCAGTTAATCTTTCCACAGGATTTTGTGGCTGCGGCAAATTCCAGGCTTACCACTATCCGTGCTCACATGTGATGGCGTGTTGTACTGAACTTGGCATCGATTACAAGATATTTGTGGATAAGTATTATCGCCTGGAAACCACGCAAGCTTGCTACCAACTGAAGTTTGTTCCTCTGGGCAATCCTAAATATTGGCCGTATCCTGAAGATCCAACGGTTGTAAGGCTCATTCCAGATGAAAGATTAGCGAGGGGTAGAGGACAGCCACGGAAGCGCATACATAATGAAATGGATACAGTGCCTTTCGTCCGATGTACGCTCTGTAAAATAAGGGGTCACACAAAAGCCAATTGTACTAATATAAGAGCAGTTGCGGCGGCAAGAACGGCTAAAGCAGCTAAAGCGGCAGCTGTATCCGTAGGGGCAAGTACGAGTAGACGCCGTCGTGGACGTTGAATTGTAATTAATTTTGAACTGAAAGGATTGTACTTTGTAATATTTTGTGAAACTTTATGTGGGTTGTGTTGAGTTTCTTTGTAACAGTCTGAAGTTTAAGTTACTCTATCTTAGCAGAATAATGACGCATTACACATTCTAAGTTTGGGTATATTTTCAAACGATTACAGAGGCCATCCAACGATAGATCAGAAGTCCCTCCTCAGAAACCTACCAAAAGCAAATATTATTACAAGCTTGTCAAGCGAGATCCAGAACCGTGGAGTAGAGCCATGGACTTTCTGACAGTTGAAGGTATTCCGTTTTTCTATATTGGATCACATAATATTTTTATTAAATTTTAATTTATTTTACAGGGATGATGATAGGAACCTATTTTAAAGGGACAAGTATTCAGAGCTTCAAAAATACCTATAGTGGTACTACAGTTATGTCGGTAAGAAATTTTACATTATCCTTTAATTTGAGTTAGCATCATAGTCAATTTTATAACAAGTATTTTGTATTTGCTTGTAGATGGTTGTAGAGGTGACCCGTTTTCAGCGTGTCGGAATTGGCGCACTTGCGACATTAAAGGTACAATTAAAAGAATTTTATTTATTCTTACATATTTATGTTATGTGAGAAAATTTTTAAACTTTTAACATATTATAGGATTCTACAGGCAATATTACTGGTACCATAAATGACTCTACCGGTCTTGTTGAAGCTGGATGTGTGTTGTATCTTAAAAATGTGAGCATATCCTTTTTTTTTCTCAATAGTCCCAGATAGTTGTTTACTGATTTTCTGGTTCTTCAACAGGTAAAAGTTGACTCGTCCCCATACCCGAACAACAAATTATTTAGCATTACTGATGAGAACGTGGTTAAAGTGTTCAAGAAAAATGGAGAATCTGATGAAGATTCCCAAGAACAAACTCGTCCAGCACCATCCTATGATGGTCGTCGTCCTTATCCTCCAGCACCATATCCTGAGGGACGTGGTGCCGATTTGAAGGCACTATATGGCTCAGAGGCCTTTGAGTGGCTCCAAGAACAAAAGAGGTTAGAGCTGCATAAAAAGGAAGCTGAAGCTAAATCAGCCCTTCGAAGGAAAGCCATACGAGCTGAAGCAGACCGCAAAGCCAATGACATTTTCAACAATGAACCATGGACAACAGCTATTGAATTTGTTCTATCTCACGGTATTACGAAAATACTTATACATACTTGTTACTTACATTTATGGAGTATCTAATTTTTAAATTTTTTAGGTTTGATGTATGGAGCTAACGTTGATGGAGTATCTATTGAGGATGTAAAAACTATCTCTGAAAACATCACAATTCCACAGGTAACATTTGTACATATATGAAAATTTTGCAATTTGCAAGTAATGTTATTGTTAACTAAGAGACTTGCAGATGGTTCTGTACGTGAAAAAGAAGAAACATGTATACGGCAATAGTTTCCGAGCAGTTTTTCAGGTATTATAATATAATGTATTATTTGTTTCTTAATCATATTTTTTAATTATCAAAGACTTCATATCTATAAATTTATGAAGGATCCTACTGGCGAAATCACGGGGAGTTTACAAGACATTGAGAGTACCTACTGTGATGGATGTGTGTTGCTAGTGAAAGATGTAAGCTTATATTATCATTACATCGTCGTCAGTAAATTATTTTAATATAATCATTGACCTAATTAAGTATTTTTTGAACAGATTTATGTCTCGTATGAAGAAAATCGAATACATTTCAGTGTTGATCACGAGAATGTTAAACGAGTTTTCAAGGAATAGTGGCAAATATGTCCCTACCGGGAATTCTGATGAGAATTGTGACAACGTGTTGAGAAACATAAAGACATTTTTTTTATCTGTTATTTCAGATTGTTGTCATCCTATTTTAGTATTGCACTTCTTAGTTTTGTCATGTCGTATTTCCTTATACCGAACTTTGTTTAATATCTTGACGGCATACTTATCTAAAAAGGTATAACGTTTGAAAAGTTTCGAGAACTAAAACACAAATCATAAAAAAAAAGTGAAGTTAATACAGTCATAAAAGCATCCAACGAATGTCTAGTACAAAAGCATAAACTACTTCTTCTTCTTCTGAGGCTTCTCCTTTTGATGCTTATCTGCGTGAGCATTCGCCTTCCCCTTTCCCTTTCCAGGCACATTCAGGTGTCCTCCTGTAAAACATCGCACACCAGCCTCTCTAGCTCCCCGATTAGGCTGACGCCGGACCAGAGGTATTTCTTCATCCTCAAAATCGGTTGGATCGTCAAATGAAGAGTCACCACTAGCATGAGTTGTAGTATCACGTGGCGAAGTCCTATTATAAAATATCATACAAATTTATCAAAATCAACAAATTATGTTATCAACACAATAAAGCCATAATTTTTAAATAAAATTCATAATTTACACACACCAAATTGTAGAGAACCAACCTCTGTATAGGTGTCTTAAATAGTTGGGATGTCTTTACACCAGACCGGGTCAAACCAAAACTGGACTGCGTGTCGGACGTATGAGCCCCAGTTTGGGGCCAACCAAATATATTTTCCCTGAATAATGGATGAGCAGCGGAGGGGGCGACGCCGAAACCCGATCCGGAAGTGCCCAGTCCGTAAGAAAATGGCTGCACAGACCTAGCTGCCGTTGTACAGTCTCCAATGAGAACACCCCTAATAACAAACCCAAAAATTTATATAATAATGAAATCAAATCAATTGAACATATTGTAATAAAATTCATAATTAATACCACAAATTAAGATAAACAAATACCTCTGCCTAGGGGGAGTAAACAGCTGGGAATGCGGCACCCCAGTGTGGGCTAGGCCGTAACTCGAGTGCTGGTGGGACGGCTGGGAAGCGGAGCCGGGGGTGCCAAAATCTGTGTGCTGGGAGAATGGATGAGAGGCGGAGGTATCCATGCTGAGAGACGTCACTATGTTTGCTGGAATCTGCGATCTCGACCGATAATCTTCCCAGACCATGGGCTCCACTTGATAACCAGGTACGGGCTCAAGCCGGGGTATTGGTTGCCGCTTATTGAAAAGGGTGGTTTTGCATCTCACGACAGATACCCTCTCTGATTGAGGAAGATCGTATGTCATGTGCTCCGCCAGTCCCATAGGTGGCTGGCTGTCGCGGAGACCTAGGTACCATCTTTGCTCGCCGGCGAACCCAAGTGCAACCTGCGACAAATTCTGAATTTCTGAAATGTCTGAAGACCTGTGGCGTATATGCTCAACAACATCCGCCTACAAATAAAATTTTATTATCATTAGCATTGTGGAACATCGCTATTAAAATTAAAATAGACAACATCTTTATTTAACATAGCTAAATTGACTTACACTCATGTGTAACATTGGGTTAGCAGGGCTGATGAATCGCCGAGTAATCTTCCTGTACCAATCCATATATCCATCATGATAATGGATATACGGCGATGTAGGTACTCCGTGATACACATATCTTGTCCGAAATTCCACCCAGATCTTCACATGGCCTTCGTAAATAGCATTCCAATTTTGGCCAGCCTGACCCCGACCATCCACCGCACTATGTATCGCCTCATCGATCTCAGTGCTAGCCAGAATACCCTGGAGTAATCCGAACTATCGTAACACCCGATCAGGATAATGCCACTCCACATGCAAAAAGCATATCAACGGGACTCGTGCCAACCATAAGCCACAATCACGATGGCATATTGTCGGGAGATTGCCAAGAATCTCGTCGTTATACAGCATCCATACAACCTGTAACAAATGCACACACTCGTAGCTCGTCCAAATGGTCGTGGTTATATGTATGCAACACAGTATGATTTAAGTCAAAACTATTCATTAAAATTTAATAAACAAATTACTTACATCTGATTCTCTAAGCTCATCCAACCTGCGTCTGTAAACAGATACGGTTGTTATTTTTTTGCTAGCCGCTCTGTTAAATTTTCCACTCCACCTGCACAATGACATAAAAATATCACGTCAAGTCTATAAGGTTAATCAGCGGCTACAGCGCATTAAGTAATAATTTGTACCTGATGCCCAGTGCTTGCCCAGGTTGTTGCACTGCCGGATTTAACAAAACCGGATGATTTGGGATGATCCGTTCCCAAGCCCACATACATACTAGCGCCATCGCCCCGGCAATAAGTGAACGTGTCGAGCTTGTGGCTCTACATAAATGGCTGTACGTGTGTGACAAACACGCACTATCCCAGCTGTAAGAACCAATTGCCTCTACATTCTCTAGAAGTGGCAACCAGTATGTGTTCACCCTCGCATCACTAGACTCGGGAAAAAGAATGCATCCGATAAGTCACAATATGTTCGCTCGAACATATCGTTTTACGACCTCATCACCAGCATCAATCGGGATAGTAGCAGGGTCAAAATGGTCCTCGAACCATTTAAGGGCAATTTGGTTTTTCCAAACCATTCCAGGGGTATCTGCCTGGTTACTGCCAAATAGGCGTACGCAAAACTCGTGCCAATCAGGAGGTGTCTGCAACCCTGTTACTGGGTGACCATCGATAGGAAGCCCGAACAACACAGCAATGTCCTGAAGAGTAACTGTCATCTCACCCACAGGCATATGGAACGTATGGGTCTCGGGCCGCCACCGCTCCACTAAGGCTGTAACAAATGCTGTTTCGAGAACGACCCAGCCAATACACCACACATCCCAGAAACCTGCCTCCTTCATGTAGGCTATGAAGGCCTCGTTCTGCACATGAGACACCGTCCATTTCCGTCGGTGTATCTTCAACAATGTGTCCTGATTATCGTTAATCCCTTCACGAACCTCACGGTTCCACACGTCTTGAGAACGGTGCACATCCTGGTGCACTAATACCGACGTATCTAAGGGTCCTCCATTCCCTAGAAGATGTCCGTATGGCTGTGCATCCATATCTAAACAACACAATAGACATATTAGAACATTATATTAACTTACCAATATATTAACAAACTTAGCAAATCCAACAATGTTAAACATTGAACAATTAGAACATTAATAAAAAAATTAATTAAAATAGCGTTATTACAGACCATATTACGGTCACATTATTTAACGGTCAAACCACTCAGACCTTATTTTGGTCAAACTGGCCGGCCGGACCATCTTTCGGTCAAACCGGTCGGACCATCTTTCGGTCAAACCGGTCGGACCATCTTTCGGTCAAACCGGTCGGACCATCTTTCGGTCAAACTGGTCGGACCATTTTTCGGTCAAATCGGTCGGACCATAAATTGGTCAATTTGGTCTGATCAATTTTTTGGCCAGACCGGTCAGACCGAAATTTTGGTCGCACCATTCGGACCAAATTTTTTTTAACCAATTATCTACAAATTACAATTAACCAACATCAACAATTAACCAATTAACTAACATCAACAATTAACCAATTAACTAACATCACCAATTTACCAATTAACTAACATTCACAATTAACTAATTAAAAAAATAACTAATTAAAAAATTTACCTAATACGACGTCGGGGGCCGGACCGAGAGGCGGGCGAGCCGGCGAGCAGGAGCGGGGAGCGGGGAGCGGGGAGCCGGGAGAGGGGGCGGGGAGCGGGGAGCGGGGGCGGGGAGCGGGGAGCGGGGGGCGGGGAGCGGGAGCGGGGGCGGGGAGCGGGGAGCGGGGGCGGGGAGCGGGGGCGGGAAGCGGGGAGCGGGGGGCGGGGAGCGGGGAGCGAGGGCAGGGAGCGGGGGCGGGGAGCGGGGAGCGGGGGCGGGGAGCGGGGGCGGGGAGCGGCGAGGCGAGCGGGAGTGGGGAGCGGCGAGGTGAGCGGGAGCGGCGAGCGGGAGCGGGGAGCGGCGAGGCGAGCGGGACAGACGGGAAGGCGATGTCGGGGACGGGAGTGTGAGCGACGGAAAAAGTCAGATTTTGGTGTTTATACCGACCGAAATCCGACTTTTTTTGTTGGATCTTGTTATAGTTGGATCTCGATATCCTTCGGAAATCGGATAGGATTATCGACCAAGAGCCGACAAAAAAAGTCGGATCTTGGTCATCCGATAAAAACGGTTGGATCTTGGTCATCCGACAAAAAAAGTCGGATCTTGGTCCAAGATCTGACTTTTTTCGGCGTCCGTGCCACGTGGACACCATCCCCGCAATACTTTCAAATCGGACACTTTTTTCACAAAAAATGGTGAATAGTAACACCATTCAGAAAAAAAAAACCCATTATTTCGTTATTTGTACGTCGTTTTCCTTCTACAGTTTCTTACTCTTTTTTGGTATGGAACTTTTACTTTCTTTATTTTTTTTTTTGTGGTAAAACTTTTACTTTCTTTATTGACCCTGTTGAAAGGAAGACAAACATTTTTGGAAGTCTGATAAGGAGACATGACAAGACGAAATAAGATATTTATAGTAAAAGATATTCATGGTTATTAATTTTTTTATAAATTTAGTTTATGGTTATAAATTTTTTTATTTTTCTATAACCACTATCTATATCAAATTGCAATGGTCACTTTAAATAATACTGAAAATATAAATTTCTAAATATTCTGATTTTATTTTTATTTTTCTATCACATTCTTTACTCAGTCTCTTCTCTCTCGTTTCTTTCTCTTTTCAACAAAAAAAACCATCACTCACTAGCTGTTTCTTTCTCTTTTCGACAAAAAACCATCACTCATTAACTAAAATTTATAAATGATCAGTGACACCTTTTACCCCAAGAGACAAAAGATATATTGAAATAAAGTCAGGACGGTAATAATTTTAAGAGATAATTACATATAGAATTTCAGTGTATACTCAAATAGACTCTGAGGATCTTATAATTTTCCTACTAATTGCTGAGTCCCTATAATTTGGTTATTATTATACTTTCGGGTCCCTGGCTCAAGTAAATGACTCTAATACCCTTACAAAAAATTTAAAAAAAATCATGTACTACGCCGGCATCATCAGGAACATCGGGAACTCGCCGGTCTCCGTTATCGTCCTCGCCAACAACAACTTCCACGGGTGCATTCCGGCGAGCCTCGGCAACATGTCGAACCTCAACGAGATCATCCTCACGGCTGTATTCTGATTTCCTCCCCGCCACCCCCACTGCCGTCCAATGGAGTTCTCTCTCTCTCTCTCTCTCTCTCTCTCTCTCGGCAAGGTTCAGCTGGGAGAGCTGTCGGCTGGTGAGCGATTTTCCTAGCGAGTACTTGTCGTCCAGGGCCTGGGTTCCCAACGACAGGACGACGAAGCCTTCTTCTTCATGTAGTCCTTGTAGGCGACGAGGGCTTGGGATCCAGCCATCTTGGGGGCTGTTGGGTTGATGGCCCACGAGATTCAGCCGCGATGAAGGTGATGGAGAGAGTGGCGTTGGCGACATCGTAGGTGTAGTGAAGGTACGTGAGTTGTCGCCTAAGGGTAAGCAACCGGTGAAGCTAAAATGGCCGGAGAAAGGAAGTGGCTGGAAAAATGTCCGGAGAAGATAACCGGCGATTTTAGTTGACCGGAGCAAGGGCATATCCGTCATTTTAAATATAAGATAAGAAAAAATTGATTAATGACATCAACCAGGGACCCGAAAGTATAATAATAACCAATGTACAAGGGCTCAATAAATAGTAAAAAAATTACAGAATCTTCAGACTCTATTTGACTATACCCTGGAGTCCTGAGAGTAATTATCTCTAATTTTAAAAATGAAACGTGTAGTGTCGTGATTTGAAACTTTTGTCTGACGCTCGAAGATTGCACGCGCCGTTGCCTTTTCAATTGGCTAACTTTAAAAAAAATTAAAGTTCACTTTTAGTGATACAATATTTTACGCGCAGCGTCATTCACAACCACCCGCTAAAAATAATACATATTTAGAAGAATGTTTCAATAATCAAAGCGAAAGGTCAAAACTTTTACCATCCACCACTAAGTGACAGTGGTTATATTTAACGACAGCCAAGTCATTGTCCACGTGGAAGAAACTATGATGTATTATACCACATCAAGGTCATAAAGTATTAATCTAATAGCAAAGTCTTGGTAACCCAACGTCATAAGACGTTCTAAATATCTAGAAAGTCCAGAGTTTAAATTCTGACATATATTAGAGTGTGAAAATTTATTTTGAAAAAAACTAATATAAAATTGATTAAACAAATATCACTTGGTTATTATATTATAACCTGTCATAAATTCTGTGAATTTTAATCAATAAGATAGTGATGTGAAAAAAATAAAATTTAAAGTGAATTTTCTCCTGTTGCTCATGCACTTCTAATAAAACAACCTATAGAGGGTCCAAAAAAAAGAGAGCAGTTCATCAGTTTTTTTTTTGTAAATAGATTAATTATATATATACTCCATATTTACAAGTAGTGAAAAGACTAATCTACTTGCTAGTTACATGGCTAATCTCTTATTGAAAAAGATTCCATGTACAAAATATGATCTTGATGTCCTAAATCCTCGACGATCTTAGCTCATGAATGCGTGTTAATATAGTGTGAGTAAGAAGCTCCTGATTGTACCGAATACCTTGAAAAATTGCTCAATTTTTCGTCAGCCAAATTCTTACTTGCTAGTTCATCAGTTTTTCTCCTTGAAATCAAAAAAGAAAAGAAGAAATCATCTAATGCATGCAGCAGATTTGATTGGGGCCCAACATGCAATAGATGTTCATGACACAATATGTATAGCAATAAGTAAACTATAGTCCAACCCATTCCATTGGGCCGAAGAAGCTGGTCCAACATATTTCGTAGTAGCAATCACACAAGTTTTTTTTTAAACCTCGAGGTCGACAGGTCGTCCCACAATTTCTAACATTTCTCGGGTCAATTTGTACGAACGGTTTTGTCGTAGTTGGACTGAATTTTTTATATAAAAAATATATTATTTAATATATTTAATATTAGAATGTCAGATAGTTATAAATATTATCTAATTTTATTACAAAAATCATAATTTATAAATAATTAATATCAAATTTAATCTAATAAAAAATATTTGTGATTTTTTTCCCCTAACGTTCAGGCTAACCAGGTGAATCATTCAATTGGACTGGTTGAATCAGTGATCTACGCCGTTGACCACAGGTCGAACTACCATTCGAATTTTGCTGAAAAAAATGACCAGAGTTGATCCGTGAGATCACCAGTCGGACCGCATTTTTAAAAGCATGATCAAACACTTGATAACAAATATTACAGCATGTCACGACTCATATTAACAATGAAGATTTAGATCAACCGGGAAAAAATTGTTCTAATTAACTAAGAGTGTTTAGTCGTTAGATATACAGTAAAAAGATTATAGTATGTCACAACATAAATTTGATGTGCTTTATTTAATTGTTCGAACTTGTTACATAATTTTTTCCTTTTAAATTTTGTTAATTTTTAGTATATTTTAGTTGGATTTTTTTTAACATGTGGTTTTGTTTTGTTAGTTTTTGTGATAGCAAATTTTCTAATTCGCATTCGTAGCACAGTTTTATGCCACTGAAAATACGAATTCGAGAAAATCTATATAAAAAAGCAAAATGAAATCATAAAATATTCGGTCGAAATTCTCAAAAGACGTGACATTTCTCCATTATTAATTCATATTAATACATATTTGCGCACCCATCACTTGGCTAACTAGTTCAGTGACTCCTCCCATGGAGGCAGTCCCTCCTCATGCCCAGCTCGTGGATAGACAGATGTAGCTTCTTCCCGGCGGCGAGAAAACCCACTGCCTGAGCCAGGGTTAAGATTCCGACCACCTCCTTTACTGTACTTAGCCTCAACTTGTCAGCTTCCTCCAATAGACTAACCATGGCCTTCTCGTGATGTTCAAGAGCCCTACCCAAGGAATCATCACTCTCTTCGATTCGGTTCTGGTTCTGACCCCGAAACCCCGTAGAAATAGGCGCATCGGCTATGGCCTCTTGCAAGCTCGCCAAACTGTAATAAAAATATACGGTGAATTGGTCAAGAAATATATCTTTAAAAATTATTTGATTAGGTATTTTCTCATAAAATGTGCAGATTATATTCATTTTCATTGTGTTTCTCCATTTAGCAACTCAGTTATATAATGTGACAGGTCGAGGGTCAACTTTTTTCTCCCAATATAATACTAAATATGACGTATATCTATGATGATTAATAATATTTATTTTTCAAAAAAATTATACAAGGTGACGTGTAGCTGTAGCGGCGCATTCATTTGATTGTGGGTAGCTACTTCGATTTTACTTTCCTAAATAATTGGGTAAATTTTACAGGTTAAAATTTATCTTTCAAAAAAAAATACCTAACCTAGAATTCAATTTACAAAATCCATGCAACCTAAACTTTGTCACTATAACTTCATAAACTATTTAGATTCAGATTTTTGTTGTTTGTACCACTTGGTATCTGTCATACTTAAACCAATTTCGAGTGACATATGAACAAAATCATTCTAACGTATTTCGAGCTTGAGACCTAGTTGATGTTGAACATTTTTTTTACAAGTTGATTTATAAACTATTTAGATTGAGCCCATAACAAAAATTTGGTGAAGTCAATAAATTTTACACTTAAAAAGAAGAACTGGCCAACCTGCTGCCCAACTTCTCCTCCTCCTTGAAGGTCCTCCCCTGGAGCTCGTCCACCTGGCGCATCTGCCTCGAGGTCAGGTCCCCCAGGTTCTTCGTCGACGACCGGTCGCCCCGGAGGAACTCTTCCAGGTGGGTGTTCACCTCGGACCCGCACAAGGCGTAGAGGAGCCTAATGTACATGGTGGGCCTGCACCCAGCAATCCATAGAAGGGAGTTCTCCAAGGAGGAGTTCCAGGCCGGCGCAAAGAAGGACGAGACGTCTTTTTGGGCTAGCTGGGCTCGCTTTTTCATGTACTCCTCGAAATGGGTCATGCTCTTTTGTATGAGCCCGGATAGTACGGGCTCAGAATTCTCGATTCTGGTTCGGAGCTCGACCAGCTCGGCTAGGTCTTGTTCTTGTAGGGTCATCCACTCCAGGAAGCAGCATTGTGAACGGGATTGGTCGTCCTCGCTTGCCATTTATTTATGATGGGTTCGTTTATTGTTGTACTTTACAAAGGTCGGATTGGACTGTTGGTTTTGGTGCCTTTTGGTTTTTTAGCAAAGTACTAGTT
This sequence comes from Hypericum androsaemum, assembly GCA_963995505.1. Classification (NCBI taxonomy): domain Eukaryota; kingdom Viridiplantae; phylum Streptophyta; class Magnoliopsida; order Malpighiales; family Hypericaceae; genus Hypericum; species Hypericum androsaemum. The sequence goes on from OZ023199.1 coordinate 8,829,599, forward strand.
TGGGCCTCTAGGATGAGACGGTTTAGTTGGTGGTGCTCCCTGCTTTATTTATACACGGGGAAAAGACAATTCACATGCATGTACATAGCACTGGATATTGTTATAATCTGATTCGTGATTCAATTCGTCAAAGTTTGATTTTTTCAAAATTTGATTCGAATTTTTCATGAGACATATTGAATACAGTTCAAAATTTCTATAATTTGTCGAACTAACAAATTCAATTCAAATTCGATTCGAGTCAATTCTATTCGAATTCGTCCATATTATATTATAAAGAATAAAAAATAAAGAGTAATTTAAAGGGGAAAAGGGAGGGGGGAAATTAAAATTTGAAGTTCCCTGCCCGTCTCATCTTTTAGGAATCCAGGATGTGGGACTTGTCCCTCACACGTCAATTCCGGTTGAAGCTCATAGCCATGTCATCGACGCAGAGGTGGGGTGGGGCCATAGTGGGCACCTAACAACCATTTGCCCTTTTATTTTCAATTTTTTATAACTTCGAATTTACTTTAAAACACTAAAAATGTCAACAAACTGTAGTTTGTTAAATTCGAAATTTTTTGAATTTTTCCACAAATAAAATTGGAAGTTTTTGATTTTTTAATTAAATATTAAAAAATTAATTCAAATTTGAAGGTTGATTATTCGTATTCGATTCGTCTTGGATATAGTTTAAGGTTTTGATAAATTCTAATTCGAATTAAATTCGTTCGAATTCGAAACGTGTTCATGTCTACATGTAGAACAACGTGTTTAAAAAAGGATCCGAACCAGATTTTTCTCCGTTTTATGATTTGAAGGAGATTTTTTTAAATAATTGTATTATTAATTATTTGTAGTATTAAATACCAAACAATTTTGTTTCCCTCGAAATTTATTGTAAAGTTTAGGAAAAATTCTAGTTTAGTCATTTTTATTTAATGAAAATTTAAAAATGATTTTTTAATAAACTAAAATTTTAAATAAAATAATATTTTTAAAGTTGAATCTGGATCGACATGTTCATAATATTTTGACTGTCTGTCAATGACACTAATCACTGATACAACCATTCTCCGAATATTGCTATGAAAAACACGCTACTTCAGGTGGTCAGATCGTTTTTTTTCCCTTTAAAGGCCCGTATGGTTGGACTTGTGGCTCTTTTATATAGATTTTATTTTAATCACGGTATATGTATAGAGGATTAAAAATAGCCTCTAATTTTTTTTTGCCATAGTCTTTGCAAATATAAATGGCTATACTTTCATGTGATGTATGTTTCTCTACGTAGTCTATTTGTAAACTTAAAATTTATTTATTGGAACATAATACTAAAATTCGAAAATGTTACTTAAAATAATCCAAATATGTAGACACGACCAGATCCTTTAAAGCTATGTTCCAGGACAATTACAAGAGCCATATTCGGACCACGTGGGTTTTTTGTTTTTAAGGTTCGATGACGGTGGAAACATAAGATCTTCTCAATTAGCTCCAATGCGGAAACGTGGACCTAAAGTGACCGTTGAATGCATGACTTCCACGTAGCAACATTTTTGGACTTTTCGAATTTATAATAATAAGCTGAATATTTTGGAACGACTTTTATTATGCTCATTGATTATGTACCTCGTCTACTTTTTTCCAAGTTATGTTACTATTTTGTGATAATATATGTCCTATTGATATATTAATATATTTTTGAGTGATAAATTAAATTTTGTAAGATCCACAACAAAATTATCAATTCGTAAAAACCTAAATTGGTATATCAAATCATGATTCCCTATTTCTATTGGTCCATTTGCAAAAAAAAAATTCACTTCCACTTATTCACACAAATTCCATTTAGTCACTGACCAAAAAATCCAATTATTCACACTACAAATGAAAAAAAAACAATACGAGTTACGCCACCTCCTCGATCAAAAAGAAACATATCACTCCACCAAAAATATACGCTATTTACTATGTTATATTATAGATACAAAAATATACTAACTATTCGAACACATGCAATTTTTTTATTTTATTTGAATAACTTGTTGTAGATTGAATTAATATATAAAAATCTTATTAAATTTGAATAATACTTCATAAAAAATTCTTAATATAATTAGCTCCAATACTAAAATTGCATCTGTTTTACTTTATGAACCTAAAATTTACCAAGCAGTTCCAATCTGTTTTAGATCTAACGTACTTTCATATATATTCGAATTGAAAAATAAACACACAGTCATGATTTATTTATCACAATTCAATTGACCATTTCATTAAAAATTTAGGGTATCAAGTCCTCGATGATGAATTATTGTCTGGTCGGCGTGTCAGTTCCACAAACTTTGCAAAACTTAATCTACTACCAGATTTTGTAATATATTGACTAGATCAAGTTTCTAGGATCAACAAGAATTGTCTTGTCCCCAGATATTTATTCTCTTGAATCCCTTCTTCTGTCCACATTTTGATCGTCATGAAACTCGAGAGCCAGTATTGAAGAATATCTCCTCAGATATTTTCTTTCAGATGGAATAAAAAAATTAATTCAAATTCAAATTCAGATACGAATAATGAATAGCAGATATTTTGCTTGTTGCGGCTGAAACAGTTAGCGAACTCTCAAGATTGTACAATTTCCGAAGCAGCAAGATTTGTCGATTTCATTGGACAAGTAACATGTGATGGATAGGACAATTAATCCACTGGCATATTAAATTGCAAAAAACATTGTCGGCACACCAAAGGTACTCGAAATTTCGGGATGAACATCGTGTGGGATGCAAAAACAAAATTCTGAAGTGCTTTAAATATATGTTGTTCTTTAAATTAGTTGTCAAACATATATTTCGTTTCATATAAAACCGAGAGCTACGAGAAGATATGGATAAATTGTGTTGCGAAATTGAGGGTCATACGAGTTAAACGATATAATTTTGGATCATTTATATTATCTTTATTTTAGTTAAATATTTGAATTTTAAGTAACTATTAAGCTATTACTAATTGTGTAGAAGTTACTACCAAAATAAATCAATATTTCACTGTTTCTCTTTTCAACTTGTCTCAAATTGGCTAAAAATATGTCTTTTTTGGATTTTTTTTCCTTTAAAATCCTGATGTGCTTAATTATATGTTGTTCTTTAAATCTAAACATTTACTAAAACAATACAAAAATAAAGATAAGTTATATAAATAATTCAAAATCCTATGCTTTAACACATATTTGAGACATACATCCTCGTCCAGTCCTTGCCGTTGAGCATCAAGATGAAGGGATGGATCGGCTGGGGCCTTGACGACCCGGTCGAAAACGTCGACAATGATGGCGAACTCCATGCACGACCTTGAGAGTTGTCTACTTCCGGTCCCGAAGTCACAAGGCATATATCGAGTTGCTCGATTTGGGAACCGTTGGAAAAAATGTCAACATAATAAGCTGATAATAATTTGGCAAATTATCTCATATCTGAAATTCGAATTTAACAATGAAATATTTTTGAACTTGGAAATAAAATGGTGCCGGATATGTGTTAGTATAAATGTCCTAGAGACAATCGTAATAAGGACATTGTAATAGATCATATTCAGTTATATTATTAATTTGTATTAATAATATTCGGCATTACATAAAATGGATATAATGTTTGATTGTTTGCATATATTCATGTTTGTGTTCCCATGAACTAATGTTGTTATTGAGAATGTGAGATCTCGAATGACTGTGAACATAGTTCTTAAATAGCCCCAATCAATGATCATCGAGAATAGGATATCGATGATGCGATTGAGATTGGTGTGTGATCTGGATCATATCTTTAGAGGATGTAGTGGTTCTCACAACTACGAGATACTAGATATTTCATGATGGATGCACAAATACTTTGGACAGTATTAGCATACCCGACTGAGAAAACGTTTGGTGTATTCTATTTACGTGTCTACGGTAATATCGGTTTGTGGAGTAGTGAAATAGTCCTCAGACTTGAGGTCAATACGCACAATATGTACGGAGTAATGGACTTTGATCATGACTGATACTTGCACTCCTGACGGGTTAGATATGGCATGTTTCAAGTACATTGTGAAGTATATGTGCGTGGTAGTTGAGCCAAGAATAGAATTCATTCCTCTAATAGACTTGGAGAGAATACTTGTCTTCTCATAATTAATTGGATCGTTAGTCATTGGCCAATGCACGTCATTTTAGAATGGTGTCTAAAATGACAATATGATCAATTAATTGATGAGATAATATGATTAAGTTATTTGAACAAACACATAATCATGTTTTACACTTAATCGAGTATTCGTGAATGAAAGAACCATACCACTATGAGCTTCACATTACAGGTAGTTGCAGTATCCTCGCAACGTACCTCATATGTTGAGATTGTCTGGTTTATTGTCTAGGGTTAAACTAAGACCATTAGTTTGACTAATCGCTTGACATATGAGGGCCTATGAGTCACACAACAATAGTCTTAGTTACGAATTGAAGTTGGTTAAATTAAATATTGATTTGATCAAGAATATTTAATTTATAGAGAAAAAAATTATAATTTTATTAGATAGAATTATAATTACAATTGTTTAATTAAATTAGATTTAATTAAATAATTTTTATGTATATATATATATAGTAAATATGTTGGACATATTGACTCGGTCAAGGAAATATAAAATTGGGTTTTTTTAAAAAAGGAGGTTGGGAGTGCTGTTGTTGGTAGCTGCCAATAATCCCACTTGGGATTAATTAGTTTTCCACATTGGCTGCCAACAATCCCACTTGAGATTAATTAATTTTCCTACATTGTGTGGTGGAAATTAATTCTCACCCACTACCTTATAATTCTCTATCTATATATATGTGTTGGTTTATGAAACCTATACACAGAGATCAATTCCAAGGTAGCCTTGGATTGATTGCAAAATTAATAGGAGAATTCTTAGAGAATTCTCGCTACATATAATTTCTCTAGTTAAAATCTTCGTAGAGAATTGTCCTAGCAAGTTCTCCGAAGATTTCAACTGTCAGAGAATTCGTAGATGAGGACTATGTGGATACCATAGTAGAGGATTCGATCAACGAAGAGGATTCGATCCACGAAGAGTTTTGATCTACGGAGATTTGTAAGAACTCTCTAACCATTTTGCAATATCAGAGTTTATGTTATACAGCCATATCAGAAGTTCGGTGTTGGCAAAAATTTTAAGCTTTCGCTGCTACGACTTTGGAGGTTCGTACTGCTAAAATTCCAACAATATGAGTTATCCGAAGTTAACATACCGGGATTCAGAAACGGATATTAGAGTTCCGGACCAATGCACCCAAATTAAAAAAACAACAGAAAAAAAAATACTTTTACCTGCGGCCCACGTGTAAGAACTGGGCCTCAGGGTCCGCTTAACAATCCAAAGCCTCGACTTGGAGACTCCAAGTCCATTTTTGGCCTCCACCACCAGTTGGGCACACGATCTTTTGAGTTGAAATCGATGTTTTCAGAGTCGAATAACCTGTGGCCTATTTAGAAAATAATTTTCTTAATATTATTTTTTAAATTCAAAAAATTTAATATGTTCATGTGAATCTAAATTATCTATTATTTACACCGACTCTTGTTACTGCCCCTCGTTTTGGGTTTGATCACAAATTATCTTGCCTTCTTGTTTTTTATGATATTTTTTGAGGGGTAAATGATTCCATATTATTAATCAAAAAGTTAATTATTACATCCATGAAAGTACATATAGTAACTTATAAATTCTAAACGTACAATAGCACGAGAAGAGCATTATTCACCTACTCTCACCACCCTCCGCCTTGTCTTACATTTTATGCTACCTACTCGTCTTGATGTCTGTTGTACAACAGCACTAGGACACTACCCACTTAATAAGCTACCCTGCAATTTGTAGATCTTCCCTCACTTAAAGTGAGATTTGTTATGATCATTTTGATCAAGGTAAGAGGTTCCATATTTCAGATTCCAAATTAAAAAAAATGATTTAGATTTGTGAATTTCAGGACAAAAAAATAGTTGCAAATTGGGATTCATAAATTCGCATTGATCGGGATGCTAATCCATGCATGCTAGCAACCGTCTCATCGTATTAATTAGCATTTTTTTGTTGGATATAATATTCTGTTACAATCAACTAGCATGAAAATTTCATTTAATTCACTAATTTTCTTTTTCAACAAGTCCGAAGACAAGTTACAAAACTATCCTGTGACCATTAAATCTACGTGCTCTGTTTGTGATCTTTTTGCTAGATTGTATTTTGATGAAAATTCGGGTATTCAAGATCCATCCTTATATATAATTCTCGCAATGATATTTTTATTCGTAAAGTTTAAATCAAACCGTCACCAAGTGAATCCAAGATGACAAAAACCATTAGACAACAGAATTCTAAACAGAAGCACTTGCTCACTACCATTTGGTCAAGAACCACATTGCTTCCTACCGTGGATACACAGATGTAGCTTCTTCGCAGCCGCCATAAAATCCACGGCCTGAACCGGCGTCATGATCCCGACCAACTCCTTGAACGTGCGTAGCCTCAACTTGTCGGCTTCCATTAATAGAGTAACCATGGCTTCCTCGTGATGGTCAAGAGCCCTGTCCACATTCTCGTCGGGCTCGGAAAGCCGCCTCTGCCGCTGGAAAACCACAGAAATAGGCTGATCGGCTATGTCTTCCTGCAAGCTGGCCAACCTGCAAATAACATTACTCCAGTACTGCTAGTTGGTTATATCGGTACTTGAGTACTATTTTATTAATTCGATAGCTGCCAAACATCATAGCTAAAATTTATTAATCTGCTAATAGTTCGTTTAATGATAAATTGGCCCGTGCGGCCATAAGTACCTTCGTGTTCTGCGGAGTAAGATTCAATAGTTAATAATAATAAAAATTTCGTTTTTGCAATATGAATTCGTATAGAAATTCAGAAACTATAGTTGGAGTGCAAGCATACACTATAATAAGAAATAAAATATTTTGATAGCATGCTGAATCAAACGAGTGATTTTTTTACCTACTACAGTACCCATAGAATCAACTCTATTACTTATGTATTTGGTTCAAAATCGAATATTGGCGAGTTATATTCGAGAGTGATCTTCCGTAAGATTTGAATCTAAAATCTCCTTAAAAAATTCAGATTCGTTAACACTTGAGCCAACTCCAATCGATAAACATGAACATCAAAATTATTCCTACCCGTACTTGTTATTTTCCTCACATGAGTCAGTTTTATTTTATAACTAGTATCTATGATCATGGAGTTAATGAAATTTTACACAGGCTAACCTGCTGCCCAGATTCTCCTCCTCCTTGATGGTCCTCCTATGGAGCTCGTCCACCTGGTGCACCTACTTCCACGACAGGTTCCCAATGTTCTCCAATGACACCTCCCCACGGAGGAACTCGTAGGGATGGCAATTAGACCCTTACCCTGAAGGTCTACCCTGATCCAGACCCGAAGGGTCCAAGACCTGTTGACTTTGACCGGGTTTAGACCCTGATCCTGATATTTTAAAAGGATAAGGGCATGGGTATGGATCTATAGGATCCTGCCCTGATCCTACCCGAATTTTTTAAATTAATATTAAAATAATATACATGTATATTAATTATTAGACATAATACAAATTCTCAATTTTGTTGGTAGGTAAATATTTTTTATTAAAACAAAAGTTCAAAACAGAGGAAGCGCAAAAAGAAAGACAAGATAAAGGGGCCTGATATTTACATCAGTTATAACCCCACCCCGACCAAAACGTTTTCTCAACCTCAAGAGGTAAAGAAGAGGGACCTATAAATTCTTGTAAGCAATCAAGAAAGTGAGCAGCGATTGATTGTGAATGATCTAGGCATCCGTCCAAAGGATCCACTCTTGGATATGAAAGAGCACAAAATACAGGAGAAGCTCATTATCGTACCTCGCCTCATTGAAGATAATACCATTATGAAGCAGGCACATGCCCCAAGTAATAACAGCAAAAATTACAAACCAAATTCTCAATTTTAACTTACCCAACTTCAACTTTTTTTTGATTTATTTTTTTGGTTTCTTTGTAATGATATGTTTAATGAATGAAAATGTCTCATTGCGAAAACTATCAAAAGATAATTTAATTTTTTAAAATTAAATATATTTAAAAAATAAGGACCCGCGGGTCGCCCTGATCCTGCCCGATTTTTTAGGACCCAGATCGTGCCCGAATCCTTATTTTTAAAGAGGATAAGGGTAAGGATCTGAGTCTACCATTTAAAAAGAGGGTAAGGATCTGGGTACTATAGATCCTGCCCGGATCCTGCCCATTGTCATCCCTAGGAACTCGTCCAGGTGCTGCTCACCTCGGACCCGCACAAGGCGTAGAGCAGCCTAAAGAAGGAGCTAGGCCTGCACCCACCGATCCACAGCACCGAGTTCTCCAACGACAAGTTCCACGCCGGCGCGAAGAAGGTGGAGACGTTGTTTCTGAAGAGCTTGGCTCGTCTCTCTATGTACTCATCGAAATGGGTCATGGCCTTTTGGATGAGCTCGACCAGCATCGGGTCCGGGTTCTCGGTTATGGTTAGGCTCTCTAGGAGCTCCCCCAGGTCCTGTTCTTGGAGCGCCATCTATTTCTAGAAACTGCTGGATGATCGGGACTGGTCTTCTTCACGTGCCATTTCTGTTTAATATGGTTTCTAACTAGCTCGTAAACCAACAGCTATATATATATATATATGGAGAGCGGCCAAAGAGAAACTTGTTCAAGTGGATAAGGCGTATAAAAATATCGGGTGTAATTTGGTGTATGTGCCTCTTGCATGAAGGAGGCAGCTTCGGCCTGTTGGCGTTGATAAGCTTTTTTTTTTAAGCAGAGCCAATTGGGTAGCAATACTTAATTGGGATAAAATCTATTGAAGAAATTGGAACAAGAGCCATGAATGGAACACGTGGGAGGTGGACAGGTACGGTCTTCTTCTGTTTTTTGTCTTAGAAATGACACGTATAATCTTCGCAATCAGCTTAACATTAGCCGGACGCATGACTCCATTGCGGCAACAGTTTTTTATGGTTTAAATGGTAAGGAGTTTAAAGAGATTTTGAGTTCGAAATTCGCAAATATAAATATATTATTAGTAGTGTTAGGATTATTTCTGACAATGTTTGATGTTGGAATTAGAATTTTAGTTATGCGGGAATAATTGTAAGAACGAATGAAAGAGATAATATTTGGTGGCCTAGTTCATCAAACTTACTAGGTTTGGGAATGATGTCAAACTAGGTGTTCTTACTATTATATTTTCTGCGTCACCGATTTCATAAGTATCTGTGAATTTATACGGTAGGACAAATTCTAATTAGGCTGGACTGTCCTAAAGAGACAATATGAATAAAACTAGGGTAAATTACTCTAAGGCCGTTGGTATTTGATATATTTTACGTTCACTTCCTGTATTCCGGTAATCGATTAAAAACTCCCCGAGGTTTGGTTTTATTATACTCTCAGGCCCCTGCTAACGTCATCGATCAATTTTTTAAGTAAATGACTTATATACACAAAAATCAATAAAAAATAATTAAATGCAAACGTTGACGGAGTCGTTCCCCGACCACCGCGGATTGGAGAGGATCCTCCTCCCTTCTAGTCATCCCTGTCAGCTGGCGCCGCCTCCTCGTCTCGCGATCGATCTTGCCCTCCAATCTGCGAATTATGCCGCGGGCTTAGGGTTTCCGACCCCGAGAAGGGGGTGGGCCGATCAGACAGGAAGAAGGAATGGTAATTCGACATCGAGGACGTTAGTAACGGGATTCCTGGGCTGGGTGGCGGCGGGGGACGGCGACGAGGATGACCGAGGAGGCTTCTAGTTCTCATTCTCCTCATGTACTAAGTAACTCGATCCCGTCGTCTTCGAGAGCAGAGATGAAAACAATGCCGCCGATGACCCACTTACAGGTTGTTCCTCTCCAATCCGCTGTGGTCGGGGAACGACCGCCGTCGTGGACTCCACTTACAGGGCAAGCTGTTCTTCTTGGCGGTGATTTTGAGGTTGAGGCACGGCGAGGTCGAGGTTGGAAACGGAAGATAGTGGATGTCTTGGAGGTTGAAGACGACCTAGGGGTATAACAATCTTTTCTGAAATAAAATAAGAAAAAATTATTGATGACATCAGCGAGGGGTCTAAGAGTATAATAAAACCAAACCTCGAGGAATTTTTAATTGATTACCAGAATACAGGGGGCGAGCCTTAAATATACCAAACACCAGGGGCCTGAGAATAATTTGCCCATAAAACTAAGGTTGAGCCCGTAGGGGCTCGCGCCCTCTGGTCGGTTTGCGGCAGCCACTGCATCAGTTCGGCATGTCTCCATTTTCCTCCTTTGACATGCACCACTTCACGCGAGCCACATTATGATATCATCATAAACTAAAGTACTAGGGACCGGATCAGAGATTTTTTCCGGAGATTTTTAAGAAGATCGATCCAGTGACTAGGGATCTCAGACTAATATTTTTTTAAAAAGTAGGGACCTCATACACTATTTTCAAAAAACAAAGACATGCGAATAATAAAACTAAAAAAAAACCCGAAGATAATTTACCCTTTTAAAAATAAGAATCAAGAACTTCAACAAAATTTGGAGCGTGTCAGAAACAAAATCCAAGAATAAGTCGGATCAATGTTCCTGCGGCAATCGGAATATGTGCTGCTTATTGATGTCCACCAGTAGCTGTTCCGATGTCCGAGGAGTCGCCGAAGTCCCAAAGGTTGGAGCGTGTCTGAACCAAACTAGCGCAAATATAGTGAGACAGATGTTAGTTAACTCTCGAGTTTGTCCTCGTGCCATGGAACCCCAAATTTTGCCGCTTTGATGAACCGTGGGACGTGTGATCCGTAGGTGCACTCACTAAACCACCAACCGTCGAAATTCGAAATAACATTGTCGGTATTTTTTGATTTATGTAATTTATCAAATAATCGCGTAGGTAGGAATTTTAAAAGAGTGAAAAAATCTATTTTAGTACTCTGTAGTATCGTAAAAAATTACTTTAGTATCATGTGGTAACAAATTTATCAATCGAGTCAAACCATAGTCAATTAACATCACTTAGGTCTATGGGCAGCTGCCCGAATCTTTCTCGACCTGCCCGAACCCTGCCCGAACATCTGGACTTGCCATATCAGCATTCGCTTAGATCTATGGGCAGCTGCCCGAATCGTGGCGCCACGTGGATCTGCACTCTCCCACCCTTCCCCTCTCTTCTTCTTCCTCTTCTTCTTCCCCGGAATAAACCTGATTCACAAACTCATTAATGTTCACCTCTTTCCTCCTAGGGTTCTCCATCGCGCAAAACCCGAGTTACCCAATCAGTAACCCCGACACTCGGATCAATTGGAACCCTCAGAAGTTCATCTTTTAAGCTTTCATCAACTCTAAACCCAGAACCAATTTAAGCTTTCATCTGTAAACCCAGAACCAATTAATCTCAAAATTCAGTACTATAAATACTAAGAACAACAATTACAGGAGATTGTTCATTCTAATTAACCATAGGAGACGGTACACCAGAGAGAACAAAATCACCCAATTAATTAATCCCACTTCACAAGACGAAGCTATGTCAATTAATTCCACCAAAAAGCACCCAATTAATTAATTACAGGCAAGAATACCCAATAAACAAATCTCCCTCAAGCTCCTCCACTCTTCCAGCCTCTATTGAGCGTTCAACGATGACCACCAAGAAAAACACAAGCAGCGATGACGGAACCGTAATCCCGAAACGACGCTGCCGGGAGAGGATCCACGCCAAATCCTGGACGACGGCGCGGGGGGAGGGTTCGGGGTCGGGGTCGATCTAGAGAACGACGGACTTGAGACGGCGAGGAGGAGGTGAGATCAGGACGGCTCGGTGGAGAGGAGGTCGCGGCGGAGGGGGAGTGGGGTTTACCTGACGATGACGATGACGATGTCGTTTGGGCCGCGGTCATGGAGGGCGAGGAGCCCCGAGGCGACGATGCTGTTTGGGAGTCAATTTAATGTTCCCCGATTAATATATAGATAGGTTTTTTCCTTTTTTTTGGTTCCCTCGGCCTTGGGTTTTGGAAGAAGAAGAAGAAGAAGAAGAAGAAGAAGAAGAATCGAACAATTAACATGGTATTAGAGCTCAGCCACTGACCCTAGAGAATGTATGGAGCTTCAAGCACTCCAATCGTGCCCACGGGTAGACCGATCGTCCCACTGGATGAAGCCATCCCTTACTACCTTCATGCCAGCGAGACACCCTCGCAAGTTCTTGTAAGTCCCCTCTTAAATGGACCTAACTATCACTCCTGGTGCACAGATCCATACTTCTTACCCTTGGTTGTAAGAACAAGGATCAGTTTGTTGATGGATTTGTGAAAGTTCCTCGACGTAGTGACCCTCACTATCTCGCTTGGAAATGCTGCAACAATATGGTCCTTAATTGGATCATAAGGTCTGTAGAACCTGTCATTGCCTTGTCTCTACATAGATTTGATACTGCTATTACTGTTTGGGTGAATCTGAAGCAGAGATTTGGTAAGGGTGATGCGATTCGCATATGTAATCTCTTAGAGGAAGTTCATAACTTGAAACAAGGTGGTCTCTCTGTTAATGATTATTTTACGCATTTTCAAACCATATGGGATAGACTCGAAGAGTTGCAGCCTATTCCCTGCTGCAAATGTGTGACAACTACCGATAATGAGGATGAAACAGATAATTCTTGTGATGCTATACATACTGTGAGAGGGTACTATGAGACTAACCAAGTTATTCGTTTCTTAATGGGTTTGAATGACAACTACTCTAGTGTTAGATCTCAGATTCTCCTTGCAGATCCTCTGCCTGAGCTTGTCCGGGTGCTCTTCCTTGCTCAACAGTACGAGCAACAATCTATGGCACTTCCCTTGCCCGGACCTGGTCCTATGTCTCATGGTGTGATGTATGGTCCTTATGCCACACCTGAATTAGCCACAATGGCCACTCAAGGACAAGGATACAAGAAGGCTTGGAATTCTCAGCAGCAGAAACCTCAATGTGCTTATTGTAAGCTCTTTAGTCACACCATTGACAAGTGCTACAAAAAGCACGGGTATCCTCCCGGATACAAACCCAGATCTCAGTTCAGAGTAGATCAGACCAAAGAAACTCCTCCTCGTGGTCCCAATATGGCTAACTGCATCACTCCTCCGAACCAGTAGAGTACAACTGGGATTTCCCAGGAACTGTCGAGGCTGAATTTGACTGTAGAGCATCAACACATGGTAATGAACCTCATGAACCAACACTCTTCCTTGCCAGGTAAGACTGAATGGCAATCTTCTGGTGGTCCCACTGACTACTTGCCCCAAACTCATGTCAATTCTTCCATATTTCCTTCCACGTCAGGTAAAGTTATTACCTCTTTTGTTGGTTCCTTATCTTCAATCTCTACTAGATCATTGACACATGAGCAACTGACCATATCTCATGCTCTCTAGAATTCTTCATTAACTATCACCAACTTGACTGATTATGTTTGTAACACTACAATCACCAACTTATCTTCAGGCAAGATCTCTACTCCCTATCCTATTTCTTCTTTCTTTAGTTTGGATAACCTTTCTTGTCATCATAGAGCCTTTTCTATCAGTGTCCTAACCGCTGTAGAGCCTAGAAACTATACTGAAGCTACTAAACACCAGTGTTGGTCTGATACAATAGAGGTTGAACTTGCTGCTCTGCAATCAAACTCAACCTGGGAGCTAGTACATCTTTTAGTTGGTAAGAAGGTCGTGAAATGAAAATGGGTATATAAAATCAAACACAAAGTTGATGGCAGTGTTGAGCGATTTAAAGCTTGCCTTGTTGCAAAAGGCTACACACAGATTTTTGGCATCGACTTCTTAGATACTTTCTCCCCAGTAGCAAAATTGACCACTGTTCGTACCTTGCTTGCTGTGGCTGTCTCTCAAGGTTGGCATTTGCATCAATTTGATGTTAATAATGCCTTTCTCAATGGTGATCTCACTGAAGAAGTGTACATGGAGCCGCCTCCTAGCCTTTCTTTACCTCCTCAGCATCAAGGCATGGTTTGCAGACTAAGGAAATCTCTATACGGTCTTAAACAGGCTAGCAGGCAATGGTTTGCCAAGCTGACTCCTTATTACTTTCGTTTGGGTTTGTTCAATTTTACTCTGACCACTCTTTATTCACTAAAGGATCTAACCATACCTTTATTGCTCTTCTTGTTTATGTCGATGACATTGTTCTAACAGGACCTGGCATCTCTCTATTGGAAGCAACCAAGATGTTTCTTCAAGATTATCTCAAGCTCAAGGACTTGGGTACCTTGCAATACTTTCTTGGCCTTGAAATCACCAGAACAGCTATTGGACTTCATTTATGTCAGAAAAAGTACACCTTTGAGCTCCTCAAAGACACTGGTTTCCTTGGATGCAAACTAATTTCCACCCCTGCAGAAAAGAAAGCAGCCTACAAAGGAAGAAAGGAGGTTGAAAAAAAGTTTGAAAAAAAGTGGAAAGAAAAAAAAAGAGAATGTTCAAGAACATGTCCTACGATTACTCAAGAAGAAACTTTGAAGGTGATGAGTCATTGGCTGATCCACAAAATTTTATGGAGGCTGTGATGAGTGAGATGAAGTGTATGGTGAGTGAGGAAGTCAAGAATATGAACAAACGGATAGACCGGATTGAGAGTAAACTTTCAGGACATGTACAAGATGTTCCTTATATTTGTAGGGATACAAGAGCTCAACAAAGGAAGATTAGGGTGAGAGGTAATATTACTCATCGAGCTACAGCGTGGGATGATGAAGACAGTTGGGAGAAACTTATGTCATTAGCAAGGAAAATTGACTTGCATGTAAGAGAAGGTTGTGAAGTGCAACGTGAGAAGATCATTCACACTAAGTGTGACATTGAGAATAAGGTATGTGGTTCTGAAGTTGATATGAAAGCTTCTTCTCTTGAAGTTCTTAAAGAGGTTTTGACATGGGAAGAGTTTGGTGAATTTTCTATTGACTTATTTGATGGAGATTGCTTTGATGAGCATACAATGTCACTACTTTACTTAAGGGATTTATTTGATGAATCATCTGTGGTGAATAATGATGTTCACATGAAGAAGTGCATTACTCCAATTGATAGTGATCATGAAGAATTTATTGTTGTGGTTGAGAAGGAAGATGTTTAACCCATATCTTACATATATCCAGATTTTCATGTTGAATATGTTGAGCATATTGACTTCTTGGGAGTTGACAAGTTTGAATATATTGGAGGATCAGCAATGATCAACTTGTGGAATGCTTTGAAGATTGGTGAAAGGCTTCTTCGAAAAAGTAAGTTTTTAACTTTTGATTTGGAGGTGAATTCTGATTGTTTATCATCGAAGTATCTATTCTGTTGGAGCGGAAGGTATCAAGTGCAACCACGACGTTCGAAGATTCAACCTTTTTCCAGCATGATTTTTAATTGGCACAAGCATGACGTATGCAAGGATTTGAGGACAAATCCCTTTCAAGAGGAGGATAATGATATGAATCCTAGCAGTCTTATAAAGTACTAATCTGACCAATTGTGAGAGTATGTGCAAAGCGCTTCAGGTTATAATTTAACGGGCTGATTTCCAAGCTTATATTGAAGAGTTGGACTCAAATGAGTTCGTTGATGTCCATTGTTGAAGAACCACGAAATTGAGAGCATTCATTCATGTTAAATAAGGAAATTTCAGCAACAAAGATCTTGAAGATTCATTCTCTCATTTGGGCATTCTATTTAGGAAGTTTATTTCAGCCATTAGTTTTGATTAGGAAGTTATATTCCAACAACTCTTGGCTTATTTAGATTGTTTGTCACGTTTGTAGCCTTCCTAAAAGGCAGAGAATTGTTTTCTTTTTAGTTTTTCTTTTCAGCCAGATTTCAATTCTTTTTTAGGAGTTGTTTGATTAGAAATCTCTTTGTAATATTGAGCCTATTTATAGAGGCTTATGCAATGAGAAGAGGCAGAATATTTTGATCAAAAAATGTGAGCAAGTCTCTCCCTTAGTTCTACGAAACTTCTCGAACACAGCGGAGCGATTCCGTGTAGTTCACCATCGACTTATCAAGCGGCCCATCATCACCGTTTGTGGCATCATCAACATATCAAGGTTCTTTGTTTCAACTCAAACAGTGGGCCGCGGTCTTAATACCAAAGTTCTTGTTTGGTTGTGAGCATCGGGTCGAGATCTCCATCATGAACTGATCTAGAACGATCTGGGATTTCACGCTTTATGGCCGGGTCTCGTGCATCGTTGGCGGGGTTCGTATCATGATGCTTCTGGGATTTCTCTTAATGATCATCCTGAAATTGCCACAGATGACGATTGGGAGTTAGACCCAACTGATCCTATTAACTCTTCCATGTACCGTAGACTGGTGGGACGTCTGATTTATCTCACCAATACTCGCCTCGACATCACATATACTGTGCAGCAATTAAGCCAGTTTATGTCTCAGCCTACTGACAAACATCTCAAAGTTGCTCATCGCATGCTTAAATACCTCAAAGGTTCTCCTGGCTTTGGTTTATTCTACCCCTCCACTTCTCCTATTAAGCTGAAAGCTTTTTGCGACAGTGACTGGAGTCGCTGTCCATTGAATCGCCGATCTGTTACTGGTTTTTCTATATTCCTTGGTGATTCTCTCATTTCCTGGAAATCTAAGAAGCAGGATACTCTTTCTTTATCATCTTCTGAAGCTGAGTACAGGGCAATGTCCTCTACTGCCCTTGAGCTCCAATGGCTTCAATACCTACTCACAGATCTCCATCTACCATCTTCTATTCCACCTCAATTATTTTGTGACAATCAAAGTGCCATCTACATCTACATCTCCGAGAATCCTGTTTTCTATAAGCGGACAAAGCACATAGAAATTGACTGTCATTTTGTCCGCGAAAAGATTCTCCAAGGCCTCATCAAGCCATTCCATCTCCAGACTGATCTTCAGCTTGCTGATGTCTTCACCAAGGGCTTATCAGCTTCACGACATTCTGAGCTCATTTCCAAGCTGGGAATGTATGACCCACACATTCCCGCTTGGAGGGGGGGGGGGGGGGGGTTGTTATTAACGTCAGTTACTCCTGTTAAATTTCTTGCTCCTAGCAAAGGAAATATTGGATGCCCGAAGAAGCCCACTCGAAGGCCCATTTCTACTTCAGCTACATCTGTTAAGCCCAACGCACATTCAGGTGAGTCATCCCGGAAGTGCTCCCCACCTAATCAAAAAGGAATCGAAATAGGAGATATATGGGTCCCTCTACAGTAGCAGTATTAATTTTCTCCTGAGCTAGAATACAAAAGAGGTTAGCTAGATATTATTTTTGTAATCCACGTGGCCCTCAAGGTTATAGGTAGCATAAAACCTCCCTTGGTCCATTTTTAACTTTTTACGCAAATATGAAAGAGAAAAGGCTTCTTCTTCCTCTAGGCTAAGCTTTCCCCTTTTTCCTTTCCCAAATATTCATGCCATTATCGAACAATTAACAGAGAGGGGGAAAAGAGAAAGAGAAGATCTACGTGGCGCAATGTCATCAGATTTTGTTGATGTGGCATGTCCAGATATTCGGGCAGGATTCAGGCAGGTCGGGAAGGGTTTGGGCAGCTGCCCGTGGATCTAAGTGATGTTAATTGGCTGTGGTTTGACTCGATTGATAAATTTTTTACCACAGGGTACAAAAGTAATTTTTTGTGATAGCACAAGGTACTAAAATAGACTTTTTCCTAAAAGGTTATAAAACTTTTCCAACAAGAATTTAATACTATTACATTCTAAAGAACTCCGGTTGGAAATCTAAAATCTAAAAAATAATTTACTCATTATTGATTTAAGTATTTGTTAAATTTTTTTTGGTACTTTGAGGTTAGCAAAAATTATGTTTGTGCATGCTGGAACTCATTGCACAAGTGAAAGGAACGACGATATCTGTTCGACTCCTGTTATGGGATGTTTGTATGCTTTTGTTGATGGGTTTCGTTCAAAGAAATATTAAAGATTACTTTTTGGTGGAAATTAAAAATTACCTATTGTTAATTACAAGTATGATATAATGAATTTGTTTATAAATATCGATAATTCACAAATAATTTTATGATTTTGGAATAGACTTAGAGATTTTAACATGGTATGATCCTTGTGTCATGGCATTGTTAGAGTCAAAGTCTATACTGCACGATGAACTATGTTTGAGAAACATATTTAAATTATCACATTGCTAATTTCTAATGTCGTAAACTTGTTTATGAATATTAAAAATCTACCAAATAATTGCGTTCAAATATTAGGTTACATGTGAAGATCATAACAAATGGATTTAAATTTAAACAGAAAAATCAATTGGGCAAATTGCCCTCAACCTCCTAGGATTTGTCGAAATTACTGTTTCAGCCTTTTCTATTTTAAAACCGAAAGTTTGGTCCCCTAGTTTGCTTTTATTGAACTTTAAGGTCCTTACTGATGTCATCCAGTCAACAGTATTTTAAAATGACAATTATATCCTTCCAATAAATTTTTTTTACTCTTTCTTCAACCTTCAACCCCACTTCTACCACCATGAAACGACCTCACTTGATGAGAAAAAAACCCAGATTTAATAAGAACATCAACGAATAATTACAGAAGGTTGAACATTTCATAGAAATAATGGGTATCTCGAAGATTAAACGGAAAACAAATAATGGGTACCTCGAAGATTAAACATTCAAGACCGAACCCCCCTTTTTTGCTCAACAAATCGTTGGCTTTACATAAAAGGAGGAAAAAAATCAAAAGAAATCAAATGGTCGTTGGTGTCGTCGAAGAGGTACCCGTCGTCGTCGTCATCAGCTCCTCCTCAGAATCTATCTCTTACTCGGACTCATCCTTCTCCTCCTCCGGAAGTATCGGCATCTCCTAAGCCTCCCTCGCCCTTGCCTTAATCCGCTGCCTCCTCTCGTCGAGCGCCTCCCTCGCCCTCGCCGTTCGTGAGGTTCTGATGTCGGCGTCGTCTGCCCACTTCGGTGCCTTCCCCGGCCAATACTGCTTGACTGTGACTTTGGCCGTTACCGACATGTCTCCGTCTTAGAGAAAATCCAGATCTGGAAGTGGGTTCTTGAATTTGTTGATTTGATTTTGATTAATTAATTTGATACCTAGGGAAGAAGAAGATGGAGGACGTCGTTTGGAGGGTATAAAGGTCATAAAAATATTAAATTGATCGGATGACATTAGCGAGGGGCTTTAGAGTTCAATAAAAACAAATTAGGTGGTCAAATTTTTAATTTTGAAACAGGAGGGACTGAAACAATAATTTTGGCAAATCCTAGGGGACTGATGGTAATTTGCCCAAAATTAATTTATATGACTTATTAGTCCAACCTAATGTATTCTATTATTGGGTTGTGGAGTGTGGAAGATACTCGTAGCAGGCGTTGGATGATCGAGTGAAGAACACGCAGCGGTGACAGCACCTATCAACTCGCCTGGCGCGTGCCAAGCAAGTTTTGGCAGAGGACCAAGCTAAGTACCTCGCTGCAGCCACGTAAAATTTTAGATTATCGAGGAAATAAAGGCTAGTGTGTGGCAGCCTTAAAGTGTTTCTTGTTTTGATTGTTTCAGAAATTCCACCCACGTAATACCTCTGTAATAAGTGCATTGTGCGTGAATGTGTGAGTAAAACACAAAGAAATCTAGTGGAAAACTCTGCCTTGGCACGCCCACAAACATGGTCATTATTGATGAATTGGGTCACCAAATTGATTATTTTTTGTTCTTTCATTTTGTTTCAATCTTTCTCTTATTACCGCAACATCTTTTGCCTAACAACTGGTACAGAGCTTTAAGGTTTGGGGCCGGTGAAATAATGATGATGGATGAAGGGAACTCACATGTTGAGGAGTTCGATGGAGCAGACTTAAGGTTTTGGAAGATGTAGATAGAGAACTGCTTGTATGGCAAGGACTTGCATCAACCTCTTTGTTTGAAACCTGGCGACATGAAGGAGGAAGACTGTAAGTTGCTGGATATGAAGGCGATGAGTGTGATGTGCTTGTCGATGTCCATGAGCGCAGCCTTGCACATGGTGAAATCAAAGACTACCAAAGAGATGTCGGAGACTTTATCCGAGATGTACGAGAAGTCATCAGTCACAGACAAGGTTCACCTGATGAGCAGGTTGTTCAGGATGGCAGAGAGTACTGTAGTGGCCAAGCACCTGAACGAGTTCAATACAACGATTGTCGAGTTGAGCTCGATTGAGATCAATTTCAACGATGAGGTACGAGCCCCTAATTTTGGTGTCGTCTTTACCTGAGAGTTGGAGAGGAACTGTTATAGCTGTCAGTTATTTATCACGAAAGGTGAAGCTTAAGTTTGATGAGGTTAAAGACTTGATCATGAGCGAAAAAATTTGCAGGAGAGAATCAAGAATGGCCTCGGGTTCAGCTTTGAGTACAGGGAATACGGGGAGGTCACAGTTAAAGTCAAAATTTAATCGGAGCAGATCGAAGTCCAAATCGAGGAGCGCGTCCAAGAAGGAGAGGAGCTCGATTCAGTGCTGTAATTGTGATCAATGTGGTCACTTTAGAGACCAGTGCGCGGAACCAAAGAGGGATGACGAGTTAGCTAACGTAACCACAGACGAGTATGGAGAAACTTTAACCCCTAGTGTGAATAGTCCATTGGAGCAGTGGGTGTTGGATTCTTGAGCATTGTTCCATTCATGCAGTGATGTAGAGATAATGAAGCAGTATATCCCAGATATTTTGAAAAAGTTTATCTTGGTAATGATGAACATTTGTAGATTGTGCAAAAGAGAGATATTCAAATCAATACTCTGAATGTATTTACATTTGTAGATTGTGCAAAAGAGAGATATTCAAATCAATACTCTGAATGTATTTATGCTGTGGTTGATAGGGGTGAGGCATCTTTCGGGGCTGAGGAGGAATTTACTTTTCGCAAGGCAGCTGAATGATGAAGGTTATACGGTGACCTTTGGCTGCAGATCATGAAAATTCACCATGAAAGCTATGATAGTGGCTCAAATATTAAAAGAAGGTACAATGTACACGACGAAGAACACCCATAATAGCATTGATCTTGTAGGCACAACGATGCAGATCTGTGGCATAGTCAACTTAGCACATGAGTGAGAAAAGGATGAAGGTGTTGTGTTCGAAAGAGAAGCTACCAGGCCTCAAGACAGTTGACATTAATCTTTGTGAGTATTGTATTCTTGGGAAGCTTTTCGAGAGGTGGCAAGACTCTAAAAGAGTAGAAGTTTGAGTTGGTCCACAATGTTTTGTGAGGACTGGCGCCAGTGACATCCCTGGATGGTGCATCTTACTACGTAACCTTCATTGATGATTCCACAAGAAAGGTATAAGTATACTTTCTAAAAAATAAGTCTGATGCCTTTGACACCTTTAGAATGTAGAGAGCCCTATTTGAGAATGAGACAGATCTTAAGGTAAAGTGCTTGAGATCGAAAAATGACAGATAGTACGAGCTCAGGGAGTTCAAAGAGTATTATGCAGTGAATAGTAATTACATGGAAAAGACAGTGAGTGGAACTCCTCATCTGAATGGCATCGCGGAGAATATGTACATAACGATGAATGAGAGAGCTAGGTGCATGAGATTGAAGTGTTGGTTATGTAAGATGTTCTGGGCGGATGCAGTTCACACTGCCGCCTTCTTGATCAATAGAGGACCTTCAACCCCTTTGGAGAATGGGATACCGGAGGAGGCTTGAAGTTGTAATGAGGTTGATCTCTTTTATATTCACATATTTGGTGATGTTGCATATGTTCGTATTGATGCAGCTGAGAGAAGAAAGTTGGATGCTAAGTCCATGAAGTGCTGCACGTTCATTGGATATGGAGGAAATGATTTGAGTTTTAGATTTTGGAATGAGAAGAATAGCAAGGTCATTCGAAGTTGAGATGTCATATTTAATAAGTAGGATTTATACAAAGATAGGTTGAGTGCATTAGATGTTATTGGTTTAGGAACTAAGGTTGTTGAGTTAGACATCTCGAACTCAGGTGGGAGCAAGAAAGTACAGAATGATCTGGAGGTCGAGGAGAATGCAGAATCAAGTTCTATACAGCCAGTGATTCCGCAGAGGAGATCTACTAGATAGCGTGGTTCACCAGATAGGTTCTCGTCCGCTATCTACTATCTTCTGTCGATAGATGGTGGTGAGCTAGAAGATTATGTAGAGGCATATCGAAGTGAGCATGTGCACATTAGGGTACTTGCAATGGATGAGAAGATGGAGTTGTTGAGTGCCAACAAGACTTGGAAACTAGATGAACTCCAAAGAGGCACGAAGGCATTACATAATTAGGGGGTTCATAATGTAAAGTGAGTAGAAGATGGGAACAAGAGTCCCGAGGAGAGAGCTCAGATGCATATTGCTCTAGATGCTTATGCAGGTGGCTGTTAGTGGTATGCCATTGGGTGTACAAGGCCAGAGATAGCGCATGTGATAAGAGTATAGAATATGTTTATGAGCAGTCCAGAAAAGTAACAGTTGAAGGCAGTAAAATAATCCCTAACTATTTGACATGTACTGCAGAAAAGGTCTTGTGTTTTGGGGGCAGAAAGGTAAACTGGCAAGCATGTTAATGCAGATGTGATGTCAAGCTATCTTGACAAGAGAAGGGTACAACCGAGTTTGTGGTTAGTCAAGGTGGTGCAATGATCTCTTGGGTTCAGAGTTGTATAAGATCATGGCTTTGTCTACTTTAGAAGCTGAGTGTGCAGGAGTGATGGAAGGGAGCAAAAAGATCTTGTAGTTTGTGAAGATTTGAGGAAACGAAAGTCTTGCAGATATGTTGACTAAGGTAGTTACCTTAGAGATGTTCAAGCTGTGCATGCATGGCTTCAACTGGCCTAGTGAACTGAGAAGAGGCCTGTCATGCCTAGCAAAGAAGATGGTTACAGTGAGAGATGATTGCAGTTGATGTCAATCTCTAAGTGAGAAATTATTAGGTTATGGAGCCTTAAAAGTACTCGTAAGAGGAGTTGTATGAGAGAGTGAAGACAACGTAGCGGTACCTTTGCAGAGGACCTGGCGCAAGCCAAGTACCTGGCTGCAGCCATAGGCAATTTCAGATTTTCAAAGAAACGAGGGCCTGACGGCAGCCAATCGACTGGCGGCAGCCAGCTCCTCTGGCGCAGCCTTAAAGTGTTTCATGTTTTACTTGTTTAAGAAATTCCATCCAGTATAAGGTTGGTCCATTTATATATACGCATGTAACATCTTTGTAATAAGTATTTTTCGCGTGAATGTAAGAGTGAAACATAAAGGAATCTAATGAAAAATTCTGGCTTGACACTCGCCCAGACGTAGTTATTATTGACGAACTGGATCACCAAATTGATTGTATTTCGTTATTTCTTTTCGTTTTAATCTTTCTCTCGTTACCGCAGCCCCTTTTCCCCAACATCTGTACAGATTTGCACTTGAAACAGCATCTCGTCATAACCGAAATTTGGAATGGAACCAACTAATCGATTTAGAAAATATCAAGAAATAAACATACTAACATGACATGTCCTGATCAATGACTATGACTATGTTCTCTTAAAAAGAACACAGAATTCAGATTTAGAAGATTTGTACCCCGGAAGGAAGAGTCCATGGAAAGAAGGGGAGAATTTTCTATTTCTTTACAATCCAATTGGTAATCTATATGAAGTCCATCCTCTAAAAAAATTCAACAAGTTACCAAAAAAATTAGCATGGACTAACGAGATTAATGACATGATAATTAGTGTAAAACAAATGAGGTTCACAGTACAAATATTCACCAGAATATTATACGACGTCTTGATATATGTTAATGTACAAACAAACAAACACTAGGAGAGGAACATGAACGTGAAAAACAAAGTTGGAATTAAATCTCGACGACGAAGGTGGCAAACGAACTTTGAGAACGAACCCGAAAAAAGAAAAAGTATTTTGTTTCAAGTTCCCTCCACTGAGAGTATCTCAAGCTCCGCCCACCAGAGTGGGGAGAGTCTTGGAATTGCTTGTTCTGGAGTGATGCCTATCACTTCCTTCAACCTGGAAGTGATCTCCTTCATGGTTGGTCTCTGGCTTGGCTCCGGACGTATACATTGTTGGATCACTTCACAGATGACCTCAAGCTCATTGTCCTTGAGTGTCTTGATGTTCGGGTCGATCATGTAGCTGATGCTCCTCTTGTCTCTGAAGTATTGCTCCGCCTGGCAAACCGCGAGACCCGGTTCAGACCTAGATTAGTTATCGAAAACCGGACACTAACATGATCAAATGCTTACCCATTTTTCAATAGGTCCTAGTTCTTCTGAGTAAGGGAGCTTCCCGGAAATCATTTCAAGCAATAGGATCCCGAAGCTGTAGACATTTGTCTCTGCATCAGCAGTTGGCTCTGTAGCTTCCTCACCCGGATCCGCTGGGAAACTGATCTCTCCGATCTGGAGATGCATTGAAGTGTTCTAAGTTATCGGAAACTGCAGTAGGGAACCAGCATTGTGAGATAGGAACACGAACCTTCGCGGCGTAATCATCGGTTAAGTAGATACAATTTGAAGTCAGGTTACAGTGAGCCACTGGTGGGTTCAGTTCATGGTGAATGTACTGTAAGCAATATGCAGTTCCCATGACGATTCTCATTCTGGCAATCCAGTCCAGGTTTTCCATTTCCTTAACTGCGAAAAACGAAGAATCGAAATCGATGTTTTAGCAACCATTTGTTGTCTAATTCTAAATCACATAATTGACAAACATTCATCTACGAAGTTAAGAAAGTATGGTACCGTGTAGATGCTCGAAGACGGTCCCGTTCGGAGCGTATTCGAACACCATCATCCTAGTGAATGGCTCCTCCTCTTCGCAGTAGCCGAGAAGATTGACAAAGTTCTTGTGGTTGATCCTTGAAAGTGTGTCAATCTGTTTTCTGTAGTTGAGCTCTGCAGCCTTAGACCAGTCCTTGGAAGAACCAACTGTGGTTGATACAACTGCAATCTCTACCCCGCTAGACAATGTTCCTTTGTACACCATCGAATGATCGAAGGCTTCGACGATGTTGCTAAAATCCTCGCACGCAGTTTCCAACTCTTGTCGATTAAGCTTCGGAACTCCTGCATCCCATTTGATCAATTTTTAGGCAGAAGTAAAGATCATAACATATTAGCATTAGTGTTAAAAAGCTTGCCTGTAACGAATGCTTTCTGCAACTGTCCACTCAGTCCGGTCTTCCAGGGACCGATCGTTTTGACGCCTTTTTTTCGGCACAAGAAAATCAGGGCTGTGAGAAGTATGATCAGGATAACTGCCATCACGATAATTAAATAGTACGCCCACGAAATTCCTCCTCCGGATGAACGTTGTTGGCTGATCGGTTCGACTGTTGAATTTGACGAAGAAGTGGGCGATACAGTTGGAGAAGATTGGTTGGCATTGTCTGTTGGTATAGCTGGGAAAGATCCACTGCTTAAAGAGATCACAGGATCTGAATCCGAGGACGATGAGCCATTTTCAGCGGGCGCAGCTGCGAGGTTACTCGATGAATCTAGCAGCCTACGACGCGCAAAGTTGACGAGAATCTCCACATTCCTGAAAGCATGTTCATCTACAGAACCTGCAAGCACATAGATCTTGAAGTGTTGAATCCAACATAGTTATAATCTAACGAAGACTACAACGCATTGTCTTAAGATTTTGGATTCGTACTTACCAACCAACTTTTCAGAGCAGGTGTCAGCTTCCATTCCCAACTTAAACCTTGAGAAAACAACATAGAACAAAGGGAAGGAGATCAAAGGCCAGCCATAGAGATGTATTAGAAATGAATATGGAAAAAAAAACCAACAGTTAATTACTTACATATGACCAAATTTCCTATTTCTTTGGTCCACACCATGGGAAGAAGCAGAGGCATCAAATTGGAACTCATAAGGCGAGCTTAGCCTAACTTCGTCATATAGAGCCCAAGAGCCATGAATTGGAAGGCCGATAATCAGCACTAAGAAGCACAAGAACTGGGATCTTATTGGATTCCATCTTCCCCCCATTGCTCAATGAAGCAAGTTCCTTAGTGGAGGAGGTACGTAGCAACAACAACAACAAGAAGTCCTATCCACAGCCAGGACTCTGCACAAACTCGCCAGGTTTCCCTATAACAAAACCAGTCTCGAATGACAAAAGACGTATATGATTGACGAAGTACAGAGTTCAATTCATGGCAGGTATAATATTAACGTAAAAATATACTTCTAAAAAAATAGATGCAATCCTATGAGCCCGGAGGAGGAGATGATCATATCGGGATTCATCTAATAATATTACTCGCACCCTTCTCTCCAAAATGGACATAAACTTGTCTTGTAGAGCTGAAAAATATGTAAGAAAGGGAAACCAACAATAAAGAAAACATAAGAGAAGGAGAAGCGAGAGGACATTTGCCAAGGCGTAAGAGGAACTGAAGGGTCCAGGGTTCAATCTGTGTGATAATTCAAAAGAAAAAGAGAGAAAGTCGTTCACATTTGGCCAAAAAGAAACAAGGGGAAAAGAAAAGGTAATGGCATTATGGAATACCCTCTACTGCAAGCAATCTGTAGGACAAAAGAGAGAGAAGGGTGTTCTTTAGTTTTCTTTATTACCATCAGGAAGTTGGCAGAAAAGGGTACGTCATCTCCGATCCTTCTCTTCCTTCCTCTTGCTCTGAAGCTGGCGAGACAATCAGTTTTCCGAATTTCCCTTAATTTTCTCTTACAATTATATTCTCTTTAACTCTATAATGCCAAATTATTGGAAATTTGTCCCTCCAGGTAAAAGGGTAATGTAATGCAATGGAGACAAGGAGAGGACGATTCAAAAAGTCGTTAGGACAGGCTGTTCGAAAAGAAAAGAGACAAAGTAATAAATAAATAAAAGCAGCAAATAAAAAAAACCAGGAATTGGGTTCTAAAAAAATATTCTTATGAGAATCAAAATTAATTTTTTTTCCCAGTTATCCCTTCCAGGATGATCCTTTTATTTTGGCTTATTTTTTTCCTCTCTCTCTCTTTTCTTTCTCAAACTTTTCTGCGTTCTCTCTCTTTCTCGCAGTTGGAGGCTTCGCCTCGCCCCAACCCAAGCAGAAACTAAGCCTTCCCCTCTCCTTTTTTTCTCCCCAATTTACTTCCGGAGTTTGTGGCTTCCATTGTTATATATGTTATATCCTGTGTTGTGGATTTTTCTTCCATTGAATTTATTTTTGCGTGGATGAGTTTCCATTTTTGGTAGTTGCAGGAGAGTTTGGTTGGTAGGGTAGGGCTCATATTTTACGTGTTCGGCTATTGTGATTGGAGTGATTTTCCTCATTTTCAAAAATAGAAAAGGCATGAATAAATTGGTGACGGATTTTTTAGATTTTTTTTGTTATAATGCTACTAATTCACGATTAGGCATAACAATGAGCAGGATTTCGGTAGGATCCATAAAACCCACATACTTATTTTTTTTTTGAATGGTGGATCTAGATCTTTACCCTTTTCCTCTTTATAAATAAGAATTTGGCAGAATATTGGTCCTAAAAAAAATCGAACAGGATAATGGCGACCCGCGGGTCTATTTTTTTTTAAATATTTAATTTTAAAAATTTTGGTCTCGATCAGGGTAGACCCTCAGGGTAAGGATCTAATTGTCATCCCTGTTCATGTTCAAGCTCGTAAGATCTTTGAATGATTGCAAAATTCTCCTAATAACTATTTAACAATTATAATTGCTATGCTCCAAGCATGTGTCTAGTTCAAGTTTGGCAGTGGAATGGTGTTTACAATATTTGAGCAAAACATCTGATAGTTCAAGTTGAGAAACGGATACACCTTCTACTTTTCTCATTCATAGGTTGATTCCTTATCGGCTCCGCATGTGCAGCCGAGTGCAAGGTTGTTGCTTAACATAAGCACTGGTTTCCCCCCACAAACTTTTCAATAGATTATAATAAGTACTAAGATTCATACGAGATTGCTTGTAGTTGGAAATCTCTCTTTTCAAATGATAAACACGCATGTTATTCCCAATAGAGAAATGCTCCGTCAGGTCTTTTCATAAATCATTTGCGCTCTCTATGTACGATACACTGGAACGTAGAGATGGGTCGATCAAATTGAAGATCCGCCCAACGGACATGGCATTTACGATGCTACAGTTGTCAAAGTCAGGGTCAGTTTTGGTCAACTGCTTCACCCAATCATCTATAAAAGTTAACTTTTTCTTGGCCTTCAATTCATTTTGTACCGCCTACAGTCATTCGTCGTAGTTGTCACATCGTACGACTACAGGCATGATAATTGCACCAGAGTTGTCAGTAGAGCTCATGTAGTATGGTTAACCTGGATCCATCACAGGTGGCCTTCTAACCATGGAACTCATACCACCTTTGTTCATCTCTCCGTTGGTCATGATGGTGAGTATGATACCATGTATGATCATGTGGAGAGAAAGCTAAACCTTTATTAAGCAACTCAAAATGTATACATGCAGCCCTAATGTCGTCTAGGTTACTAACCTTAATACACGTAGATATATTATACACTAAAGGTGAAGTTTCCTAAGCATGTACGCTACAAAACACGAGATACACGACTAATACACGTAAAAGGCCTTGTAAGGCCCAATAAAAAATTTAATTACTAGCTAATTTAAATATCTGCTAATATTATTTTAGCTTAACAAAATATTCAAATTTGATTTAATAAAGACTCGGATTAAAACAATACGAAGAATTTTTGTCTTTTGTTATCCGATACATTTTTTACATGAAATAATCCATGTATCCAAATATTATAACATATGAACTTTATTTTTGAAAAGTAGATATTTATACCGTGATTCTACTTGTCATGGCTTAAACTCTGCACCTCCTTGAATACGTCAACGTCTTGTCTATTAGAAAATTATCACAAGAAAATAAGAAAGCACACAAGAACAGGAACATAAGAGATTACGTGGTTTGACATCATGCCTACGTCCATGGAATAAAGGAGAACTTTTATTGATGAGATCAGAGACAAAAAGCCATACATAAACTAGGATAACTTATCTTTATATAATAGATAAACTCTTACAAGTCACGAAACCTATCTAGGTAAATCTAGGAGTCCTAATCAAGAGTCCGAGCAAAAAAGGAAATTCTGTTACAGCACACCCTAGCGGGCGCTAGGTGCCTTGCGAGCACTAGGTCCTTAGCATCCAAACTTTTTGTTTCTACCTTAACGATCACTAGGTCATTAGCAGTCACTAGGCCTAATAGATTTTGAGCCACTCCCAACAATCTCTACTTTGGCGAGAAATATCCCTTGGAAGAACTATGAATCTCCACCCAAATTTTAACAAACTCCAACTTGACGAGACACTGCACCTTGGAGAAACATGAGATCTTGCAAAATCAAACTGACTACATCGACTCTACCTTGACACTTCTCTCTACCTTTGTTCAATCACTTGGAGACATCTCCCAAACTTGAGCATCTTTCAAGCTTGCTTTATGTATTTCCTCCAACCTCCATTATAACACAACTTGCAGGTTCACCTGCTGAAGCAACTTTGTGATCAATAAATACTCTTCTATTTTTTCGGTCACCCTTATACTTTGTAACCTCAAACTACTTCCTTGTTGGACCTTACTCCTTTTGCCCCAAACCAATTCTACAAGCTATAATATACATTAGACAACTTTTTGTTCCACCTAGTTAAACCTTTGAGATGTCACGAACTTCATTGCTCACCCTTGATTGAGATAAAACATGATTCGAATGTGGTGTTCCTAACAGTTTTGCATTTCCAATGATAAACCTTTCTAACACCTTTGTATTGCAGCTACCTTAGGACAACCATAGCGGGGCATTGCTAACCTAGTCCCTGTGAATTCCCGTTCCAAGAACCCTCTTGGCTGCACTCAAACTACTCATATCAAGACCTCGCTCCTTCATACGATCTAAGCTCATGTGCCAAGTACTTTTTCCTCTTCTATCAGACTCCATTGATGTGACTTTACCTACAACAATGCACCCCACTACCCTATAGATATTCCTAAGATCCCTTTCATCCTTAATCACCACTACAATATCCTTTTCTACCTCAATTAGACCACCTTCAATCTTATAGCCATACCCACTATAATCCAAAGCTCAAATTCTTTTCTACCTTTGGAATATGTCTTACCCCATACAACTTTCTCATGACACCATTCTACATCTTAATTCGTATATCCATTATGCCAGCAATTTTACAAGTATAACCATCACTCATAGTCACCACACCTGAATTCACGAACTTGTAAGCTTCGAACCAATCCCTATTGAGCGTCATGTGAAAAGAGGACGTGCTATCAAAAATCCAGAAATCAACAGAATGCTTAAGACTTGATAAGACAGAAAGACAGTCACATCCGACCTATCTAAATATGAGGCCAAATTCATGGAACCCGATCCGTCACAATCCCTAGTTCTTCCTGAACAATCCTTTTTCATGTGTCCCTTTTCTCCGTACTTGAAGCAATTTCTATTGAACCTCCTCGACTTGGATCATTTTTTATCTTTTCCTTCTCTACGACCATAGCTACCCCTCATAACCAGCCCTTCTCCTTATTCATCGCCGATCTTCTTTCTTTATTGAAACCCAGTAGAGCACCAGTGATATCCTGCAACACTAAAGACTTTTTCCCCTAAGTTAGAGTTGTAACCAAACTCTCGTAGGAACCTGGTAACAAATCTAGTAGCAACAATATCTTGTCTTCATCCTAGAACTTTACATCGACTCTAATCAAATCACTCATAGGTTGATTGAAAACATTGATGTGTTGGCTCAAATCTGAGCCCTCCATCATCTTAAGCCCGTACAACTTTTGCTTAAGATAAAACTTGTTCGACAGAGAGTTTGACATATATCTATGCTCCAATTTCTTCCAAACCCCAGCTGGTGACTCCTCATTCATGACATGATATATCACATTATCCGACAATCACAAGTGAATCATCGCCACCACTTTTGGCTCAAACTCTTCCCAATCTTGCTCCTCCATCTTCTCATGCTTCTTCCCCGAGAGTGCACTGACCATCCCTTGTTGTACCAGAAGATCTTTGATACGCCTTTGCCATAACCCAAAATTCGATGAGCCATCAGACTTCACCAAGCCAAACTTTGCGCCTTGATTTACCATCCACAAACCTGGATATAATACCAGCTGTTAGGAAATCACCACAAGGAAATAAGAACGTGCACAAGAATACAAACACAAGAGATTACGTGATTCAGCCTAATGCCTACATTCACGAAGAGAAGGAGAACTTTTATTGATGAGATCTGAGCCACTAAGTCGTGCATAGTCTGTCACAACCCAACCTATGGTCGGTGACAAGCGCTAGACCCAAGGATACACAAACGACAAAATATAGATCTAGCCAGCCTCAAAACATAACATATAATTTATCAACATACTGAAACCAACACAAAGTCAAACTATATAAACATGCCTCTAAAAAATATAAGATATACAGAGGCGGTATGAGAATTCTATCACCCAAAAGTTTGGACAAGTTCCTTGTATTACGTGTTTAAAATCCAAAACGTAGTCCATGATCTAGCCTCTGAAAACTGCTACGGAGCATCTACACAGGTATACAAAAGACATCATGATCCGGAGACCTCAAAGAGTAGCCCTGCAAGGAAAGAGATGGGCATGCACCCCGAACTCCGGAACCCAAGATAAACTAGGATAGCTCAGAACCTGAGATGAATTAGTAAGGAGTAAGTATTTTGAAACACTTAGTAAGAAGATAGAACATAACATATTGATTAAGTCAGATACACGTGGGTGAAACAGAGCTTAACTATGTTCAACATCAGATAAGACCACAAAATGCATGCTAACCATATGATCTCACACACACACACACACACACACACACACACACACACACACACACACACACACACAAATAGTCAATAAACGGTGAGCTATAGACAGATTTAGTCGGGCCACTTCCTCTCCAACGCAGAGATATCAACATGGCCATCAAATCTCTATATCATAATCATATACTAAGTTTATAGTAGTAACTAGGATATTCCCAGTCTATGTGCACATAGGCTAACATCCCCGGTTAGCACGGAAAAACCTGTCCATTTCTCACCAAAAATAAACATAGCATATTCATCACACAATTAAAGGTCCGAGACCATATCCAAAATATATGGACATATCACAACCTCACAAATTGGCCCCAAGCCAGCACACACATATTCTTTAGCTGGCCACAAACATATACCACATATGTCACAACCAATCTAAATATGACCAAACATATCACATAACCACATGACCACTTTATGCACAAACTCCATATGCATGAGACGCACATAATCAAGGTCTGAAACATGCACATGCACAAAACAAAACCAATCTATCATGTTCTATCCGCTTACTCAAACAGGTATTCTTCAATAGTGCTAATTTTTTGAGTCTTATTCTCCCTTCACTTTAACCTTCAACTGACCTTCCAAGTTATGAGGAAGCCCTATATACTCTGTACAATAATTTTCAATCACAAAATAAGGTTAGTTTCTCACTTTCCCCACCAAGTTACACACCAAACACACGATAAGCTCAATCGCTTCTAACTTCGGTGGATATCACACAAAACTCGATATCACACAAAACTCGATCTATTTGTTCACTATACTTAAACTTTCATGTATGTTCTTGACAACTTAGATTCCAAAATCTACTTAGAATCCCAAAGAATCAACTTACCCAGCATATACTCTTGGCCCCCTTCAATACCAAACCCAAACTGTCTGTCTGACATTTGATAGAGCTTTTAAGATGAATTCTTTATCTAAATAGGGCGTATGATATGGCGTCAGAAAGCTAGTAGAATCTTCTACAATCTGTAAGAAGAAACTAAAGTCTAATTCGGAGTACAAGTAAGCTTACCAAGTACTTCTTCTGACACCCACTTGATTAGAAACTATAGTAATTAGTCTACAGTTAGGAACTGATTTTCTATTAATTTTTTAATCCAAATAAAATATATGATATACCATTAGAAAGATATTTGAGTAATCTATAACTTTAATGAAGATATAAAAGTCCAAATCTGAGTAGAAGATAGCCTATCAAGCTATTCTTTATTCCCATGTTCCTTTCTCTTTCTTCTTGCTCTCTCTCCTTTCTCTCTTCTAATTTAGTTTTGAGATCTTTTGCCCTTTATTTCCACCCTTTTCTAGATATTTCCATGTTTTAATGCCCTTAAATAGATAAGCATCCCTCCAATAAAGGCCCTTGTGTCAATTTTCAAGGAAAACAAGTATTAGTTTATGATTGGTTCCACTTTCTATGTGGCCCTATCAAAATTCAGCAATTTTGATCCCATTTTTCACTAACTTTTGTTACTTTTTTGGAAAACTTTATCAACAGATAAATTGTAGCTCCATGTGTCTAGTTTTCGGATCATATTCATTTGTAGTATTCTGAGTAAAATTGAGAAAGATATGTCTAATTAACTGAACAAAGGTCATTCTGAAATTATCCAACCAAATTCATCAAACTTGGAAATAATTTGACTAGACTTTCTTGTAGTTGAACTAGAATCCTAATGAGACTAAATGATCTCTAGAAATACCTCCAAAATTATATCATATGTCGATAGCACAATAGAATACTATTTATTCCATCCGATCATTTTCAATATATTACATAAACTAGGATAACATGTCTTTATATAATTGACAAATCCTTGCAAGCTACGAAACCTATCCAAGTCAATATAAGGAGTCCAAAATAAGAGTCTGAGCAAAACATAAAATTTTACCGCAGGACACCCTAGTGGGCGCTAGGTGCCTAGCTTGCACTAGGTCTTCAGCATTTGAACTTTTTGTTTCTACCCCTAGCGATCGCTAGGCCCAATAAATTTCGAGCCACTCCCAACATAGTGGCATTGAGATAAATGGTTTTGGCTTATAACATATGAACTAGAAACATGTACAATAATATATAACGTATACCTTTTAAAAAAAAAAAATATATATATATATATATATATATATATATATATATAATTATAAAAGGTTAAACGATAATACGATAGATGATGCGTATATTATTCCAAACAAAGATAATCTTATAGGATTAATTCAGAATAAAAAGATATTTAGTAAATTCGATCTAAAATGAGGATACAATCAGCTACAATTAGAAGAATGGTTTAAACCATGGACAGCTTTCACATGTCCAGAAGGACATTTTGAGTGGAATGTCTTAGTTTTGGCTTAAAAAATGCACCCGCAGTTTTTCAAAGGTTTATGGACAGTATTTTTCTAAAATATGCCTTTTGCCTAGTATATATTGACGATATCCTCATAGCCAGTAACTCGGTTACTGAACATGAACAACACTTAGCTGTAATTTTTGAAGAAGTAGTAAAACAAGGGATAGTATTAAGTAAGAAGAAAATGGAATTTTTTAAAAGAAAAATCTCCTTTTTGGGCTTAGAAATAGGAAACGGTAAAATAGAATTACAACCACATATAGCCGAAAAAATTCTTAGTTTTCTGGATAAATTAGAAGGTCTGAAACAAATACTAATTCTTCTGGATCAATTTTAACGGGATCTATCATTTTAACCCCTTTACTTGCTAGATTCTGTACTATACCTTCTATGTTTACTTTGAATTTCATTCCGGATCTATTACTTGCTTTTCCTAGTATTCCTATGCTTATTACAAGGTTATTACCTATAAAATTTTCATACCCTCTTGTTTTCAATCCTATTTTTAAATTTTTTAAGTCTTTAATATCTTTTAATACTACGAGTGAACAGTAAAACTGAGCACTATTTTTACTCATATCTACTTCCATTCCTGCTATTATTGCTTTCTTTAAATCGGTCTGCCAAGATTTATCTAGAATTAACACTAAAGCTTTCGTTCCTAATTCTTTTCTTCCTAGCCCTTTAATGCCTATGACAATTAACCCTATGTGTACAAAGCGTTTTCCTGACTGTTTTAAACGTTTTAACGTTTCTGGTGTAAATAGTTCTATTTCTTCTGTATTATCCACAATTCTTAGGCTTTCTTCTCTATTACTTCTTACTAGTACTGTTCGCACATAGAGCCCGTCGGCACGCACCCCCTACCACTGTAAGCTCTCTCTATCCTCACCCTCTCTTACCGGCCACTCACCCCCCCCCCCCCCCCCCCCCCCCCCCCACACCGCGAGGATGGAAGAATCTCCGACTCCTCGGAGAAGGACACTAAACACAGATCTAGAGCACGGACCAATGGCGTATGATTTTACCACATAGTGGTGACGGAGGTCTTCTAGAGGAAAGCCACATCATCCACCTAGAAGATGAACGACAGATGGAACTAGAAGCTGCTAGTATAACAAGTGGCGACATATCTGGAATAGACAAAGAAAACCCTCCTAAAATAACATATATGTATATGAATACAGAGGAAAATGAATGCCCCCACGAATGGATTAGAAATAGAGGAAATAATCATATAAGCTGCTATATCTGTAAATTATATCCGGCAATAGATAGACGTTATCAATGTAATTATTGCTTTAAAGAAATCTGCTTTCTATGCATAAAGAAGATCTATAAAATAGAAACAGATTTAACAGGACGAACAAAAGAATTAACTAAAGATAACAACTTTAACTTTTATACTGAACGAATTAAAAAACATGAATTAGAAATTGAACTCATTAAACAGAGATTAAGAAAACTAGAAATAGAAAGAGATATGGGGAAACATAAAGAAGGTATTGACGAAATTATTGAAGAAAATCACATGGCCGAACAGGTAGCAGAAGAAGAAGCATTTATAATTGGTGACTGTATAGCTAGTCTAATAACCTTGAAATGTAGAGTGTGGTTAGAAGATAATAAATTCCTCGATTTAACAGCCATTTTAGATACAGGAAGTACGAAGAGTTTAATAGGATACAGTATGGTTCCTAAGCAATACCATACACCACTAAAATACAATATCACCACTCGAACAGTAGAAAATAGATTACTAACGTTAACCCATTGTTTAGAATCCACTGGCATTCAATTTTTAGATTTTGCAGGTAATTATAGTACTAAATATGACCTTCCACAGGTAAATATTGCCCCTGAAGGCACTCGTAGTAAAGAGTTTTTACTAGGCATTAACTTTCTTTGTAGCCTCAATGGAAGTCTTACTATAGCCCGTAACTGCATTACCATTAGTAAACATGTTTATACCTTTCCAACTAATAAATATATTCAAACATCAGAGTTCGCGCGCAAGCGCGGTGGACACTCCCACTTAGATTTTTTAACAACAAAAACAAATGTACAGTCAAGTAATATAGAAAATGAAGCTTATCAGATGTTAGGAAAAATGTTGTCACAAGATTTAGAAAAAGGACCAGATATAAAAAGTAGCATAAACTACCCTAAAATTCAGAAATTAGAAAAATTAGGATTAATAGGGGATGATATAACAAAATCTAGAGTAAACTTTTTAGCAAAAATGAAAATCAAAAACCCTGATATCCGAATAGTAACTGCAAATATCGACTATAGCCCCCTAGATAGGGACGAATTTAGGAATCAAATCCCCGAAATGCTTAGACAAAATTTAATTCGAAGGTCAGAAAGTCCACATAGAACAGCGGCTTTCATAGTCAGAAACCATAGTGAAATCAAACGAGGAAAGGCTAGAATAGTATATAATTATAAAAGGTTAAACGATAATACGATAGATGATGCGTATAATATTCCAAACAAAGATAATCTTATAGGATTAATTCAGAATAAAAAGATATTTAGTAAATTCGATCTAAAATCAGGATACAATTAGCTACAATTAGAAGAATGGTTTAAACCATGGACAGCTTTCACATGTCCAGAAGGACATTTTGAGTGGAATGTCCTTAGTTTAGGCTTAAAAAATGCACCCGCAGTTTTTCAAAGGTTTATGGATAGTATTTTTCTAAAATACGCCTTTTGCCTTGTATATATTGACGATATCCTCATAGCCAGTAACTCGGTTACTGAACATGAACAACACTTAGCTGTAATTTTTGAAGAAGTAGTAAAACAAGGGATAGTATTAAGTAAGAAGAAAATAGAATTTTTTAAAAGAAAAATCTCCTTTTTGGGCTTAGAAATAGGAAATGGTAAAATAGAATTACAACCACATATAGCCGAAAAAATTCTTAGTTTTCCGGATAAATTAGAAGGTCTGAAACAAATACAAGCTTTCTTAGGAATCATGAATTATGCAAGAAAATTTATTCCAAATCTTAGTAAATTAACAGGGCCTTTATACAGTAAAACGTCCAAAAATGGTCAAAGAAATTTCAATAAAGAGGACATAGAATTAGTTAAGAAAATCAAACAAGAGGTTCGGAAGATAAAACCCTTAGAATTACCTCTTACCACAGATTATATTATTATAGAATATGATGGAAGTAAAGAAGGATGGGGAGCAGTAATGATCTGCAAACCACATAAATATGCAGACAAAGACACGGAAAGAATAGAAGCATACGCTAGTGGTAATTTTAATAAAGCCGGTATGAACTCGACTAGCCTAGATTTTGAGATACAGGCATTAATAAACGCATTAGACAAGTTCAAATTATATATAAATAAGGAATTTACAGTAAGAACGGATTGCGAAGCTATAGTTAAGTTTTTAAAAAATGAAAATAGCAAAAAGATAAATCGAACTAGATGGATTAACTTACAAAACTTAATACAAGGCAGTGGTTATTCCATAGAATTTGAGCATATTAAAGGGAAAAATAATAGTCTCGCAGATTTATTATCCAGAAGCATTAATAAGTTTTTTAATAATGCAGGAAAATAAGATGAAGAAACGAGTTATTAAGCCTAAGGGCAAAGAGAAAATGGAAGGCGAAGGGCCAAGTACCCAAAGCCCCATTACTCCACAGACTCCACAGAAAAAAGAAGAGCCAAGTATACAGACCATACAAACAGAAGCAGCTGGTCTCCCAGCTAACATTATATACAGAAATAATTTGGCAATGCCAGTTTATATAGAAGTGGTGCTTCAGTGCCCTCTGCGAATCCAACCTTTTCACAACATAAACAGATTAAATTCGGAACAATTTCCTTAGCCGAATTCCAAGATATAGGGAATAAAAAATTTAGACCCTTCCCAGGGTTATCTATAGACAGGTCACAACAATGTCTTCTCGACAACCTGTGGCACATACAGACAGCAGGAGCAGCTACTAACTTTAAAGTACAGTGCTTAAACGCCCTTAGTATGTATTTTTCAGAAAATACTCCTAAGACCTATAAAAAGAAGTTCTCATTATGTAATATATAGAGGTCTAAAAACAGGAGTGTTTAATAGCTTCGATACAGTTAGAAAATACATCTTATGTAACCAGCCTCTATATAAAGGCTATTATAGTTTTGTTGAGGCTCTTGAAGAAGCCCGAGGGGCTTTTGGGTCCAACTTTTTTATTGAACCAGAAGTAGTTAGACCCTTCTCTGATGTAACCCGAGAGGAACCAGCCCAGCTTATTCTTCGCCGTGAAGATACGATTAGACAGCTGGAAGCCCAGATTGTACATCTTCAACAGCAGAATGAACAGCAGATTAGACACCTGGAGGAAAAAAGACAAGAAGCTGAACAAAAGGCTTTAACAGCTGGAGTTACAGCTCAAAAGAATGAACAGACCATAACCATTATGGAGAAGATGGTGGCCAAACTCAATAAATCAGGAACAGAACTAAGGAGAAAACTAGACGACACTGAGTTAAAACTGTCAACATCAAAAGGCCCCAGCAGAGACTTTCTACAGCTAAAAGCTAGACTACTCGATCTCCCAGCTCAACAGGTTCTACAGCCTCTCTTTGATGAATGGCGTGAAGGAGAAGAATTAATAAAAAAGAAAACCGAAGAAGGCCATATTAAAGATCTAGTCACAGCCCAGCAAGATTTAGTTCGAATCCATCTCAAAGAAGCAAATTGGAGTTTCCAGGGGGTGGATATATCACAGAAACCCTACAGCCTAGACAACAGAACGGTGGGACTCTTAAAGTTACACGTAGATCTAAACAAAATAGATTTACCAGCTAAACTTATCCTAAAGTTTTATCACTTAGGGATGATAGAAGTTATGATCCTAAAATTAGAAGAGGATGGAAAGATGGAAGATGTTCTCCAATGGTTCGGGGAAAAATTCTTTCTGATAGCAGGAAACATGGCGGTTCGAGGACGGATCTTCTGCCTCATCGATTCAACTCTCCCAAGAGTAACATAGTTCACCACCATCCCAGGCAAGAAGAGGATAATTCTGCTAGACGAAACAGAGTTCGAAGAAACAGAATTAAACTTAGATGTCCTCTCTCCTTATGATCTCACTGAGATTAAAAATCCAGAAGTCTATAGATTGCTTCAGAACCCAGCCTGTCTGCCCACACCGCGAGGATGGAAGAATCTCCGACTCCTCGGAGAAGGACACTATACAAAGATCTGGAGCACGAACCAATGGCGTATGATTTTACCACATAGTGGTGACGGAGGTCTTCTAGAGGAAAGCCACATCATCCACCTAGAAGATGAACGACAGATGGAACTAGAAGCTGCTAGTATAACAAGTGGCGACATATCTATCCCACACATGCATAGAGCCTACTAATAATTATCACAGACGAAGAATTGACATTTGTGCCAATTATTGTACTTTTTTACTAGTCTTAGTGCGCAACTTTTAGTAGTCCGCCTGTGAATTATTAGGCTTAGTATGCTAGACAGCTGTAAGTTACTTTTAGTAGTGCGCCTACGAGCGTACGTTAGAGAATTCTAGAGGTTCTCTGCCTCTGGCGCTCCTTCTATATAAGGAGCCCTCCATTCTTGTAAAAATCATCGAAAAAAATATACACAAATTTTCCTCCCCCTCATGAGTACTTAAAACCTCTCTGTTTTCCCTACTTAGTTCATAGTTCTTAAGCTCCCAGATCTTCAAACCGATAAGCCTTATTTAAAAAAAAAAAAAGAGTCAGAGTCAGTCGAACCGGCGATTGCACATAGAGCCCGTCGGCACGCACCCCCTACCACTGTAAGCTCTCTCTATCCTTACCCTCTCTTACCGGCCACTCACCCCCTATTGGTATCAGAGCCAGTAACGATTTTCGAGGTTAAAAGAACAAGACAGGCTCGGTTAAGGTAGCCATGCTAGGCATAAATCCTCATTACACTGAGAACCCGCTTGTGTGAAACCAAGATTATCTGTATCGGTTGTGATTCTAATTTGAGATTAGCTGTTTATTAGTACTGTTTATGTACTTTGTCTATTTACTTTTATGTTCTAAATTATCTTTACAAATAAGGCTTGTTATTCCTAAGGGGAAGCTAGAACTGAACTAACTGGGAAAACTATTCACCATAATTGACATCACCTCTACCCTTGAGCACAATTTACAAAATTGCGACGAGTAAAAAACATCTGGCCTACTTAGATTTAGAACTTGGCTCCAGAGAAAAATCAAAAATAATATTAGAAGGACACGAGTTAATTTGTCGTTTTGATAGAACTTTTGAACACAAGTTACACAGTAATAATAATCATCTCAATAGTTTAACAGATCTAATAATTAGTCTAGGAAGTCACTTAGAAGTCGAAAGGGAACTAACTATTAAAAATCATCATAACTTGACAGAAGCACTTACGGGAGTAGAAGGATTGTTAAAAGTCTCGGTAGAAAATCAAAATTATATTAAAAATCAGAACAAACAGATTATCTTAGAAATTAAAAAATTAAGTACACTTATAGAAAAACCTAAAAGAAATGAGGTAGAACTAAAACCAGTCTTAGGCGAATTAGAGAAGCTAGCAGAAAATATCAAAAGACTAAAAGAATTTCCTATCATCATAGCTCATTCCTAATCCTGTCATACATTCTATTAACATATCATCTACTTGATCTTGTATGTTTAGTTCAGTAAATTTCCTATTTATTATTTGATTTATGTCTATACATACCTCCTCTGTTTTAAATCCTGCAGTTTCTTCTAGGTTTATTCCTTCTGAGTTATCATCTAAGTCATCATCTTCTTCGTAATAGCTATAACCTATTGTTTCTTCTAGATTTAGTATTTCTTGTTCGTTTTCTGTATCATAGATAGGGTCTCCTAATGGTTCGTCTTCGTTCATAAATTTGAAATTCATTAAATTTGTTTCTTCATCACTGTCTATATTCTCATGATCTTCTTTTACTTCTTTTCCCTTGTAATTATTAAATCTTAAACCATAGGATCCATCTGTGTTTTCATACAATATACTTCTTTTGGGAACCATAATTCTATTTCCTGGTCCTGAAAATTCATTTAAAGACCATTCTAATCCAGCTAATTCTTCTGGATCAATTTTAACGGGATCTATCATTTTAACCCCTTTACTTGCTAGATTCTGTACTATACCTTCTATGTTTACTTTGAATTTCATTCCGGATCTATTACTTGCTTTTCCTAGTATTCCTATGCTTATTACAAGGTTATTACCTATAAAATTTTCATACCCTCTTGTTTTCAGTCCTATTTTTAAAATTTTTAAGTCTTTAATATCTTTTAATACTGCGGGTGAACAGTAAAACAGAGCAATATTTTTACTCATATCTACTTCCATTCCTGCTATTATTGCTTTCTTTAAATCGGTCTGCCAAGATTTATCTAGAATTAACACTAAAGCTTTCGTTCCTAATTCTTTTCTTCCTAGCCCTTTAATGCCTATGACAATTAACCCTATGTGTACAAAGCGTTTTCCTGACTGTTTTAAACGTTTTAACATTTCTGGTGTAAATAGTTCTATTTCTTCTGTATTATCCACAATTCTTAGGCTTTCTTCTCTATTACTTCTTACTAGTACTGTTCGCACATTAAGGAGTCCTGTTTGATATAGAGTTCTAGGATTTAAAGCATCTACCTGAGCATTATTATATAGTTCTAGGTTTCGTTCGACATCTATTTCTTCTTCTAACTGAACTACATCCTGTGTAGTATTAC
This sequence comes from Hypericum androsaemum, assembly GCA_963995505.1. Taxonomy (NCBI): domain Eukaryota; kingdom Viridiplantae; phylum Streptophyta; class Magnoliopsida; order Malpighiales; family Hypericaceae; genus Hypericum; species Hypericum androsaemum. The sequence continues at coordinate 8,871,707 of OZ023199.1, forward strand.
TTCCTTATCCTCTAAGCAGTCTTCCCAAAAATGAATCTGTTGAGATATTATCACTTACACTATTTCTAGCTGGTTCTGTTATAGTCTCAGTTCTATAAGGTCTTCCAGGGAATGGCGTTGTCATTTTTTAGGTAACCAATGAATATACTTTGGAGGAAGGATCTCTTTTCTGGGTCTTTCACCCTGTCCTAAGCTTAATTTTTCTAAGGCTTTTGTTAGACCGTTGATTTCTACCTTAGCGTGATTTTCTTCTTTTAGTCTTTTGATATTTTCTGCTAGCTTCTCTAATTCGCCTAAGACTGGTTTTAGTTCTACCTCGTTTCTTTTAGGTTTTTCTATAGGTGTACTTAATTTTTTAATTTCTAAGATAATCTGTTTGTTCTGATTTTTAATATAATTTTGATTTTCTACCGAGACTTTTAACAATCCTTCTACTCCCGTAAGTGCTTCTGTCAAGTTATGATGATTTTTAATAGTTAGTTCCCTTTCGACTTCTAAGTGACTTCCTAGACTAATTATTAGATCTGTTAAACTATTGAGATGATTATTATTACTGTGTAACTTGTGTTCAAAAGTTCTATCAAAACGACAAATTAACTCGTGTCCTTCTAATATTATTTTTGATTTTTTCTCTGGAGCCAAGTTCTAAATCTAAGTAGGCCAGATGTTTTTTACTCGTCGCAATTTTGTAAATTGTGCTCAAGGGTAGAGGTGATGTCAATTATGGTGAATAGTTTTCCCAGTTAGTTCAGTTCTAGCTTCCCCTTAGGAATAACAAGCCTTATTTGTAAAGATAATTTAGAACATAAAAGTAAATAGACAAAGTACATAAACAGTACTAATAAACAGCTAATCTCAAATTAGAATCACAACCGATACAGATAATCTTGGTTTCACACAAGCGGGTTCTGAGTGTAATGAGGATTTATGCCTAGCATGGCTACCTTAACCGAGCCTGTCTTGTTCTTTTAACCTCGAAAATTGTTACTGGTTCTGATACCAATAGGGGGGTGAGTGGCCGGTAAGAGAGGGTGAGGATAGAGAGAGCTTACAGTGGTAGAGGGTGCGTGCCGACGGGCTCTATGTGCAATCGCCGGTTCGACTGACTCTGACTCTCTTTTTTTTTCTTTTTTTTTTAAATAAGGCTTATCAGTCTGAAGATCTGGGAGCTTAAGAACTATGAACTACGTAGGGAAAACAGAGAGGAGCAACTATGCAAGAACAAATTCGAAGGCAAGCTTGGGCTTTCTGTAAAACAGCAGTTTATACGCCACAAGCATACGGATATTATGATAGAGCTAAAGGTAAGAAAAAATACCTTAGGAAAAGTACGTCATATAGAAAAGATAAACCATGGAAAAATAAAGATAAGTACGTAAAGAAAAAACCCAAAACTAGGAAGTGTACCTGTTTTATTTGCGGAGATCCAGATCACCTAGCAAATAGATGCCCTAACAAGGCAAAAAATGCGGAAAGATCTAACTTAGTAGAACAGTTAGACGAATATGAAATACAAAGTATTAAAACCAACGATTCTGATACCTCTGTTTATAGTATAACCAGTGAATCAGACAAAGAAAACCCTCCTAAAATAACATATACGTATATGAATATAGAGGAAAATGAATGCCCCCACAAATGGATTAGAAATAGAGGAAATAATCATATAAGTTGCTATATCTGTAAATTATATCCGGCAATAGATAGACGTTATCAATGTAATTACTGCTTTAAAGAAATCTGCTTTCTATGCATAAAGACGATCTATAAAATAGAAACAGATTTAACAGGACGAACAAAAGAATTAACTAAAGATAACAACTTTAACTTTTATACTGAACAAATTGAAAAACATGAATTAAAAATTGAACTCATTAAACAGAGATTAAGAAAACTAGAAATAGAAAGAGATATGGGGAAACATAAAGAAGGTATTGACGAAATTATTGAAGAAAATCACATGGCCGAACAGGTAGCAGAAGAAGAAGCATTTATAATTGGTGACTGTATAGCTAGTCTAATAACCTTGAAATGTAGAGTGTGGTTAGAAGATAATAAATTCCTCGATTTAACAGCCATTTTAGATACAGGAAGTACGAAGAGTTTAATAGGATACAGTATGGTTCCTAAGCAATACCATACACCACTAAAATACAATATCACCACTCGAACAGTAGAAAATAGATTACTAACGTTAACCCATTGTTTAGAATCCACTGGCATTCAATTTTTAGATTTTGCAGGTAAATATAGTACTAAATATGACCTTCCACAGGTAAATATTGCCCCTGAAGGCACTCGTAGTAAAGAGTTTTTACTAGGCATTAACTTTCTTTGTAGCCTCAATGGAAGTCTTACTATAGCCTGTAACTGCATTACCATTAGTAAACATGTTTATACCTTTCCAACTAATAAATATATTCAAACATCAGAGTTCGCGCGCAAGCGCGGTGGACACTCCCACTTAGATTTTTTAACAACAAAAACAAATGTACAGTCAAGTAATATAGAAAATGAAGCTTATGAGATGTTAGGAAAAATGTTGTCACAAGATTTAGAAAAAGGACCAGATATAAAAAGTAGCATAAACTACCCTAAAATTCAGAAATTAGAAAAATTAGGATTAATAGGGGATGATATAACAAAATCTAGAGTAAACTTTTTAGCAAAAATGAAAATCAAAAACCCTGATATCCGAATAGTAACTGCAAATATCGACTATAGCCCCCTAGATAGGGACGAATTTAGGAATCAAATCCCCGAAATGCTTAGACAAAATTTAATTCGAAGGTCAGAAAGTCCACATAGAACAGCGGCTTTCATAGTCAGAAACTATAGTGAAATCAAACGAGGAAAGGCTAGAATAGTATATAATTATAAAAGGTTAAACGATAATACGATAGATGATGCGTATAATATTCCAAACAAAGATAATCTTATAGGATTAATTCAGAATAAAAAGATATTTAGTAAATTCGATCTAAAATCAGGATACAATCTCAGCTACAATTATAAGAATGGTTTAAACCATGGACAGCTTTCACATGTCCAGAAGGACATTTTGAGTGGAATGTCCTTAGTTTTGGCTTAAAAAATGCACCCGCAGTTTTGCAAAGGTTTATGGATAGTATTTTTCTAAAATACGCCTTTTGCCTAGTATATATTGACGATATCCTCATAGCCAGTAACTCGGTTACTGAACATGAACAACACTTAGCTGTAATTTTTGAAGAAGTAGTAAAACAAGGGATAGTATTAAGTAAGAAGAAAATGGAATTTTTTAAAAGAAAAATCTCCTTTTTGGGCTTAGAAATAGGAAACGGTAAAATAGAATTACAACCACATATAGCCAAAAAAATTCTTAGTTTTCCGGATAAATTAGAAGGTCTGAAACAAATACAAGCTTTCTTAGGAATCATGAATTATGCAAGAAAATTTATTCCAAATCTTAGTAAATTAACAGGGCCTTTATACAGTAAAACGTCCAAAAATTGTCAAAGAAATTTCAATAAAGAGGACATAGAATTAGTTAAGAAAATCAAACAAGTGGTTCGGAAGATAAAACCCTTAGAATTACCTCTTACCACAGATTATATTATTATAGAATGTGATGGAAGTAAAGAAGGATAGGGAGCAGTAATGATCTGCAAACCACATAAATATGCAGACAAAGACACGAAAAGAATAGCAGCATACGCTAGTGGTAATTTTAATAAAGCCGGTATGAACTGGACTAGCCTAGATTTTGAGATACAGGCATTAATAAACGCATTAGACAAGTTCAAATTATATATAAATAAGGAATTTACAGTAAGAACGGATTGCGAAGCTATAGTTAAGTTTTTAAAAAATGAAAATAGCAAAAAGATAAATCGAACTAGATGGATTAACTTACAAAACTTAATACAAGGCAGTGGTTATTCCATAGAATTTGAGCATATTAAAGGGAAAAATAATAGTCTCGCAGATTTATTATCAGAAGCATTAATAAGTTTTTTAATAATGCAGGAAAATAAGATGAAGAAACGAGTTATTAAGCCTAAGGGCAAAGAGAAAATGGAAGGCGAAGGGCCAAGTACCCAAAGCCTCATTACTCCACAGACTCCACAGAAAAAAGAAGAGCCAAGTATACAGACCATACAAACAGAAGCATCTGGTCTCCCAGCTAACATTATATACAGAAATAATTTGGCAATGCCAGTTTATATAGAAGGAAATGCAAGTGGTGCTTCAGTGCCCTCTGCGAATCCAACCTCTTAACAGCATAAACAGATTAAATTCGGAACAATTTCCTTAGCCGAATTCCAAGATATAGGGAATAAAAAATTTAGACCCTTCCCAGGGTTATCTATAGACAGGTCACAACAATGTCTTCTCGACAACCTGTGGCATATACAGACAGCAGGAGCAGCTACTAACTTTAAAGTACAGTGCTTAAACGCCCTTAGTATGTATTTTTAAGAAAATACTCCTAAGACCTATAAAAAGAAGTTTACTCATTATGTAATATATAGAGGTCTAAAAACAGGAGTGTTTAATAGCTTCGATACAGTTAGAAAATACATCTTATGTAACCAGCCTCTATATAAAGGCTATTAGAATTTTGCCGAGGCTCTTGAAGAAGCCCGAGGGGCTTTTGGGCCCAACTTTTTTATTGAACCAGAAGTAGTTAGACCCTTCTCTGATGTAACCCGAGAGGAACCAACCCAGCTTATTCTTCGCCGTGAAGATACGATTAGACAACTGGAAGCCCAGATTGTACATCTTCAACAGCAGAATGAACAGTACATTAGACACCTGGAGGAAAAAAGACAAGAAGCTGAACAAAAGGCTTTAACAGCTGGAGTTACAGCTCAAAAGAATGAACAGACCATAACCATTATGGAGAAGATGGTGGCCAAACTCAATAAATCAGGAACAGAACTAAGGAGAAAACTAGACGACACTGAGTTAAAACTGTCAACATCAAAAGGCCCCAGCAGAGACTTTCTACAGCTAAAAGCTAGACTACTCGATCTCCCAGCTCAACAGGTTCTACAGCCTCTCTTTGATGAATGGCCTGAAGGAGAAGAATTAATAAAAAAGAAAACCGAAGAAGGCCATATTAAAGATCTAGTCACAGCCCAGCAAGATTTAGTACGAATCCATCTCAAAGAAGCAAATTGGAGTTTCCAGGGGGTGGATATATCACAGAAACCCTACAGCCTAGACAACAGAACGGTGGGACTCTTAAAGTTACACGTAGATCTAAACAAAACAGATTTACCAGCTAAACTTATCCTAAAGTTTTATCACTTAGGGATGATAGATGTTATGATCCTAAAATTAGAAGAGGATGGAAAGATGGAAGATGTTCTCCAATGGTTCGGGGAAAAATTCTTTCTGATAGCAGGAAACATGGCGGTTCGAGGATGGATCTTCTGCCTCATCGATTCAACTCTCCCAAGAGTAACAGAGTTCACCACCATCCCAGGCAAGAAGAGGATAATTCTGCTAGACGAAACAGAGTTCGAAGAAACAGAATTAAACTTAGATGCCCCCTCTCCTTATGATCTCACTGAGATTAAAAATCCAGAAGTCTATAGATTGCTTCAGAACCCAGCATGTCTGCCCACACCGCGAGGATGGAAGAATCTGCGACTCCTCGGAGAAGGACACTATACACAGATCTGGAGCACGGACCAATGGCGTATGATTTTACCACATAGTGGTGACGGAGGTCTTCTAGAGGAAAGCCACATCATCCACCTAGAAGATGAACGACAGATGGAACTACAAGCTGCTAGTATAACAAGTGGCGACATATCTATCCCAGACATGCATAGAGCCTACTAATAATTATCACAGACGAAGAATTGACATTTGTGCCAATTATTGTACTTTTTTACTAGTCTTAGTGCGCAACTTTTAGTAGTGCGCCTGTGAATTATTAGGCTTAGTACGCTAGACAGCTGTAAGTTACTTTTAGTAGTGCGCCTACGAGCGTACGTTAGAGAATTCTAGAGGTTCTCTGCCTCTGGCACTCCTTCTATATAAGGAGCCCTCCATTCTTGTAAAAATCATCGGAAAAAATATACACAAATTTTCCTCCCCCTCATGAGTACTTAAAACCTCTCTGTTTTCCCTACTTAGTTCATAGTTCTTAAGCTCCCAGATCTTCAGACCGATAAGCCTTATTTAAAAAAAAAAAAGAGTCAGAGTCAGTCGAACCGGCGATTGCACATAGAGCCCGTCGGCACGCACCCCCTACCACTGTAAGCTCTCTCTATCCTCACCCTCTCTTACCGGCCACTCACCCCCTATTGGTATCAGAGCCAGTAACGATTTTCGAGGTTAAAAGAACAAGACAGGCTCGGTTAAGGTAGCCATGCTAGGCATAAATCCTCATTACACTGAGAACCCGCTTGTGTGAAACCAAGATTATCTGTATCGGTTGTGATTCTAATTTGAGATTAGCTGTTTATTAGTACTGTTTATGTACTTTGTCTATTTACTTTTATGTTCTAAATTATCTTTACAAATAAGGCTTGTTATTCCTAAGGGGAAGCTAGAACTGAACTAACTGGGAAAACTATTCACCATAATTGACATCACCTCTACCCTTGAGCACAATTTACAAAATTGCGACGAGTAAAAAACATCTGGCCTACTTAGATTTAGAACTTGGCTCCAGAGAAAAATCAAAAATAATATTAGAAGGACACTAGTTAATTTGTCGTTTTGATAGAACTTTTGAACACAAGTTACACAGTAATAATAATCATCTCAATAGTTTAACAGATCTAATAATTAGTCTAGGAAGTCACTTAGAAGTCGAAAGGAAACTAACTATTAAAAATAATCATAACTTGACAGAAGCACTTACGGGAGTAGAAGGATTGTTAAAAGTCTCGGTAGAAAATCAAAATTATATTAAAAGCAGAACGAACAGATTATCTTAGAAATTAAAAAATTAAGTACACTTATAGAAAAACCTAAAAGAAATGAGGTAGAACTAAAACCAGTCTTAGGCGAATTAGAGAAGCTAGCAGAAAATATCAAAAGACTAAAAGAAGAAAATCACGCTAAGGTAGAAATCAACGGTCTAACAAGAGCCTTAGAAAAATTAAGCTTAGGACAGGGTGAAAGACCCAGAAAAGAGATCCTTCCTCCAAAGTATATTCATTGGTTACCTAAAAAATGACAACGCCATTCCCTGGAAGACCTTATAGAACTGGGACTATAACAGAACCAGCTAGAAATAGTGTAAGTGATAATATCTCAACAGATTCATTTTTGGGAAGACTGCTTAGAGGATCAGGAAGTAATAGTACACAGGATGTAGTTAAGTTAAAAGAAGAAATAGATGTCAAACGAAACCTAGAACTATATAATAATGCTCAGGTAGATGCTTTAAATCCTAGAACTCTATATCTAACAGGACTCCTTAATGTGCGAACAGTACTAGTAAGAAGTAATAGAGAAGAAAGCCTAAGAATTGTGGATAATACAGAAGAAATAGAACTATTTACACCAGAAATGTTAAAACGTTTAAAACAGTCAGGAAAACGCTTTGTACACATAGGGTTAATTGTCATAGGCATTAAAGGGATAGGAAGAAAAGAATTAGGAACGAAAGCTTTAGTGTTAATTCTAGATAAATCTTGGCAGACCGATTTAAAGAAAGCAATAATAGTAGGAATGGAAGTAGATATGAGTAAAAATAGTGCTCTATTTTACTGTTCACCTGCAGTATTACAAGATATTAAAGACTTAAAAAATTTAAAAATAGGACTGAAAACAAGAGGGTATGAAAATTTTATAGGTAATAACCTTGTAATAAGCATAGGAATACTAGGAAAAGCAAGTAATAGATCTGGAATGAAATTCAAAGTAAACATAGAAGGTATAGTACAGAATCTAGCAAGTAAAGGGGTTAAAATGATAGATCCCTTTAAAATTGATCCAAAAGAATTAGCTGGATTTGAATGGTCTTTAAATGAATTTTCAGGACCAGGAAATAGAATTATGGTTCCCGAAAGAAGTATATTGTATGAAAACACAGATGGATCCTATGGTTTAAGATTTAATAATTACAAGGGAAAAGAAGTAAAAGAAGATCATGAGAATATAGACAGTGATGAAGAAACAAATTTAATGAATTTCGAATTTATGAACGAAGATGAACCATTAGGAGACCCTATCTATGATACAGAAAACGAACAAGAAATACTAAATCTAGAAGAAACAATAGGTTATAGCTATTACGAAGAAGATGATGACTTAGATGATAACTCAGAAGGAATAAACCTAGAAGAAACTGCAGGATTTAAAACAGAGGAGGTATGTATAGACATAAATCAAATAATAAATAGGAAATTTACTGAACTAAACATACAAGATCAAGTAGATGATATGTTAATAGAATGTATGACAGGATTAGGAATGAGCTATGAAGACGCTTATAACAAGCTAAGCGAATATTTTAATTTACCACTTGTCACAGATATTATAAATGGTAAAAGCTTGCTTAGTGATTTTTATAAACCAGAAGTAAATTATATGGACCAAACAATGGTACCAGTTGATAGAGGCACTAAGAGACCAAAACCAGAATTTATAACTCCAGGAACATCTGGAACAGAAAGATCAGGAAGAGAACCCTGGCTTCCACCATCTATTACATATCAAGGAGAATCTAATCTTAGAGGTCGAGGATCTAGAATGCCAATTGGACGATTATATAGTTCTGACATGTTACTAGTAGAACAGCAACATCCACAGTTATGGCCAGACGAAGTCCTGGTATGGGAACAAACAGTAGTCAGAAATTGGAAAACTAATAAACGATCAGATATAGATATGTTCTCTTATTTAGAAACAACCTTAGGACCAACAACGTTAGGATTTTGGCAAAGCAAAAAGGCTAAAAATCCCGAAGAAATTAATACATTAAAATCATTAGGAGATAATCCTTACAACTTTACGAGTCAGATTAGGATTTTGTTATTAGGAGTTGACCCGGCAAAAGAAAATACATTTATACAAGATACGGCAGTTAGGAACCTAGAACAATTCAGTATAATAGACTTTAAGTATATCAAAGAATTTAGCTCCGACTTTGCTAGATTACTAGCACAAACTGGACGAGCTATGGATGATAATTTGTGTAATAGATATTTTGTAAAATTACCAGGAGACTTAGGAAGATCTATACATGAAGATTGGGTAGCTGACTATGGCTTAACAGAAGGATTAGGTGTAGGACCACGAATAACCTACGTATTCAATAAACTATCATCCCCTATTAATCCTAATTTTTCTAATTTCTGAATTTTAGGGTAGTTTATGCTACTTTTTATATCTGGTCCTTTTTCTAAATCTTGTGACAACATTTTTCCTAACATCTGATAAGCTTCATTTTCTATATTACTTGACTGTACATTTGTTTTTGTTGTTAAAAAATCTAAGTGGGAGTGTCCACCGCGCTTGCGCGCGAACTCTGATGTTTGAATATATTTATTAGTTGGAAAGGTATAAACATGTTTACTAATGGTAATGCAGTTACGGGCTATAGTAAGACTTCCATTGAGGCTACAAAGAAAGTTAATGCCTAGTAAAAACTCTTTACTACGAGTGCCTTCAGGGGCAATATTTACCTGTGGAAGGTCATATTTAGTACTATAATTACCTGCAAAATCTAAAAATTGAATGCCAGTGGATTCTAAACAATGGGTTAACGTTAGTAATCTATTTTCTACTGTTCGAGTGGTGATATTGTATTTTAGTGGTGTATGGTATTGCTTAGGAACCATACTGTATCCTATTAAACTCTTCGTACTTCCTGTATCTAAAATGGCTGTTAAATCGAGGAATTTATTATCTTCTAACCACACTCTACATTTCAAGGTTATTAGACTATCTATACAGTCACCAATTATAAATTCTTCTTCTTCTGCTACCTGTTCGGCCATGTGATTTTCTTCAATAATTTTGTCAATACCTTCTTTATGTTTCCCCATATCTCTTTCTATTTCTAGTTTTCTTAATCTCTGTTTAATGAGTTCAATTTCTAATTCATGTTTTTCAATTTGTTCAGTATAAAAGTTAAAGTTGTTATCTTTAGTTAATTCTTTTGTTCGTCCTGTTAAATCTGTTTCTATTTTATAGATCTTCTTTATGCATAGAAAGCAGATTTCTTTAAAGCAGTAATTACATTGATAACGTCTATCTATTGCCGGATATAATTTACAGATATAGCAGCTTATATGATTATTTCCTCTATTTCTACTCCATTCGTGGGGGCATTCATTTTCCTCTGTATTCATATACGTATATGTTATTTTAGGAGGGTTTTCTTTGTCTGATTCACTGGTTATACTATAAACAGAGTTATCAGAATCGTTGGTTTTAATACTTTGTATTTCATATTTGTCTAACTGTTCTACTAAGTTAGATCTTTCCGCATTTTTTGCCTTGTTAGGGCATCTATTTGCTAGGGAATCTGGATCTCCGCAAATAAAACAGGTACACTTCCTAGTTTTGGGTTTTTTCTTTACGTACTTATCTTTATTTTTCCATGGTTTATCTTTTCTATATGACGTACTTTTCCTAAGGTATTTTTTCTTACCTTTAGCTCTATCATAATATCTGTATGCTTGTGGCGTATAAACTGCTGTTTTAATGAAAGCCCAAGCTTGCCTTCGAATTTGTTCTTGCATAGTTGCTTCTTTACACTTTTCCTCTAGTTTATTGAATACGTAGGTTATTCGTGGTCCTACCCTAATCCTTCTGTTAAGCCATAGTCAGCTACCCAATCTTCATGTATAGATCTTCCTAAGTCTCCTAGTAATTTTACAAAATATCTATTACACAAATTATCATCCATAGCTCGTCCAGTTTGTGCTAGTAATCTAGCAAAGTCGGAGCTAAATTCTTTGATATACTTAAAGTCTGTTATACTTAATTGTTCTAGGTTCCTAACTGTCGTATCTTGTATAAATGTATTTTCTTTTGCCGGGTCAACTCTTAATAACAAAATCCTAATTTGACTCGTAAAGTTGTAAGGATTATCTCCTAATGATTTTAATGTATTAATTTCTTCAGGATTTTTAGCCTTTTTGCTTTGCCAAAATCCTAACGCTGTTGGTCCTAAGGTTGTTTCTAAATAAGAGAACATATCTATATCTGATCGTTTATTAGTTTTCCAGTTTCTGACTACTGTTTGTTCCCATACCAGGACTTCGTCTGGCCATAACTGTGGATGTTGCTGTTCTACTAGTAATATGTCAGAACTATATAATCGTCCAATTGGCATTCTAGATCCTCGACCTCTAAGATTAGATTCTCCTTGATATGTAATAGATGGTGGAAGCCAGGGTTCTCTTCCTGATCTTTCTGTTCCAGATGTTCCTGGAGTTATAAATTCTGGTTTTGGTCTCTTAGTGCCTCTATCAACTGGTACCATTGTTTGGTCCATATAATTTGCTTCTGGTTAATAAAAATCACTAAGCAAGCTTTTACCATTTATAATATCTGTGACAAGTGGTAAATTAAAATATTCGCTTAGCTTGTTATAAGCGTCTTCATAGCTCATTCCTAATCCTGTCATACATTCTATTAACATATCATCTACTTGATCTTGTATGTTTAGTTTAGTAAATTTCCTATTTATTATTTGATTTATGTCTATACATACCTCCTCTGTTTTAAATCCTGCAGTTTCTTCTAGGTTTATTCCTTCTGAGTTATCAACTAAGTCATCATCTTCTTCGTAATAGCTATAACCTATTGTTTCTTCTAGATTTAGTATTTCTTGTTCGTTTTCTGTATCATAGATAGGGTCTCCTAATGGTTCGTCTTCGTTCATAAATTCGAAATTCATTAAATTTGTTTCTTCATCACTGTCTATATTCTCATGATCTTCTTTTACTTCTTTTCCCTTGTAATTATTAAATTTTAAACCATAGGATCCATCTGTGTTTTCATACAATATACTTCTTTCGGGAACCATAATTATATTTCCTGGTCCTCATAATTCATTTAAAGACCATTCTAATCCAGCTAATTCTTCTGGATCAATTTTAACAGGATCTATCATTTTAACCCCTTTACTTGCTAGATTCTGTACTATACCTTCTATGTTTACTTTGAATTTTATTCCGGATCTATTACTTGCTTTTCCTAGTATTCCTATGCTTATTACAAGGTTATTACCTATAAAATTTTCATACCCTCTTGTTTTCAGTCCTATTTTTATATTTTTTAAGTCTTTAATATCTTTTAATACTGCGGGTGAACAGTAAAACAGAGCACTATTTTTACTCATATCTACTTCCATTCCTGCTATTATTGCTTTCTTTAAATCGGTCTGCCAAGATTTATCTAGAATTAACACTAAAGCTTTCGTTCCTAATTCTTTTCTTCCTAGCCCTTTAATGCCTATGACAATTAACCCTATGTGTACAAAGCGTTTTCCTGACTGTTTTAAACGTTTTAACGTTTCTGGTGTAAATAGTTCTATTTCTTCTGTATTATCCACAATTCTTAGGCTTTCTTCTCTATTACTTCTTACTACTACTGTTCGCACATTAAGGAGTCCTGTTTGATATAGAATTCTAGGATTTAAAGCATCTACCTGAGCATTATTATATAGTTCTAGGTTTCGTTCGACATCTATTTGTTCTTCTAACTGAACTACATCCTGTGTAGTATTACTTCCTGATCCTCTAAGCAGTCTTCCCAAAAATGAATCTGTTGAGATATTATCACTTACACTATTTCTAGCTGGTTCTGTTATAGTCCCAGTTCTATAAGGTCTTCCAGGGAATGGCGTTGTCATTTTTTAGGTAACCAATGAATATACTTTGGAGGAAGGATCTCTTTTCTGGGTCTTTCACCCTGTCCTAAGCTTAATTTTTCTAAGGCTTTTGTTAGACCGGTTATTTCTACCTTAGCGTGATTTTCTTCTTTTAGTCTTTTGATATTTTCTGCTAGCTTCTCTAATTCTCCTAAGACTGGTTTTAGTTCTACCTCGTTTCTTTTAGGTTTTTCTATAAGTGTACTTAATTTTTTAATTTCTAAGATAATCTGTTCGTTCTGATTTTTAATATAATTTTGATTTTCTACCGAGACTTTTAACAATCCTTCTACTCCCGTAAGTGCTTCTGTCAAGTTATGATGATTTTTAATAGTTAGTTCCCTTTCGACTTCTAAGTGACTTCCTAGACTAATTATTAGATCTGTTAAACTATTGAGATGATTATTATTACTGTGTAACTTGTGTTCAAAAGTTCTATCAAAACGACAAATTAACTAGTGTCCTTCTAATATTATTTTTGATTTTTCTCTGGAGCCAAGTTCTAAATCTAAGTAGGCCAGATGTTTTTTACTCGTCGCAATTTTGTAAATTGTGCTCAATGGTAAAGGTGATGTCAATTATGGTGAATAGTTTTCCCAGTTAGTTCAGTTCTAGCTTCCCCTTAGGAATAACAAGCCTTATTTGTAAAGATAATTTAGAACATAAAAGTAAATAGACAAAGTACATAAACAGTACTAATAAACAGCTAATCTCAAATTAGAATCACAACCGATACAGATAATCTTGGTTTCACACAAGCAGGTTCTCAGTGTAATGAGGATTTATGCCTAGCATGGCTACCTTAACCGAGCCTGTCTTGTTCTTTTAACCTCAAAAATCATTACTGGCTCTGATACCAATAGGGGGTGAGTGGCCGGTAAGAGAGGGTGAGGATAGAGAGAGCTTACAGTGGTAGGGGGTGCGTGCCGACGGGCTCTGAGTGCAATCACCGGTTCGACTGACTCTGACTCTTTTTTTTTTAAATAAGGCTTATCGGTCTGAAGATCTGGGAGCTTAAGAACTATGAACTAAGTAGGGAAAACAGAGAGGTTTTAAGTACTCATGAGGGGGAGGAAAATTTGTGTATATTTTTTCCGATGATTTTTACAAGAATGGAGGGCTCCTTATATAGAAGGAGCGCCAGAGGCAGAGAACCTCTAGAATTCTCTAACGTACGCTCGTAGGCGCACTACTAAAAGTAACTTACAGCTGTCTAGCGTACTAAGCCTAATAATTCACAGGCGCACTACAAAAAGTTGAGCACTAAGACTAGTAAAAAAGTACAATAATTGGCACAAATGTCAATTCTTCGTCTGTGATAATTATTAGTAGGCTCTATGCGTGTCTGGGATAGATATGTCGCCACTTGTTATACTAGCAGCTTCTAGTTCCATCTGTCGTTCATCTTCTAGGTGGATGATGTGGCTTTCCTCTAGAAGACCTCTGTCACCACTATGTGGTAAAATCATACGCCATTGGTCCGTGCTCCAGATCTGTGTATAGTGTCCTTCTCCGAGGAGTCGCAGATTCTTCCATCCTCGCGGTGTGGGCAGACATGCTGGGTTCTGAAGCAATCTATAGACTTCTGGATTTTTAATCTCAGTGAGATCATAAGGAGAGGGGGCATCTAAGTTTAATTCTGTTTCTTCGAACTCTGTTTCGTCTAGCAGAATTATCCTCTTCTTGCCTGGGATGGTGGTGAACTCTGTTACTCTTGGGAGAGTTGAATCGATGAGGCAGAAGATCCATCCTCGAACCGCCATGTTTCCTGCTATCAGAAAGAATTTTTCCCCGAACCATTGGAGAACATCTTCCATCTTTCCATCCTCTTCTAATTTTAGGATCATAACATCTATCATCCCTAAGTGATAAAACTTTAGGATAAGTTTAGCTGGTAAATCTGTTTTGTTTAGATCTACGTGTAACTTTAAGAGTCCCACCGTTCTGTTGTCTAGGCTGTAGGGTTTCTGTGATATATCCACCCCCTGGAAACTCCAATTTGCTTCTTTGAGATGGATTCGTACTAAATCTTGCTGGGCTGTGACTAGATCTTTAATATGGCCTTCTTCGGTTTTCTTTTTTATTAATTCTTCTCCTTCAGGCCATTCATCAAAGAGAGGCTGTAGAACCTGTTGAGCTGGGAGATCGAGTAGTCTAGCTTTTAGCTGTAGAAAGTCTCTGCTGGGGCCTTTTGATGTTGACAGTTTTAACTCAGTGTCGTCTAGTTTTCTCCTTAGTTCTGTTCCTAATTTATTGAGTTTGGCCACCATCTTCTCCATAATGGTTATGGTCTGTTCATTCTTTTGAGCTGTAACTCCAGCTGTTAAAGCCTTTTGTTCAGCTTCTTGTCTTTTTTCCTCCAGGTGTCTAATCTGCTGTTCATTCTGCTGTTGAAGATGTACAATCTGGGCTTCCAGTTGTCTAATCGTATCTTCATGGCGAAGAATAAGCTGGGCTGGTTCCTCTCGGGTTACATCAGAGAAGGGTCTAACTACTTCTGGTTCAATAAAAAAGTTGGGCCCAAAAGCCCCTCGGGCTTCTTCAAGAGCCTCGGCAAAACTATAATAGCCTTTATATAGAGGCTGGTTACATAAGATGTATTTTCTAACTGTATCGAAGCTATTAAACACTCCTGTTTTTAGACCTCTATATATTACATAATGAGTAAACTTCTTTTTATAGGTCTTAGGAGTATTTTCTTAAAAATACATAATAAGGGCGTTTAAGCACTGTACTTTAAAGTTAGTAGCTGCTCCTGCTGTCTGTATATGCCACAGGTTGTCGAGAAGACATTGTTGTGACCTGTCTATAGATAACCCTGGGAAGGGTCTAAATTTTTTATTCCCTATATCTTGGAATTCGGCTAAGGAAATTGTTCTGAATTTAATCTGTTTATGCTGTGAAAAGGTTGGATTCGCAGAGGGCACTGAAGCACCACTTGCATTTCCTTCTATATAAACTGGCATTGCCAAATTATTTCTATATATAATGTTAGCTGGGAGACCAGCTGCTTCTGTTTGTATGGTCTGTATACTTGGCTCTTCTTTTTTCTGTGGAGTCTGTGGAGTAATGGGGCTTTGGGTACTTGGCCCTTCGCCTTCCATTTTCTCTTTGTCCTTAGGCTTAATAACTCGTTTCTTCATCTTATTTTCCTGCATTATTAAAAAACTTATTAATACTTCTGGATAATAAATCTGCGAGACTATTATTTTTCCCTTTAATATGCTCAAATTCTATGGAATAACCACTGCCTTGTATTAAGTTTTGTAAGTTAATCCATCTAGTTCGATTTATCTTTTTGCTATTTTCATTTTTTAAAAACTTAACTATAGCTTCGCAATCCATTCTTACTGTAAATTCCTTATTTATATATAATTTGAACTTGTCTAATGCGTTTATTAATGCCTGTATCTCAAAATCTAGGCTAGTCCAGTTCATACCGGCTTTATTAAAATTACCACTAGCGTATGCTGCTATTCTTTCCGTGTCTTTGTCTGCATATTTATGTGGTTTGCAGATCATTACTGCTCCCCATCCTTCTTTACTTCCATCACATTCTATAATAATATAATCTGTGGTAAGAGGTAATTCTAAGGGTTTTATCTTCCGAACCTCTTGTTTGATTTTCTTAACTAATTCTATGTCCTCTTTATTAAAATTTCTTTGACCATTTTTGGACGTTTTACTGTATAAAGGCCCTGTTAATTTACTAAGATTTGGAATAAATTTTTTTGCATAATTCATGATTCCTAAGAAAGCTTGTATTTGTTTGAGACCTTCTAATTTATCCGAAAAACTAAGAATTTTTTCGGCTATATGTGGTTGTAATTCTATTTTACCGTTTCCTATTTCTAAGCCCAAAAAAGAGATTTTTCTTTTAAAAAATTCCATTTTCTTCTTACTTAATACTATCCCTTGTTTTACTACTTCTTCAAAAATTACAGCTAAGTGTTGTTCATGTTCAGTAACCGAGTTACTGGCTATGAGGATATCGTCAATATATACTAGGCAAAAGGCGTATTTTAGAAAAATACTATCCATAAACCTTTGAAAAACTGCGGGTGCATTTTTTAAGCCAAAACTAAGGACATTCCACTCAAAATGTCCTTCTGGACATGTGAAAGCTGTCCATGGTTTAAACCATTCTTCTAATTGTAGCTGATTGTATCCTGATTTTAGATCGAATTTACTAAATATCTTTTTATTCTGAATTAATCCTATAAGATTATCTTTGTTTGGAATATTATACGCATCATCTATCGTATTATCGTTTAACCTTTTATAATTATATACTATTCTAGCCTTTCCTCGTTTGATTTCACTATGGTTTCTGACTATGAAAGCCGCTGTTCTATGTGGACTTTCTGACCTTCGAATTAAATTTTGTCTAAGCATTTCGGGGATTTGATTCCTAAATTCGTCCCTATCTAGGGGACTATAGTCGATATTTGCAGTTACTATTCGGATATCAGGGTTTTTGATTTTCATTTTTGCTAAAAAGTTTACTCTAGATTTTGTTATATCATCCCCTATTAATCCTAATTTTTCTAATTTCTGAATTTTAGGGTAGTTTATGCTACTTTTTATATTTGGTCCTTTTTCTAAATCTTGTGACAACATTTTTCCTAACATCTGATAAGCTTCATTTTCTATATTAAAAGGTCTGAAACAAATACAAGCTTTCTTAGGAATCATGAATTATGCAAGAAAATTTATTCCAAATCTTAGTAAATTAACAGGGCCTTTATACAGTAAAACGTCCAAAAATGGTCAAAGAAATTTCAATAAAGAGGACATAGAATTAGTTAAGAAAATCAAACAAGAGGTTCGGAAGATAAAACCCTTAGAATTACCTCTTACCACAGATTATATTATTATAGAATGTGATGGAAGTAAAGAAGGATGGGGAGCAGTAATGATCTGCAAACCACATAAATATGCAGAGAAAGACACGGAAAGAATAGCAGCATACGCTAGTGGTAATTTTAATAAAGCCGATATGAACTGGACTAGCCTAGATTTTGAGATACAGGCATTAATAAACGCATTAGACAAGTTCAAATTATATATAAATAAGGAATATACAGTAAGAACGGATTGCGAAGCTATAGTTAAGTTTTTAAAAAATGATAATAGCAAAAAGATAAATCGAACTAGATGGATTAACTTACAAAACTTAATACAAGGCAGTGGTTATTCCATAGAATTTGAGCATATTAAAGGGAAAAATAATAGTCTCGCAGATTTATTATCCAGAAGTATTAATAAGTTTTTTAATAATGCAGGAAAATAAGATGAAGAAACGAGTTATTAAGCCTAAGGGCAAAGAGAAAATGGAAGGCGAAGGGCCAAGTACCCAAAGCCCCATTACTCCACAGACTCCACAGAAAAAATAAGAGCCAAGTATACAGACCATACAAACAGAAGCAGCTGGTCTCCCAGCTAACATTTTATACAGAAATAATTTGGCAATGCCAATTTATATAGAAGGAAATGCAAGTGGTGCTTCAGTGCCCTCTGCGAATCCAACCTTTTCACAGCATAAACAGATTAAATTCGGAACAATTTCCTTAGCCGAATTCCAAGATATAGGGAATAAAAAATTTAGACCCTTCCCAGGGTTATCTATAGACAGGTCACAACAATGTCTTCTCGACAACCTGTGGCATATACAGACAGTAGGAGCAGCTACTAACTTTAAAGTACAGTGCTTAAACGCCCTTAGTATGTATTTTTCAGAAAATACTCCTAAGACCTATAAAAAGAAGTTTACTCATTATGTAATATATAGAGGTCTAAAAACAGGAGTGTTTAATAGCTTCGATACAGTTAGAAAATACATCTTATGTAACCAGCCTCTATATAAAGGCTATTATAGTTTTGCCGAGGCTCTTGAAGAAGCCCGAGGGGCTTTTGGGCCCAACTTTTTTATTGAACCAGAAGTAGTTAGACCCTTCTCTGATGTAACCCGAGAGGAACCAGCCCAGCTTATTCTTCGCCATGAAGATACGATTAGACAGCTGGAAGCCCAGATTGTACATCTTCAACAGCAGAATGAACAGCAGATTAGACACCTGGAGGACAAAAGACAAGAAGCTGAACAAAAGGCTTTAACAGCTGGAGTTACAGCTCAAAAGAATGAACAGACCATAACCATTATGGAGAAGATGGTGGCCAAACTCAATAAATCAGGAACAGAACTAAGGAGAAAACTAGACGACACTGAGTTAAAACTGTCAACATCAAAAGGCCCCAGCAGAGACTTTCTACAGCTAAAAGCTAGACTACTCGATCTCCCAGCTCAACAGGTTCTACAGCCTCTCTTTGATGAATGGCCTGAAGGAGAAGAATTAATAAAAAAGAAAACCGAAGAAGGCCATATTAAAGATCTAGTCACAGCCCAGCAAGATTTAGTACGAATCCATCTCAAAGAAGCAAATTTGAGTTTCCAGGGGGTGGATATATCACAGAAACCCTACAGCCTAGACAACAGAACGGTGGGACTCTTAAAGTTACACGTAGATCTAAACAAAATAGATTTACCGGCTAAACTTATCCTAAAGTTTTATCACTTAGGGATGATAGATGTTATGATCCTAAAATTAGAAGAGGATGGAAAGATGGAAGATGTTCTCCAATGGTTCGGGGAAAAATTCTTTCTGATAGCAGGAAACATGGCGGTTCGAGGATGGATCTTCTGCCTCATCGATTCAACTCTCCCAAGAGTAACAGAGTTCACCACCATCCCAGGCAAGAAGAGGATAATTCTGCTAGACGAAACAGAGTTCGAAGAAACAGAATTAAACTTAGATGCCCCCTCTCCTTATGATCTCACTGAGATTAAAAATCCAGAAGTCTATAGATTGCTTCAGAACCCAGCCTGTCTGCCCACACCGCGAGGATGGAAGAATCTGCGACTCCTCGGAGAAGGACACTATACACAGATCTGGAGCACGGACCAATGGCGTATGATTTTACCACATAGTGGTGACGGAGGTCTTCTAGAGGAAAGCCACATCATCCACCTAGAAGATGAACGACAGATGGAACTAGAAGCTGCTAGTATAACAAGTGGCGACATATCTATCCCAGACACGCATAGAGCCTACTAATAATTATCACAGACGAAGAATTGACATTTGTGCCAATTATTGTACTTTTTTACTAGTCTTAGTGCGCAACTTTTAGTAGTGCGCCTGTGAATTATTAGGCTTAGTACGCTAGACAGCTGTAAGTTACTTTTAGTAGTGCGCCTACGAGCGTACGTTAGAGAATTCTAGAGGTTCTCTGCCTCTGGCGCTCCTTCTATATAAGGAGCCCTCCATTCTTGTAAAAATCATCGGAAAAAATATACACAAATTTTCCTCCCCCTCATGAGTACTTAAAACCTCTCTGTTTTCCCTACTTAGTTCATAGTTCTTAAGCTCCCAGATCTTCAGACCGATAAGCCTTATTTAAAAAAAAAAAAGAGTCAGAGTCAGTCGAACCGGCGATTGCACATAGAGCCCGTCGGCACGCACCCCCTTCCACTGTAAGCTCTCTCTATCCTCACCCTCTCTTACCGGCCACTCACCCCCCTATTGGTATCATATATATATATTGTCACGCCACAGGTATAGTTTAATATTGTCACGCCACAAGTATAGTTATATATATATATGACTACTTAAGTATAGTTATACAAGAATACTGTACTTAAGTAGTCATATATATATATGACTACTTAAGTACAGTATTCTAGGAAAATTTTTAATATTGTCACGCCACAAGTATAGTTTAGCATAATCGATGGTTAGGAATTTAATAAGTGATAAATTTATATTGGCAATTTTTTTCACTAATATTATACTTTTGTCAACTATACAATTTCTTAACACTAAAAAATTTTAAATCAATTGCCCAAAACTTACAAATCAAATAATTTTCTTCATTTAGTTCCTAAACATTTCCATAATCCCTCATCTCTGTATTACTGTATTACTGCAACCTCCAATTTGGCTAAAATTTTCTATTCCTTCGCTCTGGCTTAGGCTACCCTCTGACACCGATACGACTCGGGAAACCATCTGGAGAATAGTGAGTGCTTCATCTTTACAACGAAGGAGAAAGCACCATAGCAAGGGAGATGCATCACTCCCACCGTGAAGTACCTTCATCAAATCCCAATTGAATTGACAAATTAAATCCAAGAGAAAGTAGTTACTTTTTAACTCATTTGAAGATTAGAAGACTTGTACCACAAAGGAGCGTACGAGGATGACAAATCAAGGAACGGATAAGGCCACCTGTTCAGACAAAAGTACAAGAATGTAAAATGACGTACTCTACTTTGTTCAATAAGTGAAATTATTGGTCCGTCATAAATCTAGAAAATGGTGGAGGCATGCGAGAATCTCCATAGCGATGGCCAGACTGTCTGTCCATCGCTGCGGGGTGATTCGCGTACCTTTAATGCAAGGGGCGGGCTGACTTACGATGGACGAGACAGTTTGCCCCTCTCATGCGAGAATCTCTATATATTTTTTTGTAAAACGGATAAAAAAATAAGAGAAAATTAGTGTTACCATATATTGAAACAAGAATGAACAATCCACTGGAATATAACGTAGGCTACTGTCCAGCCGAAGAAATATGCAATCCTGAACCAAGGAAATCGCTACACAAGAAATCCCAAAATGACATTTTAGAGAATCTAATGAAGATATTTAAGATTTGACGATATTCCAAAGGGAAACGTAGCTTACCATGGAATTCAAGGCGGTGTCGGCGAAAAGGAAAACAGCATTCAGGGAATGCATGATGATGGTTAGCTGTACAAAGAACGAAAATCCATGTTGAAATTTCAGTTCCGGATTCTTCAAACTAGAAGATGAATAAGCTACGGGATTAACCCGCTCTGATACACTTACCAGGCTGAGGTCATAGTTATCTCTGCTTTTGAGAAAAGGAACAAGTATGAACCAGAAGACACAGTCCGTGAGCATGACAGCACCTCCATTCATCTGCATACCGGAATAGCGAACCATCAACCGATATGTTCCTTTATAAAATCGACGTGGCTCCCAACTACGATCCTATCCGAATCAAGTTGGAGCCTCATGTGCAGCAAAAACAATTCGGAAAAGCTAATCAAGGTGTCTTATATAGTAGTCAATTGATGGTGTATCTAATCATCATCGGTATCAGATAGACCAGTAGTAAAGTGTGGGTTAGAGATAGGACATTCGTTACAAAGACAAGTCACCTGGAAGATGATTTGGAAGGCATAAGCCCATTTGTCTGCAGGCTGACGAACACCGTAAATTCGGAAACCCGAGCAGCTAGATTGCCCCTGCTCTGCATTTCGAACCTTATCGCCGCTAGCTCTCTTGTGATATAGTAAGCATCCATGTATTGAGAGCATCACACCAAGCTAGGATTAACAATCAGAGGTCGTGAATGCCAACCAGAGACATAATAATTATGGAATATAAGCAAAAACTATTTCAGGGCTTACCCCAAAATAAATGGTGATCAAAGTGAATGTCCATCTGATCAAAACCCATAAAAGAAAATCAATGATCAATAAGCAAACAAAAAGATCTCTTCAACATTGTATTCCAAGACGATGATTTGAATCCGAAAACTTCTACTAAAAAAGAGGTAAGATGAAGGACATACTGTGTGTAGTAGTAAAACAGGCTTGCACCGTCCACCAAAACCGCGAAGACAAGCAACACCAAGAGCAGAAAAAAGGCACAAACCCTGAATGCCAGCAACCAGGCAGGGTGGGTGCCTGTTAGACATGGCATCCAAGTTTCGTCGTCGTACAAAGTTTTTTCTTCTTCTTCTTCTTGCTTACCATTCTCCCCGTGGCCTTGCGGTTCGACTTTTGAACACTTCTCATGCTTCAGTATCAGAGTTGATGCAATGGCGATGGAGATTAGGACCCAAATGGCACAAAGAAGGAACCTCCAGTTTAGCCAGTAGCTGGCTGTTGTTGTATTGCTAGTTCTTACGGGATGCCAAGTATCTTCGGTTGTTGTTCCTGTTCGGAATTCTGTATTAATGTCACTTCCTGACATTTCCTAATCTTTATGACTGGTGTTCTAGTTAAATCACATGGAAATCTTAATCATGAGTTCAAAGAGGTCTTCTAACTCTTTTTTTTGTTTTATACCATCGGTATCTGGACACACTGGACCGACTAATCCAAATTCGAGTCGAGTGAGATCTTCAAAAGGTGGCAAAACTCTACCAATAATTATTTAAAATGCACTTATTAGTTGATCTAAATGCTTGTTGGCAGGATGCTTATAACTCAAAACACTAAATATTTGCAAATTTAAACCATTCAAAACAACTTTTCCAAAAACCATACATGTTGCATGCTTTTGACACCTTGATGCTTAAGACTTGGAAATTAAAACATATATATTTTGCATTATTTTGACAACTTGATACAGTGTTGTGTAGTATACAAACTGAACCGTAGGTGCTACTAGAGAAACGGCACCTAAATTGTAAGAAAAGTAAGTGGTGGATATATTATTGCTTAGGAAAGCAAGCAAGGCATTGAGGTCGTGTATTAGAGAGCCAATGAGGAGATTCTTTGCTTCTTTGCGTTTACAATTACTTTTTCGTAACCGGTACCGAATACTTACTGATGACTAATACATGACATCCAATACTACAGAAACAATGACCTCCCATACTACCGAAACATGCCCAATAAGACGGCCGATCAAATGTTCTTTTTCTTTTCTCCGATCCGAAATTGAAAGTAGTCTGATCCAACTGATAAAAAATTTTAATTTATTCAAATAGATTTTGAATTCGATCCTCACGAATGTAAAAAATATTATTAAGAAAATCACTCTTAAAAAATATTATTAAAAAAATTACTCTTTAAGTACAGTTTACCTACAGAATAATTTTGTTAGTTTTCATCGAAATCACATATTGTCTAAATATTATTAAACTTATTAATCTAAATTCAAACCAAAATTAAAGAATTCTTCCTATCAAATTTAAATTGTTGCATACCTAAAATTCAAATCCCGAATTTCTAATTAAGTGAAAAATAATCCTCGCCCTACTTGCACGCAACTACTTTGACTTGGGTCGTGAAGTAACCTTATCTGATGGCTTTGCTTGCAAACGTCGCAAAGGAAATTTCTACACAAACGACACAACTCGGAAGTCGCAACCTTTTCCTTTTTGTCTAGTTTAAATTTCTGAGTGACACTACTTTTAATTTATTTTCATTTGAAAAGAATTTTAATATGGACACCGTCAGAAAAAAAAACACATATTGTGGCTTACTATATGTTAAGACCAGCGTGGTTATCAAGCAAATACTAAGTTTATGATACACGCTATCAATAAAATTTGAAGATAGTGGCCAGCCAGCCCTAATATGCGATTGCTTTTCTAATTTACCAGGTACATAGTGGTAAGTTTCGTACAGATTCCTGGCTACCTTGCAATATCGATTAATGTTTTTGGGGAGATCATTCTAAATTTTCCAGAGATAAATTTCGAGACCGAGAATTTCATACGCAAAGAAGGAAAAAAAAGCTACAAATTACGACGAAAGATTTTTTTTTTCATCTACGTCATACGCGAATTTATTCCTACATCGATTTTCACATAATTATTATTAGCTTCAAAGACTATCAAATTTTATACATGGTCCTGGTCTTAGGCTCCATACCCAATTCCCTCCCCCCCACCATTTTACTGAATATTTATCGTACCAAGCTTCTATGATAAAAAGACATTAGCAAATCCTATACTTTCTTTTAGAAAAAAAAACATGTCTATATTTATAATTCAGTCGGAAAAATCATAATACAACAAATCAAAACTCTCCCACGACGAATGTAATAGTCAATTGGGTGCACATAATCTCCATAATTCATAATATAAAGATGCATACCTTGAGCTTCCATAGCTAGCTTGCGCCTACTTTGTTGTTTGCGTCCAGTATTCGATCAGCTTCGAGCAACATGAGATTGTAACAAGGTTGCCATTGAATATTAAGCAGAAGGTGAACGAAGGGAATGTGAACAAATTGAAAGGCTTGAGATTGCTCAACGCAGCTCGCTAGTTTGTGTTTGGTTTTGAGCTTCCATGTTTTAAGCCAAAGAGGAAAATATGCATGCGTGCAAGGAAAGAGATGACTCATGAGATTTGTGATGGAAATAAAATACTTGGCGTGCATGCAAAATCTAAGGGTAGTACAATTGTCAAGGATATGTTTTGAGCAAAAGATAATCTATAAAAAAGTGTGGGAAGAATGTCTTTATTTTATCCGAAAATGAAAGGGTAATAATTCATG
Organism: Hypericum androsaemum; assembly: GCA_963995505.1. Taxonomy (NCBI): domain Eukaryota; kingdom Viridiplantae; phylum Streptophyta; class Magnoliopsida; order Malpighiales; family Hypericaceae; genus Hypericum; species Hypericum androsaemum. Next base: position 8,896,867 of record OZ023199.1, read on the forward strand.
TATGCCAACATCACTAGTAAAAGTGGGAGTTAGTTTCGATGGAGAAAATTAGTACAAGTGATAAATGACTTCGATTTTTATAGAACTTCTGAGTTCAAGTATCACGAATGAAGAAATATTATTGCATAAACTAATCATTAAATATTTTTTGATAGTACCTGACTCCGGATTACACGTGGGCATTTTAGAAAATTTGACGTTTTTAATATGAGCTTCTAAAATATTTCTATTGATCGTGGTTATTGAATTGAAAACTGACCGATAACACAACCAAGGTTTTTTTTTTCGAATATGCTGAAAAGGCGCCATTCGGCATTAGAATTGTTTTTGAAAAGTAGAATCCATTTCATTCCTTGAAAACAAAGTACACCTCTGAGTACAACTCGCAGCCGAAGTTGCAGAGTGAGAAACAGAACGAAAAAACCCCTAAAGAATTCTAGTTAAAGCCAAGAGATCAAACTCCGCAAAGCACCTTGAAATGGAATTCACGAAGCGATCAACACCAACTTCAAAGTTATCAAACACCGCCCGATTTCTCAGTTTCCAAGCACACCAACAAGTTGCCGCGAAGAGTATATACCACAGCTTCGAGCAAAACTCGCAACGGACAAGGCCCATCCAAGAGTGAAAAAGGTCCAAGACAGAACCGCCAGAGCACCAGGAAACACCACATCTTCGAAGAAAGTAACGTCAGGTCTTCCAAACCAGTCCACAATACGCAAAGAGGTGATCCGCACTCTCAACTTCTTGGCAATAGAACACGCAACTTGATTCTGCCTTTCAATCACCTGGAGACGCAACAAGTTGTCTCTTGTCTTGATCTTTCCCCTAAGAGTCGACCACAATGTTGGAAATTGGCAAGAAATGTTGAGTGAGCTTGGCGCCCGCTAACATGTCGGCTGCCGCCAACCAGCGGGGAGTAGGTGGCAATTTTGTGAAGCTGGCGGGCGCTAGATTCTACGCGAGCCATTTCTTTTTTCTCGTACTCTTGTTTTGAATTCCTGATTCGATCAAGATAGATTTTTTGTTATACAAAGGTTTGTCTATTATATAAAGATATGTTACTGTCGAAGCGTAAAATAATTGTTGCCTTCGGGAATGTTTAAGCGTAAAATAATTATCGCTTTCGGGAGATAATTTAATTAAGAGCTGAGTACGGTTCGTGATGGCATAATTAACCTCCGAAATTTATCAACCTATTTTGATCTCCACGTGGTAGTGAGTTGCCGACCCGAGTGTCCGCTGGAGCAAAATTGGCGACCGAGGTACCAACATAGGTGCAATCGTCGACCTGGGCACCAACTTAGGTCCAATCGTCGACCGGGGAACTGACTTGGGCCCAATCGTCAACCCGTTTGCTGGGTAGAGGTTGACCCAATCAATCGCGATCGTCGGGCTGTGCCAAATCGGCTATATCTTGTGACTCGGACTGTCGATTGAGATGATTTAAGTTGCTATGGAAAGCTAAGAGAGATCTATGATTTTGTAGTTTATGACTTTGGCCAATTCGGAAGCTAAACAGGTCTAAAGTTCATTTGAAGTCTGGGTCGCTGATCTGGCAACGATTGAAGTGATTAAAAATTCTGTGGAAAGCTAAGACACGGTGCTACAACTTTGTTGTTTATGACCTTTTCTAATTCAAAGATTAAAGAGGTCTAAAGTTTGATTAAATTCAGGCTCGCTGATTTGGTGAGGATCGTCGACCAGGATCTCTGCTTGGGCAAGATCGTCGACCCGGGCCTCCGCTGGGGCAAGATCATCGACCCAAGCTTTTGCTTAGTCAAGATCATCGACCCGGGCCTCCGCTTGGGCAAGATCGTCAACTCAAACCTCCAATTAAGCGAGATCGTTAACCCAAGGCTCCAGTTGAGCGTAATCGTTGACCCGCACACTGAGTGGAGGTCAATAGTCGACCCACGTGCTTGGTACGGGCTAATTGTCGACCCACCTTGGGTCTTGGGAGAATAATGCAAGTTATCGACTCGGAGAGGACTAAGTGCGAGTTATCGACCCGAGGTCGACTAAGGGCAAGTTTTCGACCCGTGGTCGACTGAATGCAAGGTGTCGGCCCATGTTGGGTCTTTGCAGGTGATGGATTAGCAACCCGCTTGGTACTTGGGGAAGACGTTTACAAGCACAATGAGGGTGGAAGAGACCGGGTCAGAGCGGACTCTACATAGGAGGATGGGAATATAAATAGACCGAGTTTGAGGCTGACTCTTGAAGGAGTTGGAGAGGCTCTAAGACACTCAATGCGTTCGAATGCGTGGGAGTTAAGGATAAGCACAGAGTCTCCGAGTCTGACTACAACACAATTAGGCATTGGCGAGATCAGATAAGCTTTGAGGTCTTCAAACTCGATCCAGATATGGATAGGCATTGGCGAGAATAAGCGTTGGAGTCTCCGAGTCTGACTACAACACAATTAGGGTGAAGCTGAGGCGGCCTTCTTTTTCTATATAAACAAGACAAGGGGCAAGCAGAAGAGAGATCTACAAAATCTCTCTCAAGCTTTTTAGCTTTTATCTTAGTTTAGTTTAGTTGGTAGTCTTGGCTTCGGCCACCCTTGTTAGCTTTGGCATTAGACCGACCTTGGGACGAGCACTCCGGGCCGTCACGAGATCGTTCTTGGCATTCTCTCATTTTTTACCCAACAGTTATCCTAGGTTATGTATGGCTTTGTGGCTACTCATCAATAAAAGTTCTCCTTTCTCCTCGTGGACATAGGCATTAGGCCGAACCACTTTAACTCTTCTGTTCGTATTTTTTGCACATTATTGTTCTCTTGTGTGCGAAATTTCTAACACACAAGAAATACCTAACCTTGTACGGGATCAACCTCAAGAACTCCTTGTTCATCACTCTTGAAGAGATTATTGAAAAACTATCAAAACTAGCTCATAGAAACTTTTTACTTTGAAAACACCACCCCCTCTTCTTTTCTTTGTTTTTCTCAAATTTTTGCCCTCCACCGGTCGCCCCCACCTTGCGTCCTCCACCACACACTTCCGGTCATCCAGGCCATTCCGATTGACAAGCCTCCATCCACTGCCCACCGCTCTCCTTGTTCATTGCTGTTCACAGTAGCTTCTTGTCGCTCCGGCTCATCCTGGTCACTCTATCCGTGACTGCTTTCTTCCCGGCTCGCCATGAGAGTTCGCCAGTGTTCCTCGGGGGGTTGGTCGGCCTCAACCTCCCCCCTGGCGGGCCTAGGGGTGAGCAAGTCAACCGAACCGGAAAAAACTGGACCGGACCGGAACCAGAATTTTAGGGATATTGCAAACCGGACCGGACTGTACCTAGTCTGGTCCGGTCCAGGTGCGGTCCGGTCCAACCAAAAACCAGACCAGATTACCAAAAACGGAACAAAAACTGGGTTTCGGACCAGACCGGACCGGGAACTAGATTTTGGATATTTTTACAAACCGGACCGGACCGTTTTTGCATTTGGTCCGGTTTGGTCTAGTTTTTTTGGTCCGGATTGGTCCAGTTTGACGGTTTTTGGTTTGTTTGCTCACCCCTAGGCGGGCCTTACTTATTTACCATTTTCTTGTTTTTGTCTTTTATGTATTTCTACTTGCAGGATCTCGTAGTGCGTCCTGTGGTGTTATTTATCGTTGTGTTGTTCAGTTTTTGCTTGTTAGTTTATATCCCGAGCCACTTATGTTTCTTGGTCTCTTCAGATATAGGCTTATCTTTATCTGCTTATGCTTTTCCTTGGATCGACCTATGTTCGATCTGACATCTGTTCGGTACCCAAAATTTTTCATATTGGAGCAGGTGGATAAACTTGTCTCGGTTGGATTCGTTCAACCTTGGCTCATTTGCGTGCATCTCGTATGCATTCAAATACCCACGAGGTTGTATCTTGGTGCGACTTCGTGGTCATTAGCCGTTGCTTGTCTCGGCAATTTTTGCTTTGGATGTTCGGCTCTCGTAGCCCTTCGTCTGCCTTTCGTCTCCACCCATGCCTCTGTGTCTCCTCTCGAATTGATTTCGTGTTCCGTATCAATTTCTTCGTACTTTGTTTATGTATTTTTTTTTCGTATTGTAAATCATTTATGTTAATATAAACTTCATCCGACCCTTCTAAAAAATAATAGGGTACCGAAACCAAACAGTCTAACAGAGAAGAAAACCATCACAATTTCACAAAGATTTGCACATGGCCTCATCTCTACATAAAAATGCAATAATTGACAGGTAAAAAACATTAGTATTTGTGTGTTGGGAAATCAATCTGAACCCATCTGATCAAAATCTGGGATGGAAAATCAGAAAGAAACAGCAAAAATGGAAGGATGCCTCCTTGGTCACTATCACTTCCATTGCATGGGTGACTGAGGTATCAGTTCCTGTCAAAAAAAAAATGCAGGCATGAGACAATGTTAGTCCTTCCACACTGCAATTTTAGCATCATTCTCGAACCGCAAACTACTGTAGGAGATCGGATGTATTACCTCTGAATAGCGAACGTCATCGTGGTGCGAGTATGACGATTTCACAATGTTTTCCCACTTGGAATCGGCTGAAGGTGTGCTGGAATCCCCCATTTTGCTCTGGAAACTATCTCCTCGATGCACACTGGCGATTGTTTTTGGGGAATAAAGTGGCGGCAGAGTACGCCAGAGCCATGATTCTGATGGTGTCTTGGGTAAAAGAGGCGGAGCTGGGGAGTCTATGAAACGAGCTGGTATTATACTTCCGGTGCCATCTTCTTTCGGGGTCGAGCCATTCTCAGCGACGTTTCCATACGTTACACATACCAAAGCCCTCGAGTTCTGGCCAGGTACCTCGAGTTCGGTCCTATCAATGGCAGGGACGATAGGACAGGACCATTGTTTGTTAACATTACGGGGCATCAGTTCCTGAGACTTGCTGCCTTTGTGAGGTACCTTACTTGCTCTGCCATGTTCGGCATCTTTCGGAATGCCTGAATATCCCATTCCTTGTGACATGATCGGAGACTGAAGTGTAGGCCTATTGCGAGGAGGGGACAAGACACCTGAACGCCTTAACGGAGACGATGTCCTGCTCATTGATGGTCGCTCGCCGCTGTAATTGGACCGATTGGACCCAAACTTCAGCTTGCTTTCAGTCTCCGGTAGTGTAGGCGATTGAGTTGCATTATCTTGCTTTGACTTCGAGGTGGAAATTGAAAGAAACTGAAGAAATGCAGAAAACAAACTTTTGTTATAGCACAACCAGCCCCGAGGATAAGCGAAAAAGATACGGTAAAGGGGAAAGAGCTATGTGAGCTTACCTTCCTAATCGGGCTTTGGGACCGACTAGAAGTGCCTTTACTCGACTTTACACTTTCATGGCGTGAAGGTATAGAAGCCTGGTTTCGAGCTTTCGATGCAGGGATAGGATTTAAGATTGACAGTGAGTTCTTAAAGCACAACCGGGGAAGAATACCACAGGCTTTAGTCGGTATATGCACAGAAACAGAACTTTCATGTTCGTCACACTCATCTTCACTGCCATAATTTCTGATATCTCGGCCAGTGTACGGCACGATACTAACTTCCAGACGCTTCGTAGGCGGTTTCCTTTCCATGGTAACCGTCTTAACAATCTGCATTTCCTGTTCAGCTGCGACATGTTGTTTCTTCGAGGAATGGACTGATGTCTTAAATGCCATTGCCTTGGCTGCTGGTAAGAAGCGATTCATCATGAAATCCTGAACTTGTTTGTCTGTGGAGAAGGTTCCTGATGCGCCCGCGACTCCACTTTCATAGTTACTCACACCACTCGCACTGCAGATAACTGAGATCGACTCTGTAGGTGAAAGTATTTCAAGAGCATCCGAGTAAATATCTTCTTCATCATCAGCATTGCCAGAACCAACAAAATTCTCCGATTTCCGGACGCCTGCATTACATGAATCGACAACCGTTTGCTGCCTTGGCATGCTACAGCTAGAAGACCTCTTCTCCATACGCTGCTTCAGAACATCAAAAATCTTTCTGGAAACAAGTTCAACGGGCTGCGAGTGTGGCGTACTACCGTCCTTCGGAATACCAGGGGTCTGCTCCCAGTGGAAAGGGACTGCAACTGGCTCTGTTACTTGCTCCGAATTCGCCTCTGAACTATACGAAAGGAGAGTTCGGTGCCTACGCATCTGAGACTTCTCCAACTTCTTCTCTTTAGCTCCCTCTGCAGCCACTTTCGTCGTCGAAGATCGCCTCACCGACAGCAGAGGTGCGCTAAAATTCAGTTTCCTCTCCTCCATTGTTTTGCAGAGTCCAATATTGCCAATCAAGAAAATACCAGTCCACTGTCAATTCACCAATGGTATATCACCTGGATCCTAGCCTTCCAGACAAAAAAAAAAACTGAACAACAGAAGGAGAAAGACCAAATAATGTAAGAAAAGTTCCAAAAGAACTGAATCATGTGATGAGCATTTATTGTAGAGATAATTACATACAGAACTTCAGGGTATACTCAAATAGACTCTGAGGACCCTGTAGTTTTCCTACTAATTGCTGAGCCCCTATAGTTTGGTTATTATTATACTTTCGGATCCCTAACTCAAGTAAATGACTCAAATACCCTTGCAATTTTTTTTTTTAAAATCAATTACCCTGGCTCAACTTGCTCCCCACCGTCTCAGAGTCTCCCGCCGCCGCCCTCAACCACATATCTTTCGACCTGAACCCGCCCGGGTCGGGGGATTCGCTCCGGAGAAGGAACAGCCGGAACAGCAAGGAGGAGGACGCGAGCGACCAGTCGTTCAAGAGGAAGTCGAGCTTGCTCAAGGAGAAGCCCTGAAGATTCCTCCGCCTCTGGGATTGTCCAGAACCTTCTCGGCGAGCATCGCCTCCGTCAATGGCTATTTCGTCAGCGGCTTGATTAGGTCGTTCATCGCTAATAGACTCGTCGTGGTCATCCTCTTCGTCCCGTTGCAGATCTTCAAGGCCGTAGAGATTTCGTTTCACTGTACCCGCAAAGACCCTTCGTTCACTTCTCAAGCCCATCGGTAACTGGTAGCCAAGCTCCGGAGAAGACCACCGTCTTCAACCTCAAGCTCCGTCCACCAAAATGACAGCGACGCTCCTCCTCCCCTCTCAGATCTGTTTCTTGTGCGGATTGGATTCGCTTCAGGGATTGGGTTCACTTCCAATTAAAGGTCCGGCGGTGACCGACGAGGACTTCCCCTATGAACTAAAGGGGGAGAAGCTCGACATGTGGGGCCTACTCGAGTGAGTTTATCCCCAATTGTTTAGATGAGTTGGTGTTCGCCGGAAAAATGGCCGGAGAAGATGACCGACGATTTTAGTTGACCGGAACAAGGGCATATCCGTCATTTCAAATATAAAATAAGAAAAAATTGATTAATAACATCAGCCAGGGACCCCAAAGTATAATAATAACCAAACTAGATGGGCTCAGTAATTAGTAGGAAAACTACAGGGTCCTCAGTGTCTATTTGACTATACCCTGAGGTCCTGAGAGTAATTATCTCTTTATTGTATCCTCGCAGCTTGAACCAACATCTTTGTTCCGGTATAGGAAGAGTCATTCCAAAATAGGATCTTTCGAATAACAGAAGTTAAGAAAATAACTGGCCCAAATTCTTCTTTATTTCCTACACATCGAATCTATGAAACCCAATTCGCCAAGGCTTGCACTTTTTGGCCAAAGCTAGGGAATTAATTCCCTTAAGGCCATCTGCATTCGTGCCCTGGCTCAACTTAGGTCACGGAATAAACAATTAATTTCTCTCTCATCCACATCAACATAACCTAATTATCTCTTATTCTACCCACATCTGCAACCTGCCCCAACCTAGGTCACAGAATAAACAATTAATTTTATTTTTGTTTATATACAAATTATATTAAATATACGTAAATATTTATTCCATAATTAAGATAATTCGTAATTTTTTTGGCCAAAGTAAAAAAATTTATTTTTCTCAAAGTGAAAATACAAAATTAGACTATGGTGTTCATATATCGGAATTTGGGAAAAATTTGGCGACAACTGGGAGTTAAAAAAGTTCGAGAGTTTAGATTGTCTTCGGAAGTTGGAAAAGATGAAGGATTATAAGATCCAAATGGTTGAAAATTTAGAAAATTAGGATCATTTGGATCCATAATAGAAATAATATAACAAGACAAATTAAGAATATTGTATATAGTTAAAGAAGAGAGAATTTGAGATTGTGTGTGAAAATATGTTAATGTTGAATTCTATTTATAGAGATTTAAAAAATATAAATTTTCATATAAATTATAATTATTTTTTATCACAGATAATTCTAAATTTTTTTAGCCACATAAATAATATCTAAAAAATTATTTATACGAATAATATTGTACCAAGTGTAACTAACTAGATAGAAAAGTAAAAAAAAAAGGAAGGCGTGGCGAGGGCGAGGGCGAGGGGGCAACTTTCGCCTTATATATATTTTTTTAATTTTTTTTACCACATGGAAAGTCAAGGAGAAGCAAAGGCATCGATGTGGGTACCTAAATTACTGAACTTTAACAGTTTTAGTTTTATGTCCTAAAACTATACAGAAACTACACGTTTCTGATCGAGAACCTGACTTTGCCATTGACGATAAAACTTTTAATGTCAGTCAGGTAAAATTTATTTATTTTTAAGTAAATAAATAAATTCGCTACACCTTCAAATTTATCGTACCAAATTTGAAATTACCCAGAGAAGAACCCAACTGGGTACTTAAAATTACTCAACTTTATGTCCACAAACTAAAAGAACCAAACCATGAAACCGACTACTGGGTACTTAAATTGCTACATCTTCAAATTTATCGAACCACCATTCTAATTAAAGAATAAATCTTTAATAAAGTCAATCAACTGATGCCTCATACAAAGAAAAAGACAGAAACAACCCAACATTCTTGTACTCGTAGTACTACCGACAATACTATTTTCCTGGTGTGATTTTTTCTAATGAATTTTATCGCATCAGGATTTTGAACAGGCCATCACGGCGTGAGATTTGCGTGATCTTCTGCCAACATTCTCATGGCAGGAGAGGAAAGGAAAAGACAGCTTACGAGAATTACTTGACCACAAAGAAACAAACTTGCGTAGAGGAAAAATAAAGACGCCAACATGAAAAAGAAGCGGGAAATGAAGAAGGAGACGTACCAGTGAGTGAGGATGGAGAGGGTAAGAAATCCCAGAAACGAAGCCGGGAAGTTTGAGGGATGAGTAGAAGTAAAGGAAGGAGATGGTAATAAACGAGAGGGAAAACAAAATTATGGTCCAAAGTGGTAGTCTTCGCTTTCCTTTCTTTTTGTTCCCTTATTCCCTTATAAGTTATATCAAGTAGGAGAGGGAGAGAGTGAGAGAGAGAGAATGGAGCAGTTGGGATATGGGACAGGAGAATTTTTTTTTAGATTGGAGCAGTTGGGACTTGGGATATGGGACCGGAGATGTTGTCACTGAGAATCGGAGGGGACATGACATGATTACATGCTGTAATTTCGTTGTCGCGTATTTAGTTTGGTATAATTCAAGCTTGAGTCGGTAAAATTTTTGAAACATATTTAAAAATTTTCAAAACTATTCTGTAATTTTCGACCGACAGTCTCCACAAACCAACACGGACCTTTTCTAGCGTGATTTGTCGTCACTCGCACGCATCCCGAAAAATTTTCTAGGAGGTCACCCATCTCAAAATTACTTTAGGTCAAGCGCATTTAACCTTGGAGTTCTCTCCAAATGTGTACCTGAAAAGAAGGTGCACCTTATTGGTATGGATAGTACCAATTAAATTACTTAAACGTTTCAGACAAAACAGATCATTAACAAGGTATCACATACCAAATATAACGCCCCGTGATCCGACCGACTGTCTCTACAAACCAACACGGTTCTCCCAGGAGGTCACCCATCCCAAGACTACTCCAGGTCAAACACGTTTAACCTTAGAGTTCTCTCAAGATATGTGCCAGAAAAGAAGGTGCACCTTGTTGGTATGAATAGTACCAATCAAATCACTTAAGCATTTCATACAGAATAGATCATTAACAGGGTATCACAAATTCGAACACGAAATCTAATTAAATTAAAATAAACCAGTTAGGTTGATTTAAATATTTTTTTTGAAATGGTAGGGTTATGCCCCTATATACATACGAAAAATAAGTCCAAGTACATCAGAAACAAATAGATTATCTGTCATGCTCAACCTGATGTCTACTGACCTCAGTATCGGGATCCCCTCTTTTGAGGTTGCGGCCGCCAGTCTCAGTAAAACCCTCCGGCAGTAAAACTCAATGAGAAAACCTGTAGCGAGAGGGAAAGAGCACCTCAGCAAGGTCAGGGTGACCTACCTTGACGTTGATACCGCTAAATCTGATCCTCTCAACTCATCACTGGCCATCTTAGTACAGCGGGAAAGGCTAATGCCCCGTAAGTCATCTAAGTACACCTCCATATTGGAGTCCAGGGGTACATCAGATACAATATAGCCATACAAGATCACCAAGGCATACTTGAAGTGTAAATCTGCCACTCAGTTCTCCTCTCGCCAGATATGCCGGATGGCAACCTCCCATTCTCGCGTTAGTAGCTTATGCGCCCACGAAATCAATACTGCCATTGGGTGTGCACGGTTGATCTCACGTCCCATGCAGAGGATGGCCAATACCAAATCAACCTCCACGTGAACCCTCTGAAGCAGGATATGGTAGGGTGTCAAAATACCAGGGACCTGAGGGTAATTTTTCCCAAAATTAATCAACTATAAGTGCTTATAGGAATTAAGAATTTTCTTTACCTAGCCTCGAGGGGCTGAATTGGGTCTGGAATGGGCTCATTCCGAACCATTTAGACCAAAGGACACAGGGACTTTTTTTGTAGAAAATTAAAATACACGGACAAAAATAAAAAGAGTAAATTGTCCTCAGGTCCCTGGTGTTTGCTTAAATCACTATTTTTGTCCATGCTGTTTCAAAATCGAAACCTTAGTCCCCCTAGTTTGCTTTTATTGTACTCTAAGGTCCTTAAGAGTCAACCGCTGATGTCATCAGTCAAAATAATTTTAAAATGATAGTTTTACCCTTATAATAAAAAACAAAAAGTTCCGGTCATCTTCTCCGGCGCTCTGGTCATTTTTTTCTGCCACAATCCGGTGCGTCCAAACCCTAGCTCGCCGAGCCATCCCTCTCCTCTCCTCGCCGAGCCATCCATCCGGTTAATTTCAAAATGAACCACAGCAAAGATAGGCTCGTAGCTTTTGAACACGCGGTCGTTGGGCCGGTGGAGCCCGACCACTCTGTACCCAATAGAGGCAGCCTCCACCTCCTTCTCCTTCGCCGTGTACTCCTTCACCGGACCGGATGCCACCGTGACTCCCTCTTCTTCCTCGTCATCACTATCCCTGCCCCGAGGAAGAGCGGAGAAGAAATGGCGGCGGGAGAAATGAGGGCCGAGGAAGGACCTGGGGGAGAAGATGACAGAATTATGGTTGGAAGTGAAGCGAGAGAAGGTGGGGCCCATAGGGATGGGGTTAGAGGGGAAATGAGGAGGAGGGGGCGAGGAGAGGAGAGGGATGGCTCGACGAGCTAGGGTTTAGAGGCACCGGATTATGGCCGGAAAAGATGACCGGAGCGCCGGAGAAGATGACTGAAACTTTTTTTTATTATAAGGATAAAACTCTCATTTTGAAATTTTTTTGACCGATGACATTAGCGGTTGACTCTTAGGGACCTTAGAGTACAATAAAAGTAAACTAGGGGGACTAAAGTTTCAATTTTGAAATAGCAGGGACAAAAACAGTGATTTAAGCAAATACCAGGGACCTGAGGGCAATTTGCTCAAGTAAAAAATATGCATGCGTGGCAGGAGATCACCGACATGCTATTATCGGTAACTGGGCATGTCATTGTCGTAATCGGGACATGCCATTGTCAAAATCGAGATATGCCATTATCAATGCCTTTAGTTCAAACCGTCCGGAATGGTCCTTTCGCTCCGGACTCAATCCACGCGCGAACCTCGAAGAACCAAAGTTGGGAGTACCTTCTTTTTTTTATGGGGCACTCTGGAGCCATGGAGCACATGAAGTATTATTGGTGATGTGTTACTCGTAACCGAAAAATTGACCAATTTTTAGTAAAGAATGTTAATTAGATTTTTTGTACGTGTAGAAAAGTCTATTTGATCTTTATTAGATTAGTAAAGTGCGTGATATCATTAAAAGGAGCTGTTGATTTAAATAAAGTGAGACCTCTTAGGTCTTTAATAGGTCACCTGATACTACAGGTTACATTAATTTCATCCCAACTCCAATTTTAAACGGAAAGGATATAAAAAAAAACTTTACCAAAAATTATATATATATATATATATATATATATATATATATATATATATATATCATTTTATGTTTGCAATTGAATAATTTAGATGGTCTAAGTTATGCTCGCAGGAATAAATAGTAGGGAAAAGTCCACTTTAGTACCCTGTGGTATAGTCCAAAATTACTTTAGTACCCTGTGGTAAAAAACCGACCAATCGAGTCATACTTATTCCAATTAATATCACTTAGGTCCACGGGCAGCTGCCCGGAACCAACTCGTCCAAACGACGTCATTTTATGTATGACGTGGCATGCCACGTCAGATTTTCTAGCCTACTTGTAATATGACATGGCAAGGTGGCAAAATATCAAAATAATCACCAATATATTTATAATATTTTTTTAAAACCCATCATCTATCTTCCATCGTCTCCTTCCTCTTCCTCCTCATCCTCCTCCCTCTCCCTCTCTCTCTCTCTCGTTTCCCCTCTCTCTCCGATCTAATTCAATTGATGGGGATAATCCCCAAACTCTAAACCTAGAAAAAGCATGGCAAAAACCCATCACCAAATTCAATTGATGGGACCCAGCTACCGTCGTCGGACCCCGCTACTGTCGTCGGACCTAGCTGCCATCGCCGGACCCATCCCGTGCCCAAAATCGGCATCGTTACGCCCTGGCCTTGACCTTTGTCGGTGAACTTGTCGGTGCCTTTGTTGAAGGACTTGCCGCAGTTGACCTTTACCGGTGAACTTGCCGATGAAGCCCAAAGCTCCCATCTCCCTCAACCTCCACTGCCGGCTTGGTCGAGAGCAGGCCCAGCTTCTCAGGGAGGTACCAGGCGAACTAATGTTAGATCAGAGAGCAGGCCCAACTCCTCGGGGAGGTACCAGGCGATGTCCCCGTGGTTGAGGTCGACTCCGGCGATGGTGTGGATGGAAGTGGGTATAGATGGGTCAGGCAGTCCCCGTCGGTCGCTAAGGAGTGGAGCGTGAGGACCTTATCACCGAGCTTAAAGAGCGAGGTACGGGTTGGGCAGTCCTCATCGGTCTCCTGTCCCGCTTGGCGTCGGTCTTCGTGCGGGAGGGATCTTCTTCTCATTATTGAAGAGATTGGGTCGGACGGTTAAGTTGTTGGCTTTTGTTGGGGGGGGGGGGGGGGGGAGGAGGAGGAGGAGAGGGAAGAAGACGAGGGAAGTGATGGGTTTTTATAAAATATTATAAATACATTGGTGATTATTTTGATATTTTACCACCTTGCCATGTCATATTACAAGTAGGCTAGAAAATCTGACGTGGCATGCCACGTCATACATAAAACGACGTCGTTTGGACGAGTTGGTTCCGGGCAGCTGCCTGTGGACCTAAGTGATGTTAATTGGAATAAGTATGACTCGATTGGTTGATTTTTTACCACAGGGTACTAAAGTGATTTTGGGCTATACTACAGGGTACTAAAGTGTACTTTTCCCTAAATAGTATGCTATCTATAATTAAAGTTTCACTCTCGAGTCCGTCACCCGCCAATTGGATTTATGTTTCTGAACAACTCTCGCCATTAGTTTTTGGAATTTTGCTGTTTTAGGATATTTATAGAAGACATAATGGCGAAAACAAATTTTTAGATCAATTATTAAACATCATGGAATGTATAAACTACTTAGTATGATATTTTTCTTGTCATGAAGTAATAAAATTGCGACCGTCTGTCACGTCAAAAATTAACTACACCAAAACCCGAAAAAAAATGTGTGGTAGAAAAAAATAACTCGATAAAAAAATATATTTTGACATTAGATATTACAAAACAAAACCACACTTCACCACGGATCTAACACCCGGAATAAAAGCAAATAAAGACACCCAAGGGAAGGAACCACAAAACAGCAACCAAACCCAGAAAGATCTATTAAGAGAGTTAGTTCTAATTTAATTAAATTTACTCAAAATTAAGCTCTTTAAGATGCCAACATATAATATTATAGTTAGAAAAATTTTATCATAGTTCAAATATAAGGTGGTATAAAAAATAGACATTGTGCACTCATATTTCATAAACTTTGTTTACCTTTTTGGCTAAAAATTTAAAGCTTAGTTTTCTAATTCGTGGCCGCCAACAGCGGAAAAAGTGCTTGCGGATCCTGGAGGTTAATTATATATAATTCTTTTGGGTTATTAGTGCAATTATATTGCCGTAGTCAATACATGGTCAGTGGTCAACACGAAGTATAGTTAAAAAGAAAAGAAACGGGTGCAATGTCTCCCAAGTCCTCTTCATCTTCAGAGCTAACGACGCCTAGAAAGTAGAATTATATGAACAAATTCTTCTGACAACAGTCGGCTGTTCCCCATTTTATTGGATTATTTTCTTTGAAAAAAATTTACCTGCAAACATATAAAATATTTAGCAATAATTCACAATGCTACATTTTTCATTCATAAGTATATCTATTTTTTTGAAAAAGTACACTTTAGTATCGTGTGGTTTGACATATTCCACATTTAAGTCTGTGGTTTAAAATTTCAAATTTGGTCCCTGTGGTTATTTTTTTTTCGGACAGCCCGGGCAGTTGTTTTGCCTTTTGGCCATCCACGCGGTCTCCACATCTCCCAAAATGACATTGTTTGGCACCCTACGTGGATGTTTCGTTGTTTAAGTCGTCGCTGACGTGTTGTGTGACAAATTATCAAAACAATCCTAATTATCTAACAAATTATAAAAAAAACCCTCCCTCCCAATCAAGGCGGGACTGCGTCGTCTACAAATGTAAGCACTCTTCCCCTTACTTGTAAGAGATGAAATCAATAACCTAACGAATGAACCAATCAATAACCTAATCTTGCTACAGACTTGCTAGAGTGAAATAATCTTGGAAGGTGGATTAGGAGCTTGCCGTCTACAAACGCAAGGTCGTATCAATGGCGTACCCAACCACCACGAGTGCCACTAGACCATCGGAGGGGCGATGAAGTTAGTGAGTGCTTCGGACCCACGTTGCTGGATGGCTGCGTTGTCGTAGACCATCGCCGCCTCCTCGGCAGTGTCGAATGTCCCCAGCCAAAGGCAGCCGCACTTATGTAGGTCCCGTATCTCCGCCGCCCATTTCCCCCACGTGCTTCTATCGACTAGATGGTGATCTCGTTGACGAACCTCTTGACTCGGCTACGACGCCTCAATGAGAAGGAAGAAATGACGATTGAAAGAGGAAGGGAAGGGGATGGGTTAGTGGGAACAGTCGGTGCTGGCTCCGGTTGGAGGGAAGCTATTACGGATCTCGTCGAAGGACGAGATGGCGGTTATGGGTCTGACCCAACACGAAGGCTACGCTTAAGCGTACCATGATGAGGATGATAGTACTAGGAAAGGGATCCCCATTGAGCTTGCTGCTTCTGGAAAATAAAAATCATGCATCATCTTAATTAATTGGTTGGCTGTTAACTGTATTTTTTAGGTTCTTTTGGTTAGTTTATTTTAGTTTTCTATGATAAATTCAAGCAAACTTTGGCTAATTAGAAAAATAAATGAAAAAGGTTGGAAAAGAGGGAGGAACTGTCGGTCGTTAGAGCTGTGATGAGCACAACTCCTTGTAGATCTATTTCTCTTTATGGATGCTATAGGTTTAGGGAGAAAGAAGATGACGGTTGGGAGGGAGGGGTTTTTTATAATTGGTTAGAAAATTGGACTATTTTGGTAATTTATCACACAACACGTCAGCGACGACTTAAATAATGAAACGTCCACGTAGGATGTAAAACAACATCGTTTTGGGGGATGTGAAGCCCGCGTAGATGGTCAAATGGCTGGGCAGTTACACGGGTTGCCCGAGACCGAGGGCTGTCCGAACACAAACAACCACAAGGACCAAATCTGAAACTTTAAACTACACGGCCTAAACACGAAATACGTAAACCACACAGTACTAAATTATACTTTTCTCAATTGTTCGAAAGAATCTACTACTTGGAAGTTGGAATAATGTAGATATTTTCTTACTGTCACATATTCATGCACATTGGGATGTCTTCGTGTATTAACCTGTATACGCAATTACCGATTACCGCTTAAATTAATTGGGTGAGATAGTTGTTATATTTTAATTAAGAAATTTAGAGTTCGAGTTTTTGAAAATATAACGATATTCTAAAAAGTCTGTTTTAGCGGTTTAGTAGGTTTTTGGACATTGACTTCGTATTTTAAAAATCTGCATTTTTACGCAAGTCATTTGTATTTGTTTAGCCAATTAATAGTTAATACCCTGCAAATTAGCATTGAAGGTTTATGTAGATTGCATATAATCATAATTGTTACATAAGCCATTAAATAAATGACCATAATTAAAAGATTATCTTTTGAAGTGCCGAATCCATTTAATGCGTTCTTCATAGATTTTTTACAGGATCTTGATGATGTTGGCTCGTTACTGGTCGATCTCTGCTCACGTATAAACAAAGCAGGGATGAGATTTCACCGCCTAAAATCCTGTGCTTTTCTCAGAGAGAACCTAGAGAGAAAAAGAAGCATTTCTTTTTCTTCCAGTGTTTGATAATCCGTAGGATTTCTTCCCTCCTTCTCTCCTACTCAACCATTTTTCTTATTAAAAGAATTCTCAGGAGAGAGAGTAGGGATTGAGTTGTTATCAAGTATAAAAATCTCTCCCTATAGAATCTATTTTAAATTTAATTAAAAGATTACCAAGATCATAATCTTTAATTCTTTTAATTAATTTAACTTTGGATAAATCATGGGTGGAAAAATTAACATCTCTCACTCACACATGATTGACCATAATCGATAGACTCTCTCATTTTTAGCGTTTGGCAGATATGCTGTGCGACCAGCATACATCGAGTACACTTAGCTAAACCCAAAAGTACATAACGGCCATTTGGATGATAGCATTTTGATCAGCACCTCCATCATATATAGTCTACCTTACCCTAAGTCTTATCTCACATTCATTATTTCCATATGTGATTTCTGAAATAATCTATTCATGTTCACTATTGTATTGCTCTCAACACAATAGGTGCACTAGTGAACCACGAAGCTTCGAGAATGTGATGGATGGAAAACCTTCTCTTTTAACGATATTTCTTCTATCATGATCTAGCCTAATTTTTTAGTTAACCTTGTCAGGTCAAATTTAAACCATGACCATTGAAAGACTTTTCAATTTAGTAGCCCATTTTCTACTTCACAATGATTCACAAAATAAGTAAGTCTTCTACTACGAATATTTGTTCCACAAGTTTGATTAATTCATGATAAACCAAACTTTGACACCTTCTAGTGAAATTTCGATTACTAGTCAAAAGTCCTCCTCAATACAAATGTAGATTTATAATTTAACGGGTGACTCGAGACAAGAACCACGATCGTTGAATATGTTGCCCTTTGATATACAGAGTCATAATATTCCACGTCCAAGTCGGTTTGGTAAGCGTCCTTGTCGTTCCATGTGCATAGCATAGTTTAGTCTCCGATTTCTTTCTCTCTGTTTAGTCTTGAACCCCTCTGACTATGCATCCCCCCCTAATGGAAATAATATGCACGCCTCCCTCTATGCCAAATTAATATATTAATCTAATGTTTATCATCAGCGGGCACGACAAAATTAGTATAATCTTGTTTTCTGCAACTTGTTGGTGGAATCTACATTATAAATAAATATATATATATATATATATATATATATATATATAGAGAGAGAGAGAGAGAGAGAGAGAGAATTATGTATATATATACTACTCATGACCACCAAAATGAAAGCACCGCCCGTTGAATTTCCTCACACAAATTTCTTCACGTAACTAGCTATAATGGGTCTGGACGTCAAGGACAGAGAAGCGGTGTTCAACTTCATCGTCCGGGAAGGCAACGGAGTCAAGGGGCTCATGGACTTGGGCAGTGTCACCGAGGTTCCGGATCACTATATACAGCCACCGGAGAAGAGAATCGACGGTGAGTCAGTAAAGAAAAGCGTCAACGGCAGTGGAACTCCGGTGATAGATTTGTCCAAGCTAGAGGACTCCGGCCATGATCAGGTGGTGGATGAGATCGCCGGAGCCGCCGAGACTATTGGGTTCTTCCAGGTGGTGAACCACGGCGTGCCATTGGAGCTTCTCGAGTCGGTCAAGCAAGCGTCCCGCGAGTTTCATGGCCAACCGGCGGAGAAGAAGTCGTCTTTTCTTCCAAAATCTAGCCCCAGCAACTTGGTCAGGTATTTTGTTATGGTCGTAGAATAAGCGTGACTAAAAAACAACGTGCAAACAATAACGGGTTACGAGATCGACCGATTTTGATATCATATTAGAACTTCTATATCTAATTTAAAACCTTAGCTCAACGAGTTTGTAGATTTTTATTACTTATAAACAAACTCATTGCTCATAACGATGCGATAATAACGGATCGACCATTTTTGATACC
Source organism: Hypericum androsaemum (assembly GCA_963995505.1). Lineage (NCBI taxonomy): Eukaryota > Viridiplantae > Streptophyta > Magnoliopsida > Malpighiales > Hypericaceae > Hypericum > Hypericum androsaemum. The sequence goes on from OZ023199.1 coordinate 8,915,590, forward strand.
ATTTCTCAACGAGTTTGTAAATTTTTATCACTTATAAACAAACTCATCGCATACAGAACTAAAGATACGGTAATTTTAACCAAAATACACCTCAAAATAGTTAAATTACTTATCAGATATTGGACTAGCGTTGCTGACCCAGAGAAAGAGCAGGTCCTAGAGTGGAAAGACTACATTAACCTCAAGTACACTAGTGATAATGAGGCGCTCCAATATTGGCCGAACCAGTGGAAGTGAGTTTTTTCAACTGCGGTACATATGTTCTTTTCCATTTTTAACTTTCTGATGAGTGTTATTGTAAGAAATCATGTACCATCGCTTTTTTTTAAGGTAAATTATTACACCATGACATTATCAAGGTTTAAACTTTGGACCTCCTAAAAATTTACAATGTATTGTGCCGTTGGGCTACAAACCCTTTGGCATATCATATACCGTCATAGAATTAAAAAAAGGTGCAAACTTTGACTCAATAGACTTCGAATTGTGTGGACAGGGAAATCCTTCTGGAGTACTTAAGAGCAGCAACTAAGTTGAAGAGGACTCTAGTGAAAGTCTTACTCGCGAAGCTTGGAGTGACTCTAGATGACTCCAAAATCGATGAACTCCTCCAAGAAAAAGAAATTTACTTGCACTTCTACCCGAAATGCCCTAGTCCAGAGCTCACCATCGCCGCGGGATGTCACTCGGATGTGGGAATCCTCACGGTGTTACTACAAGATGAAGTTGGAGGTCTGCAAGTCAAAGTCAACGTGATTGATGAGACCAGCGAGGCTGCCTGGATGGAGGTCCCTCCTGTTCCAGGCGCTTTGATCGTCAACATTGGTGATGTGTTACAGGTAACATTTTAAGGGTTTTTATGTATATAATATGAATGCCTTTCGAATCGGTCGTTGTTAATTGTGTTAGTTGGTTAAACCAATGCTTTAAAAGTCGCGGTCAGACCTATTCAACGGCCACCCAACAAAAATTTCATACCTGTGCATGAAGAATTTTGGGTCATATTTCAGATTGGATTTTAAAACATTTCAGTAAACTCTTAATTTGGAAAGAAATTTGTTAAAAATTTTATATATCCAATAATTGAAGTATTTGTCTAGACAGTAGGTGAGGAAATTTGAGTAAAGTGATGTATATGGTTATATTGTTTGGATAGAAATAGTAAGACAATAATGGACCGTTCGTGAAAGATTACAAGAAAAAAAATGAATAACTAAAATTTGCAAATAAAGAAATTGTCCTCACCCCTAATTGGGGATAGGGAGAGTAACCTATTATAAAACATTACGTCCAATTATTTTCTTATAATATTAACACTAAATAACTGCATATTACTCTCTTTTAACCAAATAACTTCATATTAATTTCAATTACTTTCTTGTAATTTTTTTTCCATTGTAGATACTTAGTAATGGAAGGTACAAAAGTGCTGAACACAGAGTCCAAGCTCCGGACAAGAGTTCGAGGGTGTCAATCCCATTTTTCTCGTACCCAAAGCGGTCAGAGAAGATAGGTCCATTAATGGTAGTGGAAGGTGGGCTGCCTCGATACAGAGAATTATCCTATGGGGATTACGTGGACAACTATTGCACCAACTTCTTCCAAGGAAAAAAGCCGATAGACTTTGCAAGAAATGATCGTGAAGTTTGATTATCTAAATTCGAATTGCCAAAATTTCAATATGACATGTCATGGCAATCGTCATTTTGTCGCCATTTTATTTTATATGCCGGTCACGCTATGTACTATGTCATGTTCTGTGATAGTGAATAGATTCCATTTTTAGGAAATAGTTTTTTTATGTATGTCATAATAATAAATTGATTTTGTTTCCCCTTGTTAGGTTTCCATTCCACTCATGATTATCCTCCTTAGTGGACAAGCCACTAATGGTTGCTTTGGCACATAAAAAAAGACTCCACCATAGTGGTGGTAAGGTTGGTGATTCCTCTCCCTTTAAAATGTGAGGAGAATGAGGAGGATGCAATTGTGGGGTGGATTACGGACACACACAAAGGGAGATATGTGGGAATGATCCCTGAGTTCTCGATTCGACTCCGAGGCAAATAAAGTCGTGGAAATTGTTCTTGACTCCAACATACCGTGAGTAAGAACCAACCGGTGACAAGAATCTGTTACGATCCTGTGGATACTGCACTACAACAAGTAAGTGTATTTATGATTTAACGAATTCGTTCGTGAATTAATTTAACGTTAATTTTGATGTGATTTCTAGATTATAATATGCTATAATCACCATATATAGTAAATCTTCATTGGTATCAGAGCTTGATTAGTTCTTGTTCTGGATACTATTTATTTTTTGAAAATAAAAATCATGTATGTGATTTTTAGCGTTCAAAAATCGGATGTTAAGATATTGTTCTTGCTTATTTACATTATGTTGTCCTTACTTGTTCAATTGGTAAATCTCTGTGAATTGAATTGAAATTGTGGTTCAAAACGCGCATCAAAGTACTTCGTCCTTATTTGCACACGGGTGAAAATCCCAGGTACTGATCTGAAATTTATAAGCGTTGAAGCGAATAAGGAATCTGTCCTTATGAGCAAACGCGTGAAACCCTGAGGGACTAATTTGTAATTTGCCCAAAATCCCCAAATATGTTGAACCCTAATTTTGCCTTTTTTCCCCAAATCGACATCGAACTCAATCCAATTTAATTACGACATTTTGGAGGCCGGAAATCGAGTTTTCTCGAATCCCCGATGAGTCCCCGACATCCTCATACCATTTTTCGCGTCGACGTTGCCGGAATCAAGAGGATGAAGCCGGTGACGCCGGAGATACGCGGATAGGAGAAGATGACGGCGACGGTGATCGGAGGCATGACGGCTCACGAGGTTGCTATTGACGCGCTTGTGAGACCATGGCGAGTCCATTGCGACCAGTCACAGCCGTTGGTTCGCCATCCTCTCACCGTGGTCGTGGTTGATTTTTTTGGGGTCGGCCGCATTTTTTCTTTTCTTCGATTCGACGAAGAAGAAGAAGAGGGAGAAGAAGGAGATTATGAGAAGGACAATTCCGTAAATTTACGGATTTTTTGCCGGAGTATATATACTCGAGGAGGGCAAAACCATAATTTCGTTAAAAAAAAGGAATTTGACCGTGGGTCAATGCGGGCCGGTTCTTCATGGACCATTTTTTGGTTTAAAAGAGCCCAACCCACATTTTGACTTTTAAAGTCAATGTGAGTGTGGGCTTTTGGGCCAATAATTTTCAACGCGGCTCATTTGACTATTTTGATTGAATTGAGTCTATCTTTAGGCTTGGTTGAATAAAATGAGTTTTATTCAAATAAAATTTATTTTTTTTATAAAATTTTTGAGTTTAAAATTATTATGATAATTTTAAAAATCAATAATATATTTTAGAATGAGTTCTAAACTATATTTATTCCAATATTTTTAGAATTAAGACACTAAAAATATGGAATATAATATAACCTACAAGAATCACGCAATAAAAGGCTATATCGTGAATATTCTTTGTGCCCTTTATCATTGATATGATTAAAATTGTGATTTTAATCAATTGAGACTACTTGTGAGTTGACCCAAATAACTTGCATTATGATGCAGGTTATCAATGAGGATGAAGTGTTGTCCAAGAAAGTGTGTTGAACCTGTGCTTATTGCAAAGGCACAAGACATACGCTGAAAGATATTAAAGCGTCGTATCTCTCGATGGGTGCATAAAGATAATGAACAAGTGCTTACCGAGCATATTGTCTCTGTTCATAATGAGATACAAGAATGTATCTTGGCGGGAGGTTATAACAGTGGGTATAACTGGGTATTGATGTTCATGGATCTTCTAGCTACGCCGAAGATTACGGAAGATGTTGACACTTTCGTTTCTCCAGTAACTGGGACTACTCACAGAAAAGCTGTGGAATGTCTGGTTACATATCTAGGTGGGAAGGGAATTTTAGAGGAAATTCCTCATAATAAGTCAATGAGGTTGCGAAGTGGGCGTAAAGTACGTCGCTTCTGTGCTCATGAATATGTTCATGAATTCCCTTATCCTAGCAAGTGGACAATCATGAACTCTGTTCCAGCCTGTGTCGTATATAGAGAATTTGTCTTTAATAATGCGTAGATTTTTTTTTGTATGGTTTTAAATCTTGTTGGAAGTTTTTGTACATATGTGTATCAAACTTCATGTATTTTCATGGTTGTGATAAAGATGCATGTGTGTTGTTGCAATTAAATAGTTTGTTTATTTAATTACTTATTATTACCATGAGAAATATCCACTTGAATTTACTATTAAAGAACTTTGAACGTTTAAAGTTCAAAATTAATTCTCGAAGGGTGAGGGAAAACATACCCGTGACCTACTTCGAATTCGAGGTTAATCAAGAACTTTATATCGCTTAAAGTTATGAATGTATAGTAAATTATAATGTATTGCTGAAAACATGCTCCTCACACATTTTTTTTTATGATTCCCTACAGTCATGTCGATTGCTTCAAAATCCATTATCGCCGAGCTCAATAAGAATTTAAAGCTCAATGGTGATGATTATGATAACTGGAGTATGAAAATCCAGTATGTCCTTGAAGAACAAGAAGTGCTTGAGATCATAAGTAAAATTATGGTTGAACCTAAAATCGGCAACACCTCCCAGCATAGACGTGACATAGACGCCTACACAGTTTGGAAAAAGAAAAATTCTACTGCTCGACTCATCTTACTAAGTGCCATGATGGATGACATCACAAGGCAATTTCGTATGTTTAAAAATGCCAAAGACCTGTGGGATGCACTTAAAGAAAGATCCAGGAAGCTTTCTGTTTCAAAGCTGTGAGCTTTGACTATAAGGTTTGATACCTACAAAAAGCATCCTGATCATTCAATGAAAACACATCTCAGGCAGATGTCAAATATGATCAGTGGGCTAGCTGAGGCTGGCCACGTACTTAGTAATGAGCAGCAAATCCAAGCTGTCATACGTTCCCTGCCTACAAATGGGAACACATGAAAATGACTCTTACCCATGCTGATAATGTTACGACATTTGATGATATGGCCCGTCACCTCGAGCTAGAAGAGGATCGCCTCCTAGCAATCAGAGTCCACCCAGAAGCACACGTGACTGGATCTAGCTTCAGAGGAAGCAAGAGGAAGATGGGCCGAAAGAGCAAAGGTAAGAAGAGCTGGGAAAACAAGAAAAAGAAAGCTGAAACTTCTGGAACTAATGAGAATAATTCTAGAAAGAAGAAACAACGAAAGTACAACATTTTAAAAGTAAAATGTTTCAACTGTCAACAGAAGGGTCACTTTGCAAAAGACTGCAAAGAGAAAAAGAAGGTACATCTTATTCACTCATATGCGAGTAAATTATATGTATCTAGCACAATTCTTCTAACTGAAAGTCATCCTATGTGGGTAATTGATTCAGGAGCGACGGACCATGTGACAAAGGACCGTGATACTTTTGTTGAATTTCGACGACTATCGGTTGGAGCAAAATCGATCTATGTTGGCAATAACGCACGCCTAAATGTCAACGGAATAGGTACATGTAGATTGAGCCAGCGTGAAGGACGCACCCTACTGCTACATGATGTATTATATGCTCCAGAAATTCGTCGAAATTTAATTTCTGTTTCAGCTTTAATGTCTCTTGGTATTCATTGGTTGTTTGAGAATAATTCTGTTCAGTTATTTTTGGAACATATTTTCTATGGTTCTGGTTATAAATCAGATAGTTTTTTAATCATGAATGTTGATATTTATGATTTACCTGATTCAAGTTTTTCCTTTGCCACTGCTTCACAAGATGATGTTGTGCTGTGGCATTCTAGACTGAGCCATATTGGTCAAGATCGCTTGAATCATCTAGCTAAGGCAGGATTATTGGGTAATTTAGAAAAGGCTATATTACCTACTTGCGAATGTTGTATAGAAGGAAAATTGACAAGAAAACTATTTGGAAAGGGAACTAGAGCCAATGATCTATTGCAATTAGTCCATTCTGATATCTGTGGTCCAATGAATGTGAGGGCTAGACATGGAGCATATTTTTTCATCACCTTTATAGATGACTATAGTAGATATGGTCAAATCTATTTGATTTCTCACAAATCAGAAGCAATAAGTTGTTTCAAGATATTTATGAATTACGCTGAGAATCAACTAGATCGAAAGATTAAGGCTTTACGAACTGATCGTGGTCGCGAGTATCTTTCTGATAAATTTAAAGCTCTGTGTCAAGAAAAAGGAATTGAACATCAGTTGTCCATTCCTTATACACCTCAACAAAATGGGGTAGCAGAAAGAAGGAATAGAACCCTTCTTGACATGGTTAGGTCTATGATGGTGGAGGCAAATTTGCCTATATCCTTTTATGGAGATGCGCTACTTACCGCTACATATGTTCTAAATCATGTCACCTCTAAGTCTGTCACTACTACCCCTTACGAAATGTGGACAGGTCGGAAACCTGATCTGAGCTACTTAAGGCCGTGGGGGTGTGCATCTTACGTCCATTCTACCTCGAGTACATACGGTAAATTAGGACCGAGAGGTAGAAAGCATATTTTTATAAGATACTCTGAAGTATCAAAAGGATACGTGTTCGTGGGCGAACTAGAAAATGGACAAGTGACAGAATTTGAATCACGAGATGTCACATTCTTGGAAAAAGATTTTCCAAAATTGGGAGAGGTGAGTCATGATCTTACCTTATATGAAGTTAATGAGCAAGAATCATCTGGATCACTCTATCCGAGTGGGAGAATTGTGGAGGAGAAAAATCAAGATTTTCCATCTCCAATTGATCCGGAAGTTCCTGATCCAAATGATCAACATCTTAGTGAGAGTACAATTCCGGACTCCAGTGGCAGTATGGATTTTCACTTCAGTGGGAGTACGATTCCAGGTTATGATGAATACATGAGAGATGTTTATCAAAATCAGGAAATTCGTAGAACTAAAAGATCTGGTATTCCACACCGATGATTTGAGATTGAAGGTGCTGCAAATGCTTTCTTGGTATCATTAAGAAAACATGGTGGTCCAAGTGAGATTCTTTTAGCAATCCTACAAGATGAAGATGAACCTAAGAATGTTTCTGACGCTCTATAATCTCCCGAAAAGAATAAATGGGGTAAAGCAATAGAGGAAGAGATGGCTTCCATAAAGAAAAATCAAGTATGGGAACTGGTTGATCTACCTAAAGGACGTAGGGAAATTGGGAATAAATGGATTCTCAAAATTAAGCGTAAAGCAAACGGAAGTATCGAAAGGTACAAAGCTCGCTTAGTTGCCCAAGGATTTAGACAACAGGAAGGAGTTAACTATGAGGAGACTTTTGCTCCTGTTGTTAGATTTACGTCCATTAGGATTATTCTGGCTATGGTGGCAAATTTGAACCTCGAGTTGCATCAAATGGATGTTAAAACTGCATTTCTCAATGGAGAATTGGATGAAGAGATCTATATGATCCAGCCAGAGGGCTACATCCAAAAAGACAGCGAACATATGGTTTGCAAATTGAAAAGATCAATTTATGGCCTTAAGCAGTCTTCGAGACAATGGTATATTCGTTTTCATAATACGATCATGTCGTATGACTTTAAAATGATAGACGAAGATCATTTTGTCTATATTAAGCACTCGGGTAAGACGTTTGTCATAATTACGTTATATGTTGATGACACTTTAATAGCTGGAAATGACATGGGATATTTAATCGAGCTCAAAGCTTGGTTCTCGTCCAACTTTGAAATGAAAGATATGGGAGAAGCTAATTATATTCTCGGGGTTAAGATCACGAGGAATCATTCGAAGAGGCTATTATCTCTTTCACAAGAGACCTATATCCGCAAAGTAGTAGAACGATTCAATTGTAATGATAGTAATCCCAAGTATGTCCCAATTGTTAAAGGTCACCATCTCAATAAAGACATGTGTCCTAAAATAGCTCAGCAGGAGAGGGATATGATGAAAATTCCTTATGCCAATGCGGTTGGTTGTCTCATGTATGCAATATTGTGTACAAGACCTGATATTTGATATGCTGTTGGGATAACGAGCAGATACCAGTCTAATCCAGGTAATGCACATTGGAAAGCAGTCAAGGGAATTATGAAATACTTGAATACAACTGCAGAATACTCACTGTGTTTTCAAGGTCAAGACCTGACATTGAAAGGTTACACCGATGCTGATTGGGGTGGTGATGTGGACGAGAAGAAATCCACATCAGGATATGTCTTCTTGCTTGGCAGGGGTGCTATTTCATGGAGTAGCAAGAAACAGACGTGTGTCTCCCTGTTAACTATGAAAGTTGAATATGTAGCTTCTGCAGCTGTTGTGCAAGAGGCAGTATGGTTGAAGACATTCTTGAGCCATTTATTCCCATCTGACTCAAAAGAACCAGTGAGCTTATTTTGCGATAATCAAGCGTCGATAGCTTTTGCTAAAGATTTTAGGTATCATAGCAAAGCAAAGCATATCGATATCAAATATCACTTTGTTAGGGATATGGTGGCATGTAAGGAGGTGAGCATAAAATACATATCTACACAAGATATAATTGCAGACCCAATGACCAAGGGTGTTGTTAGAGATGTGTTTGAGAAACATGTCAGATCCCTGGGTTTGCAAAAGTTTTAGTGTTTTTTTGCTCATATTGTAAAGAATTTTTTGTTCAATATAATGTTGTTTTTAGCAATACGTATTGTGTGAATGTTATTTAGGGTAATATTTACTAATGCATGTCGGACAGAGAAGTAGCCCACTCACACGGGTGTTTACCTCAGTGGGAGTCATGAGTTGATTCTTGATTGAGATGAGGCAAGTTTTAGAATATTCTTAAATATCGAGTGCCTGTTCTAAAACAAGAATGTCGTCTTGCTTAACTACAAGAGCAGTCTTGTTAAAATGCAAGATTGTGTATAAGCAATAGTTGCTACATTAAATAAGTTCTCGGAACTTATATATGGAATCCAATGGTAAGAAGTAAGTAGAACTTACCATAATTCTGTCTTGATAGCCTAGAGTAGTCTTTGTGTAGACTAAAGCTGTTGTTTGTAAACATCGAGGCTGATACTCTAGTATGGTGTTATTAGCGAGAGACATGTGCTCCTTTAACAGGAAAGAATACCATAGCACATGAATTGTGTCATGTGTGCTCTTCGACCAATGGATGGAAAATCAATTTTATTATTTAGTAATTTCAGTTTCCCTGGTGTGAGACCAACTCCGAAAACTATGGTTTCCAGAACTCTACCCTTAAGATCCTAAATAAATTTTGGAAATATGATTCAGTGCTGCTAGCTTGGAATGTCTTTAAAGGGTCATGGTTTGATTCGACCTGGCAAGGCTGACTAGAAAAGCAGGCTGGACCATGATGGAAAAAATATTGTTAAGGGAGAAGGTTCTTTATTGATCACATTCGAAAAGCTTCGTGGTTCACTGGTGCACCTATTGTATTGAGAGCAATACAATAGTGAACACGAATAGATAGTTTCAGAAATCAAATGTGGAAACAAAGAATGTGAGATGAGACCTAGGGTAAGGCATACTTACGTAATTGAGGTATCGAGATGCTATCATTCAAGTGGCCGAAAAGTGCTCTTGAGTTTAGCTACGTGCACTCGATGTATGCTGGTCACACGAAATATTTGCCTATCACGATAAGAGAAAATATTGAATATGTTCAATCATGTGTGAGTGGGAGATTGTTAGGTTTCCATTCCACTCATGATTATCCTCCTTAGTGGACAACCACTAATGGTTAGTGGACAAGCCACTAATGGTTGCTTTGGCACATAAAAAAGGACTCCACCATAGTGGTGGTAAGGTTGGTGATTCCTCTCCCTTTAAAATGTGAGGAGAATGAGGAGGATGCAATTGTGGGGTGGATTACGGACACACACAAAGGGAGATTTGTGGGAATGATCCCTGAGTTCTCGATTCGACTCCGAGGCAAATAAAGTCGTGGAAATTGTTCTTGACTCTAACATACCGTGAGTAAGAACCGACCGGTGACAAGAATCCGTTACGATCCTGTGGATACTGCACTACAACAAGTAAGTGTATTTATGATTTAACGAATTCGTTCGTGAATTAATTTAACGTTAATTTTGATGTGATTTCAAGATTATAATATGCTATAATCACCATATATAGTAAATCTTCACCCCTATTATAAATCCTAGTCATATAATTTTTAATTTAATCTATCAATATACATTGATTCTTAGATTAGTGAATCCATACGAAGTAATTTGATATGAAAATTCCACCACAAAGTTTCTAGTAAATAATAAATTAGTAGATATGCTTTATCTTTCATCACTGGCTCTCATTTATCTTTTCTCCGCTCTCATCCCCTCCTCCCCTCTCTCATCCCCCCTCTCTCTCTCTCCCTCCTCTCTCCTCTCTCCTCCTCCTCGTCCAAACAGGTCAAAGGCGAGGAAAACGAAGTGGAAAAAAGAATTACATGGCTTTGCAAAATGGATTGGGAAGTGGTGTATATAGAAATCACCATTGTTAGAATCTGATTCGTGATTCGATTTGATTTAATTTGTTAAAAATTTGATTTGATACTTCACCAATTCGATTCGTTAAAAATTTGATTTGAATTCGTCCGGAGTCGAATTGAACACTGTTCATAATTTCTATAATTCGTCAAACCGACTATTCAATTTGAATTTGATTCGAGTCAAATTCGTGTTGAATTCATTCAAAATTGTCCATAATATATATAAATAAATATATGTATATATATAAATATATATATATATATATATATATTTATATATATACATATATTTATTTATATATATATATATATATATATATATACACACACACATTGATTTGGAGGGAGAAAAGATGGGGTAATTCAATTTGAATATATGTAGGAGCACGACACTTTCTTGGTATAAGTATCTACGCATGCTTCTAGCTACTTTCTAATCTCAGTTATGTACTAATGCAATCAAAGATTAGATGTTGTGTTAGCTGCAAGTTTCTCATAAGCCAATGTGAAATAGACCAAGTTTCATAATTACTCTACGTCGTATCAATTAATTGAATTGATGGGTATGCGGGTAACGATCTCAAACAAAGAATTCATTAGATGTTGAAAAAAATGACAGGATATAATTGTTAGTTACAATTACTGCGTGTTCGATTTTAACACAGATACATTATCTAGTCCTCATGAAATTAGTTTGACTTCGCATGAATAATTTATGAGTAGAAGACCCACAAGGAGATGGTCAAAATTAACTAGAAAGTTTTTATGTTCGCTAGGCACTATGTAGTCGAGCTTGCATTTTGCATTAAAGAAAGTTTACGCATTTGAACACAAATTTTGAGCTTAAATTTGTCACACATTCTTGTTTTGTCAAGATATACTTTGACTTGGCCGTTGTTAGAATTTGATTCGTGTTTCTATTCTATTCGTCAATATTTTGATTCGAATGGTTAAAAATTTGGAATTTTTGAATTTTTTATTAAAAATAAAGAATTAATTCAAATTCGATTCAATTTTAATCAAATTTTAAGGCTCATTATTCATATTCGACGAATTGAACACGATTTAAAGTTTTGATGAATTCATTCGAATTCGAACTGTGGTCAAATCTAAGTGTATATAAGCTCAGATTTTCCTAGACGTGACCATTGTTAGATTATGATTTGTGATTCGATTTGATTCGTCAAAAATTTGATTCAAATTTGTCTGGAGACGAATTAAATACGGTTCAAAATTTTTATAATTCGTCGAATAGGCAAATTTAGTTTGAATTTGATTCGAGCAAATTCATGTAAAATTCATCCATATTATGGAAAAGTATAAAAAATATATAAAGATAGGTTGATTTGTAAAGCAGAGAAAATGTGGGGAACGTGAAAATTGAATCCACTCTGGACCCGTCCCATCAGCTGCCATTCACGCAACAGCAACAAACCTCCTTCGACAATGCGTACAAATGACAGTTTAAGCCCACAATATTTGTCTCCCGCCTTTTTGTCACTGAGATCTTCAATAAGAGTTTTAAGGACATCTTTAACAATGTCCCAAAGATCTTTAGGGTCCTCTCATCCTGTCTCCTTGTCGCTAAGATCTTCAAGCACACTTTTAACGACATCTTTAAGGAAATGTTCAATGGTCTTTTTAATGCCATTTACAAACACTAACTTTAAAAGAAATTAATTTAAATTCGATTTGAATTTGGCCGTTCCTAGTTCGTATTCAAATTCGTCATTGGACGAATCAAATACGTTTTAAGATTTTGATAAATTCGAAATAGAACATATTCGATCCAAATTCGTTAAAATTCAAAAAATTGTCAACTCTACATTTTCCATTGAGCACCCTTTCGTTGGGTTAGCTGCTTCATGTTTCCGAGCTATCTATCCAGTAACAAATTCCTGGAATCAAAATACATGCTGAAGATTTACTATATATGGTAGTTATAGCATATTATAATCTAGAAATTACATCAAAATTAACGTTAAATTAATTCACGAACGAATTCGTTAAATCATAAATACACTTACTTGTTGTAGTGCAGTATCCACAGGATCGTAACGGATACTTGTCACCGATCGGTTCTTACTCACGGTATGTTGGAGTCAAGAACAATTTTCACGACTTTATTTACCTCGGAGTCGAATCGAGAACTCAGGGATCATTCCCACATATCTCCCTTTGTGTTTGTCCGTAATCCACCCCACAATTGCATCCTCCTCATTCTCCTCACATTTTAAAGGCAGAGGAATCACCAACCTTACCATCACTATGGTGGAGTCCTTTTTTTTGTGCCAAAGCAACCATTAGTGGCTTGTCCACTAACCATTAGTGGCTTGTCCACTAAGGAGGATAATCATGAGTGGAATGGAAACCTAACAATCTCCCACTCACACATGATTGAACATATTCAATATTTTCTCTTATCGTGATAGGCAAATATTTCGTGTGACCAGCATACATCGAGTGCACGTAGCTAAACTCAAGAGCACTTTTTGGCCACTTGAATGATAGCATCTCGATACCTCAATTACGTAAGTATGCCTTACCCTAGGTCTCATCTCACATTCTTTGTTTCCACATGTGATTTCTGAAACTATCTATTCGTGTTCACTATTGTATTGCTCTCAATACAATAGGTGCACCAGTGAACCACGAAGCTTTTCGAATGTGATCAATAAAGAACCTTCTCCCTTAACAATATTTTTTCCATCATGGTCCAGCCTGCTTTTCTAGTCAGCCTTCCCAGGTCGAATCAAACCATGACCCTTTAAAGACTTTCCAAGCTAGCAGCACTGAATCATATTTCCAAAATATATTTAGGATCTTAAGGGTAGAGTTCCGAAAACTATAGTTTTCGGAGTTGGTTTCACACCAGGGAAACTGAAATCACTAAATAATAAAATTGATTTCCCATCCATTGGTCAAAGAGCACACATGACACAATTCATGTGCTATGGTGTTCTTTCCTGTTAAAGGAGCACATGTCTCTCGCTAATAACACCATACTAGAGTATCAGCCTCGATGTTTACAAACAACAGCTTTAGTCTACACAAAGACTACTCTAGGCTATCAAGACAGAATTATGGTAAGTTCCACTTACTTCTTACCATTGGATTCCATATATAAGTTCCGAGAACTTATTTAATGTAGCAACTATTGCTTACACATAATCTTGCGCTTTAACAAGACTGCTTTTGTAGTTAAGCAAGACGGCATTCTTGTTTTAGAACAAGCACTCGATATTTAAGGATGTTCTAAAACTTGCCTCATCTCAATCAAGAATCAACTCATGACTCCCACTGAGGTAAACACCCGTGTGAGTGGGCTACTTCTCTGTCCGACATGCATTAGTAAATATTACCCTAAATAACATTCACACAATACGTATTGCTAAAAATAATATTATATTGAACAACAAATTCTTTACAATATGAGCAAAAAAACACTAAAACTTTTGCAAACCCAGGGATCTGACATGTTTCTCAAACACATCTCTAACAACACCCTTGGTCATTGGGTCTGTAATCATATCTTGTGTAGATATGTGTTTTATGCTCACCTCCTTACACGCCACCATATCCCTAACAAAGTGATATTTGATATCGATATGCTTTGCTTTGCTATGATACCTAGGATCTTTAGCAAAAGCTATCGACGCTTGATTATCGCAAAATAAGCTCATTGGTTCTTTTGAGTCAGATGGGAATAAATGGCTCAAGAATCTCTTCAACCATACTGCCTCTTGCACAGCAGCTGCAGAAGCTACATATTCAGCTTCCATGGTTGACAGAGAGACACACGTCTGTTTCTTGCTACTCCATGAAATAGCACCCCCGCCAAGCAAGAAGACATATCCTGATGTGAATTTCTTCTCGTCCACATCACCACCCCAATCAGCATCGGTGTAACCCCTCAATGTCAGGTCTTGACCTTGAAAACACAGTGAGTATTCTGCAGTTGTATTCAAGTATTTCATAATTCTCTTGACTGCTTTCCAATGTGCATTACCTGGATTAGACTGGTATCTGCTCGTTATCCCAACAGCATAGCAAATATCAGGTCTTGTACACAACATTGCATACATGAGACAACCAACCGCATTGGCATAAGGAATTTTTATCATATCCCTCTCATGCTGAGCTATTTTAGGACACATGTGTTTATTGAGATGGTGACCTTTAACAATTGGGACATACTTGGGATTACTATCATTACAATTGAATCGTTCTACTACTTTGCGGATATAGGTCTCTTGTGAAAGAGATAATAGCCTCTTCGAACGATTCCTCGTGATCTTAACCCCGAGAATGTAATTAGCTTCTCCCATATCTTTCATTTCAAAGTTGGACGAGAACCAAGCTTTGAGCTCGATTAGATATCCCATGTCATTTCCAGCTATTAAAATATCATCAACATATAACATAATTATGACAAACTTCTTACCCGAGTACTTAATATAGACACAATAATCTTCTTCTATCATTTTAAAGTCATACGACATGATCGTATTATGAAAATGAATATACCATTGTCTCGAAGACTGCTTAAGGCCATAAATTGATCTTTTCAATTTGCAAACCATATGTTCGCTATCTTTTTGGATGTAGCCCTCTGGCTGGATCATATAGATCTCTT
Source organism: Hypericum androsaemum (assembly GCA_963995505.1). Taxonomy (NCBI): domain Eukaryota; kingdom Viridiplantae; phylum Streptophyta; class Magnoliopsida; order Malpighiales; family Hypericaceae; genus Hypericum; species Hypericum androsaemum. Next base: position 8,930,746 of record OZ023199.1, read on the forward strand.
CATCCAATTCTCCATTGAGAAATACAATTTTAACATCCATTTGATGCAACTTGAGGTTCAAATTTGCCACCATAGCCAGAATAATCCTAATGGACGTAAATCTAATAACAGGAGCAAAAGTCTCCTCATAGTCAACTCCTTCCTGTTTTCTAAATCCTTGGGCAATTAAGCGAGCTTTGTACCTTTCAATACTTCCGTTTGCTTTACGCTTAATTTTGAGAATCCATTTATTCCCAATTGCCCTACGTCCTTTAGGTAGATCAACCAGTTCCCATACTTGATTTTTCTTCATAGAAGCCATCTCTTCCTCCATTTCTTACCCCATTCATTCTTTTTGGGAGATGATAGAGCGTCAGAAACATTCTTAGGTTCATCTTCATCTTGTAGGATTGCTAAAAAAATCTCACTTGGACCACCATGTTTTCTTAATGATACCAAGAAAGCATTTGCAGCACCTTCAATCTCAAATCGTCGGTGTGGAATGCTAGATCTTTTAGTTCTGCGAATTTCCCAATTTTGATAAACATCTCTCATGTATTCATCATAACCTGTAATCGTACTCCCACTGAAGCGAAAATCCATACTCCCACTGGAGTCCGGAATTGTACTCTCACTAAGATGTTGATCATTTGGATCAGGAACTTCCGGATCAATTGGAGATAGAAAATCTTGATTTTCCTCCTCCACAATTCTCCCACTCGGATGGAGTGATCCAGATGATTCTTGCTCATTAACTTCATATAAGGTAAGATCATGACTCACCTCTCCCAATTTTGGAAAATCTTTTTCCAAGAATGTGACATCTCGTGATTCAAATTCTGTCACTTGTCCATTTTCTAGTTCGCCCACGAACACGTATCCTTTTGATATTTTAGAGTATCTTAAAAAAATACTCTTTCTACCTCTCGGTCCTAATTTACCGTATGTACTCGAGGTAGAATGGACGTAAGATGCACACCCCCACGGCCTTAAGTAGCTCAGATCAGATTTCCGACCTGTCCACATTTCGTAATGGGTGGTAGTGACAGACTTATAGAGGACACGATTTAGAACATATGTAGCGGTAAGGAGCGCATCTCCATAAAAGGATATAGGCAAATTTGCCTCCGCCATCATAGACCTAACCATGTCAAGAAGGGTTCTATTCCTTCTTTCTGCTACCCCATTTTGTTGAGGTGTATAAGGAATGGACAACTGATGTTCAATTCATTTTTCTTGACACAGAGCTTTAAATTTATCAGAAAGATACTCGCGACCACGATCAGTTCGTAAAGCCTTAATCTTTCGATCTAGTTGATTCTCAGCATAATTCATAAATATCTTGAAACAACTTATTGCTTCTGATTTGTGAGAAATCAAATAGATTTGACCATATCTACTATAGTCATCTATAAAGGTGATGAAAAAATATGCTCCATGTCTAGCCCTCACATTCATTGGACCACAGATATCGGAATGGACTAATTGCAATAGATCATTGGCTCTAGTTCCCTTTCCAAATGGTTTTCTTGTCAATTTTCCTTCTAGACAACATTTGCAAGTAGGTAATATAGCCTTTTCTAAATTACCCAATAATCCTGCCTTAGCTAGACGATTCAAGCTATCTTAACCAATATGGCTCAGTCTAGAATGTCACAGCACAACATCATCTTGTGAAGCAGTGGCAAAGGAAAAACTTGAATCAGGTAAATCATAAAGATCAACATTCATGATTAAAAAATCATCTGATTTATAACTAGAACCATAAAAAACATGTTCCAAAATAACTGAACAAAATTATTCTCAAACAACCAACGAAAACCAAGAGACATTAAAGTTGAAACAGAAATTAAATTCTGACAAATTTCTGGAGCATATAATACATCATGTAGCAGTAGGGTGCATCCTTCACGCAGCCTGAATCTACATGTACCTATCCTGTTGACATTTACGCGTGCGTTATTGCCAACATAGATAGATTTTGCTCCAATCGATAGTCGTCAAAATTCAACAAAAGTACCACGGTTCTTTGTCACATGGTCTGTCGCTCCTGTATCAATCACCCACATAGGATGACTTTCAGTTAGAAGAATTGTATTAGATACATATAATTTACTCGCATATGAGTGAATAAGATGTACCTTCTTTTTCTCTTTGCAGTCTTTTGCAAAGTGACCCTTCTGTTGACAGTTGAAATATTTTACTTTTAAAATGTTGTACTTTCGTTGTTTCTTCTTTCCAGAATTATTCTCATTAGTTCCAGAAGTTTCAGCTTTCTTTTTCTTGTTTTCCCAGCTCTTCTTACCTTTGCTCTTTTGGCCCATCTTCCTCTTGCTTCCTCTAAAGCTAGATCCAGTCACGTGTGCTTCTGGGTGGACTCTGATTGCTAGGAGGCGATCCTCTTCTAGCTCGAGGTGACGGGCCATGTCATCAAATGTCGTAACATTATCAGCATGCGTAAGAGTCATTTTTATGTGTTCCCAATTTGTAGGCAGGGAACGTATGACAGCTTGGATTTGCTGCTCATTACTAAGCACGTGGCCAGCCGCAGCTAGCCCACTGATCATATTTGACATCTGCCTGAGATGTGTTTTCATTGAATGATCAGGATTCTTTTTGTAGGTATCAAACCTTATAGTCAAAGCTCACAGCTTTGAAACAGAAAGCTTCCCGAATCTTTCTTTAAGTGCATCCCACAGGTCTTTGGCATTTTTAAACATACGAAATTGCCTTGTGATGTCATCCATCATGGCACTTAGTAAGATGAGTCGAGCAGTAGAATTTTTCTTTTTCCAAACTGTGTAGGCGTCTATGTCACGTCTATGCTGGGAGGTGTTGCCGATTTCAGGTTCAACCATAATTTTACTTATGATCTCAAGCACTTCTTGTTCTTCAAGGACATACTGGATTTTCATACTCCAGTTATCATAATTATCACCATTGAGCTTTAAATCCTTATTGAGCTCGGCGATAATGGATTTTGAAGCAATCGACATGACAGTAGGGAATCATAAAAAAAAAAGGTGTGAGGAGCATGTTTTCAGCAATACATTATAATTTACTATACGTTCATAACTTTAAGCGATATAAAGTTCTTGATTAACCTCAAATTCGAAGTAGGTCACGGGTATGTTTTCCCTCACCCTTCGAGAATTAATTTTGAACTTTAAACGTTCAAAGTTCTTTAATAGTAAATTCAAGTGGATATTTCTCATGGTAATAATAAGCAATTAAATAAACAAACTATTTAATTGCAACAACACACATGCATCTTTATCACAACCATGAAAATATATGAAGTTTGATACACATATGTACAAAAACTTCCAACAAGATTTAAAACCATACAAAAAAAAATCTACGCATTATTAAAGACAAATTCTCTATATACGACACGGGCTGGAACAGAGTTCATGATTGTCCACTTGCTAGGATTAGGGAATTCATGAACATATTCATGAGCACAGAAGCGACGTACTTTATGCCCACTTCGCAACCTCATTGACTTATTATGAGGAATTTCCTCTAAAATTCCCTTCCCACCTAGATATGTAACCAGACGTTCCACAGCTTTTCTGTGAGTAGTCCCAGTTAATGGAGAAACGAAAGTGTCAACATCTTCCGTAATCTTCAGCGTAGCTATAAGATCCATGAACATCAATACCTAGTTATACCTACTGTCATAACCTCCCGCCAAGATACATTCTTGTATCTCATTATGAACAGAGACAATATGCTTTAATATCTCATTATCTTTATGCACCCACCGAGAGATACGACGCTTTAATATCTTTCGGCGTATGTCTTGTGCCTTTGCAATAAGCACAGGTTCAACACACTTTCTTGGACAACACTTCATCCTCATTGATAACCTGCATCATAATGCAAGTTATTTGGGTCAACTCACAAGTAGTCTCAATTGATTAAAATCACAATTTTAATCATATCAATGATAAAGGGCACAAAGAATATTCACGATATAGACTTTTATTGCGTGATCCTTGTAGGTTATATTATATTCCATATTTTTAGTGTCTTAATTCTAAAAATATTAGAATAAATATAGTTTAGAACTCATTCTAAAATATATTATTGATTTTTAAAATTAACATAATAATTTTAAAATCAAAAATTTTATTAAAAAAATAAATTTTATTTGAATAAAACTCATTTTATTCAACCAAGCCTAAAGATAGACTCAATTCAACCAAAATAGTCAACTGGGCCGCGTTGAAAATTATTGGCCCAAAAGCCCACACTCACATTGACTTTAAAAGTCAAAATGTGGGTTGGGCTCTTTTAAACCAAAAAACGGTCCATGAAGAACCGGCCCGCGTTGACCCACGGTCAATGCCCTTTTTTTACGAAATTACGGTTTTGCCCTCCTCGAGTATATATACTCCGGCAAAAAATCCGTAAATTTATGGAATTGCCCTTCTCATAATCTCCTTCTTCTCCCTCTTCTTCTTCTTCGTCCAATCAAAGAAAAGAAAAAACGCAGCCGACCCCAAAAAAATCAACCACGACCACGGTGAGAGGACGGCGAACCAACGGCTGAGACCGGTCGCAATGGACTCGTCATGCCTCCGATCACCATCGCCGTCATCTTCTCCTATCCGCGTATCTCCGGCGTCACCGGCTTCATCCTCTTGATTCCGGCAACGTCGACGCGAAAAAATGGTATGAGTATGTCGGGGACTCATCGGGGATTCGAGAAAACTCAATTTCCGGCCTCCAAAACGTCGTAATTAAATTGGATTGAGTTCAATGTCGATTTGGGGAAAAAAGGCAAAATTAGGGTTCAACCGATTTGGGGATTTTGGGCAAATTACAAATTAGTCCCTCAGGGTTTCACGCGTTTGCTCATAAGGACAGATTCCTTATTCGCTTCAACGTGTATAAATTTCAGATCAGTACCTGGGATTTTCACTCGTGTGCAAATAAGGACGAAGTCCTTTGATGCGCGTTTTGAACCACAATTTCAATTCAATTCACAGAGATTTACCAATTAAACAAGTAAGGGCAACAGAATGTAAATAAGCAAGAACAATATCTTAACATCCGATTTTTGAACTCTAAAAATCACATACATGATTTTTATTTTCAAAAAATAAATAGTATCCAGAACAAGAACTAATCAAGCTCTGATACCAATGAAGATTTACTATATATGGTGATTATAGCATATTATAATCTAGAAATCACATCAAAATTAACGTTAAATTAATTCACGAACGAATTCGTTAAATCATAAATATACTTACTTGTTGTAGTGCAGTATCCGCAGGATCGTAACGGATTCTTGTCGCCGGTCGGTTCTTACTCACGGTATGTTGGAGTCAAGAACAATTTCCACGACTTTATTTGTCTTGGAGTCAAATCGAGAACTCAGAGATCATTCCCACATATCTCCCTTTGTGTGTGTCCGTAATCCACCCCACAATTGCATCCTCCTCATTCTCCTCACATTTTAAAGGGAGAGGAATCACCAACCTTACCACCACTATGGTGGAGTCCTTTTTTATGTGCCAAAGCAACCATTAGTGGCTTGTCCACTAAGGAGGATAATCATGAGTGGAATGGAAACCTAACACATGCAAACACCGTAATAATTCTAACCTTACATTATAATGTTCAAACTCGATATTGAGATTGATTTTAGGTGAAAATAAAGAACAAAAGTAATATGCATCAGATTTTATATTCTTCTCATTGTTAACTTAAATTCGATTCTGGTTCGCAAAGTATCTATGCACGTACACTATCTCGGTTCCGACCATAGTTTCCGGAGTGGGAATTCCATCTTGCAAGGAAAGAAACATGGTCAACTCTCTGCTGGTCTTGAGGAGTAGCCTCGTCGCCATGATCAAGAGGCTTGATGGCTGCGAGGAGCTCCTCCTTGAGCAACTTGGCATCCCTGTCCTTGCGTTTGTTCAGGAAATTAGCCTAGAAGAAAGACACCTTAGCCCTCCTATCTCACTGCTAGTTCCTCCACTCTTGGATAGGCTAATGGAAGAAGAAGGAAATGGTGCAAGTTTAGGAAATGCAAGGTTGGTGGATGCGTTGAGCAGCGATGGAGTGTGTGGTGAAGATAAGGCCATTCTTTTGTTGGAGAGGGAGACGTTGAGCCGCGTTGATATGGTCACTCCATGAGAGAGGGTATAATAGTCTTATGTAGCCTCTAGCCTCTAGCTTTTATCTTTATGTTTTTTCCCATCCCCCTCTCCTCCATATTTTCAATAAAGTTCTTTCTCCTCTATCAATTCTTTTCTCTCATACCTACTCTAATCTAATTCTTTTCTTCTTGCTCCCCATATTTCTTCCATCTTTACCTATTCGTTCGAATCACTCTTAGGACGACCAATCCAGACCCGATCTAAAGATCGTTTCCAATGTTCTACCATAATTTATCAGCAACAATTTTTTGGCATGTTCTGAGAAGAGTTATTATTGCATCCAAACACACGAGTTTCCACATACAGTTTCGAGTCCTTCCTCAAAAGGGACGAAACCGGTCAAATGTTTTGCTGAAAGAAGACATCCAGCGAGGTCAGCTAGCTTTGGAGGGTATTTCGGCCCTTTTTGGAATAGAATCTAAAGTAATTTTCTTCACCAAAATTGAAGATCGTTATTTTTTCTTTCTGTGGATACTAAGAATACTAAAATCAGAATTTGTACCAGGAAGATACGACCAAATACTAAAGACCGATTGATCTATATGATTGAGAAGTCCATTCAGCTTTGGAAGGTATTTTTGCCTTTTTTTGGCCGATTTAGGAGATGGCTATTTCAAGAAAAATTGAAGATCTATCTGTCATCTTTTCAAAGACATTAAGATCGCTTTAATCAGAGTTCGAACGAACAAGTACTAAAATACCAAAGACTACTTATTCTGTAAGTTGGTTCCGAAATTTTTAATTCATCTTGTTGAACCATGATTAGGTATAAGAAATTTATGAGTTGCAATGATTATCTTGAGAGATTGTGTTCTGGGATGCTTTTGAGGGTGCCTTGGGATTGTTATGATCGAGGTATCGAGGAAAACAAACCTTTGTTTGGCCCATTCGGTCCGACGACAGCAGTAGGCGATCCGCCTTATAAGTTGTTAAAATATGCGAAGACATCAATTCAATCATAAATTATTGCTCATCCAACTATGTTCCAACCCATCAACAAAGCATTTGGGGGCAAGACACAACAAGTCCACAGTTGGCCGACACCACGACCATCAAACTTGTAAGGCCCACATTCGAGGAGAAAGAAGAGCCATGTCTGACACAAGTCCCATCGGCAATAGAGACAACCCGAAGTGTTGTATCAAATACGAAAGGCATCCTAGGGCCTCCACCGGCTAAGAGAATCTTTGGGCCTTCACTAGCAAAGGGAATTCTAGGGCCTCCACTGAGTTATCTGTTGCGGAGATCCGAGTCACCCTTCGTTTCACCCGCAGTGAGCTACCTTTGCTTGCCCTATTCTGTCCTAACTCAACGAAAAGACACAGTGGGGCAAGTTTACAGTTAAAGTATCAGTCAGAATTCAATCTCACCCGGGGGGCATGAGGAACGTTGCAGCATTGCAGTCGAAGCTCATACATCGGCCAAAATTATCTCGGCTGGGGGGCAAGACGTGCACATGACAAAGAAGGTGAAGGATGATAAAGCCAAGTCTCCAACTCCTCAACCAAGCAAGAGTAGGGTGAAGCAACAACCTAACGTGCCGGTTCAACCTCGACCATTAAAGGTTTCAAATTACAACGAGCATCCTCAAGTCACACACTGCTTCGGTGGGTACATACGTGTAGAAAAGGATGTAAGAACATGGTCAAAATCAGCCAAAAATGGCAAGAGTCAGCCTGAATACGCATGGGTTAAGAGGGACATGTTCACTCGATTAACAATCGAACAAGGAGTTCTCCAAAAAAAGAAGTCCTTCAAGGTTTGGGTGCCTAAGGAAGAACTTTCTCGGTCAAAGAAAGAACCATGTGAGACACGACCCATAAGGAGTGACCAGCCCACGAGGTCTCCAAGTTATCATACGAAGTCTATACATAAAGAGATGCCAAGAAAGCCGAACCCACACTCGGGGGGCAAGTGTCCGGAGTCTCATCGGCGGACTCTCACGAAGGTTCAATGAAGAAGGTTAGAGCGAAAAATCCAAAAATAAAAGCAAAAACTTAGAGACCTTCAACAACAATTATATAGTCATTCCAATGAAGAACAAATGTCTCTTACTCTGCCACATAAGCCTAAGATAGACCGTCTTAAGAAAATCGTGGGTAACCTGGTATTTCAAGATGAAAAACTATTAATTAGAGACCTTGTCATCGTCTGAGATGAAAGAACGTCAGCTATAGAGTTTTAAAGAGATACAAAAGCAGCTAAGGAAGGAATTTACAATGCTAAAAGCACATCTTCTAGGCTTATCTTGTATGATCATTATATGAAAGAGCCATTATTCGAGATATTAACGTGCCTGTTTTGGGATCCAAGAGGGAGGCAATTCAGTTGGAGATTGTTTGAGATGAATCTAGATGGAGTTATTAAGGTATATATGGATAAATATCTACTCGACCAATCGGCTTCAATGATGGTGTGTCCTATGATCAAATAGGTGATCATTTGCAACTGCTAGGTCTTGACTAGTTTGGTAGTAAATTTTTTACGTATTACAGTCTTGATTTAGCCAGTTATACGTAGAGTGGAGTTAATTTTCTGTGTGTTTAAGGGCAGATACACGTCAACGCTTTTCCTAGCATCAAAACATTGACGTGTGGGGGGCATTGTTGGAGCAGAAAATTAATTCACGAATTTGCTGAACCTATTTTGGTAAAAAGACTATAACTTTCGACTCAAGTATCGGATTGCTGTGATTCTAAAAGCCACAGAAAGAGAAGACAGAGATCTAGAATTTTTTAGTTTATGACTTCTCCAAATTCGGTGCAGAAAGAGATCAAACTTAGATTGAACATTTCGGTAGTAGATTTTTCCTTATTAGGCCGGGGCTATGTTAGATTTTCCTATATTGAATATAGCCTAGGATTTTCTTGTATGCGGTTGGGTTAGTTTTTCTATATAATAAGAGCTTGGCAGAGGCATGAAGATACCTACAGACCAAACATCAAACATTCATATCATTTATCTTATGTAGCCTCTAACTTTTATCTTTATGTTTTTTCCCTTCCCCCTCTCTCCCATATTTTCAATAAAGTTCTTTCTCCTCTATCAATTCTTTTCTCTCCTACCTACTCTAATTTAATTCTTCTCTTCTTGCTCCCCATATTTCTTCCATCTTTACCTATTCGATCGAATCGTTCTTGGGACGATCACTTCGGACCCGTTCTAAAGATCGTTTCCAACGTTCTACCACAATTTATCGGCAACAATAATAAAATCAAATTATGAAAACAGCTACATGCAATTCCTAAATACAAGACAAAATCTTCTATTTGAGCGAGGTTAATTTACCCTATATATTAAAGATGATATCTTAACTATCACCAACCATGGATTATAAGAACACCTTGCTTAGCCACGTATCTATGCACAGATATATAGCTGGTATAGTTGCAGATAAAAACAAACCAGCGAGAAAAAAAATTATGGTATGGTCTCATTATATGAAACCATCATTTCCAATCAGCGGATTTTATCATCTCTTACTTTGAAAAGGGAGTTTATACAATGATCCATGCTTATTTTCTTATCCTTTGCTAACACATTGAACCAACTCCGACTTTAAATCTCTCCATTTTTCAAATTTTCAATTTATTTATTCCGTTTTTTTACCGTTTGGTAACTTCATACTTGAGTTGGAAGAATTTAGTATTTTTTTTCTGCCTCTTTTTTTTTTTTACTTCAAGTCGCCTTTGGCACTATAAACTTAAGGCTGTGCCGGTTTATTTTGAAGGACGGCGATAGAACTTTTGGTACTGAAGTTACCACTTAATTGTTAACTATAAAATTCTTCGTCATTTAGTCAAAAAGAGTGAAAACTATAGTAACGTGGACTTGAGAAAGAAAAAATAGCTTAGTGTAACAATAAAGCGTCATTACAAAAGTCAAAAGTACAACGTTTTTCTTCCGAAGGGACAACCTATTGTCCTTCTTTATATTCTAATTAATGGCAATTTATCTTGGGCTCGGCCCAGATACGAAATTGACAACTCCCACTTTCCTGTCCGTTGAAAATTTCGTTAACTTCCTTTTGAGAAGAGGCAATAATCGAGAGTTGGATGTCTCATTTGAGGGTCCATTAATGTCAAAAAATGTGATACAGATGTTGGGCAATCTTACGGCCAGAAATGTGCCACAATAAAATGTTATGTTGTGGAGCCAAGTTTTGATTAGAATTAAAAGGAAAAGAGAATGACCCGAAGTTCTAGTGATCCACAAAGCTTATGAATTTTCAGATCCCCTCAAATGGACCTTCCTCTCCATACTCCACATTGTCGCCCACTAATACCTAAATTGATTAAAAAAAATTCAATTATCTATGTAACTTAAGCTACTAGATAAGTACTATCTTTTACTTTATCAAAGACACTTGCGTCTTGATGTATTCCTTTTATTTCTTGTAAAAAGAATATTCAATGGTTGGGGCACGTAATGGACGGGAACACGGCGAAGATTTATAAGCAATCAAATCTTTTAAACAGTGGACAGTGACCTCAATTTTGAAATCGTGTTTAGCGTGTCCCTAACTACTACCCATTAGTCAATCATCCAACCATCTATAGGGTTTTTTTTCTCAATCAGGTGTTAAAAAAAGTTTTTGCCAAAATGGGACCCATTTTAAAAGTATTCGGGATCAGGTATCCATCTGCAGATCAAATTTTTTTCGATTACTCCCTCAGATTTAAATAATCGATCGAGTTGACGATTTTTGAGTGGGTCAAATCAACCATAGATGTTTTCAAGTAAAATATTCGAATTCCATCACAATTTGACGGTTTTTTCGATCTGATGTGAGAGAAAATCCAAGATCCAAAAATACTCAAGTTTGAGTCAATTTGGTCCTACATATACGGGCTCGAAGGGAACCTTCGATTTACCTGAAAAAATATAGCCTCCAAATCGCCATCTGATCCGTCCCTTGCCGTTTTCCCTGGTGCTCTGTCTCGATCTCCGATGGCGTCGACATTCCCACTCCAATCACTCCCCACCTCCGTCCCTCGCCGTCCTGTCGTCTCCTCCTCATTCACGCCGTGCAGGCTGTCCCAGCCCCCTCCATTCTCGCCGTCACGATGCGCACGCTATCCTCGCCCACTCCTCGAACGCCTCCTTCGCACGTTGTCCTCACCGTTCTCTATTCTCGCCGGTGATGGATTTTAGTTTTTTTGTGTTACTTGTTTGAATTTTTTTTGAACAGTAAATTTATTAATCACCATGAAGGAATGTTAAAATACACCATATAGCATCCGTAGCAGGGAGCGCACCGGAGCTGTAGACGCACCAGATCAGCAGCTAACAGTCGAAAACCGAGGCAGGGTCCAGACAATAGCATCACCACCAAACTAATCAGGCCTCCAAGAATCAATTACAACACTCAGATTTTGCCTCCTAAGAACCCTATGAAGCCCCGCCCAGTAGCACCAATCTTCTACAGATCTGAAAACAAACTTGACAAGGTCACCAAAGTCAACAGGCTTCCCTTCGAATATGCAACTGTTCCTTGCTCGCCATATGCCCCAACAGCCAGCCGCAAAGACCATGTACCACACCTGTTTGGAACCTCCCTTAGGAAGCAAATATAACCAATCCTCTAAGGAGCCTCGGATAGAAGCCCTAGAGCACCAACAAGCTCCAACCTTATGCAGAAACACGTTCCAGACATTTATAGCAACCTGGCACTGCATGAAAATGTGATCAGCACTTTCTAACTCAGCCCCACACATAGCACATCCCGCCTGGCTATTCCCCATGATGCCAATACACGCCAAATTATCCCTTGTTTTGATCCTCCCTTGTAACGCCATCTATAAAAAGCAGCTAATTCTGTAGGGAATAAGTTTAGAGAATTTGGCCTCGAGCACCTTGGGAGAGGAAAAGGAGAAACCTTCAAATATTTTATTATAGAGGCCACTAACCGAGTACCCGCTGATAGGATCCAGAATCCAGCAAAATGCATCATCCACATCGGAACGTAGCCTAAGGGATCCTAGCATCCTGTACAAATCAGATTCAGCCTCCTCTTCCCAAGCAAATCTCCTTCTTCTCCAATCAATACTCCATGCCCACTCATCATTCATCCACACACCAGCCTCCCGCACCACCGCCCTCTGGTTCCTGGCAACACTATAAAGCCGAGGGAAGCGAGATCTAACCGTACCGGAATGGAACCAGGGATCATTCCAAAATGAGAGTCGATCTCCAGCACCTAGCACAACACCAATACTACTTCGCCATCGCTCTGCAATAACAGATTCCGAGGTAGCCAGCCTCCAAATAGTGGCCCAAACTCCCCCACGCCGCGGGTTCCCGGCAATGTGAGAAAGTGGGAAGGGGGAATCAGAAGAAGGGATCCCGTGAATGCCTCTAATGAGTCTTACCCATAACGAGCAAGACTCCGAGAGATATCTCCAGAGCCACTTCAGGAGCAATGCGTCATTCTTAAGGTCCAGCCTGGTCACCCCTAAACTGCCACTCTTAACTGGAGCACAAATCATTTCTTTGGGTACAAAAGATAACTTCTTCTCTTGACTTCCAGACCATATAAACTTCCTTATTCTTGTCTCCATAGCGTCCACAACTCCTTTAGAGGCTTTGAATAGCGAGAGGTAGTAGATGGGAAGGCACGAGAGTACCGATTTTGCCAGGATAATGCACCCTTCAAGAGATAACAAGTTGTCCCTCCAGGCAGCCAACCTGCTATCCAAACACTCTAAAACAGCATTCCAGTGGGATAATCTCTGCATAGAGAGCCCAACAGGGAATTCAAGTAGCTTGAATAGAAGAGATTGAACTTTGCATCCCCAATATCTAGCCCATTCCACAAGTGCGGTCGGGTTCGCATTCACACCTATGAGATTACACTTCTCGAAATTAAGTGACAACCCAGAAGCAAGGGAGAATAAGAGCAGGATGTTCTTGAGATTTTTGATGCTAGCATCGTCAGTCTCGGAGAGGAGAAGAGTATCATCAGCGAACTGTAACAAGCATAATTGCTCGGCCACCCCCGAAAAAATAAGCCACGCACCATTCCCATACTGTCTGCTCTCCTGATTAGCAGCCTTAAACCCTCCGCTGCGATAATAAAAAGGAAGGGGGATAGGGGGTCCCCCTGCCTAAGCCCTTTTTCTAATCGAAATAGTTGTGTGGGAGACCCATTAACCAAAACCGAGGCTGACGCACCACGAATGCAGCCCATAATCCAACCCGAAAATCTAGGCCCAAAATTCATTGCCTCAAGAGTGTTCTCCAAATAATTCCAGGAAAGGCAATCAAATGCCTTTTGAAAATCCAGCTTTGCCAACACACCTTCCGAATTGGAATTCTTAAGAAAATTAACCACCTCATTGCAAATCATAACATTATCAGTGATTTGCCTTCCGCTGATGAATGCAAACTGTTCCTGGCCCACCACCAAGCCGATAATCCTCTTTATAAAGTAACTTAGCCACCACTTTGTATAAAGACCCACCAAGGAAATAGGCCTATACTCAGTAAGCTTCCGAGCACCCACCCTCTTTGGCACAAGCGTAATGAAGGAGGCTTTAATCTGAGGGATAAAAATAGAGGATCTGGAAAAATTATCAACAAAGCAACAAAGGTCAGTCTTAATCAGCTCCCAGCACGCTTTGAAGAAAGAGAAGCAAAACCCATCAGGTCCGGGAGCCTTCTCGCCGTCACAACTCCAAACAGCCTCCTTAATTTCCTCCACCGTAGGGTTAACCTCCAATTCAAACATCTCAGCCTGAGGAAGCTTCGAAAACATGTTGTTGTCCATTGTTGGTCTTGCCCATCCCACCTCTTCAAACTGCTTCTGGAAGTGTTCTACAACTGCCTCCCTAATGCCTTCAGGGCTGTCCACGATGCCGTCCTCTGTAAGTAGCTGTCCTATGTAGTTAGCCTTGTTTCTCACCTTAGCCACCAGGTGAAAATACTTGGTATTTCGGTCTCCAAACTTTCCCCAATTTGTGCGCGAATTTTGCCTCCAGAAGGACTCAAGCGTACATTGTTTCCGCCTAAGCTCTTGACGAGTATTGCTTCTTCTCAAACTTTGGCCATCAGTCAGATCAGCATCTTCCTCCAGAGTGTCTAGCAAGTCAACTTCCAACTCCAATCCCTTAATTTCTTTCTCCAGACAGTTGAAAGAGCTAGACCAGCCTTCCCGGATCTTATTTCGGAGAAGTCCCAGCTTGTAAAAAATTCGATTCGGCCCCCAGGTAACAGTGTCCAGCTCACTCCACCACCGAGCCAATTTACTCATGAAGTTCGGATCCTTTAGCCAGGCAGAGAAGAAACGAAAGGGCCTAGGACCCCAGTCAAGGTCCCGAGGCCTAAGCAAAATTGGATTATGGTCCGAGGCTTCTTTACATAAACCAAGTTGGCTACAGTCCGAGAAAAGCTGCAACCAGCTTGGCGAGACCAAGAACCTGTCAATATGACTGGCTGACCCCGTGGTTCTCCAGGTGTATCGTCTCCCAATAAGCGGCAGATCCATAAGCCCCATCTCATCCAATAATTGTCTAAAGTGCCTAGAGGCACCGAGACCCGTAGGGGTATTCCCTCTTCGCTCCTCCCTACAGAGCACAGTGTTAAAGTCCCCCATCGCAATCTAGGCCGAGTTCGAAGAAGCATCCCTAAGGGCCCTCAACTCTTCCCAAGTAGAGAGCTGGTCCGCAAGGTTCGAGGGGCCATACACCGCAAGTACGTTGCACTCGACACCACCAAGACTTCCCCTAAAACAAAGCCAACGCGATCCCCTGAGCACAGAGATGCATTCGAAAAAACCCTCACTCCAGACGCAAATAATACCCCCAGATCGACCCACCGACGGGATCGCTTCCCACCCCAAATCCTCATTCCTCCATAATTGTCTCACATACCTGGCAGTGGGGGCTACAACCTTCGTTTCTGTCAAAGTCAAGAAACTGACCTTATTCTCAAGAACTAACTTTCTTATTGCTCGCCTTTTAGAGAGGGCATTAGCACCTCTTGCATTCCATGTCAGCCAATTCATTGGGCGACCGAATTTTCACCCACCACCTCAACCGGAATCATCCCTTGTAAGGCCTCTAAAACTTCTTCTTTGTTACCTCTATCTTTAAAACCCAACTCTTTACCCATGCCCTAGACCGCCTCTGTAACCTCCACCGATTTAGCCGAGGCCAGCGAATCACTCTTGCAGCTACCCCCAATCTGAGCAGAGTGAATACCCATCATCAAACGAGACTTTCGGTCACACCGACAACACTGCATCCTTTTGAAAGGTTTCAATTGCTGAATAGGATTCAACGATTTTTTAGGAAGACGTACACTCTTACTCCCTGATCGGTCCATCTGTCCTTTTGTTAATTTCTTCTTAAGTATTCCTCCAAAACCAGCGGAAGAGGACTGGGCCAGAGATCCCGCACCATCAGCGGAAATAGCGCATATAGAGGTGGCTTTAATTATGGATGATGGGCCAAACTCAGTGGGCCCAACAACAGGGATACTTAATTTGAATTATGAATTAATTAAAGAGTTTTTTAATTAATTTGTGTTAATTATATATTTAAAAATTAATTAATTAATTTTCTGATATTATTCTTTTAATTAGCTTAATTACAAATTAAGTAATTAATTTGCTGATATTATTTTTATATTATTGTGTTAATTAGTGTAATAATCGAATTAACTAATTAATTCTCTGTTAAAATTGTGTAAAGTAATTAATTATTTAATTTAATTTTCTTTTATTATTGTGTTACGAATTAAGTAGTTAATTGGTTAATTTTGTTGAATTTGATTATTTTGTTTATAGGTATGTTCAATTATGATATGTTAGATTATGAGGATTGATTTGAGAATTTAGCAACATCTAAGGATTGATTGGTAAATTTGGTAAATTATGAGGATTTATTTATGAATTTCGTAACCCGTGAGGATTGATTGGTGAATTTAGTAACCTGTGAGGATTGATTGGTGAATTTAGTAAATTATGAGGATTCGTTTGTGAATTTTTTAAAAGCCCGTTCAAAACTTAGGTCGTTAGGAGGATTAAAGGACACCAAACCCACATACAACTACTCACACATCAACAAACTCAAACTCATCATCAATAAAGTCAAAAGTGTTGTTACAAGCATTTAATTAAAGGGAAAGAGTTTTATAGAAGCTCCATAACGCCTTCAAGACCTCCTAGCCTCCTCCTCTTTTTTCAATGCTCATTTACTTCCTTCCTTAAAAAGAGATGGAGAATATGTTTAGCTAAACCTAAGTGTTCTAGCCCCCAAAGACTAGACAAAGTGATATAAGGTGTCTTTTAGGCCCCCCAAAACCCTAAAAGACCTAGGAGAAGCACAAGGTGGAAATGGTCTTTTTTGGTCCATCACAGGCTGCCCTTCGCAACTGTCGCACGGTGGTTTCGCATGCTGGGCGGCACTCCCCGCTTGGAATTTGACTTCCACTATTTTTTGATGTAATGTAGTTCTCTTTCATAGCTTTCCAACGACACCTTATATGTCTTCATCCGATGCTCGAGCAAGAAGTTATGGTCCTTTTAGTGCAGTCAAGTCGAGAGTGTTAGGTAACACTTTTTTCGCCCTCTACGAGGCAGCTCAGAAGATTATGAGACTTGGGGTGCCATACGACACTTGGCCCCACTACACTTCAGGGAAGCTTTCCCATTAGATTAAGCCTCGATTCCTCATCGTCTCTGCTTCGGGTGGTCCCAAACTGTTCTAAATATCTCCAAAAAACTAATCACACAACTGGTGAGTCCATCCAAGGCAACAAAACATAAATACATGAAAAGACATTGTCGAATTAGTATTTTGAAACTTATCACTCTCAACGAGAGCAAACGGTATTAGAATTATAGTATTATTCCCATCAATAGAAGTGGTGATCAATAGGGCTTGAAGCTCCGGAAAAGTTGCCTGAAGATATTTGTTCCAGCAACCAGAGGAGCCACGTAATGGTCTCTTCTAGACAAATAGTGATAATATTCCCATTGTACAACAGTTCGTGGATTCTCAGCCTTGCATGCGCAAACCATTGCAGAAGGCGATTGTAGAAGTCTGTCAAATCCCCCCATAACTCATTAAATGTCGTGTCTCTTGCCCACTAAGCCTTCTTGTAAGAGGGCTTGAATCCAATGTTGTCATTGATCTCCCCAATTATAGACTTAATTGGAATCTTTGGTTGGTCCTCTAGTTGATCTTAACAACTTCTGCAAAGGTGGGTAGTTGTGTCTTACTATTTTTGAAGTAATAAACATTAATGCATTTTTTCTCTGTGAGACACTTATCCTTCAATTGCACCCTTCACTCTATTTTTTTACACTTCACAGTGTAAATATCAAGTCATGATTCCCCGAGGACATACTCGCCTGATACTTTCATTGCAAAATTCTCGATATCCCTCATTGCATCTTTTTTTCTATTTCAAATCGTACCCTCCTTCAAGACATCGTCAGAACTTGCATCTATTGCACTGTGATCACTTCGTTCTTCATCATAAACACTCATCGATGTTTGTTCAAAGGGTTCAATTAGAGAGAGTTGACCATTCTCTTCTTCTTCTTGTCCTCCGTATTCTTCTTCTTCTTCTCCTCCTTTGTTTTGTTCTTCTTCTTCAGTATAAAAATTTTGGTCCGTGAATCTTCATCTCTAGGATCATGTTCAAACCATTCACATGTAGATTCATCATTAACATGATCAACATGCGTCCTTGTGGAAGGAATAGTAACATGCGTCCTCGTGGAAGGACCAGCAACAGGTGTCCCTATGGACGACTTTCATGAACGATTAATGGGTGGCAATCATTAGACACCCTCTTCTACACAATAATTTGCATAAAAATCAAACTCGCTTTAGGTGCTAAGTTAACCATGGTCTGAGCCATAGTCTTAACATCTTCATCATCATTAATAAATATTTGAGCAAAATTTTCTCTTAACATAAATCTAAATATCAGCCTACCGACCTCTTCATTTGGATCAATTGCAATCTTTTCATTTAATTTCCTCTAAACTTGAAGTTTGGAGTGTCTCCACCATTGTCGTCAAAACTATTTTGGTTGTTGTTGTACATTACTCCATCATATTTCAACGTTATTCTTACAGTCCACTGAGCCATTATTAACACTACAACAAAAGAAAATAATAATGTGATTGCATATTCTGTAAATGAGGAGGATACCAAATATAAAAGGTAATGAAATTAACAAATTTAGAGTGACTTAATCCATTTCGCAAAATTAACAGACGAAATTGATGACAAACTATTCATAATTAATTAGCAAGCTTTACATATACATCATAATATTTCGCATAAAATTAAGTACCTTAGTTAATGAACATGTCGAGAAATACGATTGAGAATTACGACAATAATATCACCTTTCACAACCGGATTTGAAATTTTTACAAGGTGTGAAGACTAAAAAGTCGGTTGAAGATTGATTATATGGACTATAGAGTAGTAATTCGCAAAAAATATTCGAATTGTGAATTATATTTGAAACAAATTTCACTTGCAATTCAAAAAGTAAATTTCGGATAATCCTATTTGGATTTTGCCTTAACTCGAATAAATATTTCGAATTGAGGCATACTCCAGTGACATGCCACGCATGCCCGGGGTGACCCCAAATCAACAGATTCCTTTATCTAGGGTTTTCTGTCACTCCGGATCGGAAAAAACCATCGTATTAGGGTAGATTCGAATATTTAACTCGAAAACATAACTAAGGTGATTTTTTTAAGGGATGGCTTAGGAGCTTTCATATATATAAACATAACGAGTGCAGATTACAAGAAATAGACATAGAATAAAAGCTAGGGATAATATCAAGATACATCTAGCATAGTTGTAGACACCAAAATGAACTAAAATCACAGAACAAGCATGTTGGGTATGGGTGGTATCGACATTGGCTTTGAGAGTCGAATCCATTTCCACATCAGAAGTATAACCTAAGAAACTGCTGACTACAAAATCAGCTAATGCTCTCCTCTCAGTTACGAACGAGTCGTAGGCCAGAAGAGGTGTCCACATGGTCATCTCATACAAGATATTACTTGATGAAAATATCCTTGTCTAGAGTAACTCGAACAAGATAGGGACAACATCTTGCTCTACAAATGGAGACATTGTAGCAAACAATACGAGCAAAAAATTGATCCAGGACCAGCAATCGCAGACAAAAGTACCACCGATCCTAGATTGGCAATCACAGACAGAAGCACCACGCATAGGTAAATTAAAAACGTTGAACACAACAACAACCATTAAAGTAAAAAAGACACTAAAGACAATAAAATATGGGGGGGGGGGGATCCAGAGACCCCCCCTCCCCCCAATCTGTGTACAAGACTGATTCCGGCGAGTAAGCCAATGCGCGGCCTCCGGTGGCCTGATGAGTTGGGTGAGGGCGGACTCGGAGATGAGCGGCTAAGAGCTATGGAATGCCTGGTGAGCGGCTGATGGGCGGCGGAGGACGAGCAGCTGACGGAGAACGACCGGACTGAGGCTGCTAGGAAGGTGGCTGAGAGAGCGGTTGACGGCGACCTAAGAACGGCGGGGCGCAGTCGCCTCTCTGCTAGGGTTTGTCCAACAACTCAACCAGGGTTTTTGTGTGTGTCTAATACGTGTGTTAACTGAGGTGAATATTTGAAAAGAAGTTAAATCGATCGATTTTCTAATTTGGAGAGAGAGAAATCGAAAAAATCGATCTGAAAACAGACATCTAATCTGGAATACTTTTAAAAGCGGTCACATTTTGGTAATTTATATATATTTTGAAACCTGATTGAGCAAAAAACCATCTATTGTAACTAAGGTGGTCGAATATCAATAAAGATAATTTTCCTATAAAAAAAACTCTAAGGTGGTAGAATAAACTGCCAGCTGTGTTCTATGTTTGATTATTAACAAATACTGAAACAAATAATCTAAATTCGAATCAGGAAGGTCTTTCAATAATAGTAATATTTTTTTAATAAATATTTGATACTTCTGCACTAGATAATAGTAGTTATATTATTAATTAGAAGAAAATTATTCTGTTATTAAGTTTGAATCTTTGTTAAAATTTGTATCACTCTTTTATTCTAATTTAGATTAGTCAACTTAATAAATATTTAAACATTTGATATTTCCAAAAAAAATATAATAATTGTAGAGGTACCCGCCGACCCTTTTTCCAGGAACTTTTAACTATTTTCTGATAAGTTTTACTTTGAAAAATACTTTCGGATAGCTAGTACTTGTCGGAATCCTTAAGTACAAAAAATATAATAAAATAAAATAATAAAATGCTAAGATTTGGTTTATTTGGCCCCCGGCTTATTCATATTTTCTCTACTTGAAGCCTGAATTCAAATTATAAATACTTGGACTAAAATGAAATGTAATAATTGAACTTTCTTTTTTTTGAAAGGTAAGTATTACTAACTACATGGAATTTACAACATACTTAGTGTAGTATTCCCCGGTCATCAACTAATGAGATTGCGACTGTCGGCCTCATCAAAACTCAAAACTCAACCTCGCCACCAACGCAAGTGTGGCTGGATGGAAACAGGTCTGCTCTTAAGTTTGAGTTGGGAGGGATCGAATCCTAATATCGTCAAGATCCCGAGAATTTAGGCCTACCCACCTAAATTTTTTTTATCAAAAAAAAAATAATGTCACCAAAACCCAAGGGAAAAAAGGTGAAGTTGAGAAAGAGTATCCCGATAAGAAAAATCAATCTTGACATTAAAACTGCGAACTAATACCACACCATCATCGAGCTAGAAAAAGTAGAACAAAAACAAAAAAAATTTAAACAAAAACAAAAGACAGAAACCAAAGCCAAAAGAAATAACCGAGGGGAGGAGCATCGAAGAATCAACCAGGCCCTGAAGACCAATCCAACTAAAAAAGAAAGCTCTCAACAGTAAAAGCAACCCCACTAGAAACCCGAAACCGAACGCAAAAGGAGAAGCACCAGTCAAGAAATGCCAGACCCGACCAGCGCCAAGAATAATTGCACTTTCTACTTTCAAATGTTCTCTTTTTTCCGTACAAGCTGAGGGGCAAAACATTATCTTCATTAAATAGTTTTTTTTGGATATTTTAAGGAAATTCCGAATTTGAACTGCATGAATGAAAATTTCTTCATTAAGATAGTCGCACTCTAAATAAAGTTATTAGTATTGAGACTCTGAATATTGAAAATTCGAGAATAAATAAAGAATAAATATACTCCTAACAAAAATACCGTAACTTGCTATTAGATTACATACGACGGTGGCCTTCTACCGGAGTCAAAGCACATGGCAAGACAAATCCAACAATGAGAAAAATTATATCTAAATCAAACTTCACTTTCCAATGAAAGCCACAACCCACATGATATTGGTCGGGGAAATTGAAAGGTTACAAGCCCATTTCGCAAAAAGATGAAACTTCTATCTTTCCAATTTCCCTTTCCCCTAAAATCACCCCGTTTCCCAATTCACTCCTAAATCTAAACTTACGTGGTTCCCTACTGGCAACTTTCTCTCGTTCCTCTTGCCGACTTGTACTTGAAAAAAAAAGATTTTTTTTATATCACGTAGTATCTAAATATTTAATGAGCTGACTAATTTAAACTCGAGCAAGGTAGGTCAAAGGTGGCAAAAATTTCTTTTATTCTTCTTGGTAGCTTGAATTAAAGCTAAATATCAACTTTTATGTGAGATAGCTGTTTCAATTGGATATAGTAATGCAATTAGTTAATTATTAAGAGAATTCATTTTTATTTTTATTTTTACTTGAATTAATTAAATTATATTTTTATCTAATGTGGCCCTACCTAATAGCTTCGTCTTGGCCTAATAATTCGTCTTGGCCTAATCTTTGTGGCCAATTGGGATACGTCTTGACACATGCCTAACTTTCAGCGGAACACATGTCTTGGATCACCACTAGCAAAATGAGTGATTCTACCGTTTGAAATTTTTGTACATGATAAAGTTTGGGCCATGAATTTTTCTAACACAATTTGTATCGTTGTACTAAATACATTTTGGCGAATAGACCACTCAATTCCGATTAAGGTTCATGAACCTTATTACCACGGTCTAATTTGAAAATCATAACTGCTAATTCGGCAATTAAAATGGGACCGTTGCTAGGGCTAACTTATCATGATGAACATAGAAAAAAATATTGTGTACCGGACCGGCTTACCAATCATGCAACGGAATGTGCTATCCATGACCGCCCAAACCCAGCTCAACAAGGCCCCTCTCGTTTTATCAAAGTTGGTGTATTGCAAGCTGGAATTTTGGGGTCCCCAAAATGGAATGATGGATCCGAAAGGCGAATAGAATAGTATATAGCAGCTAGAAAAGATGGAATACTATAAGTTTTAAACATTCCGTAGTTCCAAATTTCAGTTACATTCTTAATAGTTCGAATTCGAGAATTCTTGTTTAAACTAAAATAATAATATTTTGTTGGAATGGCCCAATCTTAATAAAATAAGAAAAAGATAGTTAAACTGACCGTCGCACCAAATCATAATAATAATGCAAATTCAGTGGCTCAATCTTAATAACTAACACGCTTACAAAATAAACAATACCCCGAAAGATGCCCATAACAAAATAAAATCTCCAAAGTAGAAAAGAGGAACACCCTTTTCTTTCTCATCTCAATTCTTCATCTCACTTCATCCACGTGGAGTCAAAAGTTTGAAAATACCGACTGTTAAGAGGTCACGCGAGGTGATAACTTAATGACTCCGTTTAGTCTGAAGCCTAGCCTATTGCTGGATACTACTGGGAGCCCGCTCCATTTGTCAAACGAGCAACATGGATGTGACAAGGGGATGGATTGTACTGGTGGTGTACAAGGCAAGGATAGAAATGACGTTGACATGATTTCTGAAACACACATAGCCTAGGAAGGAGTCATTCGGCCTCTTGAGGCCAAGGAGAATGAACCTGATGAAGAATCTGGGCTGGGATAATTAAGGCAATAATTAGTAGAACTATGAAGAAGTACGCAACCCAGAAAATCAACAACTAAGGCGAAAGCATTAATGAATCATTTAATCAAGAGTCCTTTGGAAAAATTCTCCTCGTGCAATTTGAAAAATCGTCTGGGGGTTGAAGGAAGTGCCGAAGTCGAGACTATCATAGGGGGCAACTCGTAAGGCAATAAAAGGTACTTAGAGCCGTTGCGGAGTGGACTTTGTGGGTCGAAGTTTCCTAGGAGATATGTTACGAGGATGCTAATGTTTGCGGTGGGGTACATTACTTGGGTATTAGAATGGGGATAATGATTGTATATGGAGTTTTGCTGGTTTTGCTTGCCTTAAGTGGACGAAGCATATGTTGTACTTAATTTTTTTTTAGAATAGGTTATACTTAACTTTGGAGTAATGAATTTATTCTACCTTCAAAAAAAAATTATATCAACCAATATATCTCTAGTTTCTTCCTTTAGGAATCTTTTAGTAACCATCAATGTTAAATATTTGAAAAAGTTTTCCATTTTTTGAATATTTTATTCCGCCTGAATTTAAATTAATCAATCTATTCTATATCCGAATACGAAGTTCTATAAACCAAAAAAGACATACACTCACTTCATCCATCCTCTTTCCCCCAGTGCAAAGGAACTCTTTCCATCACAGACCGCAGAGAGAGAGAGAGAGGGGGGGAGAGAGAGGGAGAGAGGGGGAGAGGGAGAGAGAGGAAAGAAGCCCATAATTAAAGATCACCCAGAAACCACACACTAACACCATAAGCAACCACTAGAACGCCAAAACGTAAGGTGGCAACGATCGATGAAGAACACGATATGGTGCTGTATTGCTTGCATTCTGCCGTGCGGAGCACTGGACGTGATCCGTATAGTCCACACCAACGGCCACGTGGAGGAAATCAGCGGCTCCATCATGGCGAGCGAGGTCATGAGGGCCCACCCCAGACACGTCCTCAAGAAGTCCTCCTCCCCGTCTTCCTACACCGACGAGCACGGCAACGTATCGATGCCTCGCATCGTGATCGTCCCTCCGGACGCCGAGCTCCAGCGCGGGAAGATCTACTTCCTCATGCCCCTCCCCCCGGCCGACCGGAAGGGTGCGAAGCCCGGGGGCGGGAGAAAGAAAAAGAGGGAGAGTGGACGTAGTCACACGTGGAGTGGAAGTAGCAATAGTTTTCGGGACGGGGCGGACACGGCGGGGGCCGCCAGCTTGGTGGTTTACGACAGGTACTTGACGGAGATATTGTCGGAGAAGTGTTCCACTCCGAGGGATGGGAGGAGGGGGAGAGTTGGGGTTTGGAGGCCTCACTT
The DNA here is from genome assembly GCA_963995505.1 of Hypericum androsaemum. Taxonomy (NCBI): domain Eukaryota; kingdom Viridiplantae; phylum Streptophyta; class Magnoliopsida; order Malpighiales; family Hypericaceae; genus Hypericum; species Hypericum androsaemum. Next base: position 8,955,203 of record OZ023199.1, read on the forward strand.
GGAGAGTATTTCGGAGACGCCAAATCTTATTGAACTACAGTAATTTTCTGTTCCATTATTAGTTTTTTTTAATAACTGTTTTTTTCTTTGGAAAGTTCAAGTTATTAATCATAATAAATATGTTATTACTCACCTTACGTAAATGATTGGAAAAAGGTTTTGTGTTATGTTAATGTAATTTTATTATCATCGTAAAGGGTAAATCCAAGAATGCGTATATATATGTAACTTCGAGATGCAGGAAGGAATATTTGGAGTTATCTTGAACTGTACTGACCCAATATCAATCAACATAATGATGTATCCCCGTGACATTTTAATATTTTTGAGGTTGACTGTTTTTATCATCTGCATATTTTCAGCGGGTCTATATATTTGCAATGCTTTTAAAAATGATCCCGAAGGCGACCCGAAATTCTAAAATTTTTGGTTCGCTCAGTTCAACCGATCGGGCCACCGGTCGGTCCGAGACTTCTATTTTATATTAATATAATTAAATAATATTAAATAAATTTAATTTAATATAAAAATGATAAAAAATCAAATAAGTTCAAATATTTAGCAACTTTGTTATACAATTTATCAAAATAAAGTCTTCAAACATGAATCGAACAAGTCTAGAAGAACAAGAAGACGATTATACAAGTTTTCATGTTCGACACATTAGTCCAATTCGTTTGACTTAGTTGAAATATTATTAAGAATTGTTAAAAAATAATTTTTTTGTGATTAAAAAGTGATGTACACGCTCCGAATGTGGAAGTTGAAGTTTTGTTTCCAAATTAAATCAGATAAAATAGAAAAAATAAATACTAATTTTTCTGATACGGGCGAACCGGGTCACCCGAAAGTACTTGATCAGGTGGTCCGACCAAATTTTAGCCGGTCGAACTGCATTCTAGGTTTTAGGGAAAAAATGACCGAATTTGGTTCCAGATGGTATTCCGACCTGTCCAACCGGTGGTCGGATCGTAATTTTTAAAACATTGAAAATTTGTACAAATTATAACTATTTGAGTAGGAAAATTAAATCAGATTCGACTCTTATCATTATTAAATCAGATTCGATTCTTATCATTTTTTTGTCACTTTCAATTAGACCAAATGTCGATGGAAAAAGGTTACATGTGGGAGCTAGATGATGGATTATTATAATATACACATTAAAATAGGATTTTGGGAAGCACAGCAAGGCATCAAAAGTTTCGGAAATGGCAGATACTTTAGAATAACGGTGGGCAGAATTAATATTTTGAGCCAATTTGAAGGCCGAAAAGCTTTCCTGTCTCCAGCCACCGTAGCCGTTCATGAAGAAAGCCAATTTTCCATCAAAATATTCTGGATTTCATCGCCAATTAAATTATTTAAACAATAAGCTCTCTGTCAATAATTGACCAAATCTGAGACCCCCTTTTCTTATTATTCGTTAAAACGAGACTAAGAAATCAATAAAATTATGTGATAAATCATAAATATCCAGTTTCCTAGTGCTTATTTCCAATCTCCAGTTTCGAAGAAATATTCATTTATTCTTCCTTTACATTCGAACACTTGAGAACATAATACAGTAATTATTTATTATTGGAATAAATACTAATTAAAGTAAAATGGCAAAATGTGAGAAAGTCCAAAGTGGAAGGTCCAAGGTTGGAGAGAAGGCAATCCGAAATTGAAAAATGGCGCATTGGACGCAAGTCGCAATGGGCGCTTTGTGGCGCATTTTGCCGAAGCTCGGAAACCACTCGTACCTGCGCAGGCTGCTTGGACGAAGAGGCACGAAGGGCTGGAACGTCCCGGAGATTTTCAGACGGCCGAAGGGTCACGAGCAGTGCCTGGAAGACCTGTGGCCGAAGAGGCACGAGCCTAAAGGCACCTGCGCGCATCCAGAAGTATCTGCCGGCCGAAAGGGTGCCTCGCCTCCCAGAAATGAGTGAGGATCGTGCCTTCTCGGAAGCGCTAGGCAACCCTTCGGGTTCCAACCTCCATTCCCTATAAATAGGCCCTCTCTCCCCCCATTTGTAATCATCCCAACTACAAGTACATAAGCATTCATTAGCATTGTAGTTTTCTCCTCTCTCTCTCTATCAAGATAGTTCAGAGTATCCATCAGTTCGTCCGAAGCTTTGAGGGTCGTTGTGCAACGAACTAAAAGTACCAAAGTCGTTGTATCTTGGAGAAATTTTGTCTTACGGAGAAAGAGTCAAACTCTTGCCTCGACTTTACAAGATCCTAATCAAGTACACCACCTCATGCAAATAACAGTCGTAAGACGAGATCTGTGTACTTGAAGATGGCATCATCAAGCTCTGCTCAGGGACCAGTGCTAACTGTACCAGGAACTGTCCACGCCGAAAGGCCAGCAAAGTTCAATGGCACCGAGTTCAAGAGGTGGCAATAAAAGATGTTGTTCTACCTGACAACGCTCAACCTAGTTTGGTTTTTGAAGAAAGAAGCTCCGAAGGTGGCAGAAAATGAAGCTGATCAACAGAAGATCAATGCGCTGGATGCATGGAGTCACAGCGACTTCCTGTGTTATAACTATATCCTGAATAGATTAGACGACACCCTTTACAATGTCTATGTAGGTGCCAAAACTGCGAAAGAATTGTGGGATTCCCTGGAGAAGAAATACAAGACGGAGGATGCTGGGATGAAGAAATTTATCGTCGGGAGATTCCTCGATTTCCAGATGGTAGATTCCAAGAAGGTCATAGACCAAATTCAAGAGCTGCAGCTGATTCTGCATGAGATTCACGCCGAAGGCATGCAACTCAGTGAGTCCTTCCAAGTGGCTGCACTAATTGAGAAGCTTCCCCCCTGTGGAAGGATTTTAAGAACTACCTCAAGCATAAGAGAAAGGACATGGGACTGGAACACCTAATCGTGAGACTGAGGATCGAGAAAGACAACCGAAAGTCCAAAGTCAAGACCAGTAGGACCAACTTCGGGGCTAATGTACATCTCGCTAAAGGAGGTACCGGCAAGAAGAGGAAGAAGGCTGGAAATAAGCAGGAGAAGCAAGAGTCAAAGCAAAAGAAGTCTAAGATCGTTACAACTACAACAAGCTCGGTCACATGGCAAAAGATTGTCGCCTGCCAAAGAGGGACGATCGTGAGAAGGCTAATCTGGCCAAAGATCTGTCTGAACTGGACTTATCCGCCATGGTGTTTGAAACTAATTTGGTGGATAACCCAAGAGAGTGGTTCATTGACATAGGGGCAACCCGACACATCTTCTCAGACAAGAAGATGTCTCGACCTATACTCCGATCGACGGACGGAAGTTATTTATTGGTAACTCCGTAAATTCCCCCGTAGTCGGACTAGGCAAGGTGTTGCTGAAGCTGACCTCCAAAAAAGAGCTGACCCTTAAAGATGTGCTGCATGTCCCAGACATTCGTATGAATCTAGTATCCGGCTCCTTGTTAAGCAAAGCCGGGATGAGGCTAATATTTGAGGCTGATAGATTTGTATTAACTAAGGCTGGTACCTTTGTAGGAAAGGGTTACCTCGAGAGGGGGCTCTTCAAGATGCATGTAATAACTGTCAAACGCATCTTTGAGGGCCCTAATTAAGTTGTTAATTCTTCTTACTTTGCTGAGTTTTCTAACTTATGACATGATAGATTAGGACACGTAAATTTAAGATCACTAAGAAAATTGGTAAGTTTAAATTTATTGCCTAAAATAGAGTTTAACCCAAACGATAAATGTGAAGTATGTGTTGAGGCAAAAATGGCCAAAGCACCTTTCCATTCAGTGGAAAGAAGTACAACACCTTTAGAATTAATTCATACAGACATTTGCGATATGAAACACGTGCAAACTGTTGGTGGGAAAAAGTATTTCATCATATTTATTGATGATAGTACAAGATACTACTACGTATATCTTTTGAGAGGAAAGGACGAAGCTCTAGAAGCCTTCAAAAGATATAAGAATGAGGTTGAGAATCAACTTAGCAATAAAATCAAAATGATTCAAAGTGATTGAGGAGGAGAATATGTAGCTCCGTTTGAGGAATTCTGCCAACAAAATGCTATTATTCATCAGACAACAGCTCCATACTCACCTCAATCGAATGTTGTAGCTGAATGTAAGAATCGAACTCTCAAGGAGATGATGAATGCTATGTTGATTAGCTCGGGCCAACCATATTCTAAATAAATTACCACACAAGAAAAGGGACAAAACCCCATATGAACTATGGAAAGAGTATCGCCTTCCTACTGTTATCTTAAAGTGTGGGGGTGCCTAACTAAGGTAGAAATACCTCTGCCTAAAAGGGTGAGAATAGGACCCAAGACCGTTGACTGCATTTTTATTGGATATGCCTGCTATAGCAGCGCATATCGATTTCTAGTGCACAAGTCTAAAAATCCTGAAATTAACGAGAGAATGGTCATGGAATCAAGGAATGCACTTTCTTTGAGAATATCTTTCCAAATAAGGAGATGAAAGACCCAAGTTCTAATAAGAGAGCTCATGAAGCTATTCAAGGTTCTTATCAAGTTGTTGAGAAACCTAGACGTAGTAAAAGGGCCAAAACGGCCAAGACGTTTGGTCCAGATTTTCTAACATACGTGTTAGAAAATGAACCTAGGACAATTCAAGAGGCATTGTCTAGTCCAAATGCTCCTCTCTGCATACGTGTTAGAAAATGAACCTAGGACAATTCAAGAGGCATTGTCTAGTCCAAATGCTCCTCTCTGGAAAGAAACTATCAACAGTGAGATAGAATTCATCATGAAAAATCACACGTGGAAAATTGTAGATCTCCCACCAAGTTACAATCTTTTAGGTTGCAAGTAGATTTTTAAAAGGAAATACAAAGCTGATGGATCAATCGACAAGTATAGAGCTTAGTTGCTAGCTAAAAGATTCAAACAGAAGGAAGGATATGATTACTTTGACACGTATTCTCCGATCACAAGAATGATATCTATTAGAGTACTCATAGCCGTTACATCACTCTATAATCTCGAGATACAGATGGATGTAAAAATAGCTTTTCTAAATGGAGAACTGGAAGAGGAGATATATATGGAATAACCTGAAGGGTTTTTTGCCCCCGAACAAGAGCATAAAGTATGCAAACTGGTCAAGTCATTGTACGGGTTGAAACAGGCGCCGAAACAATGACATGAAAAATTTGACAAAACAATGATGTGAAATTGCTTTAAGATCAATGAGTGTGATAAATGTATATACATTAAAGGCACACTTGATGCTTACATGATTGCATGTCTGTATGTAGACGACATGCTAATCATGGGAAGAAGTAATGATCTTATCATAAAACCTAAGAATATGTTAAAGAACAACTTTGACATGACAGATATGGGTCTAGCTGACGTCATACTAGGGATTAAAACCTCTAGGATGACTGAAGGAATTGTCTTGTCACAATCTAACTATGTTGAGAACGTACTCAAGAAATTTGAAGCTTTTGACAAACCTCCAGCTAAGACTCTGGTAGACCTGAGTCTACACTTAGCTAAAAATAGAGGGGACCTAATACCTCAACTAAAGTATGCAAGAATCATTAGGAGCCTGATGTACTTGATAAATTGTACACGCCGTGATATTGTATATTCAGTCAGCAAGCTTAGTAGATTCACGAGCAATCCAGGAAATGATCACTGGCTAGTTCTGGAAAGGGTTCTAATGTATCTAAAATATACCATGAACCATGGCATACTTTATACTAGGTATCTAATTGTATTGGAAGGATACAGTAATGCGAATTGGATATCAGACACTAAAGACTCCAAATTCACCAGTGGTTCACTATAGGAGGAGGAGCTGTATCTTGGAAATCCTCTAAATAAATGTGCATAGTTCGATCTACCATGGAGTCAGAATTTGTAGCAATAGACAAAGCTGGAGAAGAAGCTGAATGGCTCAGAAACTTCCTAAAGGATATTCCTTGTTGGAACAAGCATGTGCCTCCTATATTGATACACTGTATAGCATGTCAGCAATAGGGAGAGCTCAAAGTACTATGTACAATGGTAAGTCTCGACACATCCGTAGGAGACATAACACTGTTAGACAATTGATTTCAAGTGGAGTAATAACGATTGACTATGTGAAGTCCAAGGACAACATAGCTGATCCTTTGATAAAAGGAATCAATAGAGATCAAATATAAAATGCAGTAAGAAAAATGGGGTTAAAACCCACACAATAAAAGCGTTCATAGCGGTAACTCAACCATGATGAGTAGAGATCCACGAACTTGGTTCAATGAGATAACTAAGTTATGGATGGCTAAGATGATCACTTGGAACCCTTCCCATTCTCAGAAGCTGCCCAAGTGTGAACCTGCAGAGGTGTGGTAAGGTCAAACGTCTATACTCTTAATGATTCCTATACCAGAAAAAGGTAGAGTATGGCAGGATACTCATGATGGGAGATCACCTATATAAGTGTCAAGTGAGGCCGCTTCAAATAGAAAAATACTTATGAATCTAAGATAAGGTCCATGGCCGAAATGGATACAATGTGAGAATAAAAAATATTAAAGATATCATTGTGTAAATGTTATTATCTAGGTTTACATAAAAAATCTGACCAGATCAAGACATCGCATTCATTGAGCAGCAAGTACATCCGATAACATCTTACTAGAGAAGGTTCAAAGCCATAAGCTACCTATCTCGATGCAATGATATTTTGTCAAAATTTTTCTTAAAAGTGTCAGCATGCATTAATCATCATTCATGTGGGAGATTGTTGGAATAAATGCTAATTAAAGTAAAAGGGCCAAATGTGGGTAGGCCCAAAGTAGGAAGGCCCAAGGTTTGAGAGAAGCCAATCCCACATTGGAAAATGGCACAAAATTTTCCTAGTTTATAAGAAATGCTCCTTTTTAGCTAGGAAATAAGTTGACCACCTGGAAAGCCAACTCGGATCGTTGCGAGGATGGTGCGTAGCACGAGCACGCGTATGTGCATGTGCGCATGGCGCATTGGACGCAGGTCATAATGGGCACTTTGTGGCACATTTGGCACTTCGCACGTACGCATCATCGCGAGAAGCTGGAGGAGCTTTGAAATTTTACCGAAGCTCAGAAAACACTCGTACCTGCGCAGGCTGCTCGGACGAAGAGGCACGAAGGGCTGGAACGTCCCAGAGATTTTCAGATGGCCGAAAGGTCACGAGCAAACCTGAAGGGCGCATAGACGAATCCAGAAACTCCTAGAAGACCGAAGGGTCATAGGCAGTGCCTGGAAGACCTGTGGCTGAAGAGGCACGAGCCTAAAGGCACCTGCACGCATCCAGAAGCATCTGTCGGCCGAAAGGGTGCCTCGCCTCCCAAAAATGAGTGAGGATCGTGCCTTCTCGAAAGTGCCAGGCAACCCTTCAGGTCCCAGAAACAGGCCCTTCTCCTCCCCCCCCCCCCCCCCCCCCCATTTGCAATCATTCCAACTGCAAGTGTATAAGCCTTAAAGGCACCTGCACACATCCAGAAGTATCTACCGGTTGAAAGGGTGCCTCGCCTCCCAGAAAGAGTGAGGATTGTGCCTTCTCGAAAGTGCTAGGCAACCCTTCGGGTCCCAGAAATAGGCCCTTCTAACCTCCACCCCCCTAATTTGCAATCATCCCAACTACAAGTGCATAAGCATTCATTAGCATTGTAGTTTTCTCCTCTCTCTCTCTCTCTCAAGATAGTTCAGAGTATCCATTAGTTCGCCCGAACCTTCGAGGGTCGTTGTCCTACGAACTCAAAGTACCAAAGTCGTGGTATCTTGGGGATGATTGCCGTAGTCCGTAAGCACTGAATACGGGACAATCTCATCTTACTGAGAAAGAGTCAAACTCTTGTCTCGACTTTACAAGATCCTAATCAAGTACACCACCTCACGCAAACAACATTTATCGGAAGAATTTTATTATCTTCAAAAAAATTTATCCCACTTGGATTTAGGTAGTCTGCACAATAATATTTAGATATTAAATAGTTCCACAATAAAATTTATAGGCACCTATTCGTATAAGGAAGTTCCATACTTAACATTCAATAAAAATAATTTGCTTCTTGATTCCAACTTTTCCAAAATCAAGAAGCGTCTCATTAGTTTTATGATACTCCGAAAATGAATATGTTCTGTCTGAAAGTCTTAAGTGATTTGATTGGTACTATCCATATCAACAAGGTGCACTTTCTTTTCTGGCACACATTTTGAGAGAACTCTAAGGTTAAACGCGTTTGGCCAGGAGTAGGATCAGGATGGGTGACCTCCTGGAAAATTTTTCGGGATGCGTGCGAGTAAGGACAAAATACGCAAGAAAAGACCCATGTTGGTCTATGAAGACAGTCGGTCAAATCATGAGGCATTACATTTGGTATCAAAGCAAAAATAGTTCTGGGACTGTTCTGTGATCTGTCTGGTGCGACGAGGACGTCACGTATTTAAGAAGGGGTGTATATGATATCCCGAAAATGAATATATTCTGTCTGAAAGTCTTAAGTGATTTGATTGGTACTACACATATCAATAAGGTGCGCCTTCTTTTCTAGCACACATCTTGAGAGAACTCTAAGGTTAAACGCGTTTTACCGAGAGTAAGATCAGGATGGGTGACCTCCTGGGAAGTTTTCCGGGATGCGTGCGAGTGAGGACAAAATATGCTGGAAAAGACCCTTGTTGGTCTGTGGAGACAGTCGTTCAAATCATGGGGCGTTACAAGTTTCGAAGAATTTTGGACGAAAGAACCGGATTATTTTGATGTTATCGACCATTAAGCAAAAATAGCTCTGATAATAGGAAGTGGCGGATCGAACTTTTGTCTTCGAAGCTAATGGAGATCCAAAAGTTGGATCATGCTTTTCAATGCAAGACCTCTGAAATTTGCATAAAAAAAGAACTTGCGGGGCTGTATGAGATGGAAGAAATTTATTGTTTGAGGGTTTGTTGGCTGTCTTGGGGGATCGTAATACAAAATTCTTCAATATCTCGGCCACTCAACGTCGTTAGGTGAATCAGATTGGCAAGCTCCGATATTCTCAAGGCAATTGGATCGTTGATAAGTCGTTGTTGAAAGACCATGTTCATCGTCATTTCTCTTCCCTTTACTCTCGTTGTGATTCTGTTGATCCTTTACTTTTGACATGGGTGGTTCAAAATTTCGTAGCCGAGATGGTTTTTCGAGTTTATTTTATCAAAAATTTTGGAGTATTATTTCTTCGTATTTAATTGCTCTTGTACGTGATTTATTCGATTCAGCTTTTGTTCCTCTTGATTTGAATATGACATATATTTTTCTGATTCCTAAAGTTCCTAATCCTCAAGATATCCATGGTTTTCATTCGATTAGTTTTTGTAATTTTGCTTAAAAGGTTTATTCTAAAATTTTGGCCAATCATTTAAAGTTTTGGATGGATTCTATCATTTCGAAATATCAAGAGGCTTTTGTTAAGAATAGGTGCATTCAAGACAATATTATTATTGTGCATCAAGCTTTTCATTGTTTTAAATTTTCTAATAGGAAGTCTTCTTGTTTGATGGCCATTAAATTGGATCATAAGAAGACTTTTGGTCTTGTTAATTGAAATTTTTTAGAAGCTGTGATGAGGAAGCCTGGTTTTCCAACTAGGTGAATTTCTTGTGTGATGAGTTGTGTTCAATCTAATTTTTATAGCATCCTTTTTAATGGAGAACTTCTTTCTTGGTTTAAGGCTTCGAGGAGAATTAGACAAGAGAATCCATTATCTCCTTTTCTCTCTCTCTTCGTTTCTAATATTTTTGCCCAATATGTAAATTTTGCTAAAGCTTCGGGTGACATCTTGTGTTTTGCCTTTGGTAGGAATTGTCCCCCTTTGACTTATATTTTATTTGCTGATGATATATTGCTTTTTGGTCGTGCTTCGGTGGAGGAGGCAAATAAGATTACATCTCTTCTTGTCAATTTCACTCTTATGTTGGGCCAAGTTATCAATTTTTGTTAATCATGCATATTTTTTTTTAAATTCGAGTTTGCTAATACGAGGGACTAGATTTCTCACATTCTGGGAATGGTTCTGATGCTTCCTAATGATATGTATCTTGGCTTCCCTTCCATTTGGGGTAGGTCGAGAAAAGATGTCCTGAATTTCATTAAGCCAGTTTTATCTTCAATTCCATGCTATATGATGCAATATCTCCTGTTTCCGGTTATCTTTTATGCTAAACTTAATAGTTTGATTGCTCAATTTTGGTGGACGGGTGACATCAATTCTAGGAAGATTCATTGGCTTAGTTGGGATAAATTAAGTTAGTTCAAAAAAATTGGGCGGGCTTGATTTTAAAGATATGAAACTGTTCAATGTTACGCTCCTTGTTAAGCAAGCTTGGCGCATTGCGAACTCTCCAAACTCTCTTTGTCATCATGTGCTCAAGGGTTTATATTTTCATTCTTCTGACTTTTTCAATGGTGCTAAGGGTAGAAATTCCTCTTGGTTTTAGACAAGTTTGTTCAAAGGGATGGCTGCTCTTCGTTAGGGTTTATTGCATCAGATTGATGATGGCAAGGATACACATATTTGGTATGACCCGTAGATTTTCTCTCTCCTATATGGCAAGCTAGATGTTTGGTTGTATCGCCCTTCTTTTAATAAAGTCTCTGACTTGATTTGTTGTTCCACTAAGTGTTGAAAATTGGATTTAATCCAGAACTTGTTTTCTTTTCATGAACAGGCTGCGGTTCTTTCGATTCCTCTGGGTCGGGTTTTGATGCAGGATTATTTAGTTTGGAAGCATGGGGCGAATGGAAACTATTCTGTCTGTAAAGGCTACCAGGTTCTGAAGCACCATTCTCTTCTTGGTGGTGCTGGCTTTTCCATGGGATCAAACTTTTCCATCGCGCATCCTGAGGTTTGGTAGAAAGTTTGGAAGGCCAATGTTCCTCACAAAATTTAGGACTTTATGTGGAAGGTTCTTCAAAATCATCTTTCCACGTCAGAAAACTTGTTTAGACGACATCTTTCTCCTATGTGTCGCATTTGTGGTTTGGATAATGAATCTATTACCCACCTCCTTTTTCTTTGCTTTCATGCACGTGCTACTTGGCTTTGTAGTGCGTTGGGTTTTTGCTTTGATTCTCATCGGCATGATAACTTATCTGATTGGGTGGTTGATTTGTTCGATGTTACTCCCTCTTCTGATTCGATTCACTTGTGTTCTCTTGCCTTTCATTTATGTTGGAATTTTGGTTGGCTATGAACGAATTTCTCTTTGAAGAGGTAAAAATAAATCTGATTAGAACATCTAGGCTTGCTTCTTATAGCTGCTCTGATTTCTTGCAGGTGACAGGGTCCCCTCCTGGTTCGCTGCAGAATGGAATCTCCTAAGCTTTTTCATAGGTTGCTCCTTTGGACAACGCATAGAAGTTCAATTGTGACGCCTCTTGGATGGATGAGTCATCCGGTTCAGAAGTGGTTGCAATTGCGAGAGACAACTCAGTCAGTATTCATCATGGCCATTCGTTTGTAGTTCACTCCTCGTCTCCATTAGAAGAGGAACTGAGGGCTATTCAAGCTGCCCTTGATCTTGTTGAAGTTAACTTTTCTTGTGACATGTCATATGTGGAGACGGATTTCCTTGTGGCGTCTTTCTTTGTGAACTCACACGTTCCAATTCCTTGGCAATTTGAATCTCTAGTTCGTGACATTAAGAAAGCTCTAGTTGACTTTCTTTTATATAAGCTTGTTGTTATCTCACGATCCCAAAATCAGGTTGTGGATTGAATTTGTAAGCATGAGAAATTAAGTTTATTTTAGAGAGATTGGTTACATGTACATCCCTTGGAACTAGATGCTTATATCTACTTACTTTCTTATTTAAGTTTCTAATATACAAGTAGTATAGATTCTAAAAAAACAAACAGACCCCAAACATGGATTTTGATGTTCTAAAAATGAAGTACGAGTTTGTGACTAGAAAGTGGATCAAAGAGACTTTATAGAGGTGGATGGAATAATAGTCGCACACACCAACTTTCAACCGTGGAATAATTAATAATGGCACTTTTGTTTGTCTTGCAAGTGGGCGATGTCTACCAGATTGGTGTTGGGTGAGGGAGAAATTATCTTTGACACAAATCGACGCGGTGCCATATAAATTGCTTCTTAAGATAATTAATTTTTTCGAATGTTTTAGTGTTAAGTATAGTTATAGTTTTTTCGACCAGTGACTCCTACGGAGTGGAGACGATGGGGTCGGTCCATGGATTTTCCTTCCTTTTGTCGCATTTCGCTAAAGAATTGAAAGGAGATAGTGCATCAAGCTGTTCGCAAGGGCCAACTTGATTTTCTTCCACAGGGATCCCCGGGGAATGTCTTTTAATCATTTTTGTTCTCCTTGTGGTGAAATGAGAGCCAATAGCATGTGGCTTGTATGTGGAAAAATGTCGAGAACTATTTAGATATATTTTTAAATAATATGTTTTATATTAGTAATCCTTAAATTAATATCTCCTTAAATAAATTTTAACTTATTATCATTTCAAACAACTCTCATATTCCATTTTACCATTTTGGATCATATACAACATGTGTTTTTCCCCTGCACTCAACAAAACTAATTTTAAGTCATTGAATAAACTTTTGTTTGCATATTTTATAAAATATATTTTAGTTGTCAGGAATGCGCGAGGTAGTATCAGATTTTTCTAATTTGTTATTCTATTTCTTCGGATATACTATTACAGTTTTGTCAAGTTCTGTTTTTTAGTTTTATTTCCTTTTTTTTCTGATCTAATTGTTATGGTTTTCTTTCGCCCAGATTTTCTTAGCAGGATTTTTTTGACAGAAATGACCCTGCCGTTTGTGCAGGAAAATATATATTATGTACTCCATTAGGGTTGCAATTTTACCGTGCATTTTCTATAAGTAGATAGAGCTATATTATCATATAATAGGTTACAGTTACATGAGAAGTGTAATTACCCTACATTTAGCCTAGCGATTCAAATAATACAATCCACTATAATTCTCCTAGTGATTCCAAGTACCAAAAGAGATTTTGATGTCAAAATTTATAGACGACTAAATTAGCCATTCTCCAACCTGTAATAGCTATTTTACCGTGCATTTTGAACTTTTTTCTGTTGGGAGAAAAATATTTTCAAGGAACCAAAAGGGAACGTTATTGGCTGGATATGACCAATAGGCGCTTGCTCATGTTGGGAATTTTATAGATAGGGTTTGGTTAGGGTATTAGCTTTTGCCGGTTCTTCTCTCTGGAAGTGGGGCCGATGAAAAATTGGATAGAAGTTTTGATATAATTGGAATGAGAACGTGATATGGAACTCTAAAGCAACGCCACCGGCTTTTTAGTGGAGAAATCTTATCTTTTTTTAGTAAAGAGGAGAAATCTTATCGATATCTGTAATTATTTATGTAATATATTATAAGAAAATTATATTGAATATTCAATAATGTCATTTGTCGATTTACTACAATTTGAATTAGTCAATTCAACTAGAAAAAAAATGTACATAGAAGGAAGGGAAACAATGCAGGGGAAGAAAAGGGATCAACAAAACACCAACATTAGTTTCTGAGAGAAGTGCAAGGAGAAGAAAACATAGGTTTGGGAAAACAAGGGAAACTGCCATGTATTTTTCTCTTTCAACCCTATTGTTTGCCGACAAAACATAGGGACGAATCCACGTCATCGATTGAACTATCCAGCGAAATTGGAAACTAACTCCTAAATTGATGGATCAATATATTAAGCACCAGTGGTCGCTATAGGTTTGGGAAAAGATAGTAAACTTGAACAAATACACTTTCATATCATGTCAATTGAACCAGATTATATTGTTAAGAAATATGTTTTTACAACAATATTACACTACTAGAAATTGAACCATCACCAACAGGCACTTAGATTAACTGGTAAGAGATTTGTTCTAGCTTAACCAGATCTCGGGTTCGAGTCTTTGGATATGCCAGAGTGTTAAATACTTATTGGAAGAGCTTTGCCACCTTTTAAAGGTCCTACCAGCTCAAAATTAGATTAGTCGACCCAATAACCGGATACCTATTGGTTAAACCAAAAAGAAATTGAATCCTCAATTTTTGTCAATTTATATTTACACTTTTGTGGTGTTGGGACAAGTTCTCCTGATAATTGAACCAATTTTTTTTTTGAATTGAACCAAATTATTATTTTTATACATTAGTTTTTACACCCGAGAGCGGTTAATATGGCATTGGAGGTCTTCTTGATTCTCTTTTGGGCTTGTAAGATGCATAGTTTTAAAAAATACAGTCCGACTGGTAGTCTGACCGGTCAGACCATGAATCAGATATTAGAACGGTCCATTTTTAAGAGTAAAAATGGGCTCTGGTCAGATCGCCCAAAATTCGATCGGACCGGGTGGTTCGTACTAATTTTTGACTCAGATTTTATCCAAATCAGCAAAAAAAATAAAAAGTCATATCATATGCTCAATTTCTCTTAATCAACAAAGGAAAATTTGATAAATTGATTGATATTTCTAAAATATGTATTTTGAAACCTATATTTTGATTATTTAGTCTTCATATTATTAAAAAATTAATTAAAAAGTGTCCAGTCTGATCGGTCGAACAGGTCAGGCCGAAAAATGGACAAAATCTGGCATGTACCAAAATCCATATTTTAAAACAATGGTAAGATGTATTGGATACTACGTAAGGTTTTTTTTAATAAGTAGATGTGATTTTATGAAAAATATTTATACAATACATATTTTGTAGTCATAAATCTCACTAAAAATCTTACCATAGTAAAATTTATTGAGAAAATTCCATAATATAAAAAGAGCATATGAGATATCACTACCGGTAGCAATGTTGCGGTGCTCCTTTACATAATAACCCCCAGCAAATTCGGCTACTAGGTAAGCATACAATCCTCTTGTAACTTCCTGGTATCGCTTAGGCTGTAACATTACCTATCAATAATAATCCAATCCACTTCCATCAATTGTTGCCATCTTTAAGAGGAAGCAATTCGCTAAGTTTAGTTTGACCAACTCTGTTCCTGCAACCTCTATTTCTGCTGGTTCTGGAGGGAGTCGGAGTAGTAATTTTGGGTCTGCTGGTAAAGGGGTGAGTAGTAGTAGAAGTGTGAATCAAAGATCAATTAAGAAAGACACGACTTGCTACAAATGATGTGGCAAGTACTTTTATGGACATGTCTTTTCAATCCAGAGGAAACCCACTTTGAGTTTTTCAGAAGAGTAAGATGTGATTGGTTGGGAAGTTGAGGAGCTTCAAGATAGAGTTGGCAAGGATGAGAAAGATGATGCCACTATCACTTTGCAGGATGTGGAAGCAATTGAAAAAACCTCCAGGAGAGTATGGGTGAACCCTTGCTGGTGTTGCTAGATTAAGGAAGCATGTTTAGTTTTATGGATAGTGCTATAGTGCAATCCTTGTCTTTGAGTGCTGAATCAATTCCTGATGTAACAGTGACATTTGCCAATGGTGAGAAAATGGTGAGCAAGGAACAATTGAAAAACTTTCGGTAGGAAAGGAGGATATACCTTTAAGAATGATTTGCAAATTCAAAATCTTGGAGGCTATGGAAATGGCATTAAGGACTAATTTTATTAGAGGTGATAAGCCAAGAATATTACTGGAATTTCACTTCTGCAAATGCAAGCTATCCTTAAGAAGGATGAGAAATTAACTTTGCTAAAAGGAATGTCCATCGATGAATTAAATCAGCTGTAGTTGAAGAAGCCATCTACATATTTGACTTTGATGGAGTATGGGCACGTACAACAATCTTTGAGGAAGCAAAATGGTGGTCATATAGAGGAGTTGTACTTAGTGAAAAATGAGACTAAATTAGAGGGCAAGAAGCAGTTGATTATGGGGGACGAATTTGTGACATAAAAAGAGCTTGTTGCAGCTCTAGATCAGCTTCTTGCAAGATATCAAGATGTGTTTGTAGAACTATCTTCCTTGCTTCTTCCTTGGAGTTTTGATCATGAAATACCACTGATCTTAGATGCAAAACCTATTATTATTAGGCCATACAGATATTTATATTGTCAGAAGGCTAAAATTGAGCAACAAATGAAGGCATTGCTTGAAGCATCATTCATCCAACCTAGAAAGATCCCTTTTGCTTCTCATGTTCTTCTAGTCAAGAAGAAAGAGGGCACTTGGACATTGTGCATTGACTACAAACAGCTCAATAACTTGACTATTAAGAACATGTTTCTTATTCCAATGATTGGTGATCTATTGGATGAATTGAATGAAGCTGTAATCTTCTCTAAATCAGTAAATTGGACCTGATATCAAGTTATCATCAAATCAGAACGAGGGAGAAGGACATCCCAAAGATTGCATTTCTCACACATCATGGACATTATGATTCAAAGTGATTCCCCTTTGATTGACAAATGAACCATTAAATTTTCAAGCCTTGATGAATACTGTGTTTTGAGAGCATCTCAAGGACTTTATCCTAGTCTTTTTTGATGATATCTTGGTCTATGGTTAAGGGTGGAAGGAAAATTTGGTGCATTTAGAGAAGAATTTGGAAATTTGCAGGCTGCACCAGTTCCATGCTGAGAGGAGTATGTGTTCTATTGGCAGTACTGAAGTTGAGTACCTTGGCCATTTGATTACAAATGAGGGAGTGAAAACTAACATCAGCATGATTAAAGCTATATTATCTTGGTCAATTCCTTCCATTGTATCTGATCTCATAAATTTCATAGGACTGACCTGATACTATAGAAAATCTGGGAAGGATTATGGCATAATTTGCAAGCCACTTTTTGAGTTGTTAAAGAAGGGAGAATTTTGTTAGACTCAGGAGAGAACTACTGCATTTCAAAGATTGAAGAAAGCCATATAAGAAGCTTCAGTTTTGGCTTTGATTGACTTCACTAAACCCTTCGTGGTTGAGGCAGATGCAAGTCAGCAAGGAGTATGGGAAGTTCTAATGCAGGAAAGGTGTCCATTGACGTATTTGAGTCAAGAATTTGGACCTAAGAATGTGGGAAGGTTAATCTATGAGAAGGAGTTGCTCACATTCCTAGCTGTCGTTGATAAGTAAAGACTACTTGGAGAGTGTTCATTTATTTATCAAAATTGATGAATCAAGTATATTTTGGAACAAAAGGTGCATACTATTTTACAAAAGAAAGTTGTTTCTAAGCTACTGGGGTTGGATTTTAGTATCAGCTATGAGAAAGGAAAAGAAAATATGGTTGCAGACACTCTATCTCGAAGACCACAAAGTGGGCATGCCGCAGAATTGTATATAGTAGAGGCAAATGCTATGACTTTTATTCAACCACATTGGATGGAAGAAATTTTGAACTCTGACCTATAGGATAATGAAGTATTAGATTTGCAAGATCCTCAATTGATTGATTCATTGACTTTTCCTGATTGTAAGATTCAGGGAGGATTAATCATGCATAAGAGCAGGATTTATGTAGAAAAGTGTGGCAATTTAAGGTATCAGGTGGTAGAAGAGTTACATAGATCAGTGGTGGTGTTCACTTTGGCAAAGTGGGAGTTATCAAAGAATCAAGAGATTCTTTTACTAGCCTGTTATGAAGCAAGTTGTATCTGTGATCTGCATGCAGTGCAAATCTGAAAGTGTGGCGATGATGGGGTGGACTTTAGGAGTCCGCTCTAGCAATACAGAGGAAGTAGAGTGTCGAACCCATAGAGAACGGGTCCTATGGCATAGAGTCAATAGCTAACAAGATTAGGTAAATAGCTAATGACTGGAGATTGGAAATAAGGATAATGGAGAAAGTTGGTAAGGCACCCTTCGCACTAATAGGGAGCCTGTATATTTCGGCCCTGATAAGGAGTTCAATCAGCTGTACCAAACTCTATGCAATAGCTGCGACAGCAATAACCTTATTTGCAGCATATGAACTTAAATAAGTTATGTAGATAATAATCTCTGTAACAACTAGTATCTCTATAACAATTAGACTCTTTTGAATCATGTGCTTATTTTGTAATAGCTCAATTTATTGTACACGTTGATACATCAACGAAACACACAACATTGAATCTTTTTATAGTATCAGAGCTTGTTGTGCTATAATAGGCTTTTCCCTGTCATGTTATTCTCCTGATTGACGACATGGCTACCCAAAATGCCAATCCCCAATTTCCCATTCCTAATTTCTCTCAAAAATTAACTTCCACCAACTATCGTTTGTGGCGTACGCAGATTGAGCCAACCCTTCGTGGCGCAAATTTGTTTCATCATATCGATGGATCAGTTTCCCCTACCACTCCCACTGTTGCCGCTGCTGGTAATGCCTCAGAGACCACCGAGAAGCTTAATCCTAATTATTGTCCACGGTGTCAACAAGATCAATGCATCCTGTCATGGATCGCCTACTCTGTCTCTGACTCTCTGCTGCCTTAAGTCGTGGGCTACCATACTGCACGAAAAGTCTGGGATCGGCTTGCTCGCATTTATACTTCTGGATCGAGAGCCCAGGTCAAGCGTTTAAAGACCTCTCTGTATAGAATCACGAAGGGATTCGACTCTATTGGCTCATACCTTTAGCGAGTCAAGGTACTCAAAGATTAACTTACTACTCTTGGACACATTATTTTAGAGGATGACCTAATTGATTGTGTTCTGAATGGGCTTGATGATGAGTTTCGGCCCTTTGCTCATGCGATTGAATCCTAACTGGATCCAATCACTCTGGAAGATCTGCATGCGTACCTCCTATGTGAAGAGATGAATCTCATGCGAGCTTCTCCTCAATCTGTCGAGCTGATTCCATCGGCCAACTATGCCCGTGGTCGAGGGGGCGCATCCCGTTGTGGGCGGGGAAAGTCTTCTAGTGGTGGTCGTAGCTTTCATCATTTTGGGGGCTCAAACCACAAATATGGTGGGCCTGGTATTTTAACTTGTGCGCCTCAACATGAGGCTGGCCGTGGGTCTTCTCACGGATCCACTAGGGATGTTAATTTTCATTATGGTCCCTCTAATAATCTAGATATACAATGTCATAACTGCAGGGGATTTGGCCATATCTCAAAATATTATTCATCAGCTTGTCAATCTGGTTCAGCCTGCTCTACTCTTTAAGCCCACCACGCATCATCTCCACAGTCTCAATGGGTACTGAATTTGGGTACTATCCATCATATGATGTCCGATCTTTGGAATCTAGCCATCCACTCTGTGTATAATAGTTCGGAGGAGGTCACTTTTGGTAATGGACTCACCTTACCTATTTCTGCTACTGGTCGTATGTTTCTTCCATTATCTAAGTCTAAGTAATCTTCGTCCAACTTCTTACACGTTCCAAATGCCTGCACTAACCTTGTTTCGTTAAGTGCTTTAACTAGAGATAACCCTGTCATTATTGATTTTATTCGTGGCCAATTTTTTGTTAAGGATCAGGTTACGAAAGAGGTTCTTCATCAAAGCCGGAGTAGTGGTGGTCTATAACCTCTTCAGATCAGTCCTCCAGTTCATGTCAACCTTGCGTACCTTCCCTTTCTATCTGGCATCAGCGTTTAGGCCATGCCAATATCTTGGCCATTAAATATGCCTTGAGATCTCATTCTATTTCATTTTCTAATAAGACTCTTTTGTCATTATGTCATGGTTGTACTGTTGGCAAAATTCACAAGTTGCCATTTCATGTTTCTATTTCCAAAATAAGTGGCCCATTGGATCTTATTTGTAGTGATGTTTGGGGGCCTGCTCCTATTTCCTCAATTGATGGCTATTCATATTATGTTCTCTTTTACGACCATTACAGTAAATTCATTTGGTTGTATCATTTGCGTCGTATGTCTGAGTTGCTTGCTATTTTTACCAAATTCTGTACCTATGCTGAAAAACACTTTGCCCGCGTATCAAATGTTTTCAATCTGATCAGGGTGGGGAGTACCAAGCACTTACTCAATATTTGTCCACTCATAGCATTGAACATCGCATATCTTCTCCCTACACACCTGAACAAAATGGGTGCACTAAACGTAAACACCGACATGTTGTTGAGACTGGACTTGCCATTTTACACCATACTGCTATTCTGTTATGTTATTGGACTTACATCTTTGAATCTGTAGTGTACCTTATCAACCGTCTACCTACATCGCGACTTGACAACTAATCGCCTTATCAAAAATTGTTTGGCGACTTACCATCACTTTCTCATATGTGGATAATTGGATGTTTATGTTACCCATGGTTGCATCCTCTTACTAAGTCAAAATTGCAACCTCGTTCCTTACCCTGTATTTTTTTTGTTATAGCAAGCAGCACAAAGGCTATCATTGTCTAGATTTTATTTCCCATCGTATGTATATATGTCATCATGTTCTTATTGACGAATCCATTTTTCTATTTCAAGATCTGACGTTTATGCCTGGTTACGCCCGAAAACCTAGTACCCGGACTCATTCTACTTTTGATGTGGTGGGCTCGTCTATGCCTCTTAATCCATCGCTCCTATTGCCTATTTTTGGATTTCCCACTCCTTTTATAGTGAATGGGCATGCATCCTCCATTTCTTCTGATGGGCTATCTATTCAGCCAAATGATGAGTCCTCCTCGGATAATGATGACCCGACACCAAGTGACACTACGGCTGAGTCACTAAATTTTCCCACCAATGGGCCAGATGGGCCACTGAATCCATACAATAATGGGCCCTCCTCGCGTGCGACTTGTTCTATCCTGACTCTCCCACCTGAGAGTTCTACTACCTATAAACTTTAGGTGTACAGCCGATGTTCTAAACCTACTGCTCCACTACCGTCGGTACCAACCCCACCTGCTACTCCACCAACATTGGTACCAACCCTAGCTGCTGCACCGCATAGTTTTTGCCGATGATGGTCACTCGATCAAAGTCTGGATCTCTCCCTCCTCGTGCTCATGTTGCTACGCTTCCCACTGGACATGCTAAGGGTCTTGCTAATCCTAATTGGAGACAAGCCATGGCTAATGTGATTATGGCTCTACTCCATAATGGGACTTGGAGTTTGATTCCTCCGAACCCTCGCTTCAATGTTTTAGGTAACAAGTGGGGTTTTCAGATTACAGAAAATTTGGATGGCTCTATTGCTCGTTAAAAGGCGTGACTTGTTGCAAAAGGATTTTAGCAGCAGCCTGGAATTGATTTTACTGAGACATTCAGCTCAGTGACAAAGCCAGCTACGGTTAGGCTCATCTTGTCTCTTGCTGTATCTGGCAACTGGCTCATTCGACAGCTTGACGTCTCAAATGGCTTTCTTCATGGCTTACTAAGTGAGCGTGTTTATATGAAGTAGCCACCTGGTTTGTGGATCTGGATCATCCATATCATGTGTGTTATTTATTGAAGTCACTCTATGGCCTTAAACAGGCACCACGCACGTGGTTTCATTATCTTCGCACAACCTTACTCTCCTTTGGTTTTTGGGGCTCTCACACCACTCTTCCCTCTTCTATTATCGTCATGGCTCGGTATGCATTGTGATACCCCAAAAATGATATGTTCTGTCTGAAAGCCTTATGTGATTCAATTGTTACTATCCATATCAACAAGGTGCACCTTTTTTTGGGCACACATCTTGAGAGAACTCCAAAGTTAAATGTGTTTGGCCGAGAGTATGATCAGGATGGGTGACCTCCTGGGAAGTTCCCGGGATGCGTGTGAGTGAGGACAAAATATGCTAGAAAAGAACCGTGTTGGTCTGTAGAGATAATCGATCAGATCACAGGGTGTTTCATGCATATTTGTCCTTATCTATGTGGATGATATATTAGTTATTGGGAATAATTTACAGCTACTGGACTAGCTCTTCAGACAAAGTTTTTGTTGAAGGACCTTAGTTCTCTTAATTATTTTTTGGGTATTGAAGCCCAATGTACATCCTAGGGACTGTTTCTATATCAAGCCAAATATGTTGACGATATTCTTCGCAAGGCAAAGATGCATAGTTCCAATCCTATGGCTACGCTGGCAGCTACTTCTGACTCTCGGGCCACTTCTTGTGACATGTGTAATCCGGATCTTTATCGTCAAGTGGTAGGCTCGCTGCAATACTTGGGAGTCACACGGCCAGAGATTACTTTCTCTATTGGGCGAGCATCTTAGATCATGCATTTGCCCACATCAGAACGCTTGGCTTTTGTGAAGCGTATATTACGTTATCGTTGTGGCATTAAATGGCTTACTTCTTCGACCATCTACGGATCGGTACCTCTCGGGATACTCTGATGCTGACTGGGATAGTTATTCTCTTGATCGGTGATCTATCACTGGTTACGCCATCTTCCTGGGTCCCAATATAATCTCGTGGACCTCTCGTAACCAATGTTCTATCTCGCGCTCCAGCAAAAAAGCTGAATACCGTGTACTAGCTACCGCTTTGGAGATCATATGGATTCAATCTTTACTTGGTGAAATTGGTCTCCCATGTTCTCAACCACCTGTTTTATGGTGCGATAACTTGGGTGCCACCTATCTCGCTGCCAACCCCATTTTTCATCAATGATCAAAGCACATGAAAATTGATTACCATTTCTTGCGTGAGAGAGTTTCTGATGGCCGATCCCCAACCCACTCAACTCAACTTCTCGCAGATTTTGTTCTAGCCAATGGCGGTCCTAGTTGAGCCTACTACAAAGGTGCTTCCCAGTCACGTTCTTCACCCCAAAGCTTCCTATCGGGTCAATGATGAATTCCTTGTGCCCCATTGCATTTGTGAGTTGTAAACTCACGCAAATGAACACGGCTCCCAATTAAACCCTTTAATTCCACTCATTAACGTTCTACCCTAATGATAACTAACTTAGGCTTTTCACCGGGGCCTCTCAAATCCTCTTGATTTTTCTCCTCGGTCTCTTGAGCCAATTCTAGCCAAATAGTGGGATAGCTCCGTGGGTTCCTAATTTGTCATGTGTTTCAGATGCCACAAGATTAATTAGTGAGTACTTTGGTGAGTTAGTCGTAAACCCAACTACTAAGGTAGTCTTCAAACCAAAGGCATTAAGCTCGGGTCCCACTAGATTATTTGGCAAGTGTCTAAGGGAAGTTTAAGCTAATAACTCTCATCCTAGCCCTATTAACCAAAAGCATTAAGACCTCCCACTAACACACAACCTAATAATGAAAACCCATTCAGAACCGAGTCAATCAGGGTGCACTTAAGGCAACCAACCTAAAAGAACTTCTCACACATCATCAATGTAAACATAAATGTATTGGATAAGAAAGCCATGTCACAAAAACTAAAATAGAGAGAGAGAGATAGAGGGTGGCTCAATGATTGTAGCCTTCAAGGTCCCTTTTCATCCTAGCTCTTAGCCTCCACCCAAGTATGGAGAGCTCCTCTCTTAATATTCTCTCTCTAAACTAGTGTCTTGAGAATCCAAAATGTCAAAAGCTCCCTAGGGTTAGGGATGAGATGCTATATATAGGTGAACCCTCAAAACTCTCAAAAGTGGCCATAAAAGACCAAAATATCCTTAAGTTCAGATTACATTTTTGGGCATAAAATGCGAGAGTGCCGAGTGGCATTGGAATTGCCAAGCGATGGCAATAAGTTCTTCTCTCTCTTTCGCGACTCGGTACCGTTCATCAGAATAACACGTCGGGTGCCAGGGTAATTTCGTTCGGTAGTTGGATTACCACCGGCAGGATCTACTTCTGGATGATCTTCCTCTTTGATAAATTGCCAAACGATATTCATGAGATGTTTGGGCGACACCTCAGGGATTTGGGCGAGTTTCGCTATTTAGCGAGTACCGTGCAGTGCTGAGACTGCCGTTCGACATTGTTTCCTTCCTTGTATAGATTATCGTTCGATACTTCGATAGGATCTGGGCAGTAGCACTGGCTGTGTTTCTCTTCATCTCCTTAGGCGAGTGCTGGGCGGCATCAGCTTCTGCCGTCCGACAGTTAAACATCTTAGCATCATTCCTCTTCTTTTCCTTTTCGTCCAAAAGTTCTTATTTTGCTTATATTTCCTACAAAAGATACGAGAGCACAACAAATTAAGACATTCGAGGCAACAGACTATAAAATGGCTACAAAAACTCAAAACTAGACATTTTGGACAAAAAAATGACCAAAAAAGACCTCCAATAGACCATGTCAACTGAGTTTTTTTGACACTCATCAAGCGACTCAAGGTTTACTACAACCTCTTCTAATACCAGCTGGAGCATGGCAAGATGTATCATTGGATTTCATAGAGGAACATCTTAATTCTCTGAAGAAGGATACTATTTTGTAGTGGTACATATGTTTACTAAATATGCTCATTTCATAGCACTTTTACATCCATTTTTAGTACTCCAAGGTTCCAAGAGCTTGTTGGATGATTGTTTTAGGCTACATGGCATTCCTAAGAGTGTGGTATGTGATAGGGATAAAATTTTTACAAGAGAAGTTTGGCAGGAGCTGTTTACTCTCTTTGGCACCGCAATTTGAGTACAACCTTCCACAGTGAGTCAGATGGCCAAACAGAGAGGGTGAACATGTGTTTGGAAACATATTTGAGGTACTTTTATTTTGAGAAGCCTGAAGCTTGGAATATGGTTGTTTTTAGCTGAGCTTTGATACAATACTAATTATCATATCTCACTTAAGATGTCCCCTTTTGAGGCTTTGTATGAATATACTCACTTTGAGCAACCTGGTTTGAATGTGCAACAAAGCACAATTACAGCAGTTGATGAGTTCTTAGCTGATAAAGCTCGAGCTTTGTAGGTCATTTCTGAGAATTTAAAGGTAGCTGATGAAAGTGCAGGCAGATAAAAGAAAATTAGAGAGCCAATTTGTCGTTGGAGATTGGATTTTCTTAAAATTGCGGTCGTATAGACAGACTTTAGTTGCCATGAGGAAGAATTTGAAGTTAGCAGCAAAGTATTATAGACCTTTTGAGATGTTGAAGAAGGTTGGTTATGTTAGAGATGTCGAGAAATTAAAGAGGAAACGATTTGTGGGCTTGTTTCCTATTCTATTCGGACTAGCTTTTGGACTCTTAATTTGACCTAGATAGCTTACTTGATGTACAAGGGTTTGCCTCTATATAAAGGCATATTACCCTAAGATTTTGTATAGCTTTGTGACTTGGATCCATCAATAAAATTTCTCCTTTCTCACCGTGGACGTAGGCACTAGGCCGAACCACGTTATCTCTTGTGTCCGTGTTCTTTGCACGTTTTGTTCTCTAGTTGCTGAATTCATAACAATTGGTATCAGAGCTTGGGTTGGAGGATGACGGACGGCGCGAAGTTTGCTTTTGTGAAGTTCGATAGTTCTTTGAATTTTGGGTTATGGCAAAGGCGTGTCAAGGATCTCCTCGTGCAACAAGGGATGGTCATCACGCTCTCTTAGAAGAAGCCCGAGAAGATAGAGGAGCAAGAGTGGAAGGAGATGGGAACTAAAGCAGTGGCGATAATTCGCTTATGCTTGGCGGATGATGTGATGTATCACGTCATAGATAAGGAGTCACCAGCTGAGGTATGGAAGAAATTGGAGGCAAGGTATATGTCTAAGTCTTTGTCGAACAAGCTTTATCTTAAGCAAAGATTGTACGGGCTCTAGATGAAGGAGGGCTCAGATTTGAGCCAACACATTAATGGTTTCAGTCAACTTGTGAGCGACTTGAGAAAGGTTGATGTGAAGTTTGAGGAAGAAGACAATGCATTGTTGCTGCTGAATTCTTTACCTGGCTCCTACAAAAATTTGGTTACAACTCTAACTTGGGGGAAGGAGTCCCTAGTGTTGGAAGATATCACAAGTGCTCTGCTAGGGTTTCATCAAAGAAGAAAAATTGGTGATGAACAAGTGGAAGGGCTTGTTGTGAGGGGTAGCCATGGTGATCGTAGTGGGGCAAAAGACAGGAAGGGATCCAAGTCGTGGTCAAGGAGGTTCAAGGAAAATTACTTTGAGTGTGGAGAAAAAGGGCACGTAAAGAAGGATTGTCCAAAAAGAACTCGAGATCACGAGATAAAAGGATCAGGTTCCGTGAATGTGGCCTCACAGTCGGACGGGTCGGATGGTGATCTTCTTTCTGTTTTGTCAAGTCCAAAGTATTCTGATTCCTAAATTTTGGATAGCGCTTGCTCTTTCCACATAACGCCCAAGAGAGGGTGGTTCGACACCTACAAGTTCGTTGATTCAGGTATGGTAACTATGGGTGATGGTTCTACTTGCAGAATTGCTGGCATAGGTGATATCCAAATCAAGATGTGGGATGGTGTTGAGAGAAAATTGTGTGGGGTTAGGCATATTCTGAAGTTGGAGAGGAATTTGATCTCGTTAGGAGCCTTGGATTATAGTGGGTACAACTATAATATTGTAGGCGGGCTAATGGACGTGGAGAAGGATACTGTGGTGGTGATGAAGGGTGAAAGGAATGCGAGGAACACCTATAGGTTAGTGGAGAATACGGTTGTAGGTAGAGTCACATCGTTGGGTTCTGATAGATGGGAGAAAAGCTCTTGTGTGATGGAGCAAAAGCTTGACATGAATGGTTTGAGTGGAATTGGGATTCGCGGAGATAAAGTTAGCAAGTTCCCGCTATGGTTGTCTAAAGAGACATGCACGTCAAAGGTATTGGGTAGATTTTGCATGGAGAATGCGAAGCTGTTCGTAGCACCACGGGCGAATCGGGTATCTCACTCAAGGCCGAATGGTGGAGTTCGTGACATGTCGAGGGTTTTACTTGGTAGAACAAAAGGTTGCCCTTTGTATGCTATGGCATGTAGCATTGGTATGAGGCAAGAAGTCTCGCGGAAAAGTAGTTCGAGGTTGTGGAGCATGGGGCTGACCAAAAAATAGAGGACGCGTCTATTGGTCGCGAGGTTGCTTCAGCAAGTGGACTTGCTAGTTGGGGTTCAATGGAGATTGGAGAGAATAGGCCAAGCGATCTCGGAAGTTCGAGCTTGAGGGCTGACTCCATGTGATTGAACGGAAAAAGGTGGTGAGAAAGTTGAGATGGTATTATTGATGGCGGTGTATCTATGGTCAATGTGGAGCTGGTAGAGTCGGTTTGGTTTCTCAGGTTCTCATAGTTCTTCATGTGGCGGTATTTCATCAAGATGGAGTTTGTTAAAGTTCGGATAGAGCTTCATGGTTCATCCACAAGATGATTTCTCGCTAAGGTAGAGATTGTTAGAGATGTCGAGAAATTAAAGAGGAAATAATTTGTGGGCTTGTTTCCTATTCTATTCGGACTAGCTTTTGGACTCCTAATTTGACCTAGATAGCTTACTTGATGTACAAGGGTTTGCCTCTATATAAAGGCATGTTACCCTAAGGTTTTGTATAGCTTTGTGACTTGGATCCATCAATAAATTTTTCTTTTCTCACCGTGGACGTAGGCACTGGACCTAACCACGTTATCTCTTGTGTCCGTGTTCTTTGCGCATTTTATTCTCTAGTTGCTGAATTCATAACAGGTTCTGCCTCATATAAGTTGCCATTGCTGATAGGAAGTGCCATTCATTCTGTTTTCCATGTTTCTCTACTGAAAAGTGGAAAACTACCTGATGCAATCATGCTACCTAAACTACCATAAATGATTACAGAAAAGCAAAGTCAAGATTATGATTACAGAAAAGCAAAGTCAAGATTTACCCTTCATCTTTGTTAGCAAGGAGGAAGATTGAGAGGCATCATCAACTTCATGAGGAAGATTTGGTTGCTTGGTGCAATCTCAGCGACAAAGATGTTACTTGGAAAGACTTTGAAGATTTGAAGCCTTGATTTCAAGATTTCAAGTTTTCTGAACTTTGAGGGAAAGGTTCTTATTGTGAGATGGGAGATGTTAAGTGATTGAAAAGTAGTTTTGGTTGCTAGTTGTGGCGGGAAAATAAGCAAGGGTATTCTTGTAAATAAGTAGTCAACAGTGGGGTATAATTAAGAGGATTAGAGAAGGTAGGGACTATTCTGAAACTTTGTAATTCTAAATCTTCTAACGGCGATACCGCCTTTCCCTCAATTTCTTCTTCTTTTGTCTCTCTCTTTTTTTTTGAGATTGGGATCAAATTTAGTACTGGAGTGACCTTTCCATTACGGTCCTGGAGAGCGAACCATTTTATCATAACTGAGTTAACCATTTTGTCATACCTCAGCGAACCATTTTATCATAACTACGCGAACCATTTTATCCGTGAAACCATTCTATCATAACTGGGCGAACCATTCTATCATAACAAGGCAAACTATTTTATCCAACCCTTTTTATCCCGAGCGCGGTCCCTATTTTTTTGAGACGGTTCTGTGAAACCATTTTATCATAACTGAGCGAATCATTCTACCATAATTAGGTGGACCATTATATCATAACATGGCGAATAATTTTATCTCCTAGTACGGTCCTCGAGTATTTTACACATCCAGTACCGAATCCACTTCCTCCTCTGGGATTAGGCAAGAACATTACATATACTAATGTGTGAGAAAACTCCATGATAATTTTTGTTACCGATTTTTTGTTATTTAACTCCATGGTAATTTTTCAAGTACATGTAAAAACTAAAGTGCACTAAATTGAAATTTTGTCAAAATAATACAAGAAAGGTGTTTCGCTGCCAATAAAATATGACCATTTCAGACTATCTATTAATTAGTGGATAGGACTAATAATATTTATCTTTAAAAAAAGGTGTGACAACTAATATTGGAGGTTTATTTTAAAAAAAATACTGTTTCGTTTCGATATACAAAACCTACCAAAAAGATGATATAAATAACAGAAGGAAAAGTGTGAATGAAATTATTTCAAGCGCCGGTGCCCGCTTATTTTAAAACCGGTGCTCATTTAAAATTCGATGCGAATTGGTAATGGGTTGTAGTCTTCCTCCTTTTCTGTAAGCACACGCATCAAGATGATTACATCAACCAACTCCTTTTTTTAGGAATAAATGCCATTTAATCTCATTATTTGCACAAAAAGAGCAATTAGCATCTCATACTTAAAATTGAATCAGATAGTACTCTCTATTTTACAAAATAGGTCAATTAAAATCCTAAGACCAATATTTTGACACGTCACCAACTATGTGGCTTCTGCGTGTAACACTTTCTTTGTGGTCAGGGCAAAGAGAAGGTGGAGGTGGGGGACTTTTAGAAATGGTAGAGAATGGAAGTTGAAGATGGTGTTCTTGGATGAGCTTGGTGGGACATTGGAGAGAGAGATACGGGAAGAGAGAAAATGAGATTTTTTATATTTCTAATTTTTATAGAAAATATTTTATCATATTTATTACTTTTAAATTAGCATCAACTTTGCTCTCTCCCGCGGTTTCTCACATGAGTCATCATCGAAAGTGACTGCCAACCGGTGATTCTTTCTCTCAGGCAGACCCGGATCGAAGTGACAAAGGATTGATAATTGCGGATTGCTTGGAGGCTGCTTCAAGTTTGGACGATTGTTATTTTTCATTTTGTGAGGCGAGAAGGCAATAATGCAGCTCATACTATAGCTAAAGCTCGATTAATGTCGGGCTCTTCATCTATGTACTTTTCTTTGCCTCCGCCAGAACTTGTTCCTGTTCTGGAAGTGGATATGCTGTAATCTTTCCTTGGATATCAATGAATGAACGAAATATTTTCCAAAAAAAAAAAGTGCCAACAACCCTTTTGAGTGAAGCCAAGTTAACTTATTATTCTATTATTGACCCACTTTCCTTCTACCTTCCCTCCTATTGGAACATCATAAATTTAATGCAACCGCAGCTAATTAGAAAAGCTCACATCCACAAGTCATTTATTGAAAATATTTAGACTAAATATTTTAACCTTTTTTAGTTGCAATTACATTCAAGAATATCCGATTTATTCCAGCTAGCACGCCTCGGGATTAATGGGATCACAGAATATTGAGGAACAGAACGGCCACATTAATTAATGAACGAGCCACCCACTAGTTCAATTCAAGAATATGTTCAATTCAAAATTTAATATTCAGAGTTTTATCACATTTTTAATTGAGTATAATTCAAATTTGAATTATTTAACATAGAAAATATTTAAATATTAGGGTGTTTTGACAAAAATTAGTATCCAAAATTTTGTCATTTTTTAAATTGGATATAACTTGAAAATAGATTAGTTAACACATAAAATATTTAAAAACCAAGTTGTTTTGAAAAAAAAATAATAACCATAAACAAGTGGAAATCTAATTAATTAATTCAAGACTACATCCTTCTAAACTTAGCTCTCTCAAGATTGTAAGGAATCTGTTAGGTAAATAAATGAGGAGAAAATGTTATAGTACAATTAACACATAGAATTAAAAAATAATAATAAAATTTGAATATAAAATCCCTCTAAATTTGTGAAATCCTAGTTATCGAATGTATAAAATCATATATGAACATGTGTTGAGGTACAAAAATAATCTCAAAATTTGTCAACACATCTCGAAGTGACCAGTGAGCGGTGACCTGTGTGGTCTGGAAGAGACCGGTGCCTTGGGGCTTCGAAGACCGGTCGAAATGAGGAAATTGGTCTTTGGATGATAACGTCCATCCTTGGTAAATTGGTCGTTACTTTGGAATCATAGATCAAAATGAGGAAATTCTTGTGGCCGTGGGTAGATAAGACCTATATCTACAACTTTTTTTAGTATTGCATAATTTGGATCAGCAGCACGTCTAAACAGAGCGACAAGTCCCGGTGTTGGTTTGTTTGATGAGTTCTGTCAGACTTTGATAGATCAGTCATATCTTTTGAGTTGGACATCGGATTGAGCTAATTTCTTTGGTTATGGAAAGGCAAGACAAAGCCTTACAACTTTATAGTTTATGATATCTCCAGATTCGATGCGGAACAAGGTCAAAAGTCTATTACAACGTGGCATCCGCTTTGGGTTTGAAACTAGAAGGACACCACCCGTTTTGGGGGCAAACCGGAAGGACACCACCCGCTTTGGGGGGGTCATCGAGAACCTGGCCTAGGGCGTTGGTCATCGAGTACCTGGCCTGGGGTTTGGTCATTGAGCACTCGACCTGGGGCATTGGTCATTGAGCAGCCCACCTGGTCATCGAGCAGTCAACTTGGATTGGATGATGCCCGCTTTAGACTACATCTCGGGAATGGTCGCTTGGGCCGGTGTCTTAGGAGAGTGCCCGCTTTAGGTTACAAAGCTGATGGGCGGCAATGCAGAAAGGCCACTTTGGGTCTAAGGGAGCCGCTTTGGTCCCGCTTCGTGTAGAGGAAGCCCACTTTGTACCTGGTGATGGAAGCCCGCTTGGGTTTACAAAATGGCGGTCTGGTTAAAAACTTAGACTTGGCATGATGAATATTTTGGCAAGAACATTCGAGAAGGATGAGTCGGTCAAGGATTTTTTTTGTTGAGTCGATTTCCTATCTTGGTGGCAGCTTTGCTATATTGGTGCACCATCGGTTTGCCTATTATATGCCAGGTTACTTGGCGGGCACGACTTGGTTGTTCTTGTTTAAGGTAGGATTTTCTTATCTTTGGACATCGATCTAGAATTTTCCTACACCAAGCCGGATCAAATCTCCCTACATTGGCAACAGTCATAAATTAAGCCAGATTTGGTGGGATTCGATCTTGGTCAGAAATTTTCCTATTTTGTGTCGAGATCTTCGTACATTGGAGGCGGCTTAGGGTTTTCCAAGGCCGGGGCTGGACTAAGGCATTCTCTATATAAGGACGGCTTGGGCAAAGGAGCGGGACACCCATCAACACAACAACAAACCCTACTTCACTTATCTTTGTCGCTTTTACTTTTCATAGTGTGGCCTAGCATAGCTTAGCCTTAGCATAGCACTTTTTACTCCTTCTCTGTTAGGCCAACCTTGGGACGACCACTCCGGATCCGTTTCAGTTATTTGACGTTCTTATACCCCTTTTCCCCGTAACACCATGGCAAAAAATTTACATGAAGTCATAGTTTAACAAGTCTATTTACAGCTAGACTTGGTCCTCGCTTCCCCCCAGATGTTCTCCGATGGAAGTTTTCAGATAATGGCACGTACAATGTCTGTTCTGGCTATCATAATGATTTTGGTATCTTGTGGAACTCCGCCGGTATTACTCCCGCCATTACCACTAATCCGGACGTTCTTATGGCGATTATTGGACAATAATATACCAGTTCGAGATAACTTCCAGAAAAGAGGGCTGGTGATAAACCTGTTGTGTCCACTGTGTCAAGCTTCTCCGAAATCCATTGCTCACTTATCCATTCACTGATTGAGAACTCTAAATCTCCTGACGAGAGCGGGCTTCCCCTCCGGCCTTCAGCAAAGTCAGATCTACCAAATTATAAAAAAAAAAAACCAATACCGATCCCGAACCAAAATTATTTCGGTATCTACCGAATACCAAATTATAATTTCAGTATTATACAAAAAATCTCGAAAATACCAAAATTTGCAACAACAAAATTAAACAAAATCTTAATTCCTAAATCAAAACCGCTTCAACCTCACCTCTTTTTTCCTTGAGAGCAACACCAACGTTATTAAGTTCTTATGCCTTTACATCATCCCCAAAATTCACAATCTAATTAGATAGAAATTAGCACACATCAATTAAAACAAATTCATAACATTGACATGCATCAAGTGAAAACTTAAATTAGACACAAACTAACAATATATTGCAAACCCCCAAAATACGAAACCCTAAATAAATAAAAAATCACTAATTAAAATAAGTCAGATAGAGAAGAGGAGAGGAGCGTGGTGGAAGAGGGCGGCCACGATGGTTGCCGATTGCTATCTCGTGGTGGTGGTTTGCCGGAGTGGGGAAGTGTGTGGATTAAAGAAGAAGAAAAATGGAAGGGGGCATAACTGAGGTGAAGGGAAAAAAGAGGAGAGGGAGAGGTTTATTATTGAGAGGTGGAAAAAGGGGAGAGGGGTGTTCACCTTTTATATAGTTGGTAAAATTACACTTTAGTATTTTGGTATTTATCTTCAGTATAATACTAGTATATACCAAAATTATACCGAATACCAAATTTCACTGAAATTTCTCAAAAGTCGATACCGAATTAAATCACGTAAACCAAAATATCGATCCCAAAATTTCAAATACCGAAAAAAATACCAAAAATCTTGAATACCGAATGCTCACCCCTAATCCCAGATGGGGCGAACTTTCGATTCAGCTTTGCCCGAAGTACTTCAAATATGCTAGCGCATGCGCCAGCTAAGATGGAAGAACCATTTAGTGAGGTTGCGGAGTTCTTTTCTACCCCTCCAGCCGAAATTATTGATGTAATTGCTTTGGATGTACGGACTTTGCTTTGATGAAGTATGAATGAAATGATATGTTGTCTCTAAAAAAAAGTCTATTTACAGCTAGAGGGGGGACAAATCCGTTTTTGAGCATATTGGAAGGGGGGGTGTATCTAACCGGTGACAAAACGGATAAGTTGCATTCAAATTGACCCCAACGGCAATGAGGAAGAGGAGAGTGCAGTTATTGGTTGAAACAAGATCGAGTTACTTCAAAATGAATGGGGTGTCATTGCGTCGACGATCATGGTGAGTATCTAGCGTGCCACGTCAAATCGGATTGTGATATAGACCATTGTTTTCGAGACGGCAGTCTGACCGGTCGGATTGCGAATCGAAGCCAATAGCGGATCAAAAAACCAAGTTCGAACGGTTACCTAACAAACCGAAAGATTTCCGGTCAGACCGGGCAATTGGCTCAAATTTTTGACCCGAAAAAATTCAGTTTGTTAAGTTTGACCAAAAAATCAACCCAAAAATTAGATTTCACCCAACCCAACCCAACCCAAAAAATCAAATTTTATACTCGATTTTTCTAAATCAACACAAAATAAACTAAATCTACAAAGATAATTATACTAAATATGAAATAAATTTACCAACATTTCAAGAATATTAATTTTTAAACCTATTATTTACTAAATATATATATAATAAACTACCAGTCCAATCACCAATTTGACCGGTCCGACCAGTTGACCCAAAGAACGGACCAAAATCCGGGTCACTCTCCGGGTCGTTTTTGAAAACAATGATATAGACTACCACCCCAATATCCTTCTAATCCGATGTCAAATGCCTTGATCCATATGGGAATCTGTCCAGTCCAATCTTGAGTCGCTAATACGACTGATTGATGCTAAATCATTTATGCACTTTGGATGAATGTATTATTTAAATTATACTTACAAATGTGGATCGTCACTTCCTTTCCAGATTTCTCTTTTCCTGGAAATCCAGTTTACATGAGCCATGGATTATCCAGCTAGCTGGCTGGATTTTGTCTTCCTGGTGGAAATCTAACCAACACAGACCCAATGGTTTGCCATAATTTTTTTGGTATATTAACAACTCATATGTAGCAAAAGCTAAATCAACATCTCCAACTCATGCATACCAAACAACTCTCGATAAGCTCGAAATCGAGACCAATAACGTACTAAGTGATCAACAGTTGCCATAGATAATTAAATACCAAGCAAGCAGACACCAAAAGCTTCAATGTGAAACATAAACTTCGCGGACAGTTACTACCATTCGAAACAGCAGATAGGTAGAGAACGAGCGTACCTGAGGAGCGAATGTTAAATTCGAAGTTCTGCAAATCCAAGTACATTCAGTAAGATTCCTCAAAACTCACTCAGACACATCTCTCCAAAGAACCAGCAGGTACAAAATAATCATAATCTTGAAAAGATCAGAAAGACCATCAAGAAACTCAGTTGACAACACTGCAAATTAAATCAATGGAAACGGAAGCTTCAAAATGGGCAACAGCTAATGAGAACCACCCTGTTCGAGCCCCGGACAATAACCGCTAATCCAAACTAGCTGAAAATCTCATAAGCCTTACTCTAAAGGACACACCAAAACCCAAATAGGGCCTCACTCCACCTAGTAAAGCACTAACCATTACGCCACAGCAGCTCGAATCAACATAACCCGTACATCTAACCCCATGATAAGAATAGACATCACACAACATGCCCTCAATCGAGCAACGTAAGCGACTAGTGCCATTAACAATAGGTTTCATAACATAACACCTTATCAACCTAATCCAATAACCTAAAGAAACCTAAGACGGTCACCAAATCAAATTAATTCGACGGATGTCATCAACCCCCTAAACCTGTCTACAGGTACAGAAACCACAAACTTAGCTCTTTCTTTACACACACAAGATACCCTTTAATACTGTCATTATACCGATCTCGCATCAATACTCCTTGTCACCATTGGATCCCGCTGTGGATCGATGATGGTGCTGCAGCTGCAGCTGCTGCTGGATCTTCCCGCCACTGCCTTTCTTGATCTTCTCGAGCTGGATCTGCGTCTCCGTGAAGATCCTCATACGCTCCATCTCCAAATCCTTAGCGAACTTCATCCTTTGCTTCTCCAAATCCACCATCTGCCTCAACTTCTCCCTCTCCACCTTCTCATAAACCTCCCCGAACCGCTCGATCGCCTGAGCTAACCGCCTCATCCCCTCCCCTCCACCACCACCACCGCTGCCTCCGCCACTTCCTCTATCCACACCGATCCCCTCCTCCTCCTCCATCTCATCGTCCTCGTCCTCAGCCTCCCCCTCCTCCTCGCTATCCGAATACGCAGCCGCTGCAGCCGCCGCGGCTGCCATCGCGGGGTAGTTCTTTCTCAGAAACCCCCCGTCGTCCCTCGGCATCGGCCTCTTCTGCGGAAGCGCCACGATCCCCACGCCTCCTTCCGGCGCCGGCGACCTTCCGATCGGCAGCGCCAGGGGAGGCGACGGGGAAACCGACGCCTCCGGCGGCTTCTTCCCGGAAAAGCCAGATCCGATCAGCGAGTCCATCCTCTCAAAGAACGGCCAGTTCGACGCAACCGCTCCGTTGGACGAAACTACCCTCGCCTTCTCGGCCTTGTACTTCTTCTTAATCGTGTCGATCCGGTTCTTGCACTGCACATCCGTCCGGTGCGTCTTCTTCGTGTGGCCGTGAAGCCCGTTGACGGCGTCGGCGACGTCCTGCCAGTCCTTCTGCCGAAGATTCCCTCGGCTAAGCTCCATGAACCGGCTCCCCCAAGCGTCGACAAGCGTCGACGTGGCCTCCTCGCTCCAGCAGTCCTCGCGGATCGGGAGCGGCCGCTGGTTCGGGGACGGCGCCGAAGTAACCGCCTCGGTCAGGTCACCCATCTCCGTTAGTTGACGGCGGCTACGGTTATCTAGGTTTTTTCCTTTTTCTCTCGTCTAGGTTTGGTTCGGTAAGCCGTTTGTTTTAATGAGGGAGAACGGGGAAAGCGTGGGCATAACGTTAAAGCGGGAATCGGCGCGTCGCCGGACGCACGTGGGGACAGAGAGTGGGGAAGGAGTAATAGAAAGAGAGAGGAAAAGGGGTGGATTGAAAGAGAGAAGCAGTCGCCGGGATGGGAGCGCGTGGGGATAAGTCATCGGGATGTGCCTCAGCTTATTGCTTGTCCGCCACCCGTGCCCTTCTCAGATACCCAATTGCGTCTCCGTTTACCAATCCTAATTTCATTTGGAAAGAAGTTTATTTTATTATTTTCTGATTTCATGCTTTTCTACACAAGTATTACATAATTTTATTTTATTTATTTTAATTACTGAACTATCCCAAATTTGTATTACACGTAAAAACTATAATTAATGTTACTTTTTACTCTTTTTTTTAGAAGGTAATGCTACTTTTTACTTGCTGGGCGGGGATTATCACCTCTCGACGCATCATCGTTCTCTCTTATGAGGCGTTAATGGATTAAAAAAGTATGCAAAAAAAAATTAACTTTAATGTTTTTTTTGAAGAAATTTCATTTTTTTCGTTTTTATCATTTTTTTGAGAAAAAGATTTCTCAAGATCACACTTTTAGTAACAACAAAAAGTAATAAACTTTGAATTTTAAAAACTCTATCGTCAAAAAATAAAAAAAATGAAATCACGAGTAATTAGTCTAATAAGATATTAAAACACATGTCACTAGAATAAACTTTTCATTATAATTTTTAAATCAACTACGTGAGCGCCGCATATGGTGAATCAAGGTGAAATTTGGGTAAATGAAAATTATTAATTTTAGGGTTTTAATGTTGAGAATTTTGAAAGAGAAAAATATTTTATTACCTGTAGTTTGAAAATTTTCTACTATGATTAAAAATTTAGTACCAAAAAAAATTTAAAAATAGGAGGTTGCCACGCGGCACACATTAGTGAGAGCGACGTGCACCTTTTTTTTACAATTTCTCAAAAAAATTTAAGAGCAATAAATTAATGTTTATTTGTAGGGATGGCAAAAAGACCCAGACCCAATGGATCGGACCATTATCCTACTCTTAGATTTTAGGGTCTATGAGTCTTTGGTAAGGTTTAGGTTTGGGCCTATCTATTTAGATAGGGTTAGGTTCTGGATAGGGTCCATATAAATTCAGACCTTACCCATAGACCCACTAATTAGACCCTACCCTAGTTAGACCTTAATTAAATCCTACTTACATCCATATTTATTATATTACTAAGATAATTATAATATAGTCTTAAAAAGAATAAGCAAACACCAAAAAAACCCTAATATAATACTATTTTTTAAATTTAAAATATCAAATATTATATGACTAATTAAGTAATTAAACTTTTTGGTTAGACACAAAAGCTACCGAGAAGAGTTAGATTACAAGAGCAAGAAGATGATCGAGCAAACGTGTTCAGAAGTCGCTTGAAAATTTAGAAAAAAATTATTTTGAAGTTGGAACTTTATATTATGCAAGACCACTTATAAGTTTTAGTTTCTTATTGACAAGGTAGTCGTATGTATTTTATTTTATGTTGAACCAGTTGATTTATAGTTTACTCTCAACTTTAATTTGAGATTATCATTTTATTACATAAACTTTGATTTTTTCTTTATTTTTTATTTGGATTATATTGAAATAATAAAAGTATATTGTAAAGTAATTATAAAAGAGATAGAATGTTAAAGGGTTGGACCCCGCAGACCCTGTAGACCCTGGGTCTCTTGGATGGTAGGGTATGGGTCTAACAATAAAAAATTTGTAGGGTCGAGGGTAGGGTATGGGTCTAACTCCAAAAACTAGGGTATATGTTGAGTCCTATCAATACTCTACCCGACCCTACCCATTGCCATCCCTATTTATTTGTTCGAAAGTATTTTTTTAGGGAAAAGTCAATTTTAGTACCCTGTGGTATCACAAAAATCACATTAATATCCAGTGGTCCACGGGCAAACCTTCTTGTAAATATGACCCATCAATCGAGTCAAACCTTACCCAATTTACATCACTTAGGTCCACGGGTAGCTGCCCAGACCTGCCCGAGCTGGTTGAAACGACGTCGTTTTAGTAACGACGTGGCATGCCACGTCACACTTGTAAACATGACATGTCAATGTGACAAATATCAAAATAGTCACTAATTTATTCATAATATTTCAAAAAAATCCATATTAGTTACCCCTCATATCCTTTCATCTTCCTCTGTCTCCTACCCGCTCCTCCTCCTCCCCTCTCTCTCTCTCTCTCTCCCCCCCCCCCCCCCCCCCCCCCCTCTCTCTCTCTCCCCCCTTCCATTTCCCCCAAGCCCTGAGTCAATAAAGCTCCAGAGAAAGAAAACCCCATTACTTGGACAACGAGATTGTACGGAGAGGAGAGGCAGATTGTACAGAAGCGAGGACGACGCCATCGACGACGATGAAGATGCCGACCCTGACGTCGTGCTGTCAGCACCTTGTCCATCCTCCTCCCTCTCTCTTTCTCTAAAAGTTTCTCTCTCTGTAATTGGGATGGCGGAAAGATCGGAGAAGTTACTCCTCGACGACCGTGAGTCCTTAACCACATGGCGCGACTGCGAGTCTGTTACCGGAGGGAGTGACGCCGCTGCTAGTGAGTTCACCTCCTCGATGTCATTCGATCTATCCAATCTCTTTGAGAACAAGCGCAAGCCGGGTCTAAACATCCCGGTGCTTGGCGAGGGAGTTTTGGGGGAGAGAGAGAGAGGGAGGGAGGGAGAGAGAGAGAGAGAGGGAGGGAGGGAGAGAGAGGGAAACTTATCAAGCTTGAGTTTCAATTTTAGTTGCTTGAGTTTCAATTTTAGTTGCTTGACTTATCAAGCTTCTACCATGGTTGAAATTGGGGTTGAGGTGGGGTTGGGGAAGAAGGGAAACGACAAAGGTCAGAGGTTCGAAACTTGGTTCTGGTGTAAAATTGTGTTTTTTGTGAATAATAAGTAAATTTGTGATTGTTTTAATATTTACCGTCTTGCCATCTGAAGTGTACATGTATCAGCAAAAATCTGACGTGGCTCGCCACGTCACACACAAAACGGTGTCATTCGAAAAGGCGGGTTCCGGACAGCTGTCTGTGGACCTAAGTGATGTAAATTGAGTGAAGTTTGACTCGATTGATGGGTTTTGTACCACAGGGTACTAAAGTAATTTTTTGTGATACTATATGGTACTAAAATAGACTTTTCTCTTTTTTTATTCCACATAACTTTTCAAACACTATAATGTGATAGATAAACGAAGTAATTTGTCCACTTTTTGACCCGAGATTATTTAACCGAAAAATAAGTTTTTATAATAATAATAACTATTTCTCATTTGAAAATTGGAGCATCAATTTATCACATTGAAAGATTTTAAAAGAATGTTAAAGAAAAGGGAAAAGTGCACATAAGCTCCTGTAATTTTATATTTTCATAATTTAGTACAATGTGGTTTCAAATGTGCAATTCAGACCCTGTGGTTTACAAAAAATATTTGGGCAGGTCCAGGGCAGTGCCCGGACCCTTCCCGTCCATATAGACAAACCACGTGGCTTTTGCTGTTGATGTGGTAATGCCATGTGGACATCCTTTCTCTTCCTCTCTTCCCCACCCATCTTTTTCCAAAACTTTCCATTTTAACTGAAATCATGGAATCTCCCAAAAGTTGGTGCCTCTTTGAAGGGGTAATACTCAATGTTTTAAAAATCGTGGTCTGATCGGTGATCAGACTGGTCGGACTACTACCCGGGACTAAATTTGGGTCAATTTTTACATAAAACCCAGAATGTGGTTCGACCAGTCAAAATCTGGTCATACTACCCGATCAGGTGCTTCCGGGTGAACCAGTTCGCCCAGATTAGAAAATTTTGTGTTTATTTTTTCTATTTTATCGGATTTAATTTAGAAACAAAATCTCAACTTCCATTCTCGGAGTGTATATATTACTTTTGAATCACAACAAACTTATATTTTTAACAATTCTCGATAATATGTCAACTAAGTTAAACGAATTGGACTAATATGTCGAACAAGAAAATTTGTATAATCATCTTCTTGTACTTCTAGACTTGTTTAATTCATGTTTGAAGACTTTATTTGAATAAATTGTATAACAAAGTTGCTAAATATGTAAAATTATTTGGTATTTTATCTTTTTTTTTACTCTAAATTAAATTTATCAAACTTTATTTAATAATATTAATATATAATAGAAGTTTTGGTCGGATCGGTAGTCCAACCAGTCAAACCGGTCGAACCAAAAATTTTGAGAATTCTGGGTCACCTTTCGAGTCGGTTTTAAAAATATTGGTAATACTAATTAGGAAGCGGTTCCACTACTACTCGCAATTAATCGCTAACTCCTCGAAGAATCCTCTTCCTGGCTATTTCAATATTCTCTCTATCTCGGTAATGGAGACGTCGATACTAATACCGACGCAGAAGTACGTGGTGGCGGGCCTGCTCGTGCTGGCGCTCGACCAATCGCAGGTCCACCAAATGCAGCCTTGCAACCCCCTCCTCCCGGCCCTAAAAGAGAAGCCTATCGGTCAAGGAGCTGGCATCGGGAAGACAGTCTATGTTTCCCACAAGGATTCCAGATTGCTTTTCCTCGTCTTCAGGTACAATTATCGCAGTTTCAAATTCTCACTATATTTGCTTTCTTTCACTTGTTTCTCTGTTGGTGGTCACATTTGTCTAAATGGATTCAACACATGGTACCATTTCCATTTTATCTTATTAGGGTTACTAGGCATTGTTGATCCTTCGACCGGCTCTAGCAACATGTTTGTGCTCTTGTTCATATCTCTAGGTAGCTTCATTGCTCTTGTCTTCCACAACTGAGATCTCGTTAACATGTTTCCTTTTCTCATCCTCATCTTTCTTTCCTAATTATGCTTTTGTGTTTAAATGTTGAAGGTTAGTTTTTGGCGTGGAAATTGGAGCTGGTTCACATCACATTGATCCAAGAAGTATTTGACTTGCCTAAGAAAAAGTCTCCGCGAGGAAGGCCCTCGACAATTATCACACTTAATGGAGAGAGATTCCATGGTTTTTGTTAAAGTGGAAAGTTTTGGAAGACGGTGGGTGGGAAAGAGAGGAGGAAGAGAGGGAGAGAGAGGAAGGGAGATGGAGGGAGGAGAAAGGGTGTCACATGTCATTGCCATATCAGCAGAAAAAGGCACGTGGTTAGTCTATATGGATGGGAAGGGTCTCGGCAGCTAGCTACCTTGGACCTGTCTAAAAAAAGTTTGTAAACCACTGGGACTGAATTACAATTTTAAAATTACACGGTACTAAATTGTGAAAATATAAAACTATAAGGTACTTATCTGGACTTTTTCCTTAAAAATCTGGGGACCTCGACCAAAGCCTCTCACCTGAGTGCTCCACATGGCAGTCTCCAATTTTTATTTAAAATAATTTTTTCCGAAAATTATAGTTTTTAATTTTAGTTAATTTGGTACCCATTTTTTAAAATTTAGTTAATATTTTTAGGGAACATTTCCCTAAGGTTCTAGCTATTTAACGAAATATCTCTTTTAGTCCTTGCTATTTTTAATAACCTTTATGGGTCCTCATAGTTTGAAATAATACACCTCTTAGGTTCCTGTTAAGTCAACTGATGACATAAACAGTCAACATAATTATTTTTACGACTCTTATACCCTTCGAATAAAAGTCAGAAAAAAAAGACCATCTCTTTCTCAGAGATCTTCATCTTCAATATTGGATATCCTTCTGCCGTAGGACGAATCACAATAAGCAAGAACTCCCTCAGCCAGCCTGCTTGTGCATTGGACGTGTGCATGGCGAGCATGGATTTTGTGTTTTCAATTATTGCAATCTATGTCCAGAACATATTTTAATTTCGTGTTTAATTTCGTGGCTGTAATAAGGCAAATTAAATGCCAATTAGTGGAGGTTACGGACAGGAGGAGTGTGAGAAGGCTCGCCATAACTCTCGCCTTCAAACCCGCCTTAACTCCCGCCTTCTATTTGTATCTTGCGAAGGAAAATAATGGACAGACATTTTTATTCAAAAACAAACACGAGTAAGTGAGTTGAGAGCGCTGCGTGCGTGAGAGTGGTCTACCTTGGCCATTGGTTGGCTGCTTGTGGACTCAAGCACACCTTCCATCTTGTTTCGGAAGATTCAAGTGGAAGTGTCTCTTGTTTTAATTCTATCTGTTTGTTCGGAGCCTTGTTTACTTTAAGTGTAGACTAGCACGCTTCCATTGTGCTACACCAAGTGGTATCAGAGCGGTTGAGTGAGATCCATCTCAGCTTCTACGTTGAGATTGAGTGCATGTTATCACCCGGTGAGTTGCGAGAGACCCCATCTACGAGCCGATCCACAAGACTTCGTGATCTCCTGATCTAAGTCTCATTTTTAACCACCTAGCACCACCAAAAGCCGATGCACTATGGCCGACCCTAATGACATCCCAAGACCCGACATGAATCAGAGATTCACTCAAATGGAGGCCGCAATTCAGGCAATCCTTACACGCCTGGACAACCTTGCGGTGCAACCACCCGTAGGGCAACCCCCTCCAGCTGAGGTACGTAATGATCAAAGAGAGGAAGAGGAGGATGTAGATTCTGATGCTACCCTTAATGTGAGAAGGGGAGGGAGAGGGTTGAGGGGACGAGGTAGAGGAGGTGGTAGACATGGTGATCTAGGATGTGCTCCTGGAAGAGAAGCCTATAGGGAGGATTATGAGCGTGGAGAAGCGTATCGAAGGGTGGATCGCCCTTTTAAGATGAACATCGAGAAGTTCTTTGGTGATGTTGATGTTGAGGGGTT
The DNA here is from genome assembly GCA_963995505.1 of Hypericum androsaemum. Classification (NCBI taxonomy): domain Eukaryota; kingdom Viridiplantae; phylum Streptophyta; class Magnoliopsida; order Malpighiales; family Hypericaceae; genus Hypericum; species Hypericum androsaemum. The sequence continues at coordinate 8,998,224 of OZ023199.1, forward strand.
CCTGAATTGGCTAGACTCCGTTGAGAAGTATTTCGACTGTATGGACCTTACGGAGGAGCAGAAGGTTAGTTATATAGCCTTCAAACTTGAGTCTGGAGCCGCTGTTTGGTGGAGAAAGGAGCAAGAGATGAGGAGGAGAAGAGGAGATCGACCAATCAGAGACTGGCCTACAATGGAGCAAGCACTTCGTGAAAGGTTTCTCCCTGTTGATTATCACCAAACCTTGTACACACAGTTCCTGACTTGCACTCAAGGAACTAGAACTGTGGAAGAATATGTCTCTGAGTTTATGAGGTTGGCATCTCGTAATGACATAGAAGAGAACGAGGATCAGATGATAGCACATTTTGTTGAAGGTTTGAGTTACGAGATCAAAGGTAGGATGGAGTTTGACACCTTCCTGTTCTTCAACGATGCTTGTGCGAAGGCAAGAAAAATAGGTGGTGCCCTGAAGAAAAAGAAAGCAACATCTTCTCGTTTTTCAGGACCTGGCCAGACATCCACCTATGCAAGAGGAGGTGCATAATGCACCCCAAGCATCCGAGTCCAGACCCCCTCCAAGCAAGCCTGCCCCCATGGTGGAACAAAGAAAGGGAAAGGAGGTAGCCACAACCTCATCAATCCGATGTTTCAAATGCAATGAAATGGGCCACAAGTCTAGTGATTGCCCTAAATGCAAGTTTACACAACTTTGCGAGAAGGAAGATTCGGATGAGGAGAAGGAAGGGGCGTACTTGTGTGCACCCGTGGATGAGGATGACGAAGAGGAGGAGATCTCTGAAGGAGAAGAGTATTGCGGGGTCATACAGAAGGTGGCATTGACCGCAACCAAGAGAGATGACTCCCAACGTAATAACTTGTTTCGCACGAGTTGTCATGTTGGGAAAGTTGTGTGTGAAGTGATAATAGATGGAGGCAGCCAAGAGAACTTTGTGAGTAGCAAGACAGTGGAGAAGCTTGGCTTGAAGACCTCGCCACACCCCACTCCATATTCCATTGGATGGGTCAGATCCGGAGGTGGAATCAAGGTCAACTCGAGGTGCACTGTCCCGATCACAATTGGGAAGTATTCTGACCAAGTTGTATGTGATGTCCTTCAAATGGATGCGTGCAACATCCTATTAGGCAGACCTTAGGAGTTTGATAATAAGGTCATGCATCGAGGCGAAGAAAACACGTACGAGGTCAGAAAAGGAGGAGAGAAGTTTACCTTGTTGCCAAAGAAACCTAAGCACGTGAAGGGGCAAACAAACAGTGCCATACAGCTCGTATCTATGGTGACCTCTTTGCACGAGATGGTGAACTACACGCGAGAAGTAGGCTATTTTCATGTGCTTATTATGACAAATCCTCTAGCAAAGGATGATGGAGGCTTGGAGTCTCTCCCTGAAGTGGTGCTGGAGTTATTTAAACTCTTTCCAGAGCTCGTGGATGAAAGCTTGCAAAAGGGGCTACCACCCTTGCGTGACATCCAGCACCAAATTGACCTTATACCAGGCGCAACCCTTCCAAACTTGCCACACTACCGGATGAGTCCTAAGGAGAACCAAATTCTCCGAGAGCAAGTGCAAGAGTTACTGGACAAGGGCTATGTGCAAGAAAGCCTAAGCCCGTGTGGTGTGCCGGCCTTGCTCGTGCCAAAGAAGGACGGCACTTGGAGGATGTGCATCGACAGCAGGGCGATCAACAAGATTACCATTGGGTACAGATTTCCCATCCTTCGCCTCGATGACATGATGGATAATTTAAGTGGTGCAACCATATTCTCCAAGATTGACCTACGGAGTGGATATCACCAAATCCGCATCCGGCCAGGTGATGAATGGAAGACCGCCTTCAAAACATGGGACAGGTTGTACGAATGGCTTGTGATGCCCTTCGGATTGATCAATGCCCCGAGCACCTTCATGAGGCTGATGCACCAAGTCCTAAAGCCCTTCCTAGACAAGTACGTGGTGGTTTATTTTGATGACATCTTGGTGTATAGCAAGACCAAAGATGATCACGTGGTGCATTTGAAGGAAGTGTTCTCAACCTTGCGAGCAAATCAATTGTACGTGAACCTGAAGAAGTGTAGTTTTTGGAAGAGCCAACTTCTGTTTTTGGGGTTCCTGGTTGGAAAGGAAGGAGTCCATTTTGATCAGGCCAAGATAGAAGCAATACGCTCCTGGCCAGCTCCTTTGAATATGAGCCAGACCCGTAGCTTTCTTGGCTTGGCATCCTTCTACCGCCGGTTCATTCGGGACTTCAGTTTGATTGCCGCCCCCCTCACGGCCTTACTGAAGAAGCAGACCCTATTCGTGTGGGGAGAAGAAGCTGAGCGTGCCTTCCAGACACTAAAGGAGAAGTTAAGCTCCGCGCCCGTGCTTGCACTCCCTAACTTTGCCAAGCTTTTTGAAGTTGAAGTGGATGCATCCGGGCTTGGCATTGGGGCTATGCTCTCACAATAGAAGAAACCCGTGGCCTTCTTTAGTGAGAAGCTCAGTGAAGCAAGACTGAAATGGACAATGTATGAGAAAGAATTCTACGCTGTCTTCCGAGCTCTCAAGACTTGGGAGCACTACCTTGTTGGTAAGGAGTTCATCCTCTACTCGGACCACAAGGCTTTGAAATTCTTGCATGATCAGTCTAGGCTTAGCAATCCAATGCATGCTCGTTGGTGCACCTACTTACAAAAATTCCCTTTTAAGATCTCTCATAAAAGTGGAACTCAGAATATAGTTGATGATGCCTTGAGTAGGAGACTTGCATTGCTTACTGAGTTGCGAGGTGTGATTACTGCCTTTGATTGTGTCCGAGATATGTATGAGGAGGATGGAGACTTTGGTGATATTTGGATGAAGTGCAAGGAAGGAAAGGGTGTAGGAGATTATTTCTTGCAGGATGGGTTCCTAATGAAAGGGAATCAGTTGTGTGTACCAAAGTCATCCCTACGTGATCATTTGATGCACGAGATGCACGCGGGAGGCTTGGCAGCTCATTTGGGACGTGATAAGACTCTGTCCTCTTTGCAAGAGCGTTTCCATTGGCCAAAGATGTATAAGGATGTTGCTAAGTTTGTGCAACACTGCCGCGTATGCCAAGAAACAAAAGGTGGCGTCAACAATGCCGGTCTTTACACTCCTTTGCCAATTCCCAATGGCATATGGGAAGACCTTAGCATGGATTTTTTTCTTGGCTTACCCCGCACACCAAGAGGGGCGGATTCTATTTTTGTTATTGTTGACAGGTTGTCAAAGATGGCGCATTTTGTGCCATGCAAGAAGACAAATGATGCATCCGCGGTGGCAAGGCATTTCTTTAGAGAGGTGGTGCATTTGCATGGAGTGCCTAAGACGATTGTTTCTGACCGAGACACCAAATTTCTTGCCAGCTTTTGGAAGACACTTTGGAGGATGTTCGATGCCACGCTCCAATTCAGCACCACCGCGCACCCTTAGACAGATGGCCAAACTGAAGCAACCAACCGCACCCTTGGCAACCTTCTCCGCAGCTTGTGTCATGAGAGGCTAAGGCAGTGGGATCTTGCTTTGCCTATTGCGGAGTTCGCGTATAATGGAGCTGTTCACAGGTCTACGGGGAAGTCTCCCTTTGCTTTGGTGTATACAAAGCCTCCTAACCATTTGGTTGATGTCTCCTGTGTGCCACGCCCTGTTCGAGCTAACACAAGTGCACTCTCCTATGCTGAAGACGTGCAAGCCATCCTCGAAGCTGTGAAGAAGAGACTTAGCACACTGTATGCTAAGGAGAAAGAGCGAGTGGATGCAAAGCGAAAGGTGCAAATATTTCAACCCGGAGAACAGGTTATGGTGCACTTTCGCAAAGAGCGTATGCCCACAGGCTGGGGAGGCAAGCTTCAGGCAAGAAGGTTTGGCCCATACAAGGTGCTAAGGCGTGTCAACGACAATGCCTATGTGATTGACCTACCGGAAGATCTAGGCGTATCAAGGACATTCAACGTAGCTGATCTCTTGCCATATTTCAACCCCCTTCCGTTACCAAGCCGTTTAGCTGCTCAAGACTAGCATGCTCTTAAGGAGGGGAGGATGCCGTAGGACGAATTACAATAAGCAAGAACTCCCTCGGCCAGCCTGCTTGTGCATTGGACGTGTGCATGGCGAGCATGGATTTTGTGTTTTCAATTATTGCAATCTCTGTCCAGAACATGTTTTAATTTCGTGTTTAATTTCGTGGCTGTAATAAGGCAAATTAAATGCCAATTAGTGGAGGTTAAAGAGGAGGTTACAGACAGGAGGAGTGTGAGAAGGCTCGCCATAACTCTCGCCTTCAAACCCGCCTTAACTCCCGCCTTCTATTTGTATCTTGCGAAGGGAAATAATGGACAGACATTTTTATTCAAAAACAAACACGAGTAATTGAGTTGAGAGCGCTGCGTGCGTGAGAGTGGTCTACCTTGGCCATTGGTTGGCTGCTTGTGGACTCAAGCACACCTTCCATCTTGTTTCGGAAGATTCAAGTGGAAGTGTCTCTTGTTTTAATTCTATCTGTTTGTTCGGAGCCTTGTTTACTTTAAGTGTAGACTAGCACGCTTCCATTGTGCTACACCACCTTCTTTGAAATCAACAAAAACAACTAACCCAAAACTAAAAACTTTTTCAAATCCAAAATTAACGCCAAGAACTAAATGAGGTGAACAAACGAGACCTTGGCATGGTCGAGCTCTAATTTGACATCATTGGATTTCCAATCCTCTATGAACAAACGAGACCAGGACTTGCAATTGAAAGGAGAAAGAGGAGATCCAGTTTGTGGTCGATGCGAGGAAGATGGAGTGCTTGCTTGGCTAGGCTTGGACCTGCTTATTAGAACCATTGAGTCCATAAGAGGAAATCCAGTTCGTGGCCGGTGCGAGGAAGAGGAGATCTGCCTCGCATTGCAGAATTAGAACACTTCCGTCGCTGCCCGATGCTGTCGAAATTGCCACAAAATTCATTTCCCTTTCCAATTTGTGTCGTTCCGATGGAGAGGAATGGTGAAGCACTCTGTGATTATGAATGGTGTCGCCGCCGCCGTCCAAATCTCGTCGCCGTCGTCCATGGACCCCTAATTCGTCCATGGGAGCTCCAAATCCAACAACATCCACCAAACCCTAGGCCATAGACGTAACCGATCCAGACCAGGGAGTTCGTCCTCTTCCCCACCGTCAACGCCGATGGCTCCGTCACTAAGAGTGAGAGATGGGTGTTGGGGTTCAAGTTAATCAATTAGAATCGCATGAACTAAATTAATTGATTAAGGTTCATAAACTAGAATTGCACGTTCTTAATTAATTGATTGGAGTTCAAGTTAATCGGGTTTTGTTGGGTGACAGATTCAGATGAGAGAGATGGGTGTTCGAAGGTGGACGACGGAGGAATTTTTTTTCTAAAGGAAGGTTATAAGGGTCACAGATAATTATGTTGATTGTTGATTGTTGACTTGACAGGGACCTGAAAAATTTATTATTTTAAAGTAGGAGGATTTATAAAAATTATTGAAAACAGTAAAATTTAAAAAAAATATTTCGTTAAACACCAAAGACGTTAGGGCAATTTTCCTTTTTTTTTACGTTGAAGAGAAAAAAATCTCCCAAAAGTTTACCACGCGGCCAAGAACAAAAAATATGGGAACAGGGACTCGCGTATAAACAACAGGGTTCTTGTTTGGCCCTTTTTCTCTCTCTTCGGGAATAAAAAGAGAGAAAAACACAAGTGGGAAGTCCAGCGGCGACCGTAAATTAATTACTATTTTTTTTTTGGCGAAAAAGAACCCGAGATATATTAAGTAAATGAAAATGAACAAGACTGAGACAGAAATAAAAGAAACCTAAGACCTACCCCTGCTGATCCCACAAACTGGGCAGTCAAAGGGGTGGGTTCCGAAGATCAAAAGATCCCGAGAGAGCCCGAGACTCTAAATCCTACTCCGCAGAAACCCACAGGCCGGGCAGTCGGAGTGACGTCCCCTGCCAACAGGCAGGAGAAACGTCGCCTATCAAACTATCCCAGCGGAATCCACAAACTGGCCGTCAGGGGGTTCGGTGTCCCGATAATAGCCGAGAGGCCGAAATTCTGAAAAGAACCTAGCCTCGAGTTAACCCCTGCAAGGGTTCCACCCACCCTACCACTCGAGGAGAGAGAGAGAGAGACCATCCCGAACACCTAGCGTGAACGGTTGCAACCGGGGGCCTCAGTTAAAACCTATCGCCGCCAAACGATAGGGAAAAAGAGCGCCAAACCCGTTAGAGTTGCAAGGCCCTATTACAAAAACAAAACCGACAAAAAACAAGCAGGAGAAAACCGGATAGTCAAGGAACGAAGCGGTGAAAAGGCATGCCGGTAAGATCCCTGCCAATGTGTTTCAGGAGTGCCTGCGGGAAGTTCGACCACCAGCCACTTGTCGGGATTTTTGTCATCGCGTCGGCTGCCGCGTTACCTTCACGAAAGATGTGCGAGACCCGAAAATGCATTTCAGTCCGAAGACGCTGTGTATGCGCCCACCTGTTTCTGAAGCGCCAAGGGACCTCCGCCTGCTGAGCCTGAAAAAGATGAAGAACATATGTGGAGTCCGTCTCCAGCCACAAAAACATCCACCTATTATGGTGAGCAATTTCAATCGCGAACATGGCAGCAGTAAGTTCGGCTTCGAAGGCGAATCCAGTGCCCAAATGGTGCACAAAACATCCGCAGATAAAACCGCGATGATTCCGGAAGACTCCAGCGGCCGAGGAGGGACCAGGAGCCCCCGCAGCACTGCCATCGGTGTTGCATTTGATCCAGGTCGGAAGCGGGCAGTGCCAAAAAACCTCTTTGATCACCGGGGCTTTACCTGGACGAGGGGTCACCCGAAAATAGAGTAATTTGGAGAGCTCCTCCTGTGAACCAAAAGTGTGACCAACCTCCAGGGTTTCCGTTTCAGCAACAAGGTTCCTGATGAGGTTCATGACTGAGTCCAAAGAGTGGGACTTGTTGTCAAAAATTCGCTGATTGCGTTCCGACCAAATGACCCAGGCACACGAGGTGAAAGCGATTCTCCACAGTGCCAGAAGTTGCGGGCTGAAAGATGCCTTCATTGCCTGTAAAAGCAGTTCATTGAAGCTAGCAGCTTCCCTCCACGGTAAGTGAAAAACTTCGTAAAGTTTTTTCCAGAGAGATGTCGAGTAGGTGCAGTGCCCCAAAAGGTGATCCAGCTCTTCGGTGTGATTCCTGCATAGTAAACAGATAGAGGGGCCGGTGAAGGCCCTGCGCCTGCGAAGAGATTCCAAGGTGGGGAGAGCTCCAAATATGGCTCGCCAGACGACAATCGATCTGCGGGGAGGGATGAATCGGGCCCAAATCCACCTGCCCCAGCTAGTCTTGAGAAAAGTGGGTCAAAGATGTTCAAATGCCGCCTTGGAAGTGAGTAGACCATCGGACGAGTGAGTCCACGCCATGTGATCTGAATCAGGAGGTCCCAGGTGATACTGTTGAAGGTCGTCAACAATGTGCGGAAAGGAGTTCATAAAATCTCTCTGGATTAGCCATTTACCATTAGCACGGTAGTCCGAAATAGGGAAAACGCAGAAGTGGCGCATGTGTTCAGGGATCCCGGCCTTATCGGCGATAGTGTATCCTAACCAATTGTCCAGCCAGAAATTGGCCGAAGAGTTTTCCCCAATTATCATCTGTGATGCCTGCTGTATATCCTCATAGCAGAGACGGAAACCCTTCAGAAGCGAGGATCGTACATGTTACCTCGGGACCTGTTTAGCAGACATATAAAGCCGATCTCTGAGCATCTCATAGTGAGCAGACTGATCGTACATGATATTCTATGATAGTCGGTTCAAGAAGGCCAGGTTCATGTGAGCAATGGAACGAAGGCCAATACCACCTTCCTCACGAGGAGTACAAACCCTTTTCCAAGGTATAGAACAAGTGCCCCGACCATGAATGTCTCCAGTCCAGACAAAATTACGAACACAGGCATCAACTTGCTCAGTAAGCGAAGTTGGCCATTTATATATCATCATAGAGTGGGTTAGAGAGCTCTGAATCACCGATTGGGTCAAACAGACCCTACCTGCCATGGATAGTGATGTGCCTTTCCAGCGGGAAAATTTTGCCAGGATTTCATCCGCAAGTGCCTGCAAATACCTGCGACGAGGCGGACCCAGAAATAATGGAACTCCGAGGTACGTGATAGGGAGTGGTCCTTCAGAGATGCCAAGTTCTGTCAGAAGCTGAGATCTTTTTCTTCTAGCCAGGTGAGTTCCAAAGTACACTCGTGATTTCTGAGGGTTGTAAAATTGACCCGAGGTGTCCGCATACTCCTGGAGGATGGACAAAATTGTTCTACACTTACCAGTGTTGGCCTTGCAGAAGATAATAACATCATCAGCATATAAAAGATGAGAGGGGAAAAGTGAACTTCTCCCTGCTTTGAAGCATTCCAGTTCCTCTAAAGTAGCCGCTTCCTGGAGGCGTCTGCTGAAAATCTCTTCTGCCGCGATGAAAAGTAGAGGGGAGAGCGGGTCGCCCTGTCGCACGCCCCGTGAGCAACTGAAGTATCCAGCCGGGATCCCGTCAATGAGGATTGATAGCATGGCAGAGCTCAGAATGTTCCGAATCATGTTGAGGAAGGTGTAAGAGAAGCCCCAGCTGTTTAGGACCTCCAGGAGGAAATTCTAGCTAAGCGTGTCGAAAGCCTTCCCAATGTCCACTTTGATGGCCATATTCCCGGAACTTCTTCTTCTGTCAAGGCAATTGATTCCCTCCGAAGCTAGTGCCAAGCAATCATGAATTCTTCGCCCAGGGACAAAGCCGAATTGGTGGCTGGTGAGTAGCTTTGAGATAATGAGGCCGAACCGAGAGGCCAAAATCTTGGTAACCACTTTATACAAGAAGTTGCCCAGCACAATGGGCCTGTAGTCTTCCACTTTGATAGCCCCTTGAATCTTGGGAATCAGTACAACAAAGTTCGAGTTCAGCCTGTGAGGAAGTAGTCCCTGCAAAAAGAAATCCTGCACAGCACTAGTAACGTCCGAGCCAATGATAGTCCAGGTAGACTGAAAAAAGTTTCCGCTAAACCCATCCGGACCCGGGGCACTGTCGGGGTCCATATCAAAAACTGTGTCCCGAACCTCCTTGGCCGAAGGAACTCTAAGAAGATCCTCATTCTGTTCAGCAGAGACCTCCTTGGTGATCAAACGATTAATCAGAGGCGAGGAAACAGGTGCTTGCTGAGAATCAGAAAAAAGGTCCTGAAAATATGCCACAATATGCTCACGTATCCTAGCTTTGTCCTCAGAGATAATCCCATCAATCATAAGGGCATTAATACCTAAATGACTTCTTCGAATTTGAACACTCCTGTGGAAAAACGAAGTGTTACGATCGCCATTCTGCAGCCAAGTGATATGAGCCTGCTGCCTTAGAAAGAGACTGTGTTGTTCCAGGGTAACGTTGTACTTTCTCAAGGCCGCCGCTTCATCCAACACAAGATCATCCAGTGGACCAAGGTCTTCGATACGAGCTTGAGCAAGTTCCACCTGTGTATAAGAGAGATCCAGGTTAAGTCTGATGTCACCAAAAGACTCACAGTTCCAAGCTTGGAGGGTGCGTTTGAGTCTGCGCAGCTTGGTCATCAGGGAGCACATGGCATTAGGAGAGGTTGGGGTAGCAGCCCAAGAAGATCGAACCACCTGCAAGAAGTCATTGTGTTTGGACCACATATTTTGGTAACGAAAAGGGCGAGCTCCCAGGTAATCCTGTTCCTCCTGACAGTCCAAAAGTAAAGGCCTGTGGTCAGAGGTATTACGGAAAAGAGCAATGCACTTAACCGAATGCCAGAGATCCATGAAGGAGCAAGAAGTCAAAACCCGATCAATTCGGGATTCCATGTAGTTCCCTGCATATTTGCCATTAGAATATGTGTATTTACTGCCAGTAAGAGGAACATCCATAAGTTCACAAACGCTGATAAAGGCCTGAAACTCAATGCAGGACCGAGGGTTTGGGAGACAGCGACTCATTCTCTCATGAGCGCCTAACACACCATTGAAATCACCAATTAACAACTTGGGCAAAGGAGGAAGTTTCATCAGGGCATCCCAAAGCTTGCGTCTAGGAGAGTAATTGACGTGAGCATAAATGAAGCCAATCAGGAAGGTGTGCTGCCGCCAAGTGGTCTGAAAAACAATAGCCTGTGAGGAAGAAAGCACAAGATTCTCCATCGATCCCGCGGGTTGTCTAGTGAAAACCCAAATGCTAGGAAGTTTACTAGCTCTTCTATTGATCCCAATAAGCCGGTAACCCAGAGAGATCCAGTATCGGTCGTGGATCTTGTCAAAATTCACCATAGGTTCCGCAATAGCTAACCAAAGAGGTTTATGTTTTAGGCAATGCTCCCTTAGTTGGGTCCGGGAATGCTCATTCCCGATACCCCGAATGTTTCAGAAAAGGACCATCATTGCGCCCGGGAGGGCAAGTCTTGGAGGGATGACTTGTTCTGTCGTGAGGTTTGGCTTCTGGTTATCATCGGAGCTGAGCTTGTCAGGGCATTCACATCTTGGTGAGGGCAGCCAGTGGCCACATTGGACATAAAACGCAAAGCAGGGAGCTACAGTTATCAACCACCGTGATCCCAGTGTTGCGATTTCCCGGGATAGGCATAGCTCCAGTCGGAAAACTGTGATGAACCGTGCCTGTTTCAGCTGTGTCTACGGGTAGACCAGGAGTGGAACCTGAGAGAACAAGAACCGATAAATTGTTAGTTTGCACAGTAGTAGCAGAAGTAGGTACTTGGTCCGAAGTGGGTCGAGTGCGGGGGTCTATCTCCCTAATGATTTCCTCGATTGCTCTCGCCTCAGTATCTGGGGAATTAGAGGACTGTGTTGGTGGAGACTCCGCGTCCATCCGAGCAGGAGTGGGGGAGGGGGATCTGTGACCGTCAGTAGAGGGGGGTCTCTCCCGGGGGGTCCCTCCTTCACTGGGTTGTGAGTGTATGTCCTTGTCTGTAGTCGGATTTTCGAGGACTTCCCCCGATAGAGCAGCTTCATCGGCAAGTGCATGGAAGGCATTTGAAATGGAAACGCCTCCCTGTGTCCTGTCAGGACCTGTTTGAGCAATGGGGTTGGCCTGTGTAGACTTTTCCTGCCACCTGCTCTCCATCCTTCCATTACCAACAGTCACCTTTTCGGTTTGTGGGTAGTGATGACCCTGCATTGGCCTTTTTCCTCTCAAGTCCTTACTTCGGTGAGTAGAAACACCAGAAGAGTTGGGGTGAAGTTTCATGCAAACAGAATTAGAATGACCAGTGATGCGACAGTGATCACAAAAAAGAGGTAAATCTTCAATTACAATATCAATCACAAGACTTCCATTGGATAGTTCCAGGAGAACTTGGTTTGTGATTTTGTTGGTCATATCTATTTCCACCAGTACTCTCACATTGATGCCGTTGGAGCGATTTAAAGCATCCGTATCCACCCTGATAGGTTCCCCAACTGCTTCAGCAATTCCAAAAATGATGTCAGAGGCAACATGTTCCATAGCAAGACCAACAAGTTTGATCCAAACTTTGGCTTTGGAGGAGGTCGCTCTGGAGGGTTTAAAAAATGGAGTCCAAGGTTGTAAGAAAATAGTGCCATATTTGGACTTCCAGGAAGGAGAGGACCATATCTTGTCTTTGTCCATTTCTGTCTTAAAGCAGAAGCCAAAATAACCTAGGCCCAGTGAGATCATGCTCCAAGAGGAAGCACTCCATAGCTTGGTCAGTTCACCTCGCAATTCAAAAGAAGAGCATGGTTTAGATCCTTTCGGAGTAATCAAACGACCAATGAAAGTCCTTTTTCCAAAGTTATCGCAAATTGCCGATCGTTTTATATTGCAAACAACAGCAAAACGATCTCCTTTGAGAATAGGTTTGAGATTGTTACCGCTGTAGGTCCAACCCCCGGGCTTAGTTGTAGTAAGAGTAGCATAGGAAGGTCGCCCCACCGAGGGAGACTGAGCCAGAGCTGAGGCCTTCAAAGGCTGACCTGTCCGCGGTTCCTCTGAAAAGGTTGTGGGGAAAGCAACCGAAGGTGTGCTTGTGTTGGCTGCCAGAAGGTTAATCGGCAAAAGAGAAGGTTGTGCATTGCTTGCCACCCGTGAAGCATCAGCTGCGGGAGAGTTATCGACTGCTAACAAAGCTGGAAGAGGCAAGTGGTGGTAACAAGCCTGTCGTGGGGCATTCGCAGCTGTCGTAGCATCTGGAGGTGACGAGGTCATGTTCTGTTCAGGCGCTTTTTTAAAGCAAGCGATGGCAGCCTGTAGAACTTCCGGGATTACCGTCTGAGGCAAATTCAAGTTAGCACATAAGCTTATAAAACCATTCAAATCAAAGCACTCATTCTCCGTTAAATCAATCGCGGCATTCGCAGACGCGCGGCAAGCTGGAGAATCAATCACGGCCCGGGGATGGATAAATCTTGCTTGTGAAGGAGGAGCCAAAGCTGCAGCAGCTGGCAAGAATACAGGTGTGGGCATCAGGCAAGAGGAGAAGCCATTACAGGGCACGTCCTGAGGTGGAGGGGAGCTCGCACTCGGCTGCCATGCAGGCCAACACGAGGAGGCATCCGGAACCCCAGCCGTAAGAGAGGAATCCGGCGGTAGGGGCTGAGCTTCAGTTCGTTGGTCCTTGAAGCCTTGCCCGTGGCTGAGAGGAGCCCCGACAGCATTGTAAGCGAGTTGTGAACGCTCCTGAGCAGCCCGCACCACATCAGAGATCACGGCCTGTGGTAAATTGAGCTGAACACACAAACGTACAATATCGTCAAAGGAAACCGAGGAACCATTCGTCAAAGCAAGGGCCACACAATCAATCAAAGAATTAATCCAGGGGATCATGTGCAGCTTAGGAGGTCGTGTCGCAGCCAACTGAGAGGCCATATCTGAATGCTGCAGCTACGGTAGGCTCTCCGCAGCAGGCATAATTGTGTCCAGCTGGTTTGACGACGCTGGAGCATCCCTTCGGGATCCATCATACGTGACTAGTGATCGTCCTGGCAGAGTGCCTCCGACCTCGCTAGGAGCAGCCGGGAATGATGAGAGATTGCTAATCGCTGATGTGTGCAGTGAACGAGCATGAGCGGCCTTCAGCACCTCGATCAAAACATCATGCGGCAGATTGAGCTGGACACAATTACGAGCAAAGGCAACAAAGTCAGCAAGCGATGCCATTGCGGGATTGGTTGAAGCCGTTGCAACAAGGGGATCTAGTGCAGGGGCTGCCATCATAGCTGCGCCCAAAGTCAGGTCGGGCAGACGACTTTCGGCTTGGAGGAGCCCGGGAGCAGGCAATCCAGGGAGCCCACTCGGAAAACTCGACGAGGAAGAGTGCGGGAGTGGTCTAGGGACTGGCGGCAGACCATTGAAGGAGTGGGTGGGCGGCACTGCAGCGGCGTGGTGTTGCGTAGTGGTCCGCGGAAGGTCCGACGTCGGGAGGGCCACCGGAGGGTATCCACTCCAAAAGGGCGACGTAGGGAGGGTCGCCAGGTTCTCCGGGAGCCACTGAGGGAGGAGCGCCACAGCGGCGGAGACGGGCGGCGCCGGATGAGAGTGACAATGAACAGTGCCGGGGAGACCCAAAGACGAAGATTGCAGATCCTGAGCGAATCCGGAGTACCCATTCGCAAAGCTCAACGTAGGAGGAGTCGCGGGGTTGCCAAGATCCGGTGGCGGCTGAGCCATGACCGGCGCCCGCGTATTTCCGGCGGTGACGACCGGTCAACGGAAAAGTCAACGATCGCCTATAAGTGCATTGTGTTTCACTAATTTGTTTAGCTGGCTAGGTAGCCTTGAATTGATTTGTTTCTCAGGGATTTGATTTGTTGGTCACTAACTTTAGAATTAGCTTTTGACACTCTAAACTTAGGGTTTTAGAGGAGGAGTCTAAGGGAAGCTCATTCTCCCTTTCTAAGGTGGAGGCTAGGAGGGAGAGGAAGAGGAGGAGCCATGTTTTTCGTAAATTAATTACTAATTAGGAATGGGAAAGTAGGGATGGCAGAAATATCCATATACTGAGGGTCGGACCTATTTTTATTCTACGGGTCTAGGGTATGTTGACTTTGACTGAGTTTAAGGTAGGGTATGAGTATGGGTCCATGTTTAGAGGTAGGGTCTATGGTAGGGTATGAATTCATAGCTAGACCCTGTGGGTCGGACCCTACCCTTACATTTTTACCCTATTTTAGACTCTACCCTAATTAGACTCTAGTTAGACCCTTGTTAGACCGTATTGATAATATATATAATATATTTTACGGTTAACTTTAACATATTTATTATGTTATTCTACAACTAGCTTAGAAGATGTCGTGAATGATGGATCACTAGAAGCTGACATGCTATATTTTTCTTTTGTTGAATTATTTATGTACTTCAAACTCTTAAAGAAAAATCTTGGACTATTGAAATTAAATTGCAAAATTTGATGTTTCATCAATTTTCTATTGAATGTTGATATGTAACGTAGTAGATGTCTTAAATTTATTTAAATTTTATATATAAATTAAGTTTTGATTAAAAATTATCAAAATGCAGAATGCTAAAAGGTGGGCCCCTGCAAACCCTGGGTCTCCAGGAAGGTAGGGTATGAATCTAACAATAAAAAATTTGTAGGGTCGAGGGTAGGGTATGGGTCCATCCAAAAAAATTAGGATATGACTAGGGTCCTATCAATACCCTATCTCACCCTACCCATTGTCATCCCTAGGGGGAGGGGGCAAAAAAAGGAAGAAAGAAAAAAGGCGAGGCAGTTGCGTTTGTTTGTGATGCTCTAATAATCTGTTTCACTTGGAAAAATTTTAGAATAGAGCGGTCGGATCACTGAATATGTTTGACTATTTTCTTTTCAGTGCCAGTTCAAATAATTTTCGGAAGTCCAAAACTTAATTTCCATCTGAAAGATCTTTTTTTTTTATATAAGTTCCATGTGAAAGATCTCTTGGTCTTTTGCAACGTTTCTAAATTCTATAGTCGATTCAAGCTACCGACTTATGACATTAGGTTTAGAAGAAAAGGATTCCAATGAATATGATGCGGTTGCCACATGGCCCACTGGGCCTGTAATGGTGGAGGTACCTTCTCTATTGGGCCTGACAGTACTGCAATAAATTTTTACCTTAAAATGTTTTTGTGTTTCGTTAGACTTGACTCTTGAGAAATACACACAAGGATTGAATGATTTTTTTGGATTTTTTTTCCAAACTATTACTTAAATATTATTTTTGATTTTATAACTACTTGGTATCCGACCCATTGGGCCGACTAATCCAAGTTCGAGCCGGGTAGGACCTTTGAAATGTGGCAAAGCTCTCCCAACAAGTATTTAACAATGCTGCGTTCTCAATGACTCGAACCCAAGACCTTGGTTAAGCTAGAACAACTCCCTCATCAATTGATCTAAGTGTTTGTTGATATTACTTAAATATTATGATGCCAATCAGAGAAATCACATAAAATGATGTACAAACCGGCCAAATGAGAATGCCCCTTGTCCCACTTGCTTGACCATCGTTGGCCGTCTGAGTCTCAAAAGTAGGGATGGCAATTTGATTTTTTTCCTGAGGATCTATCGAGATTCAGATTCGGAGGGTCCAAAATCAGTTGACTTTGATCGGGTCTAGACTCGGATCCTATCCGGATTCTTATTTTTGAAAAAGATAAGGGCATGGATATGGATCTATGGGACACTGCCCGGATCCTACCCGAATTTTAAAAAATATATTTAAATATACTAATTACTAAAGTTAGAACCAAATTCTCATCACAATCTATAGAATTTGGAATATTTTTATAAGTAAATTTTATTCATCCAAGTTAGTATAAATACCAAAGTTATATCTCAATTGGTAGAGATATTGAAGCATCAAACACCAAGATAATACAACTAGTAAAGAACACATATTCAACCAAAAGAAACACCCGTTAAGTAGATTCCTAATGTTGTTCTTGATGCCTTAGACATCTTAGAGAAACTAACAAATTTTCAAAGGAGGAATGATGAAGTAGCTTTAACCTACATAACGTCAATCCAACCTTCAAATACATTCTACCCTTCAATTATTATATTAACTTGGAAAAATTTTCATTTATTTCATTGGTTTCTTTAATTTATTTAGAGGTCATTGATTTCTTTAATTACTTATTTTTTACAAAAGAATAAATTGTATTTATATTTTTCGAGTGCTTCACCATTGCGAACAATAAAGTATGTTTAATTTTTAAATAACACGGACTCGCGGATCGCCCTGATCCTGCTCGATATTTTAGTACCCGAGTCATACCCGGATCCTTATTTTTAAAGAAGATAAGGGTAAGAATATAGATCGACTTTCAAAATTGATTTTTTTCAAGTGTCATTTATTATTACGAAACTTTCTCAAGAAATTTTGTATTCATCTCACGAACGCCAAAAACTAATTGATGTGACACATATTAGCTCAAAATTTCTAAGAGATTATATTTAATTAGAATTCTCTTTCTAATTAACCTCTTAGGCTCAAGACTAACACACATATCTTTGTGTTGGGTCAACCTCCTCAATGGATTAAAAATTCAATTATCTAACAATCCCCACATGAATGCAATTGGGTGCTATGATATAAGCCTATCAATGCTATATGAAATTTTTAGAGTTCTGCAAGAATTTGTTGCATCAGAAAAGGAGGTTGTTAGCCTCGAACCTTCCTTAGTGAAATAACTTCAGATGTCTGATTAGTGTTTTATGTACTTGGAGACTAAACGAACTTTGTTATTCTCCTCCTTCAGGATTTAAGAAGACCAAGTAAAGACTTCGACTTTGGGACACTAATCCGCCCATCTCAATCTACGAAGCCATGACCGGGGAAGATGTTGCCATTCTGGTTAAGGTCGTAGCACCGCAGCCATTGGGCGATCCCATGGACTTGATGTCTGCGCTGCAGCTAATGTTGAAGAAGTCTTTGGCTCACGGTGGCCTCATCTGTTGCCTCCATGAGGGTGCCAAGGTTATTGAGAAGCACGCTACCCAGCTTTGTGTGTTGGCAGATAACTGTGACAATCCTGACTATGTCAAGTTGGTCAAGGCACTCTGCGCTGATCATGGAGTCAGCCTTCTAACTGTTCCCACTAAATTGACCCTTGGCGAGTGGGCTGGTTTATGCAAGATTGACACTGAAGGAAAGGCAAGAAAAGTTATTGGATGCTCATGTGTGGTTTTTAAGGATTTTGGGGAAGAAAGCGAAGGGCTAAATATTGTCCAGCAACACATCAAGTCCAACTGAGTTAAAATTATGTTAGAATTTTTCTTAAATGATGTTTTAGTCAGCCTCAGATGTCTAATGTGCCCTGACAGAGCCTCTTGTTACTAAGGATTTTGAGTGAACTCTAGCTGAAGTCTTGTGGATCTTGATTGTTTTTCTATTAGCATCTATCTGCAACTTTGTTTCTTCCCAAAAAAAGAATAAATACCTTCAGATGTACTTGCCAATCAGTGGACATGATGCCTTGAACTGTTTGGCCTTTTATGTATACCAAGATAAAGGTACTCACATAACTCCTTCTTAAACCACTACAGGTTCTTTCGTTGTTGTCCATTTGGGCCCTGGACCACCTTGGACACTTCATCGAAGCTCTAGGGATTTAATCTTTAACTCATCTCATAGAAGTAGCCCCTTCACATTTGATATATGTGATCTCTTATAAGGAGTATCCTATTATACCCCACTTACATATACTCAAAGTATAAGGATCATTAAAAGCTTATAGTCTAACCTTCCCAAAGATAGGTCTATCACTCTTTCATCATAAGAATAGGTAGGAAACTCAATTTCCCGACCCTAGCCTCACAATTTGATTGTCCTATTGAACCTACAAATTGAGGTTTACAATTCAGATTGGGTTGCCATCATAGGTTTAGGTCATTTCATGAGCTTTAATCACGTTCCCCTCTATGATAACTCAACTAAGTCTCTCGTTAGACCTTTAGTTAATGGATCCGTAATATTTTATTTTGACTTTCCATAATCTAAAGATATCACACCCGTTCTCAAGGATGTTGTCACATATTTATGTCTACGATGTATGTGTCTAGACTTTTTATTATACACATTACTTTATGTTCTCCCAATAGTTAACTGACTATCGCAGTGTATGCTAATTGGGGCACTGATCTCGACCACATTAGAATATTCTCCAATAAATTTTGGAACCAATATGCCTCTTCAGCTGCCTCTTCCAACACTATGAATTCAGATTTTATAGTTGATCTAGCAATACAAATATATTTGCATGATCTCCACGAGACCGCTCCTCCTCCAATTACATATCCACTCATGGATTTTATATTCTTTGAGTCCAATATCTAGTTCGTATTTGGATACCCTTCAAAAATGGCTAGATGTATCATACAGAGTATCCATAGTTAGAAGTGTACCTTAAGTAACTAAGGACTCGACCTATCGCTTTCCAGTGTTCATCACTGGGATTACTCATATATATCTTGATAATATATTTACTGTTCGTAATATTTGGTTTAGTATAGTCCATGAGTTATATTAGACTGCCTATGACTCTAGAATATTATAGTTGTCACACACTTTCTCTATAACTCTTGCAAAGATTTGACACCACTCACATAGGAGTTTGCAATTACATTGCTATCCTTATCAAATTTGTAAAGTATCTTTTCGATATAGTGACTTTGGAAAGTGCGTAACCTTTTGAAGTCTTAGCAATTTTTATCCAAAGTATTACATCAGCTTGTCTCATGTCTTTCATGTCAAAATTCTATTGCTTCGTCCTTACTTCTAATCAAGTAGACATAACAATATCTTGTACAATCATCAATCAAGTCTCGTACTTGTATTTATAATTAATGTGAAACTTAGGTAATAGGTTCAGTGACATAAGCATTTGTAAAGACTTGTAATTCACATGATCTCATCTACCAACTCTCAATTGCAATGACCCACTAGAATATGCAGAATTTCATTCTTTCTATCATACTAGTGGTACTAGTGGTAATCTCACAGGTGGCATCTCCATCAGTCTAAGCATTAGACTTTACCTTAAAGGTAAAGTCATTACACTCATCTTGAAGAAGTTGTTTGTCAAATAGATCTGCTAACAAATATTCTACCCTTTAACACAGTGACATTTTTTCTCGACTCAAATAGGAGTTGAAAGCCTTTCTTATTGAGCACAACCCCGTTGATGAGATTCTTCTGAATCTCAGGTATAGACAACATCGGTTAGCTCTTTCTCGAGGTCACTTTGAGCACAACCATCCTTTTGCCTTCAACCTTAGATATCGTTGAGTTTTGCATGTAGCGATTTTCATCATCCTTCGGTTAATAGGTATTGAGCATCCATTTGTTCGCACAAATATGGCGTGTGACCCTGGTTTCCACCTACCAACAAGATTCACCTCAGACAGAAAATCCATGAGATACATGCCATCAAGGTCAGAGCTCAAGCTTATCTCAATCATATAGCATGAGTGGCATTTTTTTTTCTCTAACCTTTGAAACATTGTGTTCCTCAGCGGCATGACATTTTTTGCAACCTTAGCTCCATGGCTAAATTTTTTGCAAACAAAGCAGGTCTTGGTGAGGCTTTTATTACGAGCATCTCACTTGGAATCATAAAATTATTTCTGCTAATTCTCATGAGACCTCCCACCAACCTTGACCATATCGGCCTTGAAACCATGTTGTTTGGTTTCTTCTCAATATTTTGGCTATCTCACTCTATACACAACCTTCTCAAAAGGTCATGGAGACTTATCATCTTTCTCTTGTATTTGAGGTACATCTTGAAGTCCTTCCAAGATGGTCGTAATTTTTTCAATCACTATCACTACTTGGAGAGCCTCATGGATAAGAGCCTTATGAAGATCTCTAATATCCTCCTCGAGTTTACTCTCTTTGAGATACCGGGTCAAGTTCAATGTTTAAGAAGAACATCCTCTCTTTTTTCCACCTCTTTAAATACTACCCTTGAACTTTTTCCAATTTCTCAGATTGAAAAAATGCGAGTGGTTTCTCATAACCGGCATAACGACCTCATCATCGCTAGTCCTCAAAACCGGAACCTCAGTGTTAACGTTGTTAATATTAGTGTTAATTTCAGCTAATAAATATAGCAATTAAAGACTTGGGCCAACACACAATTAAAATCCCAAAGCTTATTAATGAATTTCATAAATTGATTTATCCACTCGATGACAAAAATAGGCCCACTAAGCATAGCCCAATTTATAACCCCATTTGAATTGGCCCGTCCATCTTCACAAATTCACTAGATGGTCCAAATTCTATTAATTAATTGGTTGGATTAAGCATCTCATCCCCACTGGAAAGGAAAAAAAATCCATTCGCGATTTAGAATTTTCGCTTCCAAACATTTAGTAACAGAATAATGTGAATGTAGCTCACGTTTACACCACATTTAGTGACAAGTTATTCTTCCCACTTTAATGCTTGTCAAAAGACTATCCGAATGTAACCACCAAACTAAAACCTCGTACATTAAAATTTTTATAAAGTGATCTCTTATAAAGTGATAATATCTCTAAACTGATAAAAAGTTTCAATTTCAAGTCGGGACCAGTGTTAATATTTAACAACCCCTCCATCGTAATAACTAATATTTTTTCAAAAAAAACTTAGTATTAAATTTCTGTCCCAATTTTTGCATAAAATAATATTTTTTAATAAATACACAAATTTTTACAATATTTTACGAATGCTAAAAATATTTTAAGATACTAATTTATGCTAGACTTATTTGTTTAATAAATTTTACATCATCATTCATCTTTTAGATTGTCTTCTAATGGTCTTTGTGATCGTCGTGTTGTTGTAAAAAAATATTTTAATCGAGTGTAGCATTTGAATAACGCTATAATGTGATAACTTTTTTAAAATGATATTTCTCTCAGATCCTAAAGATATCACTTTAAAGAGATTTTAATGTATTATGATAAACACTCCGTACTCATAAAGAGTTCTCTGAAAACAACTAAATACCACTTTTCAGTTTTGACTTTAGAACGATTACTAAAGTTTATTATTGTAAAATATCTCTAAAGTGATATCGTTGGGACTAGAGAAAAATATCATTTTAGAGAGGTTATTACATAAGAGATATTTATTTTTTTCCCCAAAAATATTTAAAATGAGCTTTGATTAATAAATAGGCAAACTAAAAAAATTACCCTGTCTATATTCAAGACAGCTAAAATGTTTACTTATAGCGTTAGTCAAATGCTAAATTCGATTGAGATATTTTCTTACACAAAGAAGATTATCATTTGAAGATAATTGAGAAGATGAATAATGATGTAAAATTTATCAAATAAGCAAGTCTAGCACAAATTAATATCTTAAAATATTTTTTAGATTCATAAAGTATGTAAAAATATATGTATTTATTAAAAAATATCACTTTATACGAAAATTAGAACCGAGATTTAATACTAAATTTTTTTAAAAAGTAATAGTTATTAAGATAAAGGGGTTATACAATTTTAACACCAGTCCAGTTTCATGACTGAGATTTTTTATCAGTTTAGAGAAATTATCACTCTTGAAAACTAATATAACCATATAGTACAGAATTCTCCTCAACAACAATAATAGTCTACTAGTTATGAGATTAAGATTCTTCTTAAAAAAAGTTATGAGATTAAGATTGTTGTAGACAAGGTATAGTTTTTATTGTTATGGTTATTGTGTAGTAATTGGATATAAACATATACAACTAGTATATAAGATACATAATATATATAAAAAACGTATCTTGACAATATTAAAATAGCAAAGAGTACTCACAAATGACAGTTTGACCAAACTGTCAATATACTGCCTCGTTGGAGATCGCTTTCTTCGAATTGAGTCATCTTTGAATATCACGAACTTCGAATTTAATCCTGGACGAGACCACAGCAAGCCGTGTGCACATAGGCTCATATTACCCGCCTATGTCGTTTCAGGCCTCAAGGGTAAGCAAACTCCTAAGGTACAACGCCCAATCACCCGATCAGATGGAAGCGACCATCTGACCAACCTGCAAACCCTCAGTGGGACTCTGTGCAAGAATGTATGACCTAATCTAAGGGGAGAGTAGAGAGTATAAAACTCTAAGTGAGTTTTTGGTGTGTTTCAATCGAGAAGAGGAAGTCTCTTTTATGGGTTAATTTTGAGACCCCATTTAATTCTTGAATAATGATAGTCATTAATTATCCTATTGATCATGGTTAATAAATGAGCCGTTACAGCCATTAACATTTCAACTAACCATGGCCACTAAATGAGCAGTTACACGAGTTATAAATCTCGAATTCATGACGGTTAGTAAAAACCATATCACTTTGAAACCAATTTTTAATTCACATCCAAAACTAATTAGTGTGACCCACATTAGCTCAAAGTTTCTAAAGATTATATTTAATTACAATTTTATTTCTAATTAATCTTTTAGATAGGGATGACAATGGGTAGGGTCGGGTAGAGTATTGGTAGGACCCAATCCATGCCCTAGTTTTTGGAGTTAGATCCATACCCTACCCTTGACCCTACAAATTTTTTATTGTTAGACCCATACCTTATCCTCCAGGAGACCTAGGGTCTACAGGGTCTGTAGGGTCCGACCCTTTAACATTCTATCTTTTTAATAATTACTTTAGAAGATACTTTTATTATTTCAATATAATCTAAATAAAAAAAATAAAAAAATCAAAGTCTATGTAATAAAATGATAATTTCAAATTAAAGTTGAGAATAAACTATAAACCAACTGGTTGAACATAAAATGAAACACATACGGCTACCTCGTCAATCAAAAACTAAAACTTATAAGTGTTCTTCCATAATATAAAGTTCCAACTTAAAAATAATTTCTTTCTAAATTTTCAAGCTACTTCTGAACAAGTCTTCTCGATCATCTTCTTGCTCTTGTAATCTAACTCTTCTCGATAACTTCTATGTCTAACCAAAAAATATAATTACTTAATTAGTCATATAATATTTGACATTTAAATTTAAAAAATAGTATTATATTAGGTTTTTTTTTGTGCGCGCTTATTATTTTTACGGCTGTATTATAATTATCTTAGCAATATAATAAATATAGATCTAAGTAGAATTTAACTAGGGTCTAATTAACGAGTCTATGGGTAAGGTCTGGGTCTGAGTTTGGGTTTATATGGATCCTATCCAGACCCAAACCCTATCTAAATAGATAGACCCAAACCCAAACCCTATCTAAGACCCATAGACCCCAAGATTCAAGGGGTAGTGTAAGAATTTGATCCACTGGGTTTGAGTCTTTTTGCCATCCCTACTTTTACACCCAAGACTAACTCACATATTTTTCTGTTGGGCTAATCATTTCGATGGATTAAAAATCTAATTTTTCAACGAAGGGCAAAATATGGTTCCGACGGCGACTGAGATTCTGGTTAGGTCGTGAGAGGTGTCGGCCTGAGATCACGCAAGATAGTCGACTTTTCGACTTAAGCCACTTAGCTCAAATCTTTGATTTAACGCATTTTAAAGGCAATCATCAATTTAGGTGATTCAAGGGGAAGTTGTCGTCTTAAGGAGGAGCAGTTCAAATCCTCGACTTAGGGAGCAAGATCAAATCGTCGAATTAAGAGGATGGAGTGAATCGTCGATTTAAGGAGAGGTTGTCAACTTAGGTCGACTTGTCGATTTAAGGCATGACGAGCTATCGTCGATTTAACTGATGCAAGGGGGAGTTGTCGAATTAGGGCATCAAGTTGACAAGACTCGGATCGTCGAATTAAGACGACGAGTGAGTGGGCGCGGATCGTCGAATTAAGGCGTCTTGGTAGAGTCGTTAACTCGAGCATTGAGAGCGAGGTTGTTGAGTTAAGAATGGAAGGTCGAGTCGTCGAAATAACGGCCTAAGGCTGGATCGTCGAGATAGACCTCGAGTGACCGTTGGTTGAATCATCGAAATAAGGGCCTCGAGTGTCCATTGCTTACATCGTCAAAATTAGCACTTTGAGGGACCATCACTCGAGTCATTGAAATAGGCATTTTGAGCTCGAATGGTTGAAATAGAGCCTTATCCTTGACCTTGACCTCAGATGGTCGAGATAGAGAGACTCGACCTCGAATTGGTCGAGATAAAGCCTCGCGTTGGATGGTCAGTGGAAGTCTCGCATCGGGTCATCAAAAGAAAGGTCTTATGCTCAGATGCTGGGCTCGGCGTTTGTGAGTGATTAGAAGACCCGACCAAGGTGAACTCTAAGAAAGGCAAGGCGGGATGAGGGTATGAAGAGACTGGATTCGAAGCGGACTCTTGAAGAGTTTGAAAGGCTTAAAGAGACCGGATGTACTCTGACTCTTAAGAGTTGGAGTTGGACATGGACTCGAGAGGAGATGAAGACGTCGAAGGCGGATAAACTTTTGGAGGCCAAAGGAGTCCGAGTCAGATTACGATAGGTGTTAGGAGAAGATAAGTTTTGAGTCGTTGTATCCGACTAAAAGTCGGCTTAGGTAGTAGGCCGGGGTTGGAAGTTTTTTGTGTATATAAGCATAGTCCGGGGTTTGTTTTAGGGACACCACACAACAAACACGAAAACCCCCTACTCTCTTTTTCCTTACTCACAACAAACTCTTTTTTCCTCAACTCTCTCTCTTTGCCCTACTTTTTACTTTTTTCACGGCTCGTTAGGATTGTCATTGGGATGATCACTCCGGACCGTTTTGAGATCGTTTCTTGCATTCTCGTTAGTTTTCACTTGCAAGACTAACACATGTTCATTTGAAGAATTTTCATTTTAGAACCTGTTTTATTTTTTGAAATTTAGAAATATGCTTTCATTTTGTACTCACATATCCGTAAAATAATAAATAATCACCAAACACTTGTAGCAGCTACAAAGATTCTATCTTAATATTATGAACCAATGACCCATACACTCTTTTTTATGTGATTATGACCCAAACACGTTGGAATAAGGGAAATATCTAATACAGTTTTCATCTTTTTTGTCAAGAGATAATTCAGTTTTTTTTTCCTAGATAGATTTCTCGACTCTTCGAAGAAGCTTCCGCCCATATAATTATATATGTATGGTCTGATTAAGACGGTAGATACATACACTTTACAAAACATTAATCATAGATCGCCACCAAATTTTAACAGGCAAAGATTATTCAGAAATAGACTCCGATGACGATACATGCAACTAGTTTCCACTGCGGCCATTTCACTGTTGAAGTCGGAGATCAGGAGGCCGAGATTACACCAAAAATCCATTTGCCATCTTTTGCTACCCACCAATTCGATCCTGAATTCTACCAAAAATTATCGAGAAAAAGTTAGCCACCATATCGAGTTTTCGGTAATTTTATGATGACATTTTCAGAACAAGGATTAATATTTGAACTGTTGATATTTCAATAAACTAATGAGATAGAAGTAAACTATGTGCAGTTTAATTGTCACTTATCAAAAACATAACCATTAAATGAATATATTAAATCATTCCAGTGGACTAAAAACCCGACGGCCGACGTGCCCTCAGCTGTCATTAATTCTTATGCAGCTTTTAAGCTGATAATAAGAATATTGAAGATGATCATGTATATGCGCCATTCAACAATATTATATAGAAATAAATATTGAAGACAACAAAACAACAATATTGGTAATCTCCTTACAAAAGCAATATTGACGAGTATGATGCAAGTTTGGTGTTTTGGTGCTTTCGCATTTACACCAACTGGGATAAATAAAAATTTACTTATAAAAAAGCAATATTGACAGAAGGCTGACGGTAAATCTTACCGAAGACCCTTTTTTACTCTGTTTTTATTGGTAAAAAAGCAGCTAGGAGAAAAAAAACTCAAATAACTTTTAATCAAAATCTGATTAATTTAAATTCCAACAGAATGACCCGAGCATAAACGAAATTAAATCCAGATCCACCATGTTTACTTAGAGCAAAGAGGGAATTCGTAATCGATCTGGAATCCATCATCTTCTTCGGAGAAATCCAATGCATGGAAGTATTTTTTTTACGATTCACCATTCTTCTTAACATCAAATATGAAAGCACATTATAGCCCAAGTACTCACTCCAGAATCACAACAAAGAACCACAACAACACATATTGAAGCTTTCTAAAAAACACACATATTGAAGCCAAAATTGTGCAGGCAATGCTCCAAAATAGTTAATATCTCATGGTTTTGTGGAGAAACTAACATATAGTGGGTGCAATGTGACCTATGAGATCCAGAATGAGAATATGAATATGGTCTATTGACGTTACTAAATCTAGGATATGTTCCTGGTTCTACCTTTAGAGATGGTGTAATGACCAAGTTATAGTAAGAGTTGAGGACCAAAGTGTAAAAGACCATGAGAGAAAGGAAAGAAAGTCATGGATCATAGGTGTAATATGTCAGTCTCTACCCATCCCTAAAAAGATCTTGGAAGTAAGTTAGTCTCAGTTGGTTACAAATGAAGTAAGTTTTTCTATAATTTGGGATAATTGGTGAAGATTACCTATCACAAGAACTGAAGCAATGCTCAAGTATTGGATGATCATCCCGTAGTTCTAATCACCGCGAAGTTTTGGCTCTAAACTTTGCTTAATTGAGAGGCATTTGGGACTAGACATGCATAGAAAAAGCATCCACACGAAAAACATTTGCAGTTATTCTCAGAAATGTACACTAACAATTAAGCATTGCACTCTGATAAATTGGAGGCCTCTACCAAACTGTTTAGGCAATATTTCAGGATGTGGCTCTCTAATAGTGTCTTTTATATTTGCAAGGGTTGAACCCGAGATTTTCTTAAGTTAATCCAGTCCCTAAGAACTTGGATCCCATTGATTGCCTCGAGCTTATATTATAACAACACAATCACGAAAGTTTCTATGCAATCGATAATAAGACAACGAGCACCACCATCGGATTGACATCAAATGGTAATAGCTATAAGATTAGAGTATGTTTTCTATTAAAAAAGAGAGAACATTCCTGTTCTCTAATATGTAAGACACTTCATCAAACTAATTTCTCAATTGAAACTTAATGGCTTGAATTACGTGTAGTAGTTCTTTCTTGTCACGGAATGGAAGGCCAGGTAACAATATCCTGTTATTCTGATCGAAACTTACTCACATACTATGTAAAAATTTACTATTCAGCTCAAACGCATAAATTTTGGAAGTTACATGAATCAACATATTGTTTTCGAAATCTAACTCAAATGACAAGGGACCGAGTAAGGATTTTGTATTATGGTTCGTGACCAGGATTCAAATATCGAAAGACTTGAATTCTTTTAAAAAAATTTAGTATTCAAATTTTACGAATAAAAAAAATAATATTAGAAGAGCTACTACTAAATAAAGCTGCGTCATACGCGAGTGTGTTTAACAATCTTCCAGGTTACTACTAGACCAGTGAGACAAAGCTACATCAGAACTATATATCATTTTTATTGTCTTATGTGATTTTTTTACATGTAAAACACACCAAGCAATGCTCTGTTAATATCAAGCCTACTTGGAAAACAAACTAAAACATAATTCGCTTGAACACTTATAAAAAATAATAATTCGCATGAACACTTAAAAAAGCATGATTCGCTTGAACACAACACCTGAATTTAAGTCTATTGTCACTTAGATCAACTTTAGTTTGTATGTTTATTTAATGTTTGAAAGCACATGTAGGTACAATACAATTTCTTGTTCAACCTTAAAAAAAAAGCTTTACGACAAGAACATGCAACGTATGGAAGGTTACGTATGGCCAATTCATGGGGAACACGAAAATCCGCAGAGGATCACAAAAGGGCCAAAAGAAAAGTAAGCCAATTAGTGGTTGTATATTTAATTTTGGGAAACCACATAAACAGTATTCAAGTGATGTCATAAGAGAGAGATATTTCATTGATCGAATAGCATAGATGCAAGTGGGCAAGTTGGGGGAGGATTACTTCAAGATCTCTAAGGGCCAAATTATTTAAGTAAGCTCCTTCCCCAATTCATATATACTCCTTTAGGGTTTTTGGTTGAGGATATAGGGTTCTTGTTGTTGGTTAACTCTATTGGTAGCTAGAGAAGAAAGATTTGAAGCATGCTATAAATTAATGGATGTTGAGTTTGAAGCTAATATAAGAAAGTTTATCGAAAAATATGATAGATGCATATATATATGTAGTATGTAATAACCCCTTCAAATAAAATATGTAATAATTACCTTTTATTTCTTCCAAGTAGAAGGAAATTCAGAAATCGGGAGCAACCTCACTGAACAGATGAAGGCCTAGGCGCATCATCTCTTCCATTGATCATCACTTGGCTAGGGGCACTCTTCTTCTTCTTTTTCTTCTTCTTGTAAGGAATTCCTCTTGCCTTAGATTGGCACTCCCTTACTTCACGCAAGTAAACCCTTATAGCTCCGTTACCAAAAGGGTTGGCCTCCGGTGCCCCACCGTGCTCCTCGTAGGCGGCCCTAAGCCGGCCGATGAGGGCGTCCAGGCTGCCCCAAGCCTGCCTTAAAGGGCAATTGCAAGGGGCAGGAGGGTCAGGTTGACCGAAAAATACACAACCATTTAGGTGAACTTTGGTCTTCCCAAACTGGTCCAAGTACCGGAGGAAATCAAGCACATGGTTGCAATTACACTGGGAGAGTGAGACCGGTGGCCTGTGGTTCTTCAAGTACTGGCCAAACGTGTTCCAGTCCCGACGCTTTTGGGACTCGTACCGGCTCAGCGGCTGAGCTGGTACTGCAGCCTGTAGGTTTGGGACTTGGTTGTGGATATTGTTAACCTCGGATCTAAAAGACCCTTCAACTCCAGGATTATCATGAGGCCTTTCAAGACCTGACATGATTAATTTTGGAGCTATTTTTGTCAAGGAAAGAGAATGAAGGAAGGAACGAGAGAAGACTATAGTGGTGTTTAAGATAGTGAAGGTATAAGGAGGTTTTATGGTTTATATCATGCTAATACTCGTGGGACTCACTAATTCAAGTTCGAGTTAAGGTAAGATTTTTGAAAGTTAGCAAACCACTTCCAACAAATATTTTATAATAGTACATTTATAAAAAATTGAATTCAATACGTCTTGTGTGTTAAGCTAGAAGGAGGTGATAGATGGGAATATTTTTTATAAGTAATTGGGTCTAGGCAGACATGAGATGGGCCCTATGAAGGTGCTTTTGGTTCGTCTTTTCTCCTTTGCTCTATCTTTCAAATTCTTTTAAAATCTTCCCTTTTCTTGGACGACTCTTATTGCACTATATATTGTTTAAATATCAATTTGTGGCTTGTTTTATTCTATACCATTATCAATACAATGATAACCATCATTTTCATTTGAATTACATGATCATTACATTTGGGATAAAATTGGGATTACCCTTATTGATGAGAAATTTTTTTTACCATGATTCATCCAAAGTATTACACGATACACCTAATTTTTAGAATTTTATCGGGTGACAAATTCTATGATGTACCATTCACTTTATTTTTCTTGAATTTTTATTGAAAAATCAATTACTTAAATATTATCATTTTGTGATCACATTAAAAATACTCATCGATCAGTCGGTGTTAGCTATTGATCCGGATCCATTGGACTGCTAATATATCTTTCTTATCGTAGAAGGAACCAGTGAGTTCGTCAAGAGGAATTCATTAGTGGACAAATGAAATCACTGTTGGTACTTGACTAGGTGATTAAATTGGAATCTAGAAGATTATAATTGATCCGCTAAGGTTTAGTGTCCAAATAGGCCACTAATCTCTTAGCTTTCACCAATAATTATGTATTTTGCGGAGCAATAGTATTCTAGTGATACTGTTTTTGAGAAATCTAGTGTTACTTTTAAAATCCTAGTATTCAACTGAAAATTTTAAGACAATAAATAAAATATGATCCTCAAGCAAATATGGCGGACTACTTCGCCAAAATGTCATAAACGAGAAATGGGGTCCGAAAATCTTACCTTGTAATCCTTTGTATGTTCATATTTGAGGGAACAAAGCGTTTCTGTATAACTACAGTATTCTTGTGATTTTCTTTTGCCCTAGAGACAGACCTATTGTGATTGTCATTATCTTACTAGAAAATACTAAATAATCTGCGGTTCGTACAATAATGGTGGACGCATGGCCCACATCCCACGAGGCCAAATAACCGAGGTACACATATGGTGGAAAGATATGATGATTAACTTAATTACTATATCCCAAAAATGTGACAAAGTCGACAGAGACACTTAAATCAACGCACATAAAATAATTTGATCATCCTAAAACAGCGAAAGAGAGACTAAATATTAAACAACCATAATAATAATATAGGAGAAATAGAAATATTAGAGATATGTGGTAGTTTTAGTCTAAAATCTAGATTTACGAGACTAAAATTACTCTCACCGTAATATATGGATATATGACGATGAATTATCTGTCCAATCTATCCTGAACTATATTTCATATATGACAGTCCCATTTATATGAGATAACTTCATTGGGTTACAAAATATTAATATATATTAAACAAAGAGATCTAAACTAGCACACAAATTATAAACCATTGTTCATACAAATGAATCACATTTAGGATAATCAGCCGACAACAAATTTTTTTTAAATAAGTTTTTACACCTTGACTATACCTGTAATGGATCGAACCCTAAACTTCCGTCGATTTGTTAATGTCTTGAGTCATCAGGCAAACTGAACAACAAATTTAATTCTACAAAATTGGATTTTTTTTGTGGCAAGTGTAGTTTTACCTTTATTAACTCTAAGATAATTTTGATTTTACGGAATTGGTTTTCCCTGCAATTGTAGTTTTTCGTGACCAGGGTTGAATATACTAGTCACTGAAAAGACGAATTGTTACTGAATTGCAAGACAAATTTGCGTTAATGGGTCCATCTCTCAGCAAATGCCAGCAATGGATCATAATGGGTTGGGATGAGATTGCCTTTTTTGTGTACCAATTGTTTGGCTATTGTTGGGGCATGAAAATAATCTCCTTCTTGTACCACTTTTCCACCAACAACTATATTTACACAGAGAAAGGCTCCTGATGATGCTCTTGCTTTATGACAATTTTGGATCAACGCACCTAGACTCCATCAATAAATAGTTGTTAAATCAATTAGGCTTATATCATTAGGCTATATCATTAGGCCAAATAATTTCTAGAAGGTTCAGCTTATGGATAGCGGTGGAAATAACGTAGGGATGTCGATTCAGTATGAGTTGAGTCTCTTGCTCAAATCAGTGACCATTGATTTTTTTACCCAAAATTTGATGAACTTCATCAAACGACATTTATCTTATTGACACAAGGTGTATGAGAATTTGACAGAGATATAGAGTTCAAATCATTGTTATACAACAATACGCGAATATTAAAGTTCGGATACTAATTAGTAAGCAACTAAGTGTTGATAAATAAAATCTACTCATAAAAAATCCACAAAGTAATTGGATACTAATTTAGTTTTTGCAAACTGTACAAATCCGTTAGATTTGATCCCATTATTTAGCTACTTAATCAGGTTTCTCGAACTTCTGAGTTGCAGTAATCCTTCTAGTCTTTATTGAGCATTATGTGAGTATTTATACAAGATGGCATGGGACAAAATACTAGGGAACAAACCCTAATATGTACGGGAACTAAACAGAAAGTCGAGGCCCAATTCAAGTCCTAACTAAATAGGAACACTAGACCAATACGAGGATAATGACTCCTAATATTCCCCTTCAAGTTGGAGCGTAACTCCCAATTTATGAATAAGTTTCTGAAACCGATCTTTACCAAGCGCCTTAGTCAACGAATCAGCTAACTGACATGATGTGTCAATCTTGAGCAAAGCGATCTCACATGATTGAACACGTTCATGAACAAAAGGACAGCCCATCTCGACATGCTTGGTGTGCTCATAGTACACTGGATTCAAAGTGATATGCAAGGCAGCCTAGTAGTCACAGAAGAACAGAGTAGGGCGCAAAAAACTTATCCCCAAGTCGCAGAACAGCCAGCGGAGCCACATGATTTTACTGACTGTAACAACCATTGTCTATACTCAGCTTTAGCTGAGGAAGGTGCCACCGCCGACTGCTTCTTGGTCTGCTAAGGTACGGGAGAACTACTCAAAGACATAAGATAACCAGAGCGAGAGCGTCGGGTCATAGGACAAGCACCCCAGTAACCAGATACGAGGGCATTTTTCAACACCGGTTGTAACAAAGTGAAGTAGAGTTGTCAAACCATAAGGAGTAGGATCTAAGCCATATATTCGGCTCACTAGCTAGTCTAGGATGATAGATAAGATAGTGAAATTGGTGTATAATTATTAAAGATAAATATGAACAAACTTACGTAACCAAGAATAGAAATAGTGGGCTAGGCATCCACTTGAACACAATCCTCCTAACTAGGTTTCTATTGGGCTCGTGGCGGACCTAGGTAAATCTAAGGCATGATGCTTCACAGTCACGTCCTTCACACCACAAAGAAGGCTCTTGGGTTCAAATGGCCCACTCGTTGGAAATCTTGACTTGTGAGTTGTCAATCTTAATCAAGCTTGCCCGAGTCACCAGTTCTAGCCTCGACCCAACTAATGAATGAACGACCCTAAGGACAACTAGGATTTACCCTCCGGTGTCACAAATATCAAGTTTCCTCTAGTCAACTAGTCTGCTAGATCTATGGCTCCCCTTCACGGTCAAGTCCTTCAGGTGTCCACTAGATCAATTAGCTAATTCATATGCCCTCAATGATTCCCTCCTAGGAGATTAGAGCTTGGACTCGGGTATAATACTACAACTCCCCTTACGACCTCTAGAGTGTTATTTTAACCCTAATCCCACGTGACCCAACTAAAGGCATTAAGTTTACCAACTAATTTGCACAAGCCCATTCAAAACTTAGGTCGTTAGGTGAATGGAGGGTTCTAGCAAGCTAACCTAAGGACACCTCGACTCGTGTGTTGTTAACCAAACTTAAGCTTGCTAGAGTTGCCAGTTCTAACCCTCGACCCAATTCATGAATGAACTACCCTAAGAATAACTAGGATCTACCTTCCGATGTCACATATGTCAGGTTTCTTCTAGTCAACTAATCGTCTAGCTCTATGGCTCCCCTACACGGTCAAGTCATTCGGATTTCCACTAGATCAATTAGCTAAATTATAAACCCTCAATGATTGCCTTCCAGATTAGAGCTTGAACTCAGGTATAACACTACAACTCCCATCATGACCTCTAGAGTGTTTTCTTAACCCTGTCGCACATGACCCAACTAAAGGCATTAAGTTTACCAACTAATTCGCACAAGCCATTCGAAACCTAGGTCATTAGGTGCATCCAAAAGCATCCAACCCATATACAACTACTCACATATTCAACAAAATCAAAATCAACATCAATTAATGCAAAACATTGCCACAAAAATTAAATAAAAGAGAGGATTTAGAAAAGGTCAGTATTGTCTTCAAGCCCTCCTAGCCTCCTCCTTCTTCAACACTCCTAGCTTGCTTCTTGAGAGATTGAGAGAAATGGAGAATATGTGGCTAACCTAAGTTCTAACCAACTAAAGACTAGACAATCTGAAGAGGGGGTCTAAAAGGGGTATTAATAGGTCCCTCACAAAACCCTAAAAGAGCTAGGATGAGTTGACAAACTGAATGAGGGGCCTAAAAAGGTTATTTATAGTCCCCCACAAAACCTTAAAAGAACTAGGATGATTACAAGATTGAAAATTTTATTTTTGGCTCGTCACAGATTCCCTCTCATGCCCACTGTTCGGTGGAAAATCTGTCGGGCGGCGCCCCTTCACTGGCATGTTGATGTGCGATAAAGATACTGATTTTTAGCCACCTACTGCTCTGACTTAGACTTATAAGGTAAAATGTAGATCTGTTTCTTAGCTTTCCAACAATACCTCATTTGTCTTAATCCGATGCTTGAGATGAAAGTTCTGGCCATTTTTGTGCGGCATTATCAAAACTGCTGCCTAGCAGGTGAATACGCTGACCAAAAAGTTTCAGAAGGTCTGAGAGCCCGAGGGAGCCGCTCAACGAGTTTTCCACCGCCCGGTGGGTTTTCAAAACTTCCTCATTTTGGTCTCTTCACTTCGAGTCTTCCACCATATCCACTCCAAATGGTCCTGAACCACTTCAAATACCTCCAAAAGGCCAAAATCATAACAAGTGAATCCATCCAAGGCAACAAACCTATAAATGGACAAAAATACTCAAGACTCGAGGACTTTAGACACGAAAACCCATAAAAATGGCCCCTAAATGACGTGATGAAATGCACATTTTTATGCCCATCAATTCACAATATGCAATAAGCTCTTAATTTGGTGAATTATTAAGGAGAATTCCCTATCCAGGGGTGGCCTTCAAATAACGTAGAACCTGATCAGTAGCCTGAACATGTTCGGCTGTAGGATTATTGACAAAACTATTGAGGATATTCACTAAATATGCAATATTCGGTAGAGTGACTGTCAAATACATCAACTTGACAACTAGTTGCCTATAGCGACGTACTTCAAAAATTATTTCTCCTCTGTCTTATAGGCAATAATTTTGCTCAAGTAGATAGTGAGTAAGACGTGAATCATCATTTTTGTATGTCAACAATATTTTTTTTTGGCTAAGAACCAGTCCCTTTGAAGTTGCAGCCACCTCAATGCCAAAAAAATATCTGAGGACTCAAAGGTCCTTTATCCCAAAATGATCATGAAGATGTTGTTTCGTTGATTGTAATATGTGGACGTGGTCGCCAATGAGAATAACATCATCCACATAAACAGGTAGTATCATAAATTGTTAATTCTGACGATACATGAACATGGCATAATCAGCTCTTGAACGAATGAATCCTAATGTCAACAAGAAAGAGTCCAGTTTATAAAACCAACTATGTAAAGCATGTATTAATATGTATAAAGATTTCTTAAATCGATAGGCTCTTAAATCACCTGGCTTGACAAAACCACGCAACACTTCCATGTAAACTTCTTCGGTTAAGTCACCATGGAGGAAAGCATTCTCAACGTCTAATTGATGCACAATCTAGCCCTTTTTTACAAAAAGGGTATGAAGACATCAGACTGAGACCACCTTTGCTACAGATGTAAATATCTCGTGATAATCTACCCCTTCAATTTATTTGAATTCTCAAGCCACCAACCATGCTTTGTACGTGTTAATAGTACCATCCAGTTTAAACTTAACTTTGTACGCCTATTTTTAATCGACTGCATTCTTTCCTGGAGGTAACTTGACTAGTGTGCATGTCACGTTGGACTCGAGAGCTGTAATTTCTTTCTGTATAGCTTCTCGCCAACAAGCATATTTGACAGTTTTGAAATAGGACTGAGGCTCCTCCTGAGAACTAAAAGCACTCAAATATACTTAGTGGCTACGTGATAAATTATTATAACTGATAAATTGTACTATAGAATATAGGTTTGAATTACTTGACGAAGCAGTGGACAACAGGGTTGGCTTAATGGGTTGCAAAAGAACAAGCGATGGGGTAAGAGTTGCTTGAAATTCAGTGAGGTGAGCTACGGTATGTCGAGCATGTTCACTTTATTCTCTTGGGGCCTCAACCAATTCAAAATTAGAAGGACCAGTCTGCTGGACCTCAGTTAGGTCACAGTTAATCAGACATGATTACGACTCCAGAGAACATTCCTCTAAAATAGAATGATCAGAATCTTGATGGTCAGCTTGGCCAGCAAAACCAATAGTATGTATAAGGGACTTTGGAAGTGTCTTGCAACTCAATCAGTGGTTTTTCTATCACGTCCAAGATTGGAATTAAACACCAAGTCACCATGACATAGGAACAAGGTCTCAACAAAAGTCACATCCCAGGACACATGAAATCTCTGATTTTGGGGATTATAAACTCGATATCCTTGATGGTTGAAGGGAAATCCAACAAACACACATGGATGACATTGTTCATCAAATTTATCTGTCCTTGTATGATTGTGAATGTACGCTAGACATCCAAAGATCTTGAGATGATTATACAGTATCGGCCGACCAAAAATGAGCCCAAACGAAGTCTTATTTTGAATAGCTCAAAAAGGCATGCGATTAATCAAATATATACCCGCCAAAACACACTCCCCCAAACTCGATATCCTTTATAGTTGAAGGCATGTTAGCCTGGAATTTTAATGACTGGGCAACCTCAAGAATATGACGATGTTTATGCTCTACAACCTCATTTTGTTGCGGGGTGTAGGCACAAGATGTCTGTAACAATATACCATAATCTTCATAGTATCCTTGCATCTCATTTGAGCATAACTCAGAGCCATTATCACTCAGAATGTTCTTGACACCAACACCAAACTGCTAGGCAATCATGTTACAAAATATTTTCAAGTAGTGTGATACCTCAGAAAGTAATGTGCACCAAATATGGATGGCGTCAGATGTGGTCCTCATATGTCACAATGAATTAAATTAAAATATGGACTTGATTTGATGTAACTTGTAAGAAATGACGACCTTGTGTATTTTTCCTGAAGGCAAGAATCACAATGACTAAAAGTCTAAGGATAAGACAAATGTTGAAATAAAGAGATGTTCCTCATCTTTTAAATAAAGACATGACTGAAATGACAATGCCAAGTCTGTGCATCCAAATCTGATCCAGCTGAGAGCACCACTCCCTTTCGCATGTCCTCAAAGTAGTACAATCCATAAAAACATAAAATCAGCATAAAAAGTTATTGCACAGTTAAGATCTTTTTTCAACTTGCTTATAAACGGTAACTGCATTTGAATAGAGGGATATGCAACACGTTATTGAGATAAATATGAGTACTTATGCTAGCATTGCCCATACTAGTTATTGGGAGTGGCTCAAAATCTTTTGGGCCTAGCGATCGACAGGGGATAAAACCAAAAAGTTTGGATGCTGAAGACCTAGCGATCGCTAGGGTATGCTGCGGTAAAATTTTCTATTTTGCTCGAACTCTTATTTTTGGACTCCTAGGATGACCTAGATAGGTTTCTTGGTATGCAAGGTTTTGACAATTATATAGAGGCAGGTTATCCTAGTTCATAGATGGCTTTGTGGCTCGGATCTCATCAACAAAAGATCTCATTCTCTCCATAGACGTAGGCATTAGGTCAAACCACATAAACTCTTGAATTCGTGTTCTTATTTTCTTGTGGTGATTTCCTAACAACTAGTATCAGAGCTTAGTGAGAAGATGGTAGGTCACGACGTAAAGTTTTCTTGGTAAAGCTTGATGGATCATCGAATTTTGGGTTATTGCAAAGGTGTGTCAAAGATCTACTGGTCTAATAAGATGTGGTCAACGCACTCTCAGGGAAGAACATGAGAAGATGGAGGAGCAAGAATGGAAAGAGTTGGAGGCCAAAGTGATGGCAACGATTCACTTTTGCTTGGTGAATGACGTGTTATATCATGTTATGGATGAGTACCCACCAGCTAAGGTGTGGAAGAGAATCTAGGTTAGAGTCAAAAGAGTTTAATTGAAGTAGCTTTAAGTGTGGATAAGAGCACGAGAAGGGGACTATCAAGGACGAACTGGGAATCAAGACAACAAGGAGAAATCGACATTCAAAAATATGGCCACATGTTCAGACAGGTTGGATAGTGAAAGGCTTTATAACTCATCAATCCCAATGTATCCTAGTAATCATGTTTCGTTGGAGACCTTAGATATAACGGACATAGTTATAAAGGTAGGCTAATAAAGGTTGAGAAAGACGTGATGGTAGGAATGAAGGATGAAAGGGAAAACCTACATGTTACTAGGGCACATGGTTATATGTGGAGTTACATCAATGAGTCTCAAGGAGTTGCCAAAGGCTAATGTCATATGAGATTAGATCATATGAGGGAGCAAGGTCTTGGCATGAATGAGTTGAGTGTAGCCAAGAGGGTTCTTGGAATGGGAATTCTCGGGGACAAAGTTAGCAAAAAGCTTTGGTTATTTCCTAGAGGCATGGTTAGCACGTAGCTATGGTTGTCTCTGAGAAGCAGAGGAAGCAATAAGCTATGGTTGACCAAAGGCAGCTATAATACAAAAGTGTTGGGAAAGTTTGACATTGGAAATGCAAAGTCGTCGGTAACACCACAGACGAGTCATATTTTATCTCTCTCAAGGATGAGCAGTGGAGTTCGTGACATGTCAAATATTCTATTTGGTAGAACAAAAGACTGCCCAATGTATGATATGTCTTAAAGAATTAGTTTGAGGCAAAAGGAGCAAGGTCAACGGAGAAGTAGTTCGAGGTTGCAAAGTATAAGGTTTATCGAGAAAATAGAGGTGTGTGTATTTTGGGGTTCAATGGAGGTTGGAGAAAATACACCAAGCAAGCTCAGAGATGCTCGACTTTAGGGGATGTCTCCAAGTGACTGAATAAAGGTAGAGAGAAGTATAGATGGTCTTATTGATGACAGCGTTTGTACGGTTCAAGGTGGAGTCGGTTTAGTTTTGTATAACTTAGTATTTTTTTCAAGTGGCGATGTCTCATTAAGGTGGAGTTTGTTGAAGTTCAGATGGAGCTTCACGATTCTTCTAATGAATAATTTCTCGCTAAGGTAGATATTGTTGGGAGTGGCTCAAAATCTTTTGGTCCTAGCGTTCGCTAGGGGTAGAAACAGAAAGTTCAGATGCTGAAGACCTAGGATGTGCTGCAGCAAAATTTTCTATTTTGCTAAAATTATTGTTTTGGACTGCTAGGATGACCTAGATAAGTTTCTTGGTGTACAAAGATTTTTCTATTATATAAAGGCATGTTATCCTAGTTCATGGATGGCTCTGTGGCTTGGATCTCATCAATAAAAATTCTCTTTCTCTCCGTAGATGTAGGCATTAGGCCGACCCACGTAAACTCTTGTGTTCGTTCTTGTTTGCTTGTGGTAATTTTCTAACACCAGTGACTAAAACTTCTTCTCCATTCAGGATCTTTACTGGTATGGATAATTCTATTATTTTCATCAATTAGAGATGTCCAGTTACACATCATATGATCGGTAGCTTCGGAGTTCATCACCATGATCGCTCAAAAGTAATCTTACCATCCATGTTCACGTTGGAATCAGATTGTTCAGGTTGATCGACTCGTCTTGCTAGCTGTCATAGCAGGATGTTGACCTGATCTTCCATAAAACCGGACACTACCTATTAGTCATGACTGATTTGAGCTGCTCGTGATTGGGGTGCAAACCGTTAGAGTCCCGCTGCTTGCTCTCTCTACAAGATCGGTCGAGATTTCATAGGCGACTTGTGCACTTCAAACACTGCTGCGGGCATTCTTTTCCATGGATGATTTCAGCAAACCACGAACCATGGCATTGGCTCGTATCTAGTACTTGGAATCATCAGAATTCATTGTTTTTTTGGGAAGGGTACCATCAATAAACCCGAACTTATTTTTTGCATAAAGAAATGTGCTCATGTCATTGATCTGCTTGTCATAATTATTTTCGCTCAAGCAATCAACAACATAAACTTGACTTGGACCATCAAAAGGATGGATATAACAAGGAGACATAGCATCCATACCAGCAGCGATGGTCCCATCATTAGTGATTAGATGGGACCTTCCGGAAGTTGCTGAGCTTTGGTCAGCCATGGCTGCGCCTTTTCTTGATCACGAGCGTGCGAGAAGAGAACCAGAACCTAAAGCTCTGATATCATAAAATAATTTGTGAGTTACGGTAATACTTCGCTATGTTTTTGTTGAGCATCATGTGGGTACTTATACAAGAGGGCATGGGACAAAACTCTAGGGAACAAACCCTAATACACAACTCTTCCTAAACAGAAAGTCGAGGCCTAATACAAGTCCTAACTAAATAGGAACACTAGACTAATACACGTTTACAAGCATAATGACTCCCAATAGAACTAACTGGAGTAAAGGCACTAAGCAGATCTCACAAAGACAAAAGCAAAATCTAGCGGGGTACGCACATATAATCCTGAACAGTGGGAACAACTAATTAGTTTTGATTCGAGAGGAAACACTCTGACCTGAGCAAGCAAATTGCGGGATGCTTCAAAGTTGGTGGTACTCTTTGTCGGACAATATTTTTCCTTTCTTATGTTACAACTTTTTTCTCATTCTCACTTCCTTTTTATGTGCTTCCCTTTTTGCTGTTCTCTCTTATTAAAAGACCTATTTAGAGAAAAATCTTCGAAAAATATCTTTGACATTCGTAATACACACAACACTTAGTTAAATAAATCTAGATTCTTTAGTGCTTAGACCAATATTTTTTTACGCGCTTCCCTTGGGTTGTCAAGACTTAGAAAAGCACTTCCATCTTTTTCGTGCTATTGATTTTTTTTAAATGGACGAATTAATTTTTTTATCATCAAATATTTGTACAATTATTTTACTAACTTATTTAAATTTGAATCATTAAAACAAATCAAAACAATAGACACCTTATGTTTTATCTCTTACTAGCGCAGGTTTGATGTACATGGGAACGTAGGGATCAGATTTGTTCGTAGAAATCCATTTTCAGGACGGTTCTTGATGATCTATTTGGTAGACCATTTTATTATAATAAGATAGATCATTTTATCATAATTAGGTAGATCATTTTATTATAATTAGGCAGACCATTTTATCCAACCCGGTTTATTCGGAACGGTCCCGGATAAAATCATTTTATCATAACTGGATAGACTTTTTTATCATAAATGGGTAGACCATTTTATCAAAACTGGGTAGACCATTTTATCTTCCAGGACAGTCCTAACGGGTTTTGGACGTCCACAACTAAATCTAACGT
This sequence comes from Hypericum androsaemum, assembly GCA_963995505.1. Classification (NCBI taxonomy): domain Eukaryota; kingdom Viridiplantae; phylum Streptophyta; class Magnoliopsida; order Malpighiales; family Hypericaceae; genus Hypericum; species Hypericum androsaemum. The sequence goes on from OZ023199.1 coordinate 9,039,081, forward strand.
TGGAACGTATAGCTCAAACTGGGTTGTATATTTGGCGTTTTTAATATATTACTCTACTTATAAAAAACAATAGGTTATGAAACATTTCTGTTCGAAGTTTTTTGCTGCAATTTTGTATTCCCTCGAGAAAAACACATCGACCGTAACTTCGTTCTCGGAAAATTTCTACATACATATTTCATGTAATATCAATGCCGAGATCAATAAAATTTTACCCTAAAAAAGAGAGTGGATAACACACGTGAATGGGACCCCACATTCCTCTAATTGTCTTCGTGGGCCTGCAACCATATACATTATTTCAAATAAAATTGATGGTATCGAGATTCTTTGTCGAAGGTAAATTGTATAATCATGAAATTTTATAGGGATGGCTAATAGCCTTATAGGCAGATACCAAGAAGGTACAATTTACCTTTTTCTAATATTTCCATAAGGTGCATGGAATCTCTAGCTATCCATCGACGAATCCCAGATGGTCGGACCACAAATCGAAAAGTTTATCGGGTCAAAAATATAGGTAAGGAGATCAATCTAACGAACCGGTCATTTTCTAGTCGAACTAAAATAGTTGGACAGGAAAAGTGACCCGAAAAATTTCGGTTCGTTAGGTTTGACTAAAAGAGTGAATTACTCAGCTTTATTTTTTCATTTTCGTTCCAACTTCCAACCCTAAAATTTAAAAAAATCTTCCTCGACGTATGTATTTTATTCTTTTTGTGCATGTATTTGATGATTTTCTGATGTGTAAGTATGATTACATATACAAATACATATATTTTATATATATAATTTTTAAAATATATATTTTTATTTAAAAAAGGAACGGTCCAATTGGTTGTTCAATCGGTCAGACCAGTTGATTTGGAGGTCGGACGGATCGTTTTTTAAAACAATGACGAATACTATAAAACAAATTGACATAAATTGTGGTAAGAGAATTAATTTTTTTATAAAATTTTAAGTTGAAATACAGTGTCCTAATTGTCAATTAAAATAGGTATTATAGATATCTACGCTAGATCCAGAATACCTATTTTAGTTGTCCGGTTTTTTATTAATAAAATCTGTATTTCCACCAAAAAAAGTATTATGGATATCTAGATATGGATATACATCCAAAAATATTATGTTATTCGAATCTAGATCCAACTTAAAATAAAAACTATCTTGATCGGAATTTATAAATATATTTCTTAGTGTCATCGTTTGGCATATCATCATATCCAGATATTTATTAAGTTAACTAATAAAAATACGTCTCAGACAAAATCTTAAATCGTAAAAAAATTTCTATACTTAATTTTAGCACTGATAGATTCTCAGAATTTGAACTTAATACCTCTTTGACTGAGAACTTTGTTAATAAATTCAAGTTTTGGTGATAAGATCAGGGCTCGAGTAAACAAAATGTCATATTGGGCTTGCAGTGTTTGGGTCGCTTTTTAAGAGGCCTCTCCTTGTAGCTCCCTGTCTAGTCAGCAACAAGCGTGCCCAATTTGGACTAAGCAGAATATGGCCCAAAGCCAATTCTTGAAAGCTGATCTCGAAAAGTAAAGTAATATCGATCAGAACAATAAAGAATATCAATCGTTTCGGATAATTGAAAGCCCTACGTACCTTCTAGTTCTTCTAAAATCGAATTTTGGTTATTAACATAAGTTGGTCCAAGTAATACACGTCTCAAACACCACTTAATTATATCATTAGTTTCTTTGGGTTCTACTCCAACATAAACAAAATCACAAGCAATGAGACTAAACCATATATAGTCTCATTTATTCTTCATGATCACTACACATATTAAAAATTAATTAGATCCACATTCTTATTGGACATTATCATAAATCTACTTGGCAATCTTGATGTAGCCAACATGGCGAGGATCGTCAACCCTAACCAAGGTACCAAGAACAGGAGCCATCAAGCACCTAGAAGACTCCGATTTGTAGAAGAATCCCAAGCACCCACAATCCTTATTACACCTACTCCTGCACTCCTCAAGCTTCAACGGCCCAACCCCTTCATTGTAATTATATAAGAAATGTTCAACCCCAACGACCTTGTAATAGTCCACCACACCACCTTTGCACAACGGCACCGGTGCAATGCAGCTCCGGCTCCACCCCAACAGCCCTCCGGGTTTCGGACAGGCCACACACTGGTCGTCCTCGCAGACCCCCTACTCGCCGCACCTACGAGGCAACTTGCACTCGCTCTCCCGCCCTTCGTCCCTGTCGAACAACTTGTACGTGGCCTCCCACGCGCCGGTATCAACGTGGTCGTCGTAGGTAAAGATCTTCAAGTTCCCGTCGCTCCCTAACCGCAGGATCGAGTACGTGGCGTTGTACTTGGGACGGGCAAAGATGTTCGTCCCGGAGCTGGAAGAGCCGACCATGTCATAACTGAACCCTACTTCGAAGGCAGACCAGCCTTCCGTCTCGGGAGAGGCGTAGAGGTTGAGATGGGCGATGGAGCCTTGTCCGTTCCCGAACTCATCGGACTTGTAATAAAGCAAGGGCTTGTTCTTCTTCACGGTGTAATACAACGACCAATGCCTTTGCTCTAGGGCGAAACTGTACGGACCTTCCGATCCATCCTTGTCGGAAACCCGGCCTATAAGCTTCTTAGGGCCATTGCTAGCCCTAAAGCTCTGGCCAACCAAAAGGGTATCCCTAGGGTAATCAAAGCTCTGCCAAATGATCTTCCCTTTGGAACCATACAATACCAAGTTCCCAGTGGGGAGTAGGCTCAGCCCCGCCACTCCCTTGTTGGCGGTCCCTGTCTGCCAGGCTACGGACCCGTCCGAATCGGTGAGTACGAGATTCCCGTCGCGGCCGAACGAGAGGGCCGCCCCGTCCTTGACTGGGCGGCCTCGGTTGGCGTCCCAAACCCACCTCATCACCGACTCGGACTGGCGGACGCCCATCCGGATGGCGAGGGTGAAGGCGTTGGGGGTGCTGTTGTAGAAGCAGAGCTGGAAGGGGAAGGTGAACAATGGTAGGACGCGGTAGCTGCCGTCGTATTCCACTATGTACTCCCCGAACTCGCCCTCGTTTGTGTACTTGAAGGTCCTTGAGGCCGGGACTTGGGCGTGGGCGATTAGGGAAGTGGTGAGGAAGAGTGTCAAGATAAGAGGTGCTAAGAAACTTTTGCTACTACAGAGGGGAAATGGATGAGTAGCCATTGTTAGATAGTTCTTGGCCTTTGGTTTTGCTCTTAGTTTTGTGAGTTAGGGTTCTCTTCGTTTGAGGGTTACATATACACATATCATGATATCAGTTTTTTTTAATAACATCTAGTATGAGCGCTCACTAAATCAATTCATCCCGATTTAAGTGGAACAAAACTTTTGAAAAATGATAAAGTTATTGTATTTACATATCAAAAAATTCAAAATCGAGATTTAATTAAATTAGAATAACGTTCTCACTATTGATCTAAATGATTATCGGTATTTCATAAAAATATTAAATATATATTAATTTACAAATAAAAATTGATAGTTATTCATAAAATGAGATTAGTCCATTTTCGATTTTGAATATCACATATTAAAAATTATATGCACAAAGTCAAGTGTTTGAATTCCGATGATAACTTCTAAATTTAGAGATTGGAGCTGGAAGGCATATGGTAGTGGGGAATATTGTTGTTGTCGGGGTGGACTTTGACTGGCCATGTACCGTGTAATCAATGTATAATCTGACTGATATAAGCTAGGGGCGAATTGGTATGACGAACCGATCCGCGGCAAAAGTATAGTTGGCTGATTGGTGTCTCCACATAAAACTATGGTTAAATTGTACATAACTATTTATTGTATTGAAATAAATACGATAATAATGAATTTTTTGTATTCCTTTTGAAATAAGAGTCATGTGTGGAAAAACCTAGAGCTCTAAGATTGAGCTAGGTAGAAGATGAGTCGAGATTAATTGAGCTCGAGGGAAGAGAAGTAGGCGGTTACTTTTGTTTGGAGATAAAAGATATTTTTGGAGGGTAAAATTAATTCCCAATTTTCATGTTTTAATCTGTACAGTACTTGTTTGTATTTATACTACCACTACTTATCCACGTGTCACTTGACTTTATCTTATTTACAATTATGCCACCTTGCTTTATCTACTAATATCTCGCTGGGCCTAATATTAACTTATCTGCGGGCCTTTCTATCAATGCGGCCCATCTCCAACTCAAGTTCTTCTTCCCGTTCTTCAAACTCAGAGATGATCAACTCTTCTTCACTTTCTACGAGCTTGACTTCCGCTGCCTCTTGTCCATGTTCGTATAGTTCATGTGTACTCAACACCTGCCCATAAGTTAGACTGTGGATGTCCAGAAGTCCCAACTTAGAACGTAGAAACTCAACGCGTTGAGCCGAGAGTCCCTTTGTAAAGATATCAGCTAGTTGAAAATGTGTTGGCACATGAAACAGCTTAATCAAGCCCCTTCGTACCCGTTCTCTCACGAAATGACAGTTAATTTCTATGTGTTTTGTTCTTTCATGAAAGACGGGATTTTCGGCGATGTGTAGAGCTGATTTACTGTCGCAGTAGACCAAAGTAGGTCCATCTGGTGTACCACCCAAATCTGCAAGAAGATAACTTATCCATTGAACTTCACTGCTAACCACAGCTAATGCTCGATACTCTGCTTCAAACGAGGATCGTGAGGCTGTATCTTGCTTTTTTACCTTCCAAGAAACCATAGAATTACCAAGATACACACAGAAGCGTGTCACAGATCGTCGAGTATCCTAGCACTTTGCCCAATCACTATCCGAATATGCCTTGAGCTTCCCATTAGATTTAGCAGGATAGAATAAACCTAGCCCTGGTGCTCCTTTTATGTACTTAAGGACATTATACGCAGCTTGGAGATGCACATTCGTCGGTTTGGTTAAGTACGGACTTACCTGCTGCACAATGAAACTGATATCTGGCCTGGTTATAACCAGATAAAGTAACTTGCCAACAAGCCTTCGATAGAGACATGAATCTTCTATAATCAGTTTGCCATCCACTGTCTCCTTGTATACTGGCTTTCCATCCTTGTAGGCTAGTATATCTAGTAGTGTACCTTCTTTGGTATTTAACTGAAGACTAACATCCATAGGTGCTTTTCTTGGCTTACAACTAAGGTATCCCACATCTTGTAGAATCTCTAACGCATACTTTTTCTGAGACAGATGTATGCCATCAAAATTTCTGGCCATTTCAAGTCCTAGAAAATACTGTAGTTTACCAAGATCTTTTAACTTAAGAGTCTTCTCAAGATGAGTCTTGGTTGCTGCAATGGCTGATTCTGATGACCCTGCAAGTATTATGTCATCCACATACACCAATAGAACTGTGAAAGTAGTTGTGTCCTTCTTGGTAAAGAGAGAATAGTCATGTGTGCACATATCCAAATTGAAGCAAAATAGAAGTCAGTTTGGTAAACCATTGCCTGCTTGCTTGCTTTAACCCATATAGTGACATTTTGAGACGACAAACCTTGTTGCTATCCCCCTCGGCAAGGGACAAGCCACGAGGAACTTGCATATAAACCTCTGCATCAAATCTGCCATAAAGAAAAGTATTATTGACATCAAGCTGATACAAATACCAGCCGCGACTAACAGCAAGAGCAACCAAAACACGAACAGTGGTGAGCTTGGCCACATGACTAAAAGTCTCAAAATAATCGATGCCAAGTGATTGAGTGAACCCCTGAGCAACCAAGCGAGCCTTGAATCTCTCCACACTCCCATCGGCTTTGTGTTTAACCTTGTAAACCCACTTGTTGCCAATGAGTTTCTTACCAGGAGGCAGCAGAATAAGGTCCCAGGTATTGTTCTGAGCAAGAGCTGATAACTCCAACCGCATTGCATCAACCCAACACTCTTCCCTAATAGCTTCATCATAGGTGCGAGGCTCTATAATGGACGCTAAAGAACATGTGAAAGCTCTATAGGGTGATGCTAAGTGACTGTAAGTAAAGAAATCATGAATAGGATAAAGAATAGCTGCAGCACAGGTACGTGAAGAAGAAGATACCTGAGCTGGAGAGTGATCATATGAGTGCGATAGAATCACATCAAGGTCATAGTCGTGAAGGTAGGAGGGTAAAGTTTTAGACCGAGCAGACCGGCGAGGAAGGTTATTCGCCAATGGAAGTGGAGAAGAGGAAGACAGTGGAGGAGGGAATGTGGTAGAAGGCAATGAAGGTGAAAGATTAACTGGAGGAGCAGGGGAAATAGGTAAAGGAGGAGGAGGAGTGGTAGGTGGGATAACTAGGGTAGGTACAGGGTCATCCAAGTGGACAAAAAGAATGGAACCAGGTAGAACTAAATCAGCGGGAGAAAAAGGTTGAAAATGGTGATCTTGATAGACAGAATCTGACTTGAAAGGAAAGATAGATTCATAGAAAATTACATCTCTAGACACAATGGTCTCATGGGAATCTAAGTCATATAACTTGTACCATTTGATTCCAATAGGAATCCCCAGATGGACAAACTGTCGAGCCCGTGTTTGAAACTTAGTCCTATGGGGGATATTGGTTACAGCATAGCACAAACAACCAAAAATACGGATATGACTATACTGAGGAACCTTTTATTCATCAATTCAGAAGGAGACTTGTTCTTGAGACTAACAGATGGTAGTCTATTTATCAAATAGGCAGCATATACAACTGAAGCTCCCCAAAAACTAGTTGGCATGCCTGCCTGCATCACCAATGATCTAGCGATGTTAAGCAAAGTTTGATGTCTCCTCTCTACTCGTCCATTTTGTTGAGGAGTATAAACACAACTCATCTCATGTAAGATCCCTTGATCTTTATAGAAATCAACCAACATAAACTCTTTTCTTTGATCAGACCTGATCTTTTCTACTTTTTTATCAAACTGAGTCTGTATCATTTGACAGAATTCTATCACAAATCTTTTGTTCATTCCTTTGTTTTTCATCAAGTATATCCACGTATATCTTGTATAATCATCCACCACAGTCAAAAAATACTGATAACCATCATAAGTGGGCATGGAATATTTCCCCCAAATGTCTAAATGAATCAACTCAAATGGTTCACTAGCACAAGAAGAACTAATAGAAAATGATAATCTCTTATGCTTAGAAAAATGGCAAGTATCACAATGTACAAAATCTGTAGCTTCAACAAAATGGTCTATAGAATGTATTAGTTGTAGTTTAGGCAGGGGTATATGACCTAAACGATAATGCCAAAGATTGGCAGCAGGATGTTTGTAAGTAGAAGCAACAACAGGTCCAGGTGTGGATGGTGAAGTCAGGTCCAGGATGTAGAGGCCGTGTGATTCCATGGCACTACCAATCACTCTCGAACTGAGAAGGTCCTGTATGAGATAAAAATTGGCTTTAAAACAAAGTTGAAAAGGAAAAGAGATGGTCAGTTTACTGACTGATAATAAATTGAAACTAAAGGAAGGAACTAAGAGGACATTAAATAAATAAATGTTCTGAGAAAGCTTAACAGTGCCTTTATGAGTAGCTATAGTTCTATGATTGTTAGGAAGGGTGATGACTACATCACTAATAGGGTGATACTCAACAAAATATTATGTCGAGCAGGCTAGCTATATGATCCGATGCTCCTGAATCAAGTATCCAAGAGCTAGCACAACTATTACTAAGGCAGATTCTATGTAGAGGTAAAGATGGAGAATGAAATTTGTTACCAGAGATAGGAGTGGTAGCAACGGAATTGATAAGTGTGTTAGAAGACAAGGGATAGTCTCCTGCTGAATTATTGGATTGGTTCCAAAGCTAGATGAAGAGTGTTGAATCAATTCAACTAGGCCAGTGTATTGCTCTGCAGTCAAGGCCAATTTAGCCAACCCTGTATTAACTTCATCCAATTCTTCTGTAGCAACCTGATTTGCAGAATGTGTAGTTGGCAACCCCCCTCTGAATCCTGATTGTTGATTCCCAGAGAAGGTACCTCCACCACCACCAGTTACATACCTGCTTCCACTAGATGGACCACTATTAGTGAACTTAAAATTTGGAGGAAAACTATACTTTCTATAGCATTTGTCCACGGTGTGACCATCCTTTCCACAATAGGTACAAGTTGCTGCTCTCTTATTGTTGTTCCATACCCTTTTACCACCACCAGATGAACTCACAGCATTTGTTGTCACTGAATAAGATGTATAACCTGGTACTATGTTCACTGAAGGTGCACTTAACATTTGCTGCTCATGTTGTAAAGCTAGAAAAAGAGCTCTATTCACATCTGGCAGAGTATCCATCAACATAATCTGTGAAGTAACTGTACTAAAGTTCTCATTCAGTCCAGTTAAAAACTTAATCACTTGATCATTCCCCTGATATAACCTCGAGGACTGAACTGATTCACAATGAGCAGATCCTTTCTCTTTATCTACGCACTTGCAAAGCAGAATCGGCCGAAATTCATAAAAATTATCCCAAAGAGTCCTAAAAGAGGTGAAGTAATCTGTTACCGTAAGTGCTCCTTGCTTAAGAGAGCATAGTGCTAGTTGAAGACGCGCGATCTTCATGGAATCACCTCTTCCAAACCGTCCGCACAAATCCGCCCAAACCTCCGCTGCAGTTTCTAAGCAGCTCACACTCTCGCGATTCTCGGATCCATGGATCCTACTAACCAGCTCAAGACCATACTGTTGCAACCCTCCCAATCATCATAGGAGCGATCATCGGGACCAGGAGGAACAACAGAACTGTCAACCATCGGCCATTTCTTCTTCGATCGCAAGGCTCTCTTCATAGATCGGCTCCAACTGAGGAAGTTATTTGCATTAAGAGGAGGAGAAACGAGCACCAGACCTGGATTCTCACTCGGATGAAGATAATACAACATATTCTCTGGCGCGAGAGCTCCAATTGCTGGATTTGTGACAAGTCCACCATGGCTAGAAGCTTCGCGTCCAACTCCAGCCATTAGAAGTCTTCCGTACACTTTTTAGTTAAAAGAAAATGAAATCGGTTTTAGACGAACTGCGTCTAAAGCTCTGATACCATGTGGAAAAACCTAGAGCTCTAAGATTGAGCTAGGTAGAAGATGAGTCGAGCTTAATTGAGCTCGAGGGAAGAGAAGTAGGCGGTTACTTTTGTTTGGAGATAAAAGATATTTTTGGAGGGTAAAATTAATTCCCAATTTTCATGTTTTAATCTGTACAGTACTTGTTTGTATTTATACTATCACTACTTATCCACGTGTCACTTGACTTTATCTTATTTACAATTATGCCACCTTGCTTTATCTACTAATATCTCGCTGGGTCTAATATTAACTTATCTGCGGGCCTTTCTATCAATGCGGCCCATCTCCAACTCAAGTTCTTCTTCCCGTTTTTCAAACTCAGAGATGATCAACTCTTCTTCGCTTTCTACGAGCTTGACTTCCGCTGCCTCTTGTCCATGTTCGTATGGTTCATGTGTACTCAACATCATGCAACCTCTTAATTTGGAAATGATTCGAAGAACTTTCTATTTTTGAACATCCACCATGAATAGATCTGAGAGATGAAGTTGACAATTTAAAATAAGTATTGGATACAAATGATTATACTGGTCTTTAATGGTTGGATGGACGATTATTGTAAAAATGGCTCGATGGACGATTTCTATCCTTAATGTTAAAATTTTCCGATATTATTTTGATATTTTAAAATATTTATATTTTGTTATATCAACATATATTAGATTATACATTAGACCTTCTCCCGTATTATGATAATTAAACCTAATGCGTTGTTTTCGAGTGACAAAGCAAGATTACAAGGTCAAACCACATTGAAAAACGCGCTTATAGGCAATATGTATTAGCATCACGACCAATTAAGTTGCAAGAATTTGAACTCTTATCCGATAAATTCTTCTACGCGTTATCTTATTAATTCAAATGTTGTCTGAAAAATTTAAATGACACAGTTTATCAATTATAGCAAGCAACATTTATTACGGGCTAACTTATTATTTAAAATTTTAAGTTAAATATGAATATTTTAATGAACTAGTTAATTATTATGAGAATATACAGCCATAACGGTACGTGAAGGGGCAAATAGTACTCGCGAGTACAATTCGAGTTGCCGGTCCAACTTAATAATTTAAGTCATATATGTCTCTTGTTTATCTAAACCTGTTTGCGCAAGTTGATGCTTATGCCTATTTTCCTTCCCAATAGCATGTACACAATTTATAATTATATTGGATAAGGATGCGTCTCACGATTTTGTAAAGATGGTAGAAATACTCGTATTCTGTGTTTCGAATCCTGCACGACTATGTGAGTATGTTGATTTCGACGGGTTGGTAGAATAAGGTAGTGTAAGGGATACTTTTGGAGATAGGTTATGGTTTCTACGGAACTTATCTTTTTATCATACTTTAGACTATCATAATTTAAAAATAGTTAGATCCTAGTAGATATTTTTATTCAAAATATATATGTTGAATCTATTTTAATTTTGAGATAAATATAATGTTGATTATTTTATTGATATATTAAATATTTCATGAATAACTTTCAAATGTTCATTATGTTGTTGCAAAACTATCTCATAAGACTTTTTTAGTTAATTTTCTTTATTAATAATATGTATTATTTATCACCTATTAGTGTAGAGTTCCCCCACATTAGTACAGAGTTGCAGCCGAGTACCTCATCAAAAATTTTACCGGTACAAATTTCAATGGAAAAAATACCTGTTGAAAAACGAGTATCCACGATAGCAAAAAAGAGTATCGCAATAGCACTGCAATTACACAAGTCTAACACTATACTAAAGATCATGTATAACCTCCCGAATTACATATATTATACAGCCCAAGAAAAAAGACATTCCTCTGTCGGGCCTCATAAAATATCTTAAAAGGATGGCACACTACAAGTATATTTTCTATATTTTTTTGAATTTATATATATATATATATATAACTGGAAGAATATTTTATTATTTAAATTAAATTATAAAATTTTATGTTAATTAAATTTATATGAATTTTATATATAATCCAGCCCAAGAAAAAAAGATATTCTTCTGTCGGGCCACATAAAATATCTTAAAAGGATTGCACACTACAAGTATATTTTCTCTATTTTTTTTGAATTATATATATATATATATATATATATATATATATATATATATATATATATATCCGAAATAATATTTTATCATTTAAGTTAAATTATAAAACTTTATGTTACTTAAATTTACAATAATTATATATATATATATAATTAAAATTTATGAGTAAAATTTATGAGAAGCTAAGTCGTTGACGGGACACTGAAAGTAAAAATATGACCTTGATAGTAATTTTTTTTAAACAGAGGATAGAATATAAGTCTAACTTTTAAAACTAAATTATGAATAGGAATCATAAAAACTCTACCCATTATAGTCGTCGTCCGTAAGGATTTTCTCAAACATATCATTTTTTATTAAAAAGAAAAGGGCAAATTGTCTTCAGGACTCGGAAGTTTGTCAAAATCACTATTTTAGTCTCTGCTATTCCGAAATTGAAACTTCGATTACCTAGTTTGACTTTATTGAACTCTCAGATCCTTCGCTGATATCATCATTTAATTTATTTTGTAAATAAAAATTATGCCCTAAAAAATACCCTTTCTCTCCTCTGTTTCATCTTCCTCAACCTTCAATCTCCAGCCACACAACGACCTATGACAACACGCCATCGAGTTCCAGTTCTGTCGAGTTTTGCTACGATCCTAGGTCCGCCGTCTAGTTCCTTGCTGCCGAGACTCAACTGCAGAACCCTATCGTGATATCGGCATCGACCAACAATGTCGTTTGAGTTCCACTCCAGTCCTAATTCCGTCTTCGAGTTCCTCTACCGTCGAGTCCCAACTGTAGAATCCTATCTTGATATCGACGTCGGCCAACAATGCCGCTTGAGTTCTATCGTCGAGTTCCACTCTAGTCCTAGTTTCGTCGTCGAGTTCCTGTGCCGCTCAAGTCCGAGTTCCAATTTTAGTTAATTAATTATTTATGTTAAACAAGCTTTCCAATTCCAGATCCTCAATTATTTATGTTAAATAGCTTCCAATTCTGGTTAATCAATTATTTTCCTCTAAACCAACTTGCAATTGGAGCCATTCTTGGTAAAGTTCCGGGGTTCTTTCAGCTGCTGGTTACTGAATTTAGTTTATTTAGTGAACTGGTTACTGGTTTTAGTTAGCAATTGAGAGTTGGGAAGTAGATGGAGGAGTTGGAAGAAGGCCTGCAATGTTTCCAGTGCATCTTTCAACCTGCAATGTTTCTTCTAGACAATAAACAATGTGTTTATGAAGTTACAGGTTGGAGAAGAAGCTTTATTATTTTTTTAATACAAGGGTATACAGGTCATAAAAAAATTATGTCGACCGATGACATTAGCAATGGACCCGTTAAGGACCTGAGAGTTTAATATTTATAAATTAGGGGGACTGAAGTTTCGATTTCGGAACAGCATGGACTACAATAATAATTTAGGTAAATCTCAAGAAGCTGAAGGCAATTTGCCAAAAGAAAAAGTTCCAAAGCAATTTTGAACAAACCAAAGCTAGTAATTCCGATTCTGAGGCCCGTAGTCCACCATGGAAAAAAAATTATGAGGCCCATACTCGTATATTCGATTTTCTGGAGCCTGGAAAGGAGGCTGGCTAGACCAAGATTTTCAAAAATGACTCGGAGATCGATCCAGATTTTGGTCTGACCTCTGGGTCAATTAGTCGGACCGGAGCTTTTTATTTTGGAAATATTTTAAATCTAAATATATATATATAATGTATGTATACAAGTAATTTGTCATCCTTCCCCAACTTTTCACCATCAGAATTAAGCATAGTAAAGTGGTGGCTTGAACTTAATATATAAGAACTTCTATAGGTTTATTGCCAAGTGATCCTTGAACTTAATACATCAAGTTAAAGCCAACTTAACAGTTTTGGATTGAGTGGGGACAACATAAAAGTTGTCCCTACGAAGGAGATTTCGTTTGGACCATTAGATTTTATTAAAAATTGTGTCTAGAAATCTGACATTCATAAAAAATTGTGTCTATAACTAAAATCACTTGATCCATTTCAGTGGGGACATACATGTCTTGTCCCCACTGAATCCAACCCCAGTTAAAATCAGGCAACAACAAACGCAAAGCACCCAAATTGGACACACACCAACAAACAAATTGCCTTAAGACTCAATCTTTAATACACCCCTCCCCATCTTACCAGCCTAAAGGCAACAATCTAAAGGGACCCAATTCGAGAAAGCAAATTACGATGGGCCAAGGAAGACTAACCAATAACTTCAACGAGGTAGTTGCCAGTCGTGGTGCTCGTCTGCAGTCGCACCGTGTTCGTCGCCGAAGAAGTGGTCGTCTAGCGAGGACCCAAACAGAGAGATAGAGAAACCCGAGGCTGGGCGCCGGCGGCGGGGACAGAAAAATCGCACTCCCATCGGCGAGAGAGGGGGAAAATTAGGGTTCTGGGATTTCTGGTGAGAGAGAGGAAAATCCCGACCAAGTTGGCAAGTTCTCTTGTTTTTTATCCAACTTTAAAAACCAAAAAAAGCTGGGCCAAATTTTTGAATGGACCACCCTGTCTGACCAGAATTTGTTTGGTTCGTAAGGTTGACATTTTTATGCACAAATATGGTATGCTATTTGTCCTGATTCATGGTCCGACCAGTCCGACCATATTTTTAAAAACCTTGGGTTGGACCCTTTCCCTCTATAGTTCAAAAAAATGAAAATAAATAAAAGAGTAAATTACTCTCAGGTCCCGGGAGTTTGGCCATCCTACTTCTCGCGTCCCTCAATTTTCAAAAATGATTTTCCTGTCCCCATGTTTGATTTTAGGGATAATTACTCTCGGCCCCCTGGAATTTGCCTAAATTACTGTTTTAACCCCTCCTGTTTTGAAACCCACACTTTGGCCCCCTAGTTTGCAATTATTAAACTCTAAGGTCCCTCGCTGATGTCATCATTCATTTTTTTTATTTTTAAATTAAGAAATAACTATTATATCCTTCAATAAAAAAATAATAACATCAGCGAATGATGGGTATAATAAGTCATTTATTGAAGGGTATAATATTCATTTCTTGATTTAAAAATAGACAAAAAAAATGAATGATGACATCAGCAAAGGGCCTTAGTGTTCATTAATGGCAAACTAGGGGGGTCAAAGGGTGGGTTTCAAAACAGAAGGGGTTAAAATAGTGATTTAGGCAAACTCCAGCGGGTCGAAAGTAATTATCCCCTGATTTTATTATACTCTCGAGTCCCTCACTTATGTCATGAGTTATTTTATTATTATTATATCATTGAAATGACTTTTATACTCTTGTCCGGCCAACCCTAACCTCCGGTCATCTCGTATATTCCAATCAAAGGTCGTTCCAAAGACGAGACTAGACAAGTAAGGGGGTTTGAACCTTGTTCCTATATTCCATGACCCAAGCAATTCGATCAGGTACTCGCCATCTACTTTTATTGTTCTATTCTATTCAGGCGAACTCAAGGCAAAAAAATCCCAACCCTAAAAAACTGTCTTCTCGCCAAAAATTGCTACTCATCGCCAATCAAAATTTGAAACTTCTTCTACCACTCGAAACACACTGTCTTCCTCGTTATCCCCCCGCCCGACAAGCTAAGGCTCGACGGAGAGGAGTGGGACGAGGACGTGCCCCAGAGGAAGCGCCTCTTGAACCTACTGTGTAGGCATCTCCTCGATACGCTGCCGTCCAGCTTCCCACGCGTGGTGGATCTCATGGACCTCAGGGTCTGGCGCTCGGGCACGAGCATGTCCTCCACCACGTCAACTATAAGCCCGATTCGGTTGGGGATTCGCGGAATTTGTACATCGAGAAGATGGATATGGTCTGGTCGGACTTGGGGATTCGCTGACGTCAATGACCAGTAGTGTTTGATGTCGTCGGACTTTCGAGTTCGAGAGAACAAGGCATATTTTTTAATTAATTTTTTGTAAGGGTATTATGGTTTTTTCTAATATAAAATAAAAATATAATAGTTGATGACATCAGCTAGGGACCCGAGAGTATAATAAAACCAAATACGGAGGACAGGAAAATTATTTTCGGAAATAAAGGGACGCGAAAGGTAGGAAGACCAGGGATCTGATAGTAATTTACCCTAAATAAAATTATAAAGAAGTGAAGTTTCGCCAAATTAATAAACTATCTATTAAGGTAACATACACATTGGAAGTCAAACGCAAAGGCGAAGAGGGTTGAAGAAATCTAGAGTTCATGACAGTTGTTGGTATTGATGTACTCTCTATGCCCGAAATTTTTTTTACTTATTTAGAACAATTCGAACTCGAGATCTTGTTAAGTGTATCCAGATTTTTACCACTTAAATCGGTTTAAAATGGGTCAGAATGTAGAACTCGTATACGTGGTAACAATTAACACCCTATTCATTGAAGTGGAGAATACGGTATCAACGTTGAAGTCATTGGTTGCATGTCCATTTCCGATGTACGTTCCATTTTCATTGCTACTGTTGTACAGATGCACTCGCTTGCAATTTATAAGATGGGGGCCTCATCCCAATTTGAGAATCCTCACTAATGGAGTGGTCCATGCCTCATGTTGCGGGATTTTTTATTAAGTTTCAGAACCTAATTTATTTTAAGGTGGCTCTTTTAACGATGTCTTTTATATGTATGAAATTTTTTTAAATGAATTAAAAAATTTTAATTCTTGAAACAACTCTCACTAATGAAGTTGCCAAGCTGCTTCCCCATATGGAATGAGAGGTAAAAGTAAAAGTAAATGGCAAATTTTAGATGGCATCCTTCACACAAAATTTTAATGTAACAACATAAATATGAGGGATAATGTTGAGTTTGGCGAGAAATAAGTAAAAGAGGAATTATTTTTCTATTTTGTTTCGGACTCCTAATTCGACCTAAATAGATTACTTGATGTACAAGGGTTTGCCTCTATATAAAGGTATGTTACCCAAGAGTTTTGTTATGCCTTTGTGGCTCGAAAACTTATCAATAAAAGTTCTTCTTTCTCTCTGTGGACGTAGGCATTAGGCTGAACCACGTTATCTCTCGCGTCCGTGTTCTTTGCGCATTTTGTTCTCTTTGTTGCTGAATTCTTAACAAGTGGTATCAAGAGCTAAGGTTGGAGGATGTCGGATCATGGCGCAAAGTTTTCTCTTGTGAAATTCGATGGTTCATCGAATTTTAGATTATAGTAAAGGCGTGTCAAGGATCCCTCGTGCAACAATGGATGGTCATCGTACTCTCGGAGAAGAAGTCCGAGAAGATGGAGGAGCAAGAGTGGGAAGAGTTGGAGGCCAAGGCGGTAGCGAAGATTCGCTTGTGCTTGGCAGATGATGAGGAGCCACCAGTTGGGTTGTGGAAGAGGATCCAGGTCGGAGTTAAAGAAGTTCAATGGAAGTGGCTTCAAGTGCAGAGAAGGGCACATAAATGGGACTATCCAGGACGAACTGGGAATCAAGACAACGAGGAGGGATTGGCATCCACAACCATGACCACATGTTCAGACGACTCAGATGGTGACTGGCTTTCTGTCTCATTAAGTCCAATACATCTTGGTAATCTCTTTTCGTTAGGGAGCTTGGACTATAACAATGATAGTTATAAAGGTAGGCTAATAAAGGTAGAAAAGGATGTGATGGTAGGGATGAAGGATAAAAGGGAATACCTACGGGTTAGTGAAGCACATTGTTGTAAGTGGAGTCACATCAATGGGTCTGAAGGAGTTAGGAAAAGCTCAGATCATATGAGGTTGGTTCGTATGAGGGAGCAAATGCTTGACATAGATAGTTTGAGTGCAGCTGGGATTTGCAGAGACATGGATAGCAAGCTAAGGCTGTTTCGTGGAGGCATGGTTGGTAGGGTGCCATGGTTTTCTCGGAGAAGTTTTGTTAGCTGGGCCCCGTTATGGTTGTCTAAAGGGACGTGCACGTCAAAGGTATTGGGTAGGTTTTGCATGAGAAATGCGAAGTCGTTGGTAGCACCGCAGGCGAATCGGGTATCCCACTCAAGGCCGAATGGTGAAGTTCGTGGCATGTCGAGGGTTCTACGTGGTAGAACAAAAGGTTGCCCTTTGTATGCTATGGCTCGTAGCATTGGTTTGAAGTAAGAAAGTCCAGCAGAAAAGTAGTCCGAGGTTGCGGAGCATGGGATTGACCAGAAAATAGAGGACGTATCTATTGGTCGCAAGGTTACTTCGGCATGTGGACTTGCTAGTTGGGATTCAATGGAGGTTGGAGGAAAGACGTTAAGCAAGCTCGGAAGCTCAAGCTTGGGGGCTGGCTCCAAGTGATTGAACAAAGGTGGTGAGAAAGTTGAGATGGTCTTATTAATGGCAGTGTATATATGGTCCGAGGTGGAATCGGTAGAGTCGGATTGGTCTTGCAAGATCTCATCTCTTCATGGGGAAGTGTTTCGTCAAGGTGGAGTTTTGTTGAAGTTTGAATGGAGCTTCATGGTTTGTCCATGGGATAATTTCTCGCCAAGGTAGATATTGTTGAGTTTTGCGAGGAATAAGTAAAAGAGGAATTATTTTTTTATTTTGTTTCAGACTCCTAATTCGACCTAAATAAATTACTTGATGTACAAGGGTTTGCCTCTACATAAAGACATGTTACCCAAGTGTTTTGTTATGGCTTTGTGGCTCGGAAACTCATCAATAAAAGTTCTTCTTTCTCTCCGTGGACGTAGGCATTAGGCCGAACCACGTTATCTCTTACGTCCGTGTTCTTTGTACGTTTTGTTCTCTTTGTTGCAGAATTCTTAACAGATAATTACCCTAAGGTCCCTAGTGTTTGAGCATCCCCTTTTAGTCCTTACTGTAATAACTTTTATCGGTCCTTTTAGTTTAAAATAATAACATTTTTTGATCCTGACCATTGCTGATGTCAGCGATCAACATACATTCTTTTGTGACCTTTATACCCTTATAATGAAAAAATAAGAAAAATTGGTCATCTCCTACCTCTTGCCGATCCTCCCTCCCTCCATCGAAAAACTCTTCCTACCCATTGAAAACTTAACGGAACAAATCACCCAACCATCGGAATCTTCAATCCTCCAATTCAAAGGTTCGAGAAACTGGGTTCTTAATTCCATGGAAATCTTCAATCTCCGCTGGAAATCTTCAATTCAATTAAATCAATTAACCCCAATTAATTACTCGTCGTTTTCGAAGAGAAAATTAAATGAAGAAGAGGGGAAGAATTAAAATTAAGAGGGGGGGAATCTGGAAACCAATGGCGAGGAATGTAATGGAAGTGCTCGAGATCTGTTGCGCTGCCGCGCTCTTTCCTCAAGATCGAGATCGAGCCCGCGGTGTTACTTCCCTGCTCGGCCATGGTGCTATTCTTCGTCGCCGTTCTTCTCCGGAAAGGCCACCGACTCGAGGTGTGACTGCCACCACTACTTTGTTTGCCGCCGCCGTTCGGAATCGTCTTGTTTCCCAGAGAAGCTCACATCCACCATTTTTAGCAAAGAAAGAACATGAAACGACGCCACCATCTGTCATTAATTAATTAAAATGGGTATTATCTAGGTGTTCCCTCTCATTAATTGCGAGGAAGGCTTTTGACATGGCACCAACAATTGAGATTAATAGAGATTAGGGAAAATTATTCCCTCGGTTTTGCCTAAATATACTCAAAAGTCTCCACTGTTCACAAAATATATTTCAAAGTCCCTCTAGTTTGCTTTTATTATACTTTTAGGTCCTTCAATCAGTTTTTTTCTTTTTTTTGTCATCGAAATGACGAAAATACTTTTAAAATAAAAAAAGGCACACATCATCATCTTCTACCTAATCAACGACCAATTTCTAACCTAATCAACGAAATCAAGAAAAAAGACCCAGGCTCCTCGGCCCGATCGTCCATGAGCGTGTCGAACTCCACCGCCACGAACCCCCACCGTCATCGATGTCTCCCACACTGGAAGAGAAGAACTCGTGAGACTTGCTTCACTTGAATGGTTCTCGTCGTCTTCATCGTTGCAAAGGAGAATCAAACAAATCAATTAAAACCATGAATTAATCTTGGCTAAAACATTTCCATAAATCAATTAAATAATCCAATTGGAACAAAGTCTCCTTCGATTCCACCAACAAGTAGTGAAAGAAGTAGAAGAAGAAGAAATTGCAGAGGCGGTGCCGTCGATTCAATGCTTAGGGAGGAAGAAGACCACGGTGGCGGTGACCCATTGCAAGAGGTATGGAACGAAGTAACTCACCAGGAGTGGTCTGTGGTGGGAGCGCAGGTGGAGGAGGGTGCGGAGGCGCCGAAAAGCCCCTTGTTTATTTCTTCTTCCGATAGCCTCGTCTCGCTGTTCTGTTCCCTTCTCTGATGAGCAGCTCCTCCGATAGAACCCACCATGATGACAGCCTGTTCAATCGACGAACTGGGTAAGTAGGGAAGAGCTGGTAATCGACGGCCTGCCAAATTCCCAAGTTCTTGCTTCCAATTTTCGTGAACTGGGTAAGTAGAAGATGATGGTGCTAGCTGGGGAGGGCTCGTGAACGGCGGCAGTGACGGGGAGGGCGAGTTGACAGAGTGGGGTAGCGGCGGTAACAAGGATCTCGCCTCCCTCGTAGAAGCTGCATCTTGCCACCAAAGGCCGCTTCTCTCTCAAAGAGGGCGGCCTCGTAGTCGTTGATTTTTTACGAGGAAGAAGATGAGATGATATCATCAGTTTCTTTGTTTTTTGTTCTAAGGATATTTTGGTCATTTCATTGACAAAAATAAAAAAAGAGCTGTTAACGTGCGCCAGGGACGCAAAAATATAATAAAATCAAACTAGAGGGACAACATGATCATTTTTCAAACAGGAAGGACTTTTGAATATATTTAAGCAAATTTGAGGGACTTGAGAGTAGTTTTCCCTAGAGATTAAGCTTGCTAGGAAGAGCGGTGAAGCCCATTGATTTTGATTTCTTGAATTATCTGATTGAGCGGTATTATCTGATTTCTTGAATTCCAGCCACCAACCCTAATTAATTAATCAAAGCCGGTTGATTCTGATTTCGACCATGGAAGAGAGGTGAAGCCGATTGTGGTGAAGCCCATTGATTTTCATTTCGACCATGGAAGCTAGTGAAGAATGGCGGGGAGGGGAGTAGGATTGGGAGATGAAGGGGAACCGGGCGAAGCCTTGAAGACGAAGGGGTTGGGGTGACTGACCTTCCATTTTTGTTTTGCTTTTTTTTTAATTTGATTGGAAGGGTATAATGGTCATAAAAAAATAAAGTTGACTGCTAACATCAGCAGTGGGTCCGCTAGGGACCAAAAAGGGCTATTATTTCAAATTAGAAGGACTGAGAAACGTTATTCAAAATAATAAGGACTAAAAGAGGGATTTGCTCAAACACCAGGAATCTTAGGATAATTATCCCTAAATATAATTTGAGATATTTGAGAGTTGAGATTTTAATTTTTTGGATTCATTTTCTATCCCGGGTCACCTCAGGCACCATTAATTGCATTGTTCATGTTCTATCTCGGGTCACCTCACACACCACTACCTACATTGTTCATTTTCTATCTCGGGTCACCTCAGGCACCACTACCAGCAGCGCATCTCGGCCTACTTCCAGTCAGGGAGATGGCAGATACATTGTGATTTTATTGTCTGCTTCCTGTCTATCGTTGCTGACATATGTGCTTATCGTGCGGGTCCCCCTGGTTGTGACTCCACCATTTTTTCCGACTCAGCGATCTAAGAGCATCTACAAGTGTCTTTTCCCTTGGGTGGTTTGGGGCGGTTGGATCTGGATATGTTTTATCCCCCACGCAAGTTCATCATTGTGTAGTGTGCTATCTACATGTGTTTGCCGATACTGGATCTATTGCGGAGGCATGATTTTATCGGGCCCTCCTTTTGTACTATATGCTTCTCCGCGGAGGAATCCTTGGATTATGTGTTGGTCAATTGTTTGTTTGTTGTGGGGGTGTGGAGTAAGATTTTCATGATTTTTTGACTAAGTTTGACTGACCACTCGAGTTTTTTTGGAGTTACTGCTATACATGTTTGTTATAGCTCGCAGGTTCTTACGCTGTACTGGGTGATATTCGTGACAAGTGCTTGGGCTGTTTGGATTGAGAGGAATCACCATAGTTTTTTAGAATGTTTAGCATAAGAACTCGATGGTAGCCATGATTCAGTCTTTGGTGGCGGAGGCTAGTTCTTTGGAGCTCAGACACATGTTCAACTCGTAGGAGGATCTTCTTTGGCTGAGTGCTTTAAGGGTGTTAGGCCATTCTGAAAGGTCCCCCAGGATCTCCGAAGTCAGATGGCACTGCCCACTGACGGGGTGGATTAAGTAAAATACCGACGACAGCGCCCGAAATGCTTTAGGCATTTCATCGACGTTTGGTGTACTTCGTAACTGCAGAGGCTTTGTCATGGACTGCTTTGCCTCACAGAGAGAGATGGGCTACGCTTTTTGAAGCAGAGCACTCAGGGGCCCTTGCTGCGGTGAAGATTGCTTTCGATCGGGGATGGCACAAGCTCTTGTTGGGTAATGACTCAATTTATGTGTTTTTTTATTCACGTCCGTAAGGTGGAGGTTCCTTGGCAATTTTGCAAACCGTTGGCTTCAGGTGCGCACCAAGTTAGAGGGCATGAAGTTCCGGGCATCTCACATCTTTAGGAAGGATTTGTGGGTGCATGCGTTCCTCGTGACTATCCGGCCTGTGGTCTAGCATAGAGATAGGGTTAGGTGGTGTGAGTATCCTCTTGGCTATACACATGTGTGAGTATTATCTTGACTATCCAATTTGTAGGCTAGCATGTGGATTGATAAATTGAGTGCTCTGTTTTTGTTTATTTTATAATGAAGAGATATTAGTGGATTAAAAAGAAAAGACTGTTTGTGGTCACATCATAATTTTTACGGCACGCCATCAACTTCGGGAGTTGTTAAGCAGCTATAAAGAATCTCGGTAAAGATATAAAAAGTTGTACGGAAAAATAGAGATTGCCTTGTAGGCTAAAAGAGCTGGCTAATAGCCGTCGGTGGAGGCTTAACTAAAACAAATTTATATTTAACATAACTGGGAAATTTATATTATTAAAAAGGATTTGTTCCGACAAGCTCTGTTAGGTGACAAGTAGGATCTAATCTAAGATATTTTTAAGGTAAGAGAGAACGCCAAAGAAATCAATCAAAGTAAGTTTTGATTTGTGAACTAGTTTTATGCATTGATATTTTTTGTTATATACACGTGAAAGTTTAGACAGACTTATCACTAAAATTTTCTAATAAAATATTAGTTAATTACCATACTAAAGTTATTTCATTTTAATATCAATCTCGGCTTAGGAATTATGACCAAATTCTTAGAATATCAATTAAGCGAAATTCTTAGTAAAGATATTGGAACCAGGAACGAGAAAGAGGCTTGATTATCAACAAAGAAGCTTGCACTTGAACAAAGAGGTTTTACTTTTTTGTTCTACCAACTGATGTTGAGATACTATTGTGCCAACTAATCAAAATTCGAGCCGAGGGAACATTTAAAAAGTGTTAAAGCTCTCCGAGCATGTAGTTACCATTGCTGCATTTTCAAGAGTTTGAATTGTAGATCTCTTGGTTAAGTTAAAACAATATATTTACTAGTTATTCAATTATTTGTTGGTAGAAAAAAACTTTACTTTGGCAACAAATTTAAATCAAGTATTCCCGGCTAGGCTCTAGCAAATGACAAGAATACTTAATTTTTTAAATCCATTTGCACTTAGCTCCAGCGGGGCACTAAGTACTTTTCAAAGTGGCCCTTTCAACTTCCTTGGTTCCTTAAACAAATTGCCCTTTTGGATACCCTCATGTGATTGGCTGGCCACACCCTGATACTTTGGGGATTTTTTCTAAATTAGGTAAAAAACATACATATTTTCTCGAGTGTGAACACATCTCACAAACCTGTACATGTCAGAAGGTTTGGAAAAATATATATATATAAAGGAGGCGCCCCAACAAGTTGGCGCCTCCAATTTTTTTTTTCAATCCGTAAATTTGCCATACAGGTTTGATTCAATTCGTAAATTTATTCCAATACTTTGATCTGAATTTATCAAAAAAAATTCAATTCATAAATTTGCTATGAAGGTTTGACTCAATTTGTAAATTTATCAAAATATACTTATATTTTTACTTGCAATAGTATAAAATAATACAAACAACTTAAATGGACAACTATTTAAAAAAAATCAAGTGGAGGCGCCAAACAACCAGGGCGCCTCCTTTAATGATTTTTTTACTACTTTATTAAAAATTAAATTTCAAGATAAATCTTACAATAAGGGAGAATCAAGATAATAATCTTAAAATTTAAATACAAGAGTTTTTTTTGAAAGAGTTATCTTAAAAATTAAATTTCAAGATATAGATTGTATTTAATTTTCTATTTATTGCAACATTTGGCTAAAAATAAATCTACAAAAAGCATTAAAAACTCCTTAAAAAGACCATTAAAGGAGGCGCCCTAGTTGATTGGCGCCTCCACTTGATTTTTTTTATTTGTATTATTTTATCCTATTGCAAGTAAAAATATAAGTACATTTTGATAAATTCAGATCAAAGTATTAAGATAAATTTACGAATTGAGTCAAACCTTCATGGCAAATTTACGAATTGAATTTTTTTGATAAATTCAGATCAAAGTATTGGGATAAATTTACGAATTGAATCAAACCTTCATGGAAAATTTATTGAAACAAAAATTGGAGGCGCCAACTTGTTGGGGCGCCTCCTTTATATATATATATTTTTTCCAAACCTTCTGACATGTACATGTTTGTGAGATGCGTTCACACTCGAGGCGCCAATTTGTTGGGGCGCCTCCTTCATTATTTTTTAATATTAAATAATCTTTCAACCTATTTTGGGAATATGTATAACTTTTTACCTATTTAGAGAAAATATGTATGTTTTTTACCTAATTGAGAAAAAATCCCGATACTTTGTTTACCTAGCAATTTAATTAGGCTTTTGGAAAGCCAGGTTCATATGCGAAGAAAAGGGGATATGGTTGGAAGTATGATTTCTAATTTTTTTTTGCACTACAATATCCAGTACCTGAATACTATCTGAGTCGACTAATCGAGATTTGAGTGGGGTAGAACTTTTTGAATGATTGCAAACTTCTCCAAACAAACTATTTAACACTTTTATTTCGAATGACTCGAACTCGAAATCTTTTAGTTAAGTTAAAACAACATTAGTACCGGTTGATCCAAATAATTTCTGCAGGTATAATTGCTAATTAAGCATATTTATTTTTATCCAAAAGTCACTTTGGCCTGCATTATCTTATACAGAATATTGTTGCTATCATTATTATCACTGGGGTATACATATGGAGGATGGATTGAGTGGGGATTAAATAAATGTTGTCCATAGGTGGGGAGTTAGATATAGGCCGTCAGATTTAATTTTAAAACAATATCTGCAAATCCAAGGGCCATTAATCTATCAAGGATACTTTTGACTTTTTACCCATCCCATACCAACTAGGGTTTCCACCCCATCTATTTAAACTTTTTTAAACACAACCCACCATCTCTCCCACGTCTCTTCCTTTTCTTCTTCTTCTTTTTCTCTCTCTCCCTCCTCCATTAAAAATTCCTCATGTCTGCTGGCCGAGTCCCGTCGCTGCTGCCCGGCGTCATCCTGCCATCGAGGAGAGAGAGAGCTCGGCGGAAGAAGAAGGAGCTGTCAAGGAGAGAGAGAGAGCTCGCGGAGAGAGAGAGCTCGGGGAGAGAGCCCACAAACCCGCGCCGTGCCTAGAGGAGACGTGCTCGCCGTCGCTCGTCCGTCGCCTGGAGTACCGCCGCCGCTTGCTGTCTGTGAAGAAGAAGAAACGACGGAAGAAGAATACAGTAGTGTTATTGGTTTTCTACAGTAGTGATAATGGTTTTCTTCAGTAGTGATAATGGTTTTCTACAGTAGTGATATTGGTTTTCTACAGTATTGATATTGGTTTTCGTAATCTCTTTTGTTTGGTTTGAGTATGTAATAATATTGGTTTTAGTCTGTAATAATATTGGTTCGAGTATGTATTGATATTGGTTTTACTCTGTACTGATATTGGTTTCAATCGCTAATAATATTGGCTTGAGTATGTATTGATATTGGTTTGAGTACATCTTGTTATTGATTTGATTACCTATTGATATTGGTTTTAGTACGTATTGACATTTGTTTTAGCCTGTACTGATATTGGTTTTCAGACGTAATGATATTGGTTTGAGTACGTACTGATATTGGTTAGAGTACGTAGTGATATTGGTTTGAGTACGTACTAATATTGGTTTTAGTCTGTACTGATATTGGTTTTCAGACGTAATGATATTGGTTTGAGTACGTAGTGATATTGGTTTGAGTAAGTACTGATATTGGTTTGAGTACGTACTGATATTGGTTTGAGTACGTACTGATATTGGTTTTCTATTGTATTTTCGTTCTTTGGTTTTTTGAGTTTATTTAAAAAATAATAATCTAGTCGGTGGTAGAATTTTTGAAATTGACAATAATTTAATGAGAGAGAGAAAGAATCCCTTCCTCTTTTAAGGTGAGATTGGTTTATTTATTTATTTTACCTTTTTAGTCTTTCCATAAAAAGTGTGCCAGCTAATTTTCTATCTCCTCTTTTGTTTTTATTAGTTTTCCAATTTTACCCTTAATTATTTTGTTAATACATAAATTGCCACAATCTTCCTTTTAGTCCCCAAATTTGGGGATTAGCCTTGTCCCCGTAGAATCTGCCCCCATACATATGAACTCTTCTTTTGGAGTTTTTAATGCAAGATCTGAAACTTTCGTTGGGCTGTATAAATCATAATGTCTCATGTTAACAAAAACATTTAGTAGAACTAGTTTATTTAGTAGAATCAATGTTCCTAGATCCATTAGAATGATCATAATTTAATACTTTATTTAGTAGAATCAATATTCCTTTTTTTCTCAAAATAAATTGCGAACTTGGAGGGATTAGTTTTTAAAATACGTTGATAGATATATATTACTCTTTGAAAAAATATTACAACCTAAGAGAGAAGGACGACTTGGAGTTGGAGGGATTAGTTAGAAGGAGTACCTAAGTTTATAAGGCTCGCAATAAATATAAGGTAAGCATAGCTAAAGAATATCATTGACACAGGTCAAATCTGTAAGGAACTTCTTCATTTATTGTTTTCTTGGTAATTGAGCTACGTCGTTAACGTCATCACTCAATTTATTATTACTTTATTTATGAAAAGACTATTATACCCCTATTTTCTACGCACACCGTCTTCTCCGATCATGTCTCTGGCTCGGCCAACCAAATCCGACCCTCGATGCCGACAAACGACCGAAATCACGACGAGCTCCTGGACCTAAAGGGTTCTCAGCGGCGAGATCTTGACAACGATGACGGCCACACTTCCCTGAAAATCAGTCAAAATTTAATAACTAGTATCCCCTTTGACAAGATCTTTGGAGTTCCATATTTTTTTGGGGTCTCCTTCCAGGACCGACTCTGGCCGACCTCAAGGCAAAATGTCGAGTTAGAGGGGAGTGGAGCTCGCCCAACCTCGTTCTGCCTGGCGCAAAAATCGTCCCTGGTAATCAACCTGTTCTCCAACACCCAACCTCGTTCTTCTTGCCGCGAAAGTCGTCCTGGTCACAAACCCGTTCTCCGACCCCCAATCTTATTCCGCCTTGGCGCGGAAGTCGTCCCTGGTCACGAACCCGTTCTCTGGCCCCCAATCTCGTTCTGCCTCGCGCGGAAGTCGTCCCTAGTAACCTGTTCTCTAGCCAAGGATGGATAAAATAAATTTTGAAATAGTATCGACCGCAAATGCAATTATAAAATAGATCAGGGACCACTGAGTAATTTGTCCATTTTTTAATATTGGAGGGATACTCTCAATATATTGTTGTTGATCTTGTTGGTTCCCTACGGAATTTTGACAATAAATTACCTGAATTAAAGATTTGCACTCTTCCAGAAATTAATAATTCATTTATCTATAAGAAAATTGCAAAACAAGCCTCGGATTTGAAGTTATTTTGTGTCTTTCGATATTCTAAGTTGAATAGTATTTTTTTATAAATAGAATTTGTTTTTAAAGTCGGTATATTTACTACTAGTAAATACGCACGCGCGATGTGAGTGCTGTTTTGTTTCAAGATTCGCAAAACATATCGTTCAATAATTTTTTTAAGCTGTACAAAAATAAAAAAAGAACGAGGTCCGAGGTCCCGGGACTCGGGGTCCGTGGTCGAGAGGTCCGAAGTCGGGGGTTCCGTGGTCCGGTCGGGGTCTGGAGGTCCAGTGGTCGGGGGTCCGGCGGTCCAGTGGTTAGGGGTCCCGTAGTCTGGGGGCAGGAGTTTGGGGGCCCGGTGACCAGTTGGTTCGTGGTCCAAGGTCGGGGATTCGGGGTCCAGGGGTCCGGTGGTTCGGGGGTCCGACCGTCCGGTGGTCCGGTAGTTTAGCGGTCCGAGGGTCCGTGGTCGGGTAGTTCGGGGGTCCAGTGTTGAGGGTCCGGCGGTTCGGGGGTCCGTAGTCTGAGATCCGTGGCCCGGTGGTCCGAGGGTCCGACGGTCTGGGGGTCTGGGATTTAGGGATTCGGGGTCGGCAGCCCGAGGCCCGTGATCTCAGCGGTTTGGTGGTCCGGCGGTCCGTGGTCCGTAGTCCGGGGGTATAGGTGGTCCAGGGTTTCGGAGTCTAGGGTCTGTAGGTTGGGGAGGGGGGGGGGGGGGGGGGGGGTCTCGAAGGTCCAGGGCTCTGCGGCTCGAGGTCTGTGGTCTGTGATCCGCGGTCCGGGGTCCAGGGGCAGGGGTTCAAAAGTCCGAGTCCGGAGGTACAAGGATTTGGGGTTTGAGGTTGGGGGTTTTGGGCTTGGGGTTTGGGATTTGAGTTTTGGAGTTTGGAATTGGGTTTAAGATTTTAACGTTTAGGGGTAGTTTTGACATTTTCAAATGAGACACCAAACTACCTAAAAAAGGTATTTCCTTTATTATAGTAAGATGTTCAATTCTCCCCCATCTTTAATCACTTTAAAACAATAATACTTTCTTTCTTTGAGGCCACTAAATAATTTTGTGTCTACAATGTCCCAAGGAATTTCTAGATCCTCCAACACGTCCCCTGAAACGAAGTTCATCGGACTAAAATTTACATGGGCC
This sequence comes from Hypericum androsaemum, assembly GCA_963995505.1. NCBI lineage: Eukaryota > Viridiplantae > Streptophyta > Magnoliopsida > Malpighiales > Hypericaceae > Hypericum > Hypericum androsaemum. The sequence goes on from OZ023199.1 coordinate 9,067,306, forward strand.
TGACACTACCTCTCGTATTTCTAAAGGCCACAACATGCATAGGTCTCGTTAGAGTAATTGACTTTGATACCATATAGAAATTTGAATATCCTACCCAAAATCTTAAGACAATGAGTAAGTGGATCTTCCAAACTTATAAACTAGCTCAACCCACTTGCAACTTTCGATGTAGGATTCTCTCCAACAAAAATGTGACAACCTGTATGCGTAAGAAATAAATCAATTCTCAAGTCATGGCCATAGTGTTGTATACGTCCTCCATTTTCATGTTTTCAAGTTTTATTTGGGGTGCTAAATTGTGTTGTCGCATTGCAACGTTTCGTGATCTAACCGACTATTTCCACAGATCAACGAGAGCTTTTTCCAGCGTATTTTATCCTCACTCACACGTATCCCAGAAACTTTTCAGGAGGTCAGCCATCCTGAAATGGCCTCCGGTCAAGCGCATTTAACCTTAGAGTTCTTTCAATACGTGTGTGAGAAAAGTAGGAGCACCTTGTTAATATAGATAGTAACAATTAAATCACTTAAGGCTGTCTGAATAGATCATTAATGGTGTATCACATTCACCCCTCCTTAAATACGTGACGTCCTCGTCGTGCCACACAGAACAATCCTGGAATCATTTTTGCTTTGATACCAAATGTATTATTCCATGATCTGACCGATTATCTACACATATCAACACGAGTCTTTTCCAGCATATTTTGTCCTCACTCACACGCATTCCGAAAATTTCCCAATAGTTCACCCATCCTGAAATTGTCTCAGTTCAAGCGCATTTAATCTTGGAGTTCCTTCAAAATGTGTCAAAATAGTAAGTGCACATTGTTGATATGAATAATACCAATCAAATCACTTAAGGCTTTATGAACATATCATTAACGGTGTATCACAGACATGGCTAATGCTCGGGCACTCTTTCCACATGTCGTGGGTTTCTCATTGAATTATACCGCGCAGAATTTTAACATGTTTTTGGCTACAACCTCATATTTATATGAGAGAATTTAACATCCCGAGTATATAATTAAATAATAATTTATTCTTTGGTGAAACAAAATTTACTTATAAAATAACTCATATCCATATTAAAATGTGGGAACCTCCCTATTTATGTGTAAATTGGTACAAACGATTGAGGTAGAGTATCTTTTATTGGATGCAATTATTGGCAATAATTGTACTGAGTTGAGGCCAACGTCAAAGACTTTCTATACAACAAATAAACAAATAACAAGAAGAAATACGTGGAATATGTAAAAAGAATTTTGCACACACCAAAAGTGTTTCAAAATCGAATTATTCGGATATGTATCTTCTAAAGTAATTATATAACAACAAGAGGAAAAATCCATGGTGTGAGCAGGGAGGCACGTTCTTCGTGACCCGGCACCGGCCCAGGTCCCAATCAAAACTATCCTAATACCAACAACAAAAGGGGTAATTCTGTCCTTCGTGACCTATGCACCACGTATGTAGCACTAGCACGAAATAAATCATTTTCTAGACCAAAAAAGTCAGTTATAAAAAAAGGTCTGTATCCTTTCTGACATATTCAATAAAAAAACTAAAATATTTTTTTTGATAACTTTATTATTTTCACATGAATATTGAATTCTAACTATATATTAATAGCTTCTGCGTGTCCGTGTTTGAAATGTTAATGTAACATTTAGTTGAAACTATTCTTCAAATTTTCACTGGAGTTGACTAATCCAACTTAGAAATAGGCTTAGATTATAAAAAAGTTGAAAAAAATTTATATATTGTTTACATAACTGCATTCTGAAGCTTTTAAACTCGAAATAACTGACCTACAACAATTACTTACAAATTGAACTACGTAGTCGGTAATTATGAAATTAGGTATTTAGTATTTACTATCAACTATCGCCTATTTCCTAATTCCTAATGGTTATTCATCATTGTACCAAACAAGCCTTAGTTCTCACATTCAATTTAGAGTACCTCGAATTTGGAAAAAAAACACCCTGTAATTCCATTATTTTAAAATTTAGAGTTTACGTAAATTTGGCATCCAATAATATTTTCAACGTAATTAGAAAGAGAAGAAGCAAATCAGTGACATGAAGAAGATTGGCAACGGCGGAAGAAGGCGAGGAAAGAAAGCAAGCATGGCTTGCAGAGTTGGCAAGCTCAATAAATCGCTACTTTTCGAATAACTCGAACTCGAGAATCCAAATTTTGTTGGTTGGTTCTGCGCTCGCCTAAAAAAAAAGACATAAACCAGAAGACCAAAATCCCACTTCTGAAAACAAAACACCAAACAAGTGCTCAACAACCTCTCCCTGTCTGTCTCTCTCTCTCTCTCTCTCTCTCTCGGCAGTTAAGCTGGTTCATTCTTCACTCTCCCTGACACTGACCTAATACTTGCTACTAGCTCCACCATCTCTCTCTCTCTCTCTCCATTTCATTGAAGCAACTTGTTCCAATCTCTTCTGGGTGGATAGATACCCTTTTGAAGAGGAAAATGCCATTGGAGAGGGTGGTGGTGAGGAACGAGTACGGGCTGGGAAGCTCGGAGCTTTACAAAGAAGCCAACCGCCAGGAGGACCCAAAAGCACTTTTGGAGGGATTAGCTGTTTCTGGCCTTGTTGGGATCCTGCGCCAGCTCGGTGATCTCGCCGAGTAAGTAACAATCTGAACCCAATTGTTTCTTGGAGAAGAAGAAAAAGGAAGTGACTTTACTGTTGTTGGTGGAAATGGCCTCTTAAAGATGGCTGCTTTATGGCATTTTAAGCATGTGTTGGAGCTTGTTTCATTGAACATAGAAGTAGAAGAGGGTAAATGGGAAGTGATTTTTCTGTTGTTGGTGGAATTGGGTTCTTGAAGATGGTTGCTTCATGGCTATTTGTGCATGGGGTGGAACTTGTTTTTTTGTGATAGCTCGGATATCCAGAATCGAGCACGACCCTATTATTTTAGATAGTGTCTCCGCCAATGATACTTTTTACATTCAAGAGCCTTGAATTCAAGACCTTGTTAGGTGAATCCAAGTCCTTTACCATTTGGACTAACTCCTCCCATTGGTGGTGGAACTTGTTTCATTGAGCATAGAAGTAGAAGAGGGGAAATGGGAAGTCCTTAATTAGGAATTTTTTTTAAGTCAAAGGGGAAATGTTGTTTTTTGTCTTTTCCTTTTATCTGGGTAGGAGAGAGAGTTTGTTTTGCTGTTGGATTGTTTTGATGTTCGCTAAGCTATTTGGTTCCTAAGCCTGGATCTGGTTTGAATTGCTGCCCCACATTGGTTTTTTTTTTGTTTGGAAAGTTTCTATGTTTCCTTGAAAAAGGTTAACTGTTCTGAGTTATAATCATCATAGAGGAAAATCTGTGGTAATTTGGGATTAATTTGGAATGTATTTGCATGTAGATTATAGGGGTGAGATTCTCATGCCATGGTGAAACTTTTTGCTCCCCGGGAAAGGGATCAAGGGGTTCTATCCGAGCTTGTTAGTTCATAAAGTTTACCTGTGAATTTGGTTGGGCTCTTCTACTTGTTGATCTGTCTGTATAGGAATTTTCCATATCCTACCCAAAACATTTGGGCAGTGAGTAAGTGGATATTCCGCACTTACAAACTAGCCCAACCCACTTGCAACTTTTGATATGGGATTCTCTCCAACTCCAACGGTCTATATCCATCAACAACCGGGACTGGTGTGTTGCACCAATTCCCACTTTTATGCATAAGCTAACCGTTGAAACCGGCTTTGGATTTCTGTTATCAGTAAATTTTGGATTCTGTTTTTTGACTTCGTACTCCGGACCTCTCTCTACTATTGTAAAAAGCTTCACTTAATTAATACAGACATAGACAATGAGTGAACAATGGGGATTATCTAAATTTTGTGTAGTGTTCTTGTAGATTTGCAGCAGAGGTTTTCCATGGATTGCAGGAGCAAGTTATGTCTACATCTTCAAGAAGTCACAGATTGATGGCTCGTGTACAGAATATTGAAGCTGCACTGCCTTCTATTGAGAAAGCTATTTTGGCCCAAACGAGCCACATACATTTTGCTTACACTGCTGGTATGGGAATTCAGCTTCAATAAAAACAACATTTCTATCTGCTATCTCGTTTATCTCTTCACATTTCATAATTCGAATACAATTTAGTTTCTCTCTTGTCCAATTCTTGGAATGGTGATTGTAAGTCTGACTTCTAATTTGTAGCTTATGTTTATGCAAAGATTTAAAGACCCAAGCTTTCATGGTAATACTTGCTAACATTTGGCGAAAGATAGATTTCTAGTTTTTCGCTTCCCTGTTCACCTTTTTGTTTTGTTATCCGCATGTGTTTTTGTCGTCGGTGCAAGTGGTTGGAACTGCTCGTTAAATGCTTGCGTTTGCAGGTTTTGAATGGCATCCCCGTATAAACAAGGAACAAAACCATTTCATCTACAACGACCTACCCAGATTTATCATGGATTCCTATGAAGAATGCCGTGATCCTCCTCGTCTTCAAGTGCTCGACAAGTACTGTTTCCATCTTTCTCTATAGCCAATGTTTGAATAGCAGTGTGTTTACACAAAGAATGTCGTATGCGACCTGTGATTGTATTTCCTCTTGCTTCACGTCTCAGGTTTGACACTGGTGGACCAGGCTCTTGTCTTAAGAGATACTCAGATTCGACCTTCTTCAGAAGGGTATCTGGTAATTTTAAGGAATCAGATGTTGATAAAGTTCGAAAGGCTAAGAAGACTCGTAAAAGCAAGGTATGTCATATGAATATTGAGCTGGGGTCATTAAAAAAACCCTGTTTTATCTTTCAATGGAGTGTATCTTGGCAAGATAATGCTTCTGTAAAATTAGTTATCCGCAGTTTGTGATGGAAGGTGAACCGTTGAAATACGTGCTTCGGCCTCCAATCTCATAATTGTCTTGAAAGAATGTCATTGATCAAAATAGATTCTCGTAATCAAGATCTTTTTGCTTTCATCTCAGGATTAACTTTTAATGCTTCTTAACTATGATATGTATTTGGCCCCAATTGGTAACTAGACTTCCGAAAATCTGACCGATTGAAATCTGACAAAATGAACAGAAAAAGAGATCCTCACGAAGGAATGAAGAGTTGTGTGCTGCATCAACGTCAAACCTTAGCGGCAGGTGGTGTGTTTCTCTGAAGAGCTTAATCCATATTCATTCTTCTTTCAGCTCGAGAAAGTTGATAAATTTAACTTTGCAGGATGCAGTTCGCCACTCCTTTTGGTAATGGAAGGTCTTCTCCTACTTATACGACCTCAACTTCTGACATGACACTAAAATCTGACGTGGGTGACCGATCAAACTCTTTCGATTCTAGAATGGGGTCAGGAGACATTGAGCATGTTTTCCACTCAAATTCAACCGCGCCACGGGAAGAGCATGATGATATCCAGGTGCCAGCTTATAGAGATGGACAGCATGACAATGCAAATGAAAATTTACCCCAAAGTTCAACTCCTGGTCATACTGCTGGTGGTTGTGTGACCTGGGACGAGAAGGAAGAGATAATGGATCCTAGGTTTCAGCATTTTGACGGGCTGGAGATTCTTTCTTTTGATTCCGATATGGATATGCCTGATGATGTGAATCCCAACCTCGGAAATTCTGATATGGATATGCCAGATGGTGTGGAACTTGACCACGGAAATTCTGATATGGATATGCCTGAGGATTTGGTTGACAATGACTCCACTCCGGAATCAAGCTCAAGGGAGGATCAACTTGATGAGGTGGAAAGTGAGCCAGACAACTACTTGGATGCCCTCAACACTATCGAATCAGAATCTGAAAGTGATCTTGATTTCCAGACGAAAAATGAAGTTCCACGAGTTTCCTCAGTCACTAGTGATGAAACAAGAGAACATGAGATATGCACCGGTGAATCACAAAATCTAGACCACCATCCAGATAAAGATGAACTTAACATTTCATCGAAGATAGAAGCATCAGCCAATCCCGTCTCATCAAACAGTTCTGAACTTGAAGAGACTTTCCGTGTCAGTTGTGTCGGTTCATCTCTCGTTTCTGACTGTTTGCCACTTACTGCTGATTCTGCAAGAACCATTATTCTGGATGATGTTAAACTTGATTCTTCAGATAGCTGCCCTACATCTTCTGGCTCCACAACAGAAAACGTTTTTGAACCATTACATGATGACACCTTGAGCCCTTCCTATAAATCTCAGGAGTCCACTATTGAATTTCCTAGTGGTATTTCGGGAAGCAAGTCTGAAGAATCCTTCATTGGATTTTCCGGTGCTACTTCCTCGAGCAAGCTTCAAGAATCTATCTTACAAAGTTCTGTTGATGCTTCAGTTAGCAAGACTCAAGAATCTGTGGTTGAACGCTCTGGTGATGTTTCAGTTTGCAAGTCACAAGAATCTAACGTCGAGTGCTCTGGGAATGCTTCAGTTATCACATCTAAACAATCCGTGGTAGAATGCTCTGAGGATGCTTCAATTAGCAAGCCTCAACAATCCAAGGTTGACCTTTCTGGTGTTAACCCGGTCATGATCTGGACAAATGGGGGCCTTTTGGGTCTCGAGCCATTGAAACCTCCTGATTTTTTCATGTCAGCTGCATCAAGTCAGGATTCTGTCATGAGAAGTAAAGGTGAGGCAGTCGGTCCACCGGATCACAAATTCATGCCAGGCGATGTGCGAGAGGGAGAGAAGCTGACTCCTGAATCAGCGATGGTCAAGCAATATGCTAAAATTGAAAAATCTAGAAGCTCTCAGGACAGCTGCAGCTATGGTGATGACTTTTACGCTGGAGTACCGCAACCTATAACAAGGACTGAAAATGAAGTACCATGTCGTGCTGATAACAATGGCTCGTTAACTGAAGCATGTCTAGTGAATGACGAAAGCTCATCCAGAGTGTTTGGACTTGTCAATGGTTTACGCAAAACACTTTCGCTTGGTTCTGATGGTAAGACTGAGGCAGTTGGCTCTTTGAGAACAAATGTTGAAGAGCAGAGTAGTGGGAATGATCGGCCTAAAGTTCAGGCTACTTTCGGAAAAGCTTATGATGAAAAGTTCAGATGGAACTTGACTTTCGATTCGCCAAGTTCTTCACCTCCGCTTGAACATATGAAAATCTCATTTCGCCCTGCTGATGGCTTTGACACGTCCAAACTGAAACTGAAATTTCCCGACGGTAGTCATAGCAATGGGAATGTCAGAGATGCTTTTCCATCATTTCAGTTGGTCCCAGAGAATGCATTGTCACTTAATGATGTGGTTTCTCACTCTGATGATGATATCTTCTGTAGATCATCTCGTTATATGTCTGATGATTGTCTCAGCCACAAGTCTGATGCAGATTCTGAACTGTGGGAATCAGAAGAACCCGAATCAATGTCACCGTCTCGGGGGACTGGGAAAGCAGGGACCAATGGCACAGATTCATCTCTGTCTACTACAATTTTGGATCTTCCCAGCTTTGATTCCATGAGCACTGTGATGAAGAGAAGTGAAATTGATAATTTGCAACCAACAAATATCCTTGACCCGCATCAAGCTAAAGAGACCGCCCCTTTACCACCGCCTCTACCTCCAGCGCAATGGCGGGTTTCACAGACCCCCTTGGATGAGTTTGAAGACCAAAAACCTGTTATAACTGAAGTGCCAACAAGAGCAAAAGTACTTCCCGGACGGGACCTGTCGGAGCTGATGATGAACTCTAAGCCAGCACTAGCTGTTAAACAACCATTTCAAGAAAAGTTACATTCATTTAGGTTTAGTAAGGTATAAAAGCATCAGTCTCTACCGTTTCTCTTTTCCTATCTGATTAGCCTGAGTTGCTACTCGGACAAAATCAAATGCCATTTTGGATTTATTTTTTCCTCTTGGATTCTTTTATGTGTTTGAAGCAGGACGAACACAAGTTGACGCAAAATGAAGCCTTTCAGACTGCAAACATCAAGGATTTAGATGAAAAGGATGACTTCTTGCATCAAATCAGAACAAAAGTGAGTTCTAAATTTTCGCTTTTCTGTTGGTACACGTCTCTCGTCAAAATGCATATAATCTGGTTACTTACAGAGTCGCCAGAAGTTATAGCACCGAATTCTGACACTGACAGTTGACCACTTCTATTTGTCCACAAAACTTGTGTGGCATTCGAGACGATCTTCTTCTTTCTCGCCTGTGTACACGAAGTAGACGATGAAAGTTGTAATAGAAGCATGTTGCTAGATTCTAGCTCACTTGTTCTGCTTCGTCTTTGATCAGTCATTCTCCTTACGGCGCACGGTGACGGCTAAGCCAGTACTTACACCAGCTCCTGCAAATGACAAAGTTACTGCAATCCTCAGAAAGGCCAATGCAATACGACAGGTTCGAAAATTCTCCCGTTCCTATTCCGTTTCTCCCTTCTACATTTCAACATTGTTATGACCCTTCTGGCAAATAATTGCCAGGCCGTTGGGAGCGACGATGGGGAAGAAGACGATGACAACTGGAGCGAATAAACACCGTGCAGTTAACAGCGTCTGCGAATCGACGAAAAAGAGTAATGTCGGGTGAAGATTCGAGTTGGTACAGGCGGGCAAGGTTGTGGTACAGATCTGTGCATACTTGCAGTTTTTCTTGTGTAACTAATTTCTAGTTCTTGCCTTGTATCTATTTTGCATATCACTTCACTAATTTGTTGCAGTTCGTGCGCTATATAGTTAGGATTGGCGCTGCAATCAATGAGATAAGCTATTAGGTTCTTTTGTCATGTCTTAACTGAAATTACGTATGTCTATTCAAATGTAAATATAAACGAATGAAAACCAAATAAGCCCTTTTATTTGTTCAAAAAATTCACACAAATCCTTCTACTAGAAAGTGACTCACATAAATTCCTCCTACACTTTTCAAAATGGGTCAAATACTCACCGACTATACGTCATCATTTAAAAAACACATCATCTTTAAAATATAAAAAAATTCACCCTCTCTTCCAAAACAAAACCCACTCATCTCTTATTTAAAAAAAACCTCTCATTAAGATTTCACGAGAGAGAAGAAAGGGAGGAAAGGATACCGAAACCCATACCGCCTCCATCCTCTCTGTTGCACGCCTTTCATTTTCGAGCCTGAGATCTTGGTCTTTTGCTTCTTCTTTTATTGAATCGAAATACGTCGACCTAACAACTTTGATATCTTGTTATCGGATTCTGATTGGATCCAACATAATTATGATGCTTAATAGCATTCGCTCTCAAGGGAATCCTCTGTTCATTCCAAAACCCAAGAAAGTTTCAGTCTTTAGATCCAGAATTAATTAACGATTTCTTATTTTATTTTAATTTTTGGGAATCTAGATAATGTCTTCGATTTCCATCCTTCTGCTGCTGCTACTTCCTTTTTGGTCCATTTCGACATGTTCCCTTAGGGTGGGTTTTTTTTCTGAAGATGATGCGATATTTTTAAAATGACAAAGACGTTGCGTTAGCTGATGACGTGTCATCGATGATTGAAAAAATATTCATAGTGTTATTTGACCAATTTTGAAAAGTACAGGTCTTTAAAGTAGAAAAACTCACGTGAACTTTTTGAGCAAGTAAAAGTAACAAAACACCAACTTCCGGTTCTGCTTCTCTTGTCCCCGAAATCTGATCGCCGCTTTCACTTGAAGTATATATCAAAAAAAAATTTATTGATAATTGGTCAAAATGAGATTTAAAGAAAACAAATAGCAAAAGAAATTTCCAAGTTTTTTTTTACAAACCAGGGGAATTAAATCAATCTACATTATCGAAATCATAGTGAGCTCTAGTTATTATTTTCTTTTGGTATGTAAAACAACTAATAATAACAGATATTTCCCAGTACTTTTTTTATAATGGTAATAACAGAAAACTTTTAATATTTTATTGAATCAGCTAGATAATGAAGATTGAAAAAAAAAAGCAATGTGTTACTTCAATCTTTCCAACCCCAACTACTGGTTGTTTAAAAGTATAATAATATTTCACAAAGATATGGTTAGGAGACATGATCGGAGTTCGACAAAACAATTTATATTTTGTTATTGGAAATTTTTCATTAGGACTCGAGCAGTTAAACATATGCAAAATATTGTTTAGAACAAAGACAAAAATTTATTAGAACTAATTATGGAGAGCCACCATGGTTGCAGAATTTGATTAATTTTTTGGAATTTTTTGTCGTGGGTATGGTTCGCCCATATCTATCTGGTCTGGTGGTTCAAATAATTCAGTTAGATTCATGGGATAGAGCTAGTACTAAACATATATATCTTACTTATCAATTATTGGTTTGAAACTTAGATTAATTATTAATTGTAACTATTTATATGTCACCACCCCGCATAGCGATTTCGTCTTTATAAGGGTTTTTTTTGGGCAAATTGTCCACCGCCCTTGGATTTGCTTAAATTATTATTTCAGTCCCTCATGTTTCAAAATCAAAGATTTGGCTCTCTAATTTATTTTTATTGAAATCTAAGACCTCTAGCTGATGTCATCTGCCAAGGAGGGACCTAAAATGACTCATTTACCCTTTGGTTAAAAAATTAAAAATTAAAAATTCTTCCCTCTCTCCTCCTTCAGGTTTTTTTTCTGTTTGGTGTTACTATTCATCATATTTTGTCAAAAAGGAGTCCAATTTTAAAGTATTGCAGGAGTGGTGTCCACGTGGCATGGACGCCGACATCTTTCGTCGGATGACCAAGATCTGACTTTCTTTGGCGAATCTATCATCCGGCCAAAAAAGTCAGATCTTGGTCCAAGATCTGACTTTTTTGGTCGGATCTTGGTAGATAAGATATCCGAAATCTTCAAAAAAATTTGGATGACCAAGATCCGACATAAAAAGTCAGATCTTGGCAAAATAGACATGATATGTGTTTTGTCTTGGTGGTAGAAGGTGCTATTTTTTACTCAATAGTCATAGGTTCGATTCATACTTCTTGCAATCTTGCTTTTAATTTTTACTATTCAACAGAAATATTATATTAAATAAATTCAACTGTAAAAGTTAGACAAGTAATTTTTGATAGCCAAATTGGTTTAAGTTGTGGTCTTTGGACCTAAGGTCATAAGTTCAATACTTGACTTTGATAATTTTTTTATCACTTCGTTTTACTAAATCATTCACCATAAGTTCAAAATTTTTATCACTTCGTTTTACTAAATCATTCACCATAATTTCAACACCGATCATTCACGAAGTGATTTAATATTCACCATAATTTTTAATATTCAACAAATTTATTTTAGTATTAGTGAATGATTTAATATTCACCATAATTTTTTTATCACTTCGTTTTACTAAATTAATCTTTGATAATTTTTTATCACTTCGTTTTACTAAATCATTCACCATAATTTCGTTTTACTAAATCATTCACCATAATTTCAACACCGATCATTCACGAAGTGATTTAATGTTCACCATAATTTTTAATATTCACCATATTTAATAAAAAAATTTGTTTTAATATTAGTGAATGATTTAGTAAAACGAAGTGATAAAAAAATTGCTAAAGTTGATAATTGAACCTGTGACCTTAGGTCTAAAGACCACAACTTAAACCAATTTGGCTATCAAGAATTATTTATCTAATTATTATAATATAATTTATTTAATATAATATTTCTGTTGGATAGTAAAAATTAAAAGCAAGATTGTAAGAAGTAAGAATCGAACCTATGACCATTGAGTAAAAAATAGCACCTTCTACCACCAAGACAAAACGCATGTTATGTCTATTTTACCAAGATCCGACGTATTATGTCGGATCTTGGTCATTCGAATTTTTTTAAAGATTTCGGCGAATATCTTATCTACCAAGATCCGACGAAAAAAGTCGAATCTTGGACCAAGATCTGACTTTTTTTGGCATCCGTGCCACGTGGACACCACTCCTACAATACTTTAAAATTGGACACCTTTTTGACAAAATGTGCTGAATAGTAACACTAAACAGAAAAAAAAAACCCCTCCTTCCTCCCCTCTTCTCTCTCCACGCCTCTCTCCCTTCTCTCCTCCCAGCTTCATCTTCAACCTCCTCATCCCCACAAAAACTAATTAAACACTCAAAATCTTAGATACCTAAAAATATTCAATTAATTAAAACCCAAAATACCCGATTAAACACCATCGCACACCCAAACCCGCCTCGTCTCCTCATCTCCCAAACCCGAGAAGACCACTCTCCATTTTGAATTTATCAATTCCATGGAAAAAGGCCCAACAAATAAATATTAGGGTTTCTCCTCCGTTGAAGTTCACTCCCCACGTTAAATTTCTTCCATGGATTTTATTTTAGAAGCAGATCTCTCACTAATTAGTTCCCAATTTATGCCCATAAAAGAAAAAAACCGAAAGGGCTTGGTTCCAAAGGAAACAGTTTGGAACTAAAACAAGAATTGGAGTCTCACTTTTCCAAAGAAAATGTCTGCGTGTACACTTGCTGATTAATAAAGAGCCATGGTCAAATTCACTTACTGTTGCAAAAACATGGTTGTTGATTAATAAAGAGCCATGGTCAAATGCACTTTCGTGAAAGTTTTTAATGGGGTATTCATGGATGTTTAATTAATGGGGTATTCATGAATGGGTAAGGTTGAAGTTGGAGATGGGTTGAAGATGGGAGAAGAGAGGGGGGAGGGGAGGGGAGGGGAGGAAAGAGAAAAGAGGTTGAAGGGTTATTTTTTGTTTATTTTATTAGAAGGGTATAATTATTATTTTGAATTTTTTTTAACCGGATGACATCAGCGGGGGCCTTAAAGTTTAATAAAAGTAAACTATGGGAGACAAAATTTTGATTTCAAAATACAAGGGGCTGAAACAGTAATTTAAACAAACTCCAGGAGGCTGGGGACAATTTGCCCTTTTTAGGGGGTCTTTATAAGGATTTTGGAAACACGGTCCTTACGGATCTTTCGACAGTTCGATAAATGGACAACCTAATATGACGCGTGTCATCTTGGACGGTCTGGTTCATCCAACAACTGAAAAAATCGTAAGGACTGTGCTTTCGAGGGGCCCGGATTCGGTAGGGGGCCAAATCCCATACTGAACAGAATAAGGGTAAAATAGGCACACACAAAAATTAAAAGGCAACAAGGAGGGCTGACGCCCACATGGATGGACTGACACACATAGGATGGGGTGATCGATTGACACATTGAAATTTGTGTAATTTAATTAAAAAAATTTAATTGCAACTATTTTTTAAATTAGAAATTAGTTTGATATGAGCATGAACTAATATGACAAAATGGCATTACCTATTATGACTAATTGGTATGACCTATTATTATAAATTAGGACGACCATTATTTATTATTTATTTAATTATCTATATTTTTTATTATAAGTATGTTTAAATATTATCAAAATGGCGTGACCGGGTATGTCATTTTGCAATAACTAAACATGTCATTTTATCGTAATCGGGCATATCATTTTATCGTAATCGGATCTGTCATTTGATCATAACCGGGTCTACCATTTGGTCATAACCGGACATGTCATTTGACATAACTCAGCATGCCATTTAAACATAATCGGATATACCATTTGATATAACCAGGCATGCCATTTTGACATAGCTGGGCCTGCCTTTTGGTCATAACCGGGTCTGTCATTTAGACATAATCAGGCATACCATTTGACATAACCAGGCATGTCATTTTGACATAGCTAGGGACTCCATTTAGGCATAAGTGGGTCTGCTATTTAGACATAAGTGAGTCTGCCATTAGACATAATCGAGTCTGCCATTAGACATAATCGAGTCTGCCATTAGACATAATCGAGCATACCATTTAACATAACCTTCCAGCCGTTTGATACTCGATTGACTCTTGATTTCAAATAAATTTTTGACATTCTTACACTATAAATTGGGAGAAGTCATAAACTTTAAAATTATAGATATACGTCTCACCTTCGCACAACAACTTAAATGACCTTAATCAGACTCTGGAGTAAGAAGTTATGGCTCTCCTACCAAAATTAGTCGAACACAACTTGGTCGACTCTTAACTTCAAACGAATTTTTGACATCTTTACACTCTTAAGTTGTAGATATAAATCTTAGCTTCACATAACAAATCTCAATCGGACTTCGGAGTAAGAAGTTGTGGCTCTCCAACTGAAATTATTCAACCACAACTCGATTGACTCTTGTATTCAAATGAATTGTTGACATATTTACACTCTGAATTTGGAGAATTCATAAACTTCAAATTTGTAGATATACATCTTAGCTTCGCACAACAACTTGAATTAGCTCAATCGGACTCCGGAGTAAGATGTTGTGGCTCCCCAACCGAAACTTATCGACCACTTCTCACCATCGTCAGGTATGTCATTAGACATAGCCGGGACATACCATTAGACATAGCCAGACACGCCCTTAGACATGGCCGGGCATGCAATGAGACTACCAAGAAGAAATAAGAGAATATAAAAAAATTAATGTTACCTAGAAAAATAGAAGCGAAGAAAAAAAAGAACATTTAATTAATACAAAAAGTCTTTTTTGGTTTACACAAAGCCAAAAACACGCGTGTACCAAGGAAATTAAAAGGCTTGCCACATGGACAAAATTGTCCCTAGGTGATAATGGCCGTCGGATCAGAGTGTAGATTATTGACACTCATCCGACAGCCCGCATCTTGCCTATTCGGTCCGGGAAAATTTAATCCGTGCGCGCTTTCGAGAAGCCATAAAGACGATATCTTAACCCATCCCCCAATATACTTTCGCATGAAATTTCTTTTCCTATCCAGTATATAATATGCCTCTCGGAAGGTGAAGCATAGCATTAATTCCAAGATATAAATCAGATCCAGATTATATTCCGCAACTATATACTATTCTTTTAGATGCACTAATTAAAAAAATAAAAGTAACCGGTGGATTAAAATCGATTCCATAGTGCACAACTCATGAAGTTCCCTACAAATAAAAAAGTAAATAACCACAGAGCACCTAGATTGACACATTAGTCTGACTAAATATCTTGAATTCGTGCCAAGAAACTGTAATAGGATTAGAATTGGGCAATTAGAGTTGCCCCTTTATATTTTTTACTTGATCGAATTTGAGTTAGTCAATTTAGTAAAATCTTCGATATTAATTTTGACCAAATATCAAAAAGTGCACCACGATGCAAATCTCCACTTCACTAGTCTTTGTTTATCACATTTGCTCTTTATTGTTCAAGTGACAAGGACTTCTAAAGCATCACAAAGAAAAAAGTGCACCACTTTTACACGGAAAAGAAAAAGGTAATTGCTCCTGTGTCCACTCATAATCTACTAGAGAAAAGAGGTGCCGGAAATGAGGATGCTTTTTCTGCATAATAAAATCAGATTCCTTTATTAAAGAAGGGATTTGAAAAGTCCCAGATCAAATAACTTTCCTAGCCAATTTCAACTGAAAGCAACACCAAACCCAAAACCAACTTTTTAAAATGGTAGAAAAGGAGGAAGCAAAAGCGAGGATGGTATGATCAAATCCATTGTAACCTGAAAAGATAGCATTAACCAGCATACAGCTTTAACTTTCCAATGATCATATATGCCCCTTAATTAAACATTTCGCTAACAAATCGATGTATTTGAGAACCGACAGTGAAAATGCACATACCCGGATGACAAAAGATATAAATGAATTGACGAAGGTTTATTGTTTGATGATAGATGCAAGTCGATCTGATCTTATAAATGAATTGACGAAGGTTCATCCAGGAAATAAGCTGGCTCACCGGAGGAATCTGATTGGATATAAAAAGCTTATGGCATGTGAAGTGTTAGAATTCCATTAGTACTTCATAATCCAGCTGTAGTTGTATTATTGAAGTAACTAAAATATTAAGACACCCGCATGATATTTGCAAGCCAATTTGACTTGTGATGTCTTCTTGGTTTAGAACTGTCTAATAAATTGGACAAATTTTCTTTAGTCTCCACTCAATCCGGTCTGTATTCTGTAATAAATTAGCTTTCCATATAATTAGACCAGATGAATGCATTCCGAAATTTCGTCTCACACCACAAGTTCTCCGAGACAATAGTTTTCTTTTTACTATCACTTGATATTCGGACATTTACTATACCGAGTAATTTAAGTTTAATTAAGACCTTTGAATGATAACAAAGTTATGTCAACAACTATTTAATATTGTTATATTTCAAAAGATTTGAACATGGACCTATTAATCAACAATTCCCTATTGATCTAACTCCCTATTGGATCTAATTGCTTGTTGAAAGAATAGGTTAAGACTTAAGAATGAAGGATCATGACTATTCCTTTGAATGAAGTACCAACTAAATTAATTTTAGGAAAACGTTTACTTTAGTACCTTGTAGTATAGTCCAAAATTACTTTAGTATCCTGTGGTAAAAAACTGACTAATCGAGTCATACTTATTCTAATTACCATTATTTAGGTCACGGTCAGCTGCCCGAACTCTTCCGACCTGCTCGGACCCTGCCCGTCCAACTAAGCAAGCAATGTCACTAATTTTTGATGACGTGGCTCTCCCCTCTCTCTTCTTCTTCTTCTCCTCCTCCTCCTTCTTAAAACAAAGACACGAACTTTTCAACGAATCAATTTTAAAAACCACATAAATCCCAACGAACTGTGGTAAAGATTAGACCTTTAGAAAAATTCATGGGTTCCATCTTTACACTTCTGCAACCTAAAAACACCCACGACCAATAGAAACTTCAAGAACGGTGTCGCCGAGATGGTGGTCAAAGCGCTCCGACAAGCCCCCGTCGGCGACGGCCAAGTGAAAAGGGGACGGAGAGGCCTTAGAGGACGGTGGAGATGAAAGAGGCGGGAAGGCCAAGACCTCTCCGACTCCAACTACGAGTCCACTACGACGCCATCGAGAGAGCCATTTTTGTCGACGCCGACGCCGACGCCCAACTTCCAAGTCCCGATGCCCATCCTTCGAGTCTCGCCGACTCCCAGCCTCCTAGTCCCGACGCCCAGCTTCTGAGTCTCACTGACGCCCAGCCTCCTAATTCCGACGCCCAGCTTCTGAGTCCCGACTCAGCTTTCTCTCCCTCTCTCTCACTTACGCCCAGCTTCGCGAGCAGCTCCTCCGGCGAGTAACCGTCGCCGACCGTGAAATTTGCAGCGCTGCGGGTAGGGGTGAGCATTCGGATAATCTGAATCTGAATTATCCGAATATCTCATTATCCAAAATATTCAAAATAACTATTTCTCGATCCGAATTTGAATAACGAATTATTCGAAATCCAAAATCTAAAATTATTTTGGATACGGGTTCAGATAATCCGAATTATCCGAATTTTTCAAAACTCACCTAAAAATTAAAAACCAAGTATCCATTAGCACCTCAACGCAGTAAAGAAAAAAGCCAAAATAACCATAACAAAAAAAAACAAATGCATAATTCTTGCTGAAAATAATGCAAGAATGATTAAACCCAAGTGTCCAAATCAAGACGAGCTCTTCCAAACCCAGACATACAATTGCTTCTGATTTTAAGAGATTTCAAGTCACACCTAACTGGCCAGTTCATGAAAAGGCAGAGAAAGTTTGGGAGTTAAAACAAGCTTTGTACGGGGAGGCCAGATACGAGGAGGACAACAGCTTGGTGGTGCATATAATTTTCTTTTAGAATTTGATTAGACGTAATTTTGGTCTATCAATTACATAACACAGAGAGACAATGTATACAAGTTAGATATTTTTTTATAGAGAAAGCTCAAGCCCATATGACCTATTCTAAGTTATATTTATATTTTGGATATTCGGATAATCCGAATTTATAATTTTGCTATCCGAATCTGAATCCGAATTATATTGTTCGGATAATCCGATTCTGAATTTGAACACAAAATTATCCGAATTCAAATCAGAAAAAAATTCAGATATCGGATTCAAATATCGGATGTCAGATTTTTTGCTCACCCCTAGCTGCGGGGATGACATGGACGAGCTTCTCGTGGCTCGCCGGTGGATTCGCGGAGGAGGACAACCGCGGGGACAGAGAAACTGGGTTGAGGGGCAGGCCTCTCGAACGGGTCGAGGTACGGGATCGAACGATGGCGTCGCTGATCAACGAGCACTCCGGGTCAGGTACGGGATCGAACGGGCTCTCGAACGAGAAAAAGAAGAAGAAGAAGAAGAAGAAGAAGAAGAAGAAGAAGAGAGGGGAGAGCCACGCATCAAAAATTAGTGACGTGGCTTTGCTTAGTTAGACGGGCAGGGTCCGGGCAGGTCAGGAAGCGTTCGGGTAGCTGCCCGTGGACCTAAGTGATGGTAATTGGAATAAGTATGACTCGATTGGTCAGTTTTTTACCACAGGGTACTAAAGTGATTTTGGGCTATACTATAGGGTACTAAAGTGAAATTTTCCCTTAATTTTAAGCAATGGATTTTCCTATATTCTTCCCGTCGCAATAACATTCCCTTGAGAAAAATCAAAGAGATAAATTTATCAATGAATTTCTGGGATGCTTTAATTTTTTAGAGGAAAACCACAAGGCTTCATGTGTATCCCTTTTCAAGTATCCTTTTGTGGTGTTTCCTTTGGTTTGGCCTTTGAGGAATACGAATTGTAGAACCCAATTCTTACAAGTGGAAGGCTTTATCTGATCTTTATGCTCCTAATTAGTATATATACATCCTAATCAACTTTGACACTTTATGGTGAAACGATCAACTTGACATTTTGCGAGCGACCTACCTGTCAATTGGACCCACACCTAGACTCTTTCTACGTGAAAGTTCTTGCTTTATATACGTGCTAAATAAGTACAGTTGATTGTAAATTGTGCAAATTTTAAAATAAACCATATTCGAATAAAATTATAATTAATTTGCATTCATCTGTAACGTACCGGGCAACATTTTTAGCCCTCAAACATGATGATACATGGAGTAATGATGTGGACAAAAAGCTCATCCTTAGCTTTTCCACGCCACCTAATTAACCCTTTGTTCTTGACGGCTATTGTCTCCCCATTCAAATTTTCCTCTTTTCGCTTTTAAGACCAATATATAAACAACAAAAACCTCCCATCTATATCCACACGCATCAAACATCTCTCTCTTTCCATACCAATCTCTCTCAACTCCTCTCTATGTGTTTTATAACATTCGGATAAATACCTTTCTGATCTTTGATTTATCTCCCTATATCTAATTTATCTATATCTATCTTTATAATACATAGTGTTTATTTACTGTATGTATGGTAATTATTAGTTAGATGGCTAACCAAGAACAGGGTATAAAGTTATTTGGAAGAACGATTACTTTGCCAGGAAGAATTGAAGCTAACAAGGATGATCAGATTATTAAAGAGACTGTTGATCCAACGGCTGACAAGAAGCCAGAGAAGATCATCCCGTGCCCTAGATGTAAGAGCATGGAGACCAAGTTTTGTTATTTCAACAACTACAATGTTAACCAGCCCAGGCACTTCTGCAAGGGCTGCCAGAGGTACTGGACGGCCGGCGGGGCCCTCCGGAACGTGCCCGTGGGGGCCGGCCGCCGGAAGGCCAAGCCAACGGGTAGAGTTGGGCTAGGTGTGTTTGAGGAGGGGTTCTTGTATGATGGTGGTTCCAGTGGGGTGGTGGACCGGTTTGAAGTTGACGGGGCGGTGGCGGAGGAGTGGCACGTGGCGGCGAACCGCGACTTCCAACATGTTTTCCCCGGCAAGCGGCGGAGGAGTAGTTCAGGTGGTCTAACTTGTTAAGTTTACTACCTTTTTATTGTTTCTATATATGGAATGTAAATATGTCAATGAGACGGCCTTATTTAGGTAACTAAATTAAATTAACTTTTTTCTTCTTTAAAATATAATAGTGTTAAATATTTGTTGTGAGATTTTTGTCACATTTCAAAGCTTTTACTTCATTCGTATCTGGGTATAAAATATATTCCAATCTCTTGAAGTTGGAACTTGGAAGTTAGGAGGGAATTAAAAAACTTGAGTTAGGGGAGAGATATTCATCTGTACTAAATCAAGGATTAACACTTAAGATAATACTTACCTAACTAGTATTATTATTTAAATATGTTATTATTTTTTTTTTTCATAGAAGACATGTTCTTGCCAGTACTAATTGATAATAACAAATAGAAATTTTAATTACTAAACATTTTGACGTCTTTTGGATAAATAAAATTTTACTTTTTTCCAATAAAAAGTTAGAGAGGGAGAAAATAGATCGATCAGAGACCTTACCGGCGTTGAACGTTTCCTAAGCTTTTATATAATCGAGATTAATAGGCCTGCAGCGAATATTCACTTTAATCGACGAAACCATCAATTAATTAAGCCGTAACATCCCCATCATTTAATACAATTACGTTTCATTAAAATAATTTGCGTGTAAAGATATTAGGTAAGATATTATTCAAATTTACGGCAAGACTTTCTGTGATGGGAGAGTCGCCGTATACATACATTACACACACATATATATATATATACTTGTTTATTTTATCATTCCGCTTAATATGTAGGTAGTTAAGCATATTAAATGGCACCTCCAGCCTTGTAATAATCTTATGCGCTTCATGTCATGACAACCATATTAGTTTAAAGGGAAAAATCTAGAAGTCCGTAAGGTTTGATATAATAATTGTGATATTTGATAAATGATATGTACTGTTTGAAATATCTTAAGTGATTTGATTGGTACTATCTATATCAATAAGATACATCTTTTTTCTGGTACACATCCTAAAAGAACTCCAAGATTAAACTCGTTTGACCTAGAGTTGGATCAGGATGGATGACCTCCTGGGAAGTTTTCTGGGATGCGTGTGAGTGAGGATAAAATATGCTAGAAAAGACTCGTATTGGTCTGTAGAAACAGTCGGTCGAATCAGGAGGCGTCACAATAATGTACTAAGAGATTCATGTCTTAAATTAATTAGTCCCTAAAATTTGAAAAATCAAACTCGTTATTCCTTAAAATCAATTTACATCTCACCCTTCACTTGAAGTAACTCTCAAATTATCCCAAACACACTAACATATATCCCAGAATAAAAAAATCATACACTCCCCAACGAAAAAAAAAACCCAAGTTTATCCACCCATCCCATGCAACCGAATTAATTCTAAATCCAAAAAATAAATGACCTACTTTGGGTCTCCAAGGAGAAGGGGAGCGATGGTTTTGTTAGGGTTATAAGGATTTATATGATAATAAACCAACACCGAAAATTGTACTCTCTTTAATTTTTTATGTTGTTGTCTATTATATTATTTAATAAATATGAACTCTGGATTTTATCTAGATAGTTTTGGTGTTCTTGAGCGAATTGGTGTTGCCGGAGGTTGGTGTTCGCTAAAAAAGAAGGGACTATATAAGAGATATGATCAAATACTAAGAATCCTCGATAATTTGTCCTATCTTCTATTGTTATTTTGGAGCTTTTAAAGTGATAGATGGATATTTTGGTAAGCCTTTGTGATATTTGATATAGAAAATTGATCACAAGGACTCACATATTCAATTTTCAATAAAGGTAAGGACTAATTAACTAAGGCGAAAATTTTCTAGTACATTATGTCAAACTTTAGGAATTTTTGAATATTTCTCCTAGTTTAAATTGATTTCACCAAAATCAACCCAATATCATCTCCGCGAGGGTCTTGTTCTAGCTTAACTAGCTAACGAATTCGAGTCTTTGAGAATACAACTGTGATAAATACTTGTGTGGAGAGATTTGTCACCTTTTAAAGATTCTATCCGGATTGAACTTGTATTAATCAGAAGAATAGCGGTGGTATAAACCAAAAAAACCATAATATCATTTCTTTTAGGAAAAAGTTCATTGTAGTTGGTCGAGAAATCGTGTATTCGCGGCTTGAACTTGTATTTGCGGAAATCGTGTTAGGTCTTTGTGGTTTAAAAGCCATTAAATGGGTCCAACTTAAAAAAAAATTACTTTAGAGCCTCGGACTGATTCCTGAGCCTAGTTGGTCGAGAGGACGCTCTTTAAGTAAAATTGATATAGCGGCTAGAAAATTTCTAAATAGTCCTAAATGTTGTTAAAAAAATATTGGTCCCTTCCCCTCTTCCTTCCCATTCCTCTCCTCCTCCTTCTCCTCTCTCAAGAGCTCACACACGTACGGTGAAAAGACGTCTATGACCTCCCCCAACCCAATCAACCCCCTTCCCACCCCCCACCCCCTCAAAATCATATGACCGGCAACACCACCTTCTCCAACCTGAATCGCCTCCAATGGAGATAATACGCCGCGCGAAGCCCATATGGCCTAGCTGCTCTTACCCTCCAAGACGGTCTTGTAACTCAAACCCACATTAGCATACCCAATGTTCTTCTTCAGGATACTCCTAATTAAACTGATTTTCTAATGCCCCTGCATCGTCCATTAACTACAACAAGCCTCAAGACCCCAACTAAAGTGAAACAGAGCGAGAAAAAAGAAAAAAAATTGGGACCTTTAAGTAATTTTACAATTTCAAAATTATCTAAAGTGACCATAAAAGGGTGATTTAATTTAAATTAGTCATCATACAAGGATGAATTAACGTACATAAGTGATCATACAAATGTAACTTAATATAAATTAGTGACGTGACAAAAAATAGATTAGTGAGAATGGTCTAAAATTTACTAAAGATATGTGACCAATGTTTTACCCGCGATCTGGGCTTCTTCACCTTCTTCTTCTTGTTGTCCTCCAGGTTCGTGAACTTCGTTAGAGTTTCTTGGAACTCCAAATCATTGATTGATGGAGAGTTTGGTGGGTTTGAGATTTTGGTGATGTAGGGGAAGAAGGGAGAAAGATAGTATATTGGATTTTTTTTTATATCATAAACAAATCAGTGATTGTTTTGTTATTCTATCAATCAGACATGTCATTTTACAAGGGTAATGGAAAAGCGGATAAGGCGTAGCCACGTCATCGAGTAAACAACATCATCTCGGTCAACTAGGCTCGGAAATCAGTCTGGGGCTCTAAGTAATTTTTTTTCAAAAATGTTGGACTGGTTTAATAGGTTTTAAACTACAGGGACCTAGCACAATCTTTTCCATACCACACAATAGCAAAGTTAACGTTTCTCTTTCTTTTAGAAAGCTTATATTCAAAAGTTCTTTTTCATGCCACTGGTAAGAATTGAACACTAACCGGTTATATCCTTGTTTCCCTTCTCTTCTTTTACCGAGTCAAATTTAAAGTGGCGACCTAACTTCCGAATTCGGTCGAACGCCATTTAATATGTATTTCTTTTATTGGTATCTATTATTTTTGTAAGTAATAACACAAAATTTTCTTACGAAAATCAAATTCATTTATTAATTGGTTCAATCCCACATGAATCGCCATTTTGTTTGGAGAATACTGTTTGGTGGAACATCTATATGGTGTCACCGTCAAGAAAGCATATTAAGATGTCACAAATTCTAAGGCCAGCTAGATCTGTCTACCGATGTTTCTCTCCTCTCCTTGGTTGTCAAGTGAAAGCCTTTTTTCCTAATATCAGAAAATTCTGATATTAAAAGCCAATTATTTTCCAATCAAGAGATAGATTTTTTAACAATATTTTTTACATTCGTAATTTTTAAATCCAAGACTTTCATAAATGAATCTAAATTTCCTACTACTTATATCAATTCACGTTTTCCATTTGTAGACGAGTAAAACTTAACGCCATCTCAATTTTCACGTGAACAGATTAAATAATGTGCCGGTGTTGACTAATTCAAGGGGAACAAATCTGCAAGGCCATAATATTAAAAGGGTTTTTAAAGGGGCCAAAGAAAAAGGTGAAAGAAGGAATTATAATATATATTTTTAGTTAAATGGGGAATCAGAACGAGGAATCTACATCCCCATATACAAATGTTTGGTACATCAGCATTAATTCGGAAAGAATACGGAGTTTGATAAAGTTTTATCGAATTTTTTTGTCTACAGTTTGGTTTTTCCTTCGATTAATTATTACGATGTGTTGCTATAACTAATTTTTTTTTAAATGGACTCGATAACGAACCGATTAGCTCTCTGGATACCCCTCCCGGTCCAATCAATCTTTTTAAATAAGTTTATTATTAATTATATTTAACATTAAAATGTCAAATAATTTTAAATATTCTCTTATTTTTTTTAGTTTATTATGAACACTGAAATCTTAATTTAATCACGTTTAATATAACAAAATTCTAAATTAGGATTCGTGTTGGGGATGGATTCTCAATTTTCTTTCGGAATGATGTTTCGATTGGGGAGGAGACTCTGAAGCAGAAATTTGGGAAGTTATTTAATCTTTCTTCTCAGCAAAATGAGTCGGTCTCTAACTGTGGCTACTTGGATGGCAAAATATGGAGATGGTGCCTATCTTAGCGTCGAAACCTACGAGCGTGGGAAGAAGAGGAATTGCTGCAGCTAATTACTCTTTTGTCCTCTGTGGTCATAAGAAGAGGAATGGCCGGCTCTATTACTTGGGCTTAGGAGAAAGAGGTTGCCTGCTCTTCCAAGGCTTTATGGAGGCTACACAACAAATGTCTTCATCCGCCAACTCCCTTCCTGTCGGAACTCAACAAAATTTGGGAAAATCTCCTTCAAAGTTGAATGTTTCTTGTGGTCGACAACTTCAAGGCAAAACGTACGAAAGATGCTATGATCAGAAATGGCTCAAAGATGAAAAATGCTCTCCACCTCTTCCTTCATTGTCTCCGGGCTGGAAGATTTGGAATCACTTCATTGATAAGGCTGGATTACGTTGGTGCTCCAGTGATAGCTTGCACTGTCTTCTCTCGCATTGGAGGGGACTAACTCGAGGTGGTTTGATTGGCAAGGTGTTGTACATCCTTTTTGGCGCTATTATGTGGGGATTTTGACGACAGCAAAATGCGATAATTTTTTAGGGATGCATTTTCAACCACGAACTCATTATTCAGGCTATACTGCTCAATGCTCGTGAATGACTATATTGGTCTAATACATCTAGTGCTTTTTGTAATCAAGATCTCTTACTCTTAATTGAATCAAATATGTAAAGAGATGATTTTTCACACATCATAGGAATCAAATATGAAAAGAGAGAAGTTTCACACCTTGTGAAACTTCTCTCTTTTCATATTTGATTCCTATGATATTTTTTTCTCTTCTTTTTAATAAAATCTCTACTTATAAAAAATAACAAAATTCTAAAAGTTATTTTTTTAAAAAAGTATTTTTATGGGTTGAATTTGAATTGATGAGTTTAACTAGATGAACCAATTGGTCTAACCAGTAAAATTAATTTATTTTTGGAAAGGTAAATTATTTACACCTACAATTACACCTTGTCAGGATTTGAACCCCGGATCTCCTCAAATCGTGCTACGCCTTATGTCGCTAGGCCAAAATGCCCTTTGGTATAAAAATGAACTATCTCATTACAGTTCGACCGCTCAGACTGCCAATCACACCACATTTTTAAAACAATCGTTATTCATACTTCATAAAAGTAAATAAATTTAAAATAAAGTCAATAATCAAAGCCATTTAGCTACATACTTTCATATTTACATACATATGTATATATACGTACGCATGTTAGGCCATTTATAAGATTTAACCCAGAATCATAACTGGATGATAATATTAAAGTGTCGTTGGATGAGTTTTTTTATGATGTGCGACTAGTTATGTGAGGGATCGTTCTTGAGGTTAATGTGCCCGTAGAGCATAACAATTATTTTTTTACGAAGTAAAAAATTTTTTATTCAAAAATAAATCTCCAAAATAGTAAGTACTTAAACATACTATTAGTTACACTTTTTATAGTGCTGACTATCACTTTTCGCCCAAGTAAAACATAAAACAATAGCCTTTCTAAAAATATCGTTAATTAGATAGGGATTATCTCATGATTAAGCTATGAACATCTTATGATATAACTTTTCGAATTAGTCCCATTCGTTTTGTCAGCTCGGATGAAAGAGATTTCCCGAGAGGACCGATCATCCGGTTGAATTCGCTAAGGTCCGGACTTGTGCTGTGTGGATTTCGCATGTTTGTAGTTGGTGGTGGATACTTTCTAACTTGTTTGCTGCAGATTGATGGACTATTACGCTCCGGGTTAACCATGAGCTTCCATCCGCAGGCGTTTGGTATTCCAAAACGCCAACAGTGTTCAAGCTCTGCCCTCGGTGCTTCTTCTTAACCCAAAATATTCTTGCTCTTAATTTAGGGCGGATTTCTTTGGTGGTTTCCTGATTTTTTTTCTAATTAAGAATTTCATTAATAAGAAGAAGAAAATTGCAGAAGGGGATGAGAAAAGAGAAAAAGAAAAGAAAAAACAAAGAGAAACCAAGGCCTAAATGAGCAACCATAGAGGTTGACTCTCAGCCATAACAAGATATTCTATTCGAGCACACCCACATGCCGGGTGATCAAGAACAGATGTTAACCGAAACCCATGACCTAAACGGGCAACCATAAAGGTTGACCCGCTGCTATATCTAGAACTCCATCCGAGCACACCCACAAGTTGGATGGTCAAGAATAGATTCTAGTTCCTTTGTTTACTTAATTTGTTAACCATTTCCATCCAATTCTTCCTTTGTTTACTTAATTTGTTAACCATTCATGTTACTTAGATTATGAGATTTCATTTGGCTAAAAAACAAAACATCATCATTCATTTAATGCCAAGCAACACCAACTCCTCCAACAATCATGTTTCCTTAATACTTTTTTTCTCTAATTAAAAAAAATGACTAATCAAATAATTAAAACGTTTAACTCATTAAGCCAACCAGAAAATACAAACTCAGTTGTAACAATATTAATTCCTTAGCCCCCGAGTTGAGAGGATTTCAATTTCTGTTAATTTTTCCCTAGCTACCATCATAAGCAGAGGAATTATACGAAGCTATATGGTATTATGTATATTTGCATCCGCCAAAATTTGAACCTGCACTCTTGTTAATTTTATTTACGTCTTGTATCATTAGAGCAAATGCACGTCGGATATATATCTTGATCATGATATTCATGAGGCGGGAAGAAGGTTCAAGGGCCTAGGGCACTAGGCCTGCGGGGGTGATCCCCAGCTCCTTAAGGACTTCAACGCACTCAGGGAGAGATTCCTTCTTCATGAACCCAAGAGGGTTGGCTGACCGATTACCGGTGCTCATGCCATTGTTGGTCGTGAGGGCAACTGCAGATGCTTTCCTCAGGAAGTTGTCCTTGTTGATCTCGCTGCATTCGGGGTCCGGCGAGCTGACAGGCGCCACCTCGCAGAGGTCCTCCTCACGGTCGCCGTCCACCTCGATCCTGTAGGTTCCGTCCGCCAAGGTCACGCCTTCCGCACTGTAGGACAAGGTGCCATTCTCGCGAGATTTGCACTCAAGGCGCACGGTAGCACCTGCAACATCAATCCCGCAACTGTCACAAAACATTGTTCATTTTACTAGTTGCTATGTCCAATGTGGTTCATACCTTCAAGATATGTGCTAACCCGAGTAATGAACTGGGTACGGCAGGTGTCGCAGTAGACTTTGCCTTCGACCGTGAAGTGCACGGCTTGGGACAAGCCGACGAGGGACAAGAAGCACAGAGCAGAGGCTAGGAGGAAAACACAGTTTTGGAACTTGGCCATTTCTTCTGGCTCTTATCTTGGACGTTCTGTTTCAGTTTTGATAAATCCTTAAAGAGGACTCATGCATTGATGCGTAACAACCTCCTTTATAATGGGATGTCGAATGACCTATCGTGTTATTTTCGGTCGTTTACTATCTTTAGGCTGTGAAATGCATATTATTCTCCCTTGCGGTGAAGACATTTTCCTTGCCAATCTGTGGTTGAAAGTACTTGTTGACCCGAGCCTCTCGCCTTCGGGGAATACCATGTGTCTAGTCATCTTTCATTAGGGGACATAATTGTGGTTGTGCAAATAAGTCTATTTATATCATGGTTTCGTTAGGCCGCCACAAGATATTAATAGAAATTAGTTTCTCAAAAAGACGGTTGACTAAACCGACTAATTAAGGTTCGAGTCGGGTGAAACCACAAACCGTAGTAAAGCTCTAGCTATCAAGTTAAAACGACTACATTCTCGGAGCTTCAACTCGAGAGCGTAATTGAGTATCGGACATGAAAACGCAAAGCAACTGCTTAGACAGATCTTTTGAGACGATGTCATCATCAAATAACAATGACCTAAAAATTAAGGTAAACTTTAAAGAAGCCATCGGAATTCGTCTCCAGCTTTCCATAATGTCCTTACCAAATGCCATGCACCAAGACCATCACATGGAACAGCCAGTTCAAATGCCAAGTTACTATCACATGACTAAATAAGAATAGATATACTGCCCGCAAGAACAAGCAGTACAACAGTCTCTAGAAGCCTTATAACGAGCAACATTACATGGTCGGTTTCACTGCAGAAACATGCAAGAAAGCGAATCAAGCGAAGTTTAAATTTGTTTCTCTTTATATTTGAAGGGGATAGCAGAGCATAAGTGATTATAAACCCACCTCTGCGTCCTCGGATCCCCCAGCTTTAGCAATGCTATCAACCTTTGCGCCATCTGCTGTAGTCAAGGGGGCGACAACAAAATGGTCGATCACTTCAAAGTATTTGAAGCAGTAACATAAATGCCGATTTAGGAGCATCAAAGCGAACAATAGATCATAGCAGACAAAGTCTAGCCCAGATTGTGACAACTCGAAGTCATCGAACTTGTTTAAAGTATAGTCAATAAGCATGCTTGGGAAGGCAAAGAAAAATAAAACAGGAAAGTCATCCAATCATGTCGTGCCCACTTCTACTTCTTCTCCAGGCTTACAACAAACACACAAAAAAAGCTTAATTTGTTGCCTCAAAAATAAAATTACAAAACAAATTTCAGGTTTCTGCTCTCCACTTTTTCTTGATCAAACCAACCCAAGACTACCAGCGCATGTTGACCACAAACTCATGGCTTTGAACTATCAGAAAAAATTAATGGCTTTTGATGATGTTGCCATGTTGATCAAGCTAACAATCATCTTTCTCAACAGGAAACCAAGGTTGGCAAAAAAATATTAGCATTAGTCGTTCCCTGATCCTCAGAAGCTAGCTGTTTATCGTGGAAGCACGCTAATCACTCCCACTTCAATTCAAAAGAAGGATATTACTTGCTGAAATTCAGCCAAGTGGCGAGGCCTCCAAGGGGTTTAGAAAGAATCATAGTCACAAGGATACAATGCAAAAGACAATACATTGACAGAAAAATACCAATCTTAACAAAGAAGCTACAGTTGCTTCAGATCATAAAAGAAGCTTTCTAAGCAAGACGGTACTTAATAATCATTTTAAGTGAGCGAGATGATTGTTCCATTGTACTCTCTAAAGGAAGATTATAAGTTACCTCCATCCTCGGGAATGTCGGAAGTCCATAGAGTGAGGTTGTCCCTCAAGAGTTGCATAATCAATGTGCTATCCTTGTAAGATTCCTCACTTAAAGTATCCAACTCAGAGATAGCTTCATCAAAGGCTTGCCTTGCCAGGTGACAAGCCCTGGAAAACAAAATATCTTAGGCGACAAAGTCCCACAGATTAATTGATGGAAATCATGCAGCTCCATAAATCCAGGTATAGATGAAAGTACAAGAACCTTTCAGGAGAGTTCAATATCTCATAGTAGAACACAGAGTAGTTGAGGGCCAAACCCAGCCTGATGGGATGTGTAGGAGCCAATTCAGCCTCTGCAGTGGTAGAAGCTGCCTGCAAACACAGTAAAAAAGAATACATAGATAAGAGATGATTAACTTATTTAAACGACCACTGCCACCACAATTACAACCTTACTCCCGGGGTACCTAGTTCCCAACATTATGAGACAACGACAACCCATGGAAAGTACAATTAGGTGCCAATGCAATAATCAAAAGATATGAGGTGATTGAGCACAACTTATGCACATATCTACCTGGATATCCATAACAATCCAACTTCCAAAGCATAAGAAAATCATAGCAAAAATTTAACCATATAGAGCACTATGTTTAAATTATAAGCAAATCATTGTAACAAACTCATCACACAGAGCACCAGTCCTGAAGTATAAGTACAACTGGAAGCCAGAGGAATGAGTTCCAGTGGGTGGGAAAAACATAGAGAGAAATCAAAAAAGGAGAAACAAATGCACTTCCTTCTTCAGTCACCTTCGTAACCTAGACAACATCAGAGTTGCTAACACAATATAAGCATCAAGTCTCCCAAATAATAGTAAAAAAAACCTTAAAGTTGGTCTCGCATTCTCAGATATTCTCCTTGGGAGGCAAAAAAAAGAACTGAATGCAAACAAACCTGATAAGCCTTCATGGACTGGTCAGCGACCTCCTTCCTCTCGTCGCCCGACTTAAACTCTGCCAAGTAGCGATAGTAATCCCCTTTCCTGAAACCATCGACAAAAACATAAACACCTAACCACGCATCCCCTGCAAAATCCCCAAACTAGCAACTCCACCAAATCAAATGCCCTCTGATCCCCAAAGCAAGCAATCAAGTCAACACGACAGGAAATCAGTTTGATAAAAAACGGTTTAATTAAAAGACCTTTCCTGAAGTTATCCAAAAAAAATAAATAAATAAACACCTACACACACTCCCTGCCGGAAAATCAAGCAAACCAGCAACCGCACAGAATCAAACGACGTCAGATCCCCAAACCAAGCGGTCAAGTCAATGACAGAGGAAATGGTTTGACCAAAATTGGTTTTAATTAAAAGACATTTCCGGACCGATGCCTCCACAGATCAACAAAATCCGGACCGACGCTCTCCATCTGATCCACAAACCAAGCGATCTCTTGAGTCAACGCAACAGGACATCGGTTTGACCAGAAACAGTCATCTAATAATCAGATCAAAGAGAGAGAGAGAGAGAGAGAGAGGAAGCGCTTCAAAAGAGAGAGATCGGGAATACATTTTGTAGTAGAAGACGGTGGACTCGGGGGAGGCTTGGGAGGAAGGGATGAGGAAGTCGTCGATGACTTGCATAACGTCGAGGCAGATGTCGAAGAGCTCGGACTCGACCTTGGAGCGGTAGGAGCGGATGCGCTTGGCGTTGGGGCTGTCGTTTCCGCCCTTGGCCTCCTCCTTGTGCTCTATCGACGACAGGATCCTCCACGACGCACGCCTCGCCCCTATCACGTTCTTGTACCCCACGGAAAGCAGGTTCCGCTCCTCAACCGTCAGCTCCTCCTTCAGCTCCGCCACCTTCTTCATCGCATCCACCATCTCTGCAACCAGAAAGACGGAAGCGAGTCAGAAACCCTAACGGCGTCGTTTCGGTTTGAAGAAGGTAGAGAGAGAGAGAGAGGGGACCGTCGTAGCGCTCGGCCTGCTCCGCCAGCTTGGCGAGGTAGACGTAGGTGGCGCGTTCGGTGGTGGTGGTGGACGCCATCTCCTTGTCTCTCTCTCTCTCTAGGATTTGTTGCTTTCTCTCTCTAGTTAAGCCGAGGCTTAGCTTCGCTTAGCTTAGCGTGGGGGAACTGGAGTGGAGAAAGAGACGCAGAGAGAGTAACCGAAACTTTTGGTGTTATTATTATAATATTTGTTACAGTATTTATTATTATTATGGGGAGAAGAGGCAGAGAGAGAGGGATTAGCGTAGAAAACGCGGGGACGGGATTTGGGAGTTTTCGATTCGGATTTGGATTCGGGGGACTACATAAAAGTCATCCCCATGGTATGGATTAAATATGGGCTTTTAGATTTGATCAAATTCTTTTTTTACAGATCTGATCGTCAGAATCTGTTGAGGATATTTTCGAGTTTTTATCCAAACATACTCATTAGGGTTCCACCTTTTTTCTATATAATCCCACAAAAAAAATATAACCCTCCTCCTTCCACGCCGCTCCATCTTCAATCTCTCTATCTATGTCCTTTCAATTTTGTTGATCGTGGTGTGCTTATTCGTCATCGTTTAGGGTTCTCGTTATATTAGGGGTAATATCTTCTTCTCGAATAAAAAAATTCCTAGATGAATGACACCAATATTAAAGTAGAATGATATCAATATCCTAGAACGATGATACCAATATTCGAGAAGAATGAAACCAATACATTCAAATGGTATACATTTTCACTTATAATGAGATACCAATATTGGAGAAGATGAAAATCAATATTACGGCGGAATGAAACCAATATCCGAGAAGATGGAAACCAATATCATAGTAGAATGAAACCAATATTATAGTAGAATGAAACCAATAACATAGAAGATGGAAACCAATATCATAGTAGAATGAAACCAATAGGATAAAAGATGAAAACCAATATCCGAGAAAATGAAAACCAATATTCTCATACTTGTATTTCCATAATTTGTATTATTTTGCTGATATATTTTTTAATTATTTTAATTATTGTATTTTCAATATTGCCTCTATCCCTTTCAGTGGGGATTACCCATGTCCCCACTGAATTTGAACCCTTTGGATTCAGTGTGGATTACATAAAAGATGTCCATACGGAGAAGACTAAATTTGGGCTGTTAGATTTGATTTGTCTTTAAATCTGATAGTCAATAACCTACATGTGATAATAGTTTGCATGTAAAGTGATATTGGTTTGCATGTGCAATGATATTTGTTTGCATGATACTCGTTTAAATGTGAAATGATATTGGTTTGCATGTGAAGTGATATTGGTTTGTATGTGTAATGATAAACGTTTGTGTTAGTCCCCACAAAATCTGGCCCCGAATTTGGGAGAGTGGAGAGAGAGCGTGTTTTTTCGTTGAATTTCGGTAGATAATTTTTAATATGGCAAATTATCCTCGCATCCCTGTACTTTGGTCACCCTCCCCCTAGGGTCCCTGGATTTTGGAAAATGATTGTCTCGTCCCTAAGTTTTGATGATAATAGACTCTCGGGTCCCTAGAGCCAGAATATTCTTTTTTCTCCGGTGAACTCCCACTTGAAATGACCAAAATGCCCCTCCCACTTAAAAAAAGAGAAAAGTCCATATTAGTACTCTGTAGTATACCCCAAAATTACTTTAGTACCCTGTGGTAAAAAACTGATCAATCGAGTCATACTTATTCCAATTAACATCAAAAAAGTCCTCGGGCAGCTGCCCGGACCTGCCCGAACTTGCTCGGATGCTGCCCGGCCATGTGGAACATCCACATCAGCATCCCTGATGATGTGGCACCATCTCTCTCCTCCTCCTCATTCTTCTTCTTCTTCCAAAAAATAAAACCAAGAAAAATCAATAACCAACACCCAAAATAAAACCCATCCAAGCCCACAACTCACGAGGGGAGGCCCTTTGCTTTACATCTCCACCTCCCAAGCCGCCCGAGAGAGAGAGAGAGAGAGAAGAGGAAGGCAAAGAGGGAAATCAAAAAGATGGAACCGTGGCGGCTACCGCGGACGAGCTTGGCGGCGAAGCTCCTCAACAAGTGCGATCTCATCGGCCCCGCCCCTGTCCTCAATCGTCGCTCCAGGTCTCATAAAGTTGCCATCCTCAATCGTCATCCTCAATCGTCTCCCTGACCCCCGTCGTCCTCAATCAGCCTCCGCCTCAGGTCCCACAAAGAAAAACTCCTCTCTTCCTCGAAATGATGTCGGATTTTGGTCCCAAGAAGCTCGCTTGGTAGTTGGATTTTACCGCCGTCTGTCAGGCGTCGACGAGTTTATCCGCACTGGAGGGCTCGCAGCTCCGCGCTCGATCGGCCGAGGCTCCCCCTCCGCCATCGCCTCTTCAGTTGCATTTGTAGTTTCAGACGTCGCCGAAGCAGCCGCTGGTCCGGGCAACTTTGCGTCTTTGTGTCGTTTCCTCTTCTGGGTCGTCGTATTCTTGTCTTTGGTTTAATTAATTTTGGTTTGTTTTTTTTGGAAGAAGAAGAAGAAGAAGAGAAGGGGGTGTCCACGTGGTGCCACGTCATCAAATTTTGGTGACGTGGCTGGCCAAGTAGTCCGGGCAGGGTTCGGGCAGGTCCGGGAAACTGCCCGAGGACCTTTTTGATGTTAATTGGAATAAGTATGACTCGATTGGTTGATTTTTTACCACAGGGTACTAAAGTAATTTTGGGCGATACCACAGGGTACTAAAGTAGACTTTTCCCTAAAAAAATTCTCTCTCCTTCAACTTTCACCTCCTCCTACCTCCCCACTTCATCTTCTTCCTCTCACCTTCAATCAAAACCAAAACTTATTTTTAAATGCTCCAAATCATTTCGAAAGAATCAAAACTTGATGTCTTGTACAACCTTTGGTGCTTCTCTGAGTACTTGTGTTGATATTTTTATGTTGGAGCAATAATATTATCAACCTCTGCCCCTTCTTCAACCTCCACGCAACAAACACAACGCCTAAAATCAAACACAAAAAATGCAGAAAATCCATCCGCCATCTTCATCCATCTGCAATCTCTAACCCACTCCATAAACAAAAAATCAATTTTCCCATATTCTCTTCCTCGTTTCTATTACCAATGCTCAGTCCACCGTATTTATTATTTCTATTTTCAAAACCTAACTCGTGTTATTTGCATATCATTTTGTGTACCCAAAAGGGTGGAACAGTTCTTTCTTTTAAGTTTCCTCTTTCCAATTTTTTCAAAGAGGGGGCGGAAGGGACAAAGAGGAGTAGCCATGGTGGTCAAAAAATTTTCAATTGGTTTTCCATGGCGAGATTTTCACGGCAGAGAAGCTCTTCCAGATCAGATCCCCCGACCTCTTCTCCTTGTTCTCCCCCTCCGCATACTTCGGCTACGGCGACTCCGGCAAGGGGTTCTACAAGGTGTATTTTGATGTCTTTGCTAGGGGTTCTACAAGGCGAGAGGTTGAATCAATTGAAGATCCACTCAATTCTGACTTCCTCTCCCAAGCTTTACACGCAATTCCTCATCTTTTACTAAAAAAAATGTTCAATTTTGACGGCTACTTCACTGCCGAAAAGGACCCGCTCGGGGAGTTCGGGGCCAGAGACCCTTTCCCAGCGGAGGTGGAGAGCTAGTTCGGGGAGAAGGTTCTGGGGAACGGGAACACCGAACAAGATCCTCCCTCCGCTCTGTCCCTTGCTCAGCTTCGATGCTCCCCTATCTCTCCCTTGTAGGCCCCCTTCGAGAAGGCCAATGCCGTGCAGCTCTTGGGAAAGGTGGGTTCTATAAAAATTTTGTATCCTCTGGTCTGGGTCCATTAATTGAATTCTTGGATAATTAATTTTGCATGTTCTTATTTTTTTTCATTTCTGCTTGCCTCCTCTAGTTTGGTGGAGAAGAAGAGGGTGGGAAGCGAAGAGCAGAGGATTTAATTAGTTTTTATTTTAAGTTTTAGTTTTGGATGAGATGTGAGGAAGAAGATAAGTGGGAGGAAGAAGAGTTTTTTAAATTTTTTAAGTGGGAGGGGTATTTTGGTCATTTCAAGTAGAGGTTCACCGAAGAAAAAGAAATATTCTGGCTCCAGGGACCCGAGAGTCTATTATCATCAAAATATAGGGACGGGACAATCATTTTCTAAAAATCAGGGACCCTAGGAGAAGGGTGACCAAAGTACAGGGACGTGAGGGTAATTTTCCCTTTTTAATAACATTTTTTATGTGAAGTTTGTTTAAGCACAATATATATCCTAAAATAAATACAAGATAAGTTTTGGATGAGATGTGAGGAAGAAGATAAGTGGGAGGAAGAAGAATTTTTTTAATTTTTTAAGTGGGAGGGGTATTTTGGTCATTTCAAGTGGAGGTTCGCCGGAGAAAAAAGAATATTCTGGCTCCAGGGACCTGAGAGTCTATTATTATCAAAACTTAGGGACGGGACAATCATTTTTCAAAAATCAGGGACCCTAGGGGGAGGGTGACCAAAATACAAGGATGTGAGGGTAATTTGCCCTTTTTAATAACATTTTTTATGTGAAGTTTGTTTAAGCACAACATATATCCTTAAATAAATACAAGCAGTTCTCATCAAAGTTTGAAGGAGGTTCTCAAAAATCAAAGTTTGAAGGAACGTATTTAATCATCGACGCGTGGAACGTGGGTCCTGCCTGGGTTTGTGGTTCGCTTCTCCTTTCCGCGATTCTAAGGTCCAACCCAAGTGCTTAGCTTGGCGCGTCCAATGCAAACCCCAGTGCAACAATTGAGTTTCTTATTAAGTGTTTACGCTCAGGTCTTTGTAGTTTGGTCTCCTTCCTTCTAGGGTCTCTGCATTTCAAAAATTCATATTGACGTCCCCTTTGTTTGGTTTTAGAAACTCCTAGGTCCTTGGCTGACGTCAGCACTTTTTTTTAATTTTTTTTCATAGAAATGACCTTTATACCCCTAAAAAATAAAAATTTGTTTATCATCTTCAACCTCTTAACATCTTCATCTTTCTACTACTAAAAAAATCAAGAATCCAACCCAGAAAACCATAATCAACCCCTCCGCCTAATCTTGGAAAAAAATACTTCCACCTCGAAACCACAATCTTCAAATCCAAGATAACCCAAACCAAAAAAATTTCATCGGCTCCATCTCCAAATCCTTGACAAATTTTGTGGATGCCGCCACCCATTGTTGGCTATTTAAATTAATGGATTTTTAAACTTTGTCTATGCATGTTGCATCTTTGTCGATGCTTGGACGCGCCGTCGCCGGAGGAGCAGAGAACGAGGAATGGCTGCCCTGAACGGGAACGCTGAAGGAGGAGCAGGGAACGAGGAGTGCCAGGCCTGAACGCGTCATCGCCGGAGGAGCGCCGATTGGCCGGCTATCGCCTCTCTCTCTCCCTCCCAGTTTCCCGATCTCTCTCTCTCTCCCTCTCGATTGGCCGGCACCAATTGAGCTCCATGATGAAATGATTACAGGCATTCTTGAGGTAGGGTTTGAAGCGCCGCTTCGAGTACTTTCGAGGAGGAGCACTTGGTGCTGGAGTCTTTTCGCTGTCGAAGCATTGAAGTCCCTGTAGGCGATGGAGAAGTCCTAGGTGGTGGTGAGAAAGGTCCTCGATGTCCTCGATGCTCTCGGCCAGAACCGCCGCCGCCGCCGCGACGTTCCCCCTCGAGGCCCAGTTCCTCCTCTCGGCCAGACCCAATTCTTGATTGGCCACTTTGAATGTCTGAGTCAGGACCGCCGGGAACATAACTATCGTTCTAATTTTTGGTTTAGTAATTTGTTGATTTTAAATTTGATTAATTGAGTTTGATTTCCAGGAAAAAGAAGATGGGTGATTTTTTTTAGTTTTGAAGGGTATTTTTTTCATTTCAATGAAAAAAAATTACAAAAATGAGAAAAAATAGATGCTGACGTCAGTCAGGGACCCGAGAGTTTCTAAGACCAAACACGGGGGACATCAGCATGAATTTTAGAAATGCAGGGACCCGAGAGGGAGGAAGACCAAACTACAGGGACCTGAGCATAATTTTTCCAATTTAATTATACCAAAAATTAAAAAAATAAGTTCACTTTACTTTGTGGTTTAACTTTTTTGTTTTTGGGTGATAAGTTACAAAAGAATAATTTCTAATCTTGGTTAATTTTTCTCGAGCTATGATTTTCAATGTTAGATACGTCAATACATATCATATTTTTTTTCTTCTATTTCTATGTGACGCTGATGTCGCTAAATTAAATTACACAATTTCAAATCTTAACATAAAAATATCTCAAATTCTTAATTGGATTTTTTGAATGGTAAATTATTACACCACGTCAGGTTTAAACCTTAAACTTCTTAAAAATAGTGTACTCTTTGTATCACTAGCCTAAATACTGTTTTGGGAATCTTTAATCGGTAATCCTAAAATCTCAAATTGAACCCCAAAATTACATAATTTCGCAAACCCACTTGTCTTCTTATATACTTTTCAACATTCCAGGTTATGTATACATAAAAACAATTTATATAAAATTATAAAATATGATTATGATTCATAACGAAACAATCAGTCCACAAATGCATGCATCATTTACTCATCTCGACTATATAACTTTCGACTCGAGCAAGAACCTGTTTGTGCTTCTAACACGATATCAAATAAAGCACAGCGACCTCTGAATTGAAAAACAAAATTTTTATATCCCAATCTTTAAGATTTCGCAAAAATTCTGAAACAAACAGTGACAAACCTTAAAAAAATGATCTTTCCAACAATAAAATCCCGACCATGTTGAACAAATCCTGTGAACCAATTCTTATCAAAATGAATAGGGATGATGGAGATAAAGAATGATGTAATATCTAGTTAATTATCTATAGTTTTAGTTATTATTATGAGTTTGATTTATATTAGGATTCTAGTTAATAGGTTTATTTTGGTTCTTTATATATAGGACCCTTCTCTATTGTTTTAGATAGTTGAATTTTGATAAATATAAACAAGAGTTTTTCCACTCGCGTCCAGCCTAGGTCGTCTATGGCTCGCCGACGTTGACCCTGGAAGAACTCTGCCGTGACTTTTCAGAAAGGGACCCCGACAACCCCCCCCCCCCCCCCCCCCAAAGCCTAGACGCGAGCCGCCCGCTCGCATACCGAGCTTTCGACCAAGCCACTACGCAAGCCATCCGGTCCAATGTCGTCCCACTTGCCACCGATCGCCCTGCCACGGCCGCCGCCCTTGGTTTGGTTTGTTATTTTTTTCCCTTTTCTGAAATTAGGATTTTCTGAAATGGGAATAGGGAGTTGATTGAAATATGGCAAAAATTTGGGACTGATTGTGGATGCTGATTGAATTATGAGGAAAATTCTGAAGTTTACCAGTCGGTGGACGATTTGGAATTTTATCAGTGGGGTAAAATTACAGATTGATACTAGCAAGTTTGGTCAACTAATAAATTAATCTCTTTTGAACTGAATTGAAGATGATTGATTCTATGGTGTCTATAGTGCATAATCCTACTTTGTGTGATTTGCCTGATCTCAATTGGGAATTTTTGAGAAGAGATTTCGTGAAGTGGCTTGTTAATATGGAGATATACTTCGATGTTCACAAGTTTGCGGAGCTAGATAAAGTCAGATTTGTCAAACAACGATTGCGAGGCAATCTTATGGGCTGGTGGTCTGACTTAAATCTTCGACGAAAATATTGTGGTAAGCAGAAAATCTCTCGATGGCCTATGATAAAAGAGAAGCTGATTTTGAGTTATTTCTCCGACATGCTTACGAAGTTTGGAATGATGTTGCTCACAAGCATCGTGGTTTTTGGGAACAATATAACCGGCAATTACTGATCCAAAAGTTTCATGAGATTCAAGCTAATTGGTATGATTTGAAGCAACAGATGGCAGAGATCTCGAGGATGCAACAGACTGAACCACCTGAAGAAGTTGACGAGGCTATGGAAGAATTTGGTAACTCCGCTGTTGACTTGTTTGGTGAACCAATTTATGACTCCTACCCTACTGAGGAGGTTGAAGAATATGAGTTTGTTGAAGATTGCTTTGATGGAGAATATTTTGATGAATCTTAAGCACCAGTATTGTAACGCCCCGTGATTTGACCGACTGTCTCCATAGACCAACATGGGTCTTTTCCAGCGTGCTTTGTCCTCACTCGCACGCATCCCGGAAACTTTCCAAGAGGTCACCCATCCTGATCCTACTCTCGACCAAATGCGTTTAACTTTGGAGTTCTTTCAGGATGTGTGCCAGAAAAGAAGGTGCACCTTGTTGGTTTGGATAGTACCAATCAAATCACTTAAGGCTTTCAGATAGAACATATCATTTTTAGGGTATCACAAGTATATTCTTTGAAAGAGTTGTTCGACGAGTCATATGTTATGGATGCTACTGATATGGGACAATATGTTGTTTCTCTTGATACTGGAGTTATTGATGCTGAGATTGAATCCATACGCCAAGATTATTGGATCGAGTATGTCGAACACTGACTTTCTCAAAGTTGACAGATTTGCATACGTTGAAGCTTCTCCTTTGCTGATTATGTGGAATAGGCTGAAGGAAGTAGATCAATCTGCTTGAAAAAGAGAGTTCATGGTCGTTCAACTGGAGAATATCCGCAGTTGCCTAAGTTCCAAGTATTTGTTCTGCTAGCATGGATGATATCAAGTGTCACCATGTCGCTCGAATGTGTCAAAGAGTGCATGTACGAAGGACTCAAGCTGGCCAATGACTTTAAATTCGAGGATGAATTTCTCCAACCATGGGAGAATGATGGAGATAAAGAATGATGTAATATCTAGTTAATTATCTATAGTTTTAGTTATTATTATGAGTTTGATTTATATTAGGATTCTAGGTAATAAGTTTATTTTGGTTCTTTATATATATGACACTTCTCTATTGTTTAAGGTGGTTGAATTTTGATAAATATAAACAAGAGTTTTTTCGAGTATCTGTCGCTTTTCGGTATTTGTAGAATCAACGGATCAAAACTTTTATCATATTTTTCAGGGTATTCTCAGAATCAACAGATTCACAGTTCCTATCCACGTTCTCCTGTATCAGTTTCGGTCCCTTTTGGGTCCGAAAGGTCGTTTACTTGGGTCAATGGCGTTGGAATTCTCCGGAGTACTTTTGCTTTAGTTATCCGAAAAGGACTCGACATTTCGGTCCTACTTGTGTGTTCAGGTTAGAGCAACAACATACTGATCGAGATTTTGGGTATTGACTTTAGATCCGATGAACATGCTCCTGAAAGCTGCTGCGCCATCATTAATACTTGATATCATGAGACTCCAGGGAATTATTGCTATAGAAAGAGTACGACTTATCCCTTCCGTGGGGGCCCTTCAAGAATTAACGCAACGCAGGTATCCTATGTCGTGAAAGCTAAGTGTTGTTTGGTAAATAATTTAAAGGGCAAATTACCCTCTAGTCCTAGGTGTCTGGTCATCCTCCCCCTCGGGTCCCTGGATTTCCAAAATTGATTTTACCGTCTCCCGTGTTTGGTTAAACCTTTCCCTCGGGTCCCTGGCTGATGTCATCAATTTTTTTTCATTTTTGGTCAAGAAAATGACTATTATACCCCTATGACTATAAAAACGACGCCGAAAATCCACCGTCACCGACCACCATATCCACCGTCCAATCCTCATCACCGGCAACCAAATCCACCGTCCACTCACTCGTCGTCTGTCGTCCACCGTCCACCATCCTTGCACGTCATCCCTCTACTTTGGTTCGATGTTCACGAGTTCGTCCAAGAGTTCCTGCCATCGTCGTCGACCTGTTGGGTTTTATAAACACGAACCCTAGGTTCACAGCAGCCGAATATAAAATTTTTCACCAACACGAATCTGATTATGGCAGTATAACATAAAACATAACAACATAGTTAGAGAATTCTTACAGTACGTTGTAGATCGAATCCTCAACTATGATATCCACGTAGTCCTCGTCTACGAACTCTTGACAGTTGATATCTTCGACAATTCTCTAGGAGTATTCTTTGCCAAAGATTGCTAGAGAAATATTGTATGTCTAGGTCAAAAGTCGTATCTTTAACCCTAGGCAGTACCTCTATTATATAGAAAACTAATTGATGAGTGTGTAAATGCTCATATTTTGTCGTATGTTTCGTGCGTATTTAGTCATGATTTAAGTTATTTTCATCATATCATGTCAAATTTTATGATCATTTTAGTACATTTGTATTCGAAAGTGGATTTCTACCCATTGTCATATTTTGTAGGAAAATGGAGCTCAATGAGGCCGTCGAAGGGGTGATTTCGAGAGACCATATTTCAAGAGGCACAACTTTCTGTTCGAGTGTCCAATTACATCAAATGAGATACCATTGGAAAGCTTGAAGAGAGAACTACATTTTGTCTTTTATGGTCAAGACCGAATTCGGACTCGAAGAGGGCCAAAAATGAAAAATACAAAGATGAGAAAAAGTTTTGTAGCGCAACTGGCGATCGCCAGTCATGCCTTGAAGGCTTCCCATCGCCAGTGCATTGGCGATCGACAGGGGGTGGACAGAAAGTTTTACAAAGACACAACTGGCTGCCGCCAGTTCATTAGCGGTCTCCAGTCCCCCGAGACAGATTTTTCTAATGCTTCTTAATTAGCCGAGTTTCGAATTTGTTTCAGCTTTATTTGACTCTTGGCCTCCTATTTCGGCCTTAGGACCATAATTATATTATTTATCTCATTACTTGGCTAGCAAGACTTTTAGTTTAGGTTAACCTCATCTAGGTTTTCCTATTTTCGTGTTAGACGTTTGACTATATATAAGCCTTAGTCTCTTAGGTTTTATACATACCTTCTACTGCGACAGTGAGACTACTTTTGATCATTAATAAAGTCACGATTTTGGATAGCTACGTGGAGGAGATCGACGAGGCTTTTTGCTCGAACGACTAAGCTTTCTCTATCTCTATCTTTATCTTTTATGCTATACATTATTATGTCTTCCATTAATGTCATGTGCTTTATGATTATACTTAGTGAGTGTGATGCCCTAATTATGTGATTGATTATCTATGTTAGATTGTGGTTCGAATATCTTTGGCATTAGTTGTTAGTTGGTATGCTTAATGCTTAATCTAAATTGACCACTTAGATTATGATTAGATTTAGTAAGAGTGGACTGAAATGCACTTGAGTTAATGGAAAGAACCAATTAGCATATTCTTATATATTAATGAGACATCTTAATATTGTAAGGGTAGCCCATTAGGAGGAATCTTCATAATTAGATTAGTCTAGTTCTAGGTCTAATTGATGAGCAAAAGCGTTAATTAGTAACCTAGGTCTTTGCTAGTTTGGTTTTGTCACCCTAATGAGCGAAAGCATGAGGAAGATACTTTAGAACACTCCGGGTACTAGTTGGAGTTTCATAAGAACCATAATCTCGACATAGGTAACTAATTCACAAGGGTATCGTGCTCGTTATTCTCCATTGAATTTACAACGCTTTTATTTTCGTACTGCTTAGTTTACTTTCTTTCAATCCATTACCTACCTTATAAACCTCTTAATTCCCCCGCTTCACATAATTAATTATTTCAATTTTGTGTTCCAACCCTCAGTTACGAACCCTACTTAATACCTAGTATCTCGTAGTTGTGAGAACCACTACATCCTCTAAGGATATGATGCAGATGGCACACCAATCTCAATCGCATAATCGATATCCCATTCTCGACGATCATTGATTGTAGCTCTTTAAGAACTAAGTGCATAGTCATCTGAGATCTCAATATCTCAATGACAACACTAGTTCATGGGAACATAAACATGAATATATGCAAACAATCAAACATTATATTCATTTATGTGATGTCGAATATTATTAATATATATTAATAATACAACTGAATGTGATCAAATACAATGTCTTTATTCTGATTATCTCTAGGACATATATACTAACATGACCAAGCCCCCACTCGTCGTCCAAGAAATCCAACTCCGAAAACTGAACTCCACCGACCAACGACGGTGGTTCTTCTTCATGGAGCTCGAAACAGAGTGAGGCAGCGAGACCAATCGGCAGATTTGTTTGAGAAATTAGTCGGAGAGATTCTCGAGGTCGAGGCGCTCTGTATCGATAGACGATGGTGGTTCTTCTTCCCCTCTGGTTCAATTCCGAGGTTAATGACGATGGTGATTCCAAGTCTGGACGAGGATTCTGCGTCTTACCATCGTTCTAGACCTCGCCGTCGATCCCAGACCTCGTCGTCAATTTCAGTGTCTCATCGTCAATTTCTGAATGTCCAATCGCATCTAGACGTTTCCCACCGATGATTCACCGGCGTTTCTTCCTCGGCGGAGCTCCCCTTATTGATTTTCTTCTAGGGCAGAAATGATGGGGCTTCTTGACTCCTCTGGTCGTCGAGCCGGTGAAGAGGCTCGTGGTTGAGGGGATTAAAGCAAATCCTTCTTCTTCAATCTCTAATCAA
This sequence comes from Hypericum androsaemum, assembly GCA_963995505.1. Classification (NCBI taxonomy): domain Eukaryota; kingdom Viridiplantae; phylum Streptophyta; class Magnoliopsida; order Malpighiales; family Hypericaceae; genus Hypericum; species Hypericum androsaemum. The sequence continues at coordinate 9,111,108 of OZ023199.1, forward strand.
ACTCGAATCGAGCAGAAGGATCAAGATGTTGAGGGGATTAAATGACTTCGACCTCCGAAGCTACCTAGGTTATCGTGGTGGTGGTCGTAGAGGGGGGAGTTGATCTAGGTGTGGGTGACGAAGATGGGTTTCTAGATGAGTTTCTGGGTGACAAGATGGGTTTTGTTGATTCAAGTATTTTTTTTAGTCGAGTAATTGTTGATTTGGGTCACTTAGATTTCCGGGTTTTAGTTGTCGAATTTCTGGATTTTTTTGCCGGAGAGTCGCCAGAGAAGATGACTGGAAGGTTGGGTTTGCCTGAGAAGATGACCACAGGGGTATAATAGTCATTTTTTGATCAAAAATGAAAAAAAGAGTCGATGACGTTAGCCAGGGATCCAAGGGGAAGGTTTAACCAAACACGGGGGACGGTAAAATCATTTTTTGAAAATCCAGGGACCCGAGGGAGAGGATGACCAAACTCCAGGGACTAGGGAGTAATTTGTCCTAATTTAAATTCATTAAAAAAAATCTTGTGTTCAAATTTTACGAATGTAAAAAATACTATTATAAGAACCATCCCTTAAAAAAGTATGATAATACTTAATTCTAAATAAGACAGATTTACCCAAAAAAATTATGTAATGAGAACTCGAGGAAAAAAATTGAAAAACTGTTACCAACCACTGCCTATATCAATTAGTAAGAGTTGTTCATAGCAGTGTTAAATATTTGTTGAGAAATTTTTATCACATTTCATTATCTTACCTGATTGAAACTTGAATTATTCTGTGGATAAGATTTTGGTCACGTTTAATTGGAGGAATCAGAGTTCGATTGAGCTAATGCTAATGCATGCTCATTTTGACGCCTTTTCCTTATGGTTACTAGCAAAGACGCACGTGCAATGCGAATGTCGTGCTATTTCAAAATTCGCAAAATATATCGTTATTTGAAGACATTCTTAGGCAGATAAATATCGGTGTTTTTAATTATTTGTCCTTGTACTTTGTTGATCGTGAATGCAAAATACATACGTTCCGAAAACTGCTTGCGTATCATCTTATACGGCATCTTAAGATTTTTTGGTGGGTTCAATGGCATCCTATGAACGAATACTCTCTTTCCCATAAAATTTTCATTGAAGATCACTACATCGATTTAAATAGGCGAAAAGGGAAAAAATATATATGTGATGGCCGGAGCTCACTTTCCTTCTTCTTCTCCATCTCCCTTGTGGGTCCCATCAACATCTCCATCCGCAGGACCCACGCCCAGGATCACGCCAACAACGTCCTCGTCATCTGTCGATCAGTCTGCTCTGCCGTCAAACAACGCTGGCATCTCAGGCGTGTACTTCAACCCGCCGCTCATCGCTATGGTTGTCGTTATGGTGGCAGCCTTCCTACTGGTCACCTACGCCCGTCTCCTCTCCTGCCACCTCATCCTCCTCATATATCGGTTATGTTGGTGGTGGTGCTGGCGTCGACGTCGCAGGTTCCAACTGCCGTCCAACTCCACCACGTTCTCCAACCTTGATTCGCCTCCCCTCCCGTTCGATTATTCCTCTCCTTACAAGGCCGCTGGCTTCCACGTGTACTCCCCTACGGGCTCGATGACTCTGTCATCAAGACGATCCCTCTCTCCCTCTACAATCTGCCATCGAACGATATCGTTCTGCGAGATTGCGCCTTATGCTTATTGGAGTTTGAAGAGAACAACTACGTGAGGACTCTCTCGGCTTACTCCCACCCCTTCCACGTGGCCTGCATCGACATCTGGCTTCGATCCCACGCCAAATGTCCCCTTTACCGCGCCAGAATTTTCCTCCCTGATTCCTCCCCCTTTGTCCCGGTCATGTCCGTCAGGATCCACCCATCCCTCGACGACGCCGTTCTCGTTTCCAATATTTTTTTAAACCGACCCGTAAGGCGACCCAAAAATCTTAAATTTTTCGGTTCACTCGGTCCACCTGGGCAAGTTGCTAGTCAGACTATGACTTTTAAAAATTAATTTTTTATGTTATATATATTTTTTGGAAATAAATATAATATTATAATTTTTTTTTCAATGTAATTTTAAAATGACAATTATATCCTTCTAATAAAAAAAATAAAAAATAATCCTCCTTCAACCTTCAAACAAAAAATAATGAGAAAATTACGTTCAGGTCCATGTAGTTTGGCGTCCCTCCTTCTAGGGTCCCTGAGTTTCCAAAATCCATGTTGTTGTCCCTGTAGTTTGGTTTTAGAGACTCTCGGGTCACTGACGGCTCTTTTTTTCATTTTTGGTGATGGAAATAACCAAAATACCCTTAAACAAAAATAAAAATTATTTTTTTAAGGATATTTTGGTCATTTCCATGACCAAAATGAAAAAAGAGCCATCAGGAATCCGAGAGTTTCTAAAACCAAACTTCGGGAACGTCAGGAACGATTTCGGAAATGCAGGCACCTCATAGGGAAGAACGGCAAACTACAGAGAACTGACCGTAATTTTCCCAAAAAAAGGAAATAATTATATCCGGTCAAGAATCTGCTTTGTCTCGTACTTCCTCTCCTCGGCTCCTCCGCCTCCAGCCTCTCCCGCTCCAAAGGCGGCGTCGTTTTGTCGGGCATATCTCCTTCCCCTTGCTCTTTCCTCGACTCCTTGTTCCCTATCCGGTACGATGACGATCATTCTCCCTCTCTCTCTATCTCTAGAAATCGGAAGCCCGCTTTAGGATTTGAAGCTCAGTTTCTTCAACGACTGCAGCTACACCGGATCCAACACCAGCGCCGGCCCTGGCATCTCCTCCGATCGTCTCTCTCTCCGCCCTTTTTAGGGCTTTTTTGTTTTTGATTTCGCTCCGAGGGGTTTATTAATGTTCTAGTTTATTTCTAATTTGAAGGCTTTGGGTTTGTCGGTGGTCCCCGGCTTTGGGGCAAATTGTTTTTTTAGGGGTGGTAAATTGTTATTATTATTACTGGGACGCAGATGGTTTGTTACCTGGTAAGTTAATAAACATGATGATTGGACACATGAATAAACTTTGAAGGCAATTTTGTCATTTACCAAACCGTTGGAAAAGGATTTTTTTTTTATTATAGTAAGATTGCCTTCATTTTATGAAGAATTTCTAACACGTTCACCGTGTACAACCTCCGGATCCCCACTACTTTCGCTAACTCCACCACCACCCTATGCCAAGAATTATAAGTTGGCCTAAGGCCCTAAGAAAATGTAGAAAGTAAATTCCTCGCCCCCTCCCCCCTCCCCCCTCCCTAACCCGGACCGAACCGAATGATTGGGTTGTTTCCTCTGTTTAACTGCAAGCTACATCAGGATGCAAAGACAATGAACAGATGGATCAACTCTGCTATTATTTATAATCCGTAAAGCTATTGCATGTAAAACCACACGAAGCTCGGCATCGCGTGTGTACTTAAGGCTTGGGACCTACCCGGCTACAAGCTAGCGGAGATGAATGAGGCGGACTCTTGCTGCTTCAGGCCATCTGCAACATGGGCAATGACTCCGGCACCGGCATTGTGCAGCCATTCACTTTTCACCTGACGTGGAAAGATGTGTGAGAGAAGTGAAGGAATGAATGAGAAGCCAAAACGGAATCGGTTAAGAGCTGGTACATGTATGTTGTTATGCGCAAAGAAAGGCCAAAATGCTGAATGAAAGCTAACATCTACTTTCTTCCACCCCAGCTGTTGTAAGCCTCGTATCATCTCCTCTGTTAACGAAATGAATGTGGTCATGTTCTGTCGTGTAAACATAGGATAAAACCAAGAGGTAAAATTAAAATTGCGAAAAGCTTAGACGGTACCTTCCACAATCTCGTGATATTCCTTGGTATTTTCTGTGTTGGGTTCATTTTGCGCTGCCTCCTTGGCTTTTGCTACCTCTGAAGGGAAATGAGGACCCTCGGAGGAGACTGGTGGACAACAATCAACGTCTACCACATGCTTGTAACCGTCCAATGATCGCTGAGGAGGCTGATAATCCAGACATCCAAAGTCATAAGCAAGACAAAAAGGGGATTCATGGTTTGCATTCTTCTTCTGACCGCAATAGTTTGAAAGAGAAACAGTTACAGAAGTAATCATATGTTTATAGGAAGAGAATATTGCAGAGTTCCACAGCAGATAGTACTAGCGTGAGGGAAAAATTGCAAAAACGACATAAATGGATAATATTGGAATTGATACACAAATACATTTAAATGCAATGGACGGTAATTAGTGACATGAAGATACTATGAACAAAAGTTTCAATGTGAAAAGAAAAACCACAAGGATTAAACTCACCACAGCAAGTTCCTTCTCTCTCCTTATGGAGGACGTGCGCCAACCAACCATGTCTAATTCCATTGTAAAGGAGTTTAATCAAACGGTTAACTGGTTTTAGACAAATAGGTTATATGATACAAAATTTTTTGCAAGATAAATAGCCACATATAATCATGGCACACAATGGATACGGTCATATGACACGTTTGCGTAAAGACAGCGGCATCTAAATGCACCAAGGGCGGATCTGCAGAGATAATAAAAATTTGGAAAAGAAAATAACAAAGTCACTATTGCAGAAAGATTTCAGTTTCAATTGTGATAACCAATTTGACTTACATAAATTTTCCATCACCACAATCAGATGCCATTCTCAAGAGCAGAGGTGGTTTGTCAGGTTTACCATCAGTTAAAAAGAGTTGACTACCAGTTTGGCCCACGAAAATTGGAGCCATGGGTGCAGCAAGTCTCTCTAAGATGGGAATTCCAAAAAGAAACGGGAGCTGAAACAATAACAGCATAATTTTTCATGAGGGAAACAGAGACAGCATAATTGATAATGAAGGAGCTTATATACAAAGACATAGGATACAAGTGATTCATGCGACAAATCTACTTTCAGTAGCATAAGGAAAGGATTGAAAAAATAACATGAGTTTGAAGGTATTTCACTCTGAATATCAGAATACGGAAGACGTCATCAAAACATAATCACACAGAAGACTTACCACTGAGATTAATCAGCTTATTTATTGCTAGCAGGATTAGTTCCAGTATTTAGCTAATGGAGAGTCCACACTAAGGAATTGGCAAGCGAGCAACAGTAAGAGAACAAGAAAGCAGGGGCGAACCATTGTTTATGACAAAGTGTTGAAATAAGCTGTTCTTCATTAGCAGTAAACAGAAACAGACCTGATTTTTTCCCCGGACTCCAAGATGTGGAGTTGCCAATGTAATAAAATTGACAGGCTCCAACCCAGCAATTGTACCTCGACTAGAAGAAGCTGCTTGTTGAGTGGGTAGCGTGGAATCAGTAAGACCATTGGCTGGGACACTCACTGAAGAATTTTCAGAATATAGGACAGCAATGGCATATCTAGCAAACAATCCCCCAAGAGAATGAGCTAAAAAGGAAATGCTTCTCAAGCTTTCAGTCTTCCGCACAACTTGCACAACCTATGTAAGGGAATTCAAAATAGCAAGAGCATCAATGACCACATGACCTTCTTATCGTTAGAAGCTCTACGAAATGGGAGTTCAAATTCAAACGTTATTTTCCGAAGAGCTTCAGACTTACTTCATCTGCCAGGCGCTTTCCAGCTCCATCAATACCAGAGAAAGTCTTGGTATACGTGTTAGATGAACTTGCTGCAAGTGAACACAACTGAATGGAGCATTCAAAAGTAAAAGGTAACAGAAAAAATAAAAAAGTTGATCAAAGAAAACATGACAACAGATATCAGCATGATGCATTGTAGAAGAAAGGATTAGGCATACCATATATCAGAAAGGTCCTACCAAGGCGTCTACTCAATTCCGCCTGTACATAGGTCCAGTCACTCGGGCTGCATCATCAAAAATTGGAAAAATGAAACAATCTCCAACTCTATAAGCTTTCTTCTCCAAAGATTCCACGCCAACAACTATCCAAGAGTCATTTGCATCATCAAACACAATGCAAAAAAGTTTGCCAATAACACAAACATAATTTCCGAAGCGCAAAGATGTCCGTCATCCCTCATTTAACAAACAAACTGTTCATATTCTACAAATCCGGTCCCTACCTACCTAGCCAAGATGCCGTGTACAAGAACAAGAAGATGATCAGGCTCTCTTCTCCTGCTCCCCCCAGTCATCCCCCCCCTGGAAGACGCGAAATTCTCCTGAGTCGTCGTATTCATAGCTCGAGCCCTTAGCCGTCGAAGCTTCTTCCAGTTGTTCGCCGCACCTGCATAATAATACCACCACCACCGGTTTCCTCCTCGCCTCAATCAAACACAATTATAATAATCCACACACATTTTATAAAACACAACTCTCTCAAGATTTCCTCTCATTCCAGCGGCCTCCACGAATCTGACTCAAACCTCTCCACAAAATCCGTTCCGTTCTCCTTCTCTCCGAAAATATTTTCGGCAGCTAATAATTGATCTTAATTATCTCTACGTCAGCGCAGAAAGAAAAAGAGAGAGAAAAAATTACCTGAGAAGGAGGAGAAGTTGCAGGAACAGGAGGAGGAGGAAGATGGAGGAGGATTCCGGTGGTTGAGGAACCTCGAGGTGCTTCCAGAAGCCTGTATTTGTATTATTAATGAAGCCGCTGTTGCCATCTTATAGGGAGAGAGAGAAGAGAGGAGCGGTTGGCGCGCGGGAGTGGACTTAATACGACGACGTCAAGCGCGGAACTCCATTTTTAGCAGTTTTCGCGTTCTCTCTCTCTCTCTCTGCCCATACCAGTAGATGCGATAATAGTGATTTTCTCGGGTTTTTATGCGCCCGAGGCGCGGACCTGATGATGCAGGAGGAGAACCCCATGTCTATGTGATTTTCCTTTTTTTGTCTTCTAGTTAAAATAATGGCTTATCCTTTGGATTATAATAGTGTGATTTGTTGGTGCAACAAGACAAAAAAAATAGCAATATCACGAAACTTTTATAACTTTTCAATAAATTTATTAAGCGCAAATTTTGATTAGTAAGAATTGAGATATCAATTACTATAAAAAAAAACAAGGCAAAGCAATTAATCCAGGCATTAACTTTTTCCATGACTGCAACAATTAATCCGTAGGTTCACGTGCGTACCGTTAACCCAATTTTTTGGATTATGATATCTTTTAAGACTAGGTTAATTTTTTTAAGAAGAAGTGTAACTTTATTATTGATGAAATTATTAATTTTCGAATTAAAAACATAAATTCGGATTTCAAATCTCTTGGCTTCAGTTAAGCGATAATTTATATATCTAGATTTACCAATTTCGTTGCAAAGTGAGTTATTCTAAGTAATCAGAAAATTGATTTTTTTGAAAAATTTCGGATTACCCATGGTAAGAGTAATCATGAATTGAGTCGGAGATCGATTTAAATTGGCAAGAAACAATTTTTTTGCTAAATAAAATTTTATTTCACCATAATATAATATTTATAATCTCGGATATTAAATTTTCTTATACAAATATAAAATTGCAGCCACATGTTTCATTAAAATTTGCTACACTAAAATTTACTGGAAATTTTACACCAGGGAAAAGTACCCTAACGTTATTGACGAACATGATTTAACACCCCAATACAAATTACGTTAAAACGATGGTAGATCTAAATCAAGGAAGGGTTTTTAGAAAACAATTGCAAGGTTGGATCATCTTAACGGATGTATTTCATATTGCTTGTTGGCCCCGTGAGATATTTATCAAATTGGGACCGTTTGGTTTCCATATTTAGAAACTCGAAAGGATAGGCGGATAAAGAGATTCACATGCTATGCAAATGTAGTCCGACCAGCCAAAAGCCCAAAAGGAGATTCTCATCAAAGTGGGAAACCGGAGAGCTTATTGCGTTGTGGCCATGGAAGCGACCACATGAAGAGATGCGATGGCATTTGGGGATCAGATGTGACTTGAAAGTACAACGTGTCGACATTAACGTATTTTTAGTTGCAAGAGGAGAAGTAAATTTATTTATAATTATAAAACTTTATATACTTGTTATTTTAAAATTTTAAATTAAATATGCAGCTTATGATATTGTATCAGGGTAGATTAATCACACGTTTGTTCGTGCGAGATTTCTAACACAAGGTCCCGGCTTTTCTGGGATGACTTCCGTTTATCAACCAAGGTAGGAACGCCGTTTCATTTCTGTCCTCCTTGTTTGTTTTGAGCCAAGTTCCTCGCACACTAACTCGGAAATTGATGTAATATAGGAACAAATAATACCAACTAATTTAAATTTGAAATAGGTATATTTTTTTAAAAGTAACAAATACTTCTCAATAAATATTTAATATTATTACTTAGTACTCGAATTCAAAATATTCTTATTAAATTAGAAAAACTTTATTTCACAATCTCGATTAACTAAGGATCTTGATCGCAGATACAATAATAAGTTCCACCGATTAGAGGGCCTAATCCTAAATACGAAGTTGGATGTAATAAATAGCTTGGCCGAAAATTGAATGAGAAGTCCGGCCAACTAGAGATCTCAGCTTAACCTCTCTTTTTTTAATTACTCTAAGGTCCTCTATGTATGATTAAATCGGCAATTTGATCCGCACGTTTGAAAATTAATTTTTTTCCTCCCATATTTGATTTATTATACTACTATGCTGATGTCAGCAAGTAATTTTTTCATGTAAATGACTTATTTATCCTTTAAAAAATTAATTAAAAAATCAAAAAATGAACAGAAGTGACCGGAAGCTGTTGACGAGCTTGGTCTGTCGAAATGCGGCGGGTTTAAGCCGTTGACCTTCAACTCAACTCAATCCCTGCCCCCCTGGAGACCAAAATTGAGATTCTAGGGTTTCTGAAACTTGCTTAATTTTGTTATTGGCGCAGGACATGGTTCAACTTCCACGAAGTGTTTTGGTTAGAATTTTTTGGGCTTTTTCGGAAAAGTGACTGGAAGTTAATGTTCGTCAGAAAAGATGATTTGAGTTTTGAGTGAGCCGGCCAAGAATATAGATTATAAAATTCATTTAAAAATAAAATAATAATAAATTACATGATCACATCAGCAAGAAACCCAAGAATATATTAAAATCAAAACGAATCGGGTTATATTCATTCACCTTGCATAATGTGTATAAGCTAATCAAAAATCCAACTGGAATATGACTAGCCAACCCAATCTTTCATTTAGATTTTGCACTATGATCTTTTCTATTGTTCTAACTTAACTAAAAAGTTTTGAGTTCGAACTTTCAAAAATACGGTTTGGTTTCATCACTTTTGAAAAGTCCCACCTAGACCTGGCCATGAATTGAATCTGATTCGTTAAAAATTTGATTCGATTCGTCAATAATTTGATTCGTAAAAAATTCGATTCAAATTCATCATAAAACGAATTGAATATGGTTCAAGATATTTATAATTCACAAAACTGGCAAATTTAATTCAAATTCGATTCAAAAATTAGATTCGAGTTAAATTCGTGTTAAATTCGATTCAAATTCATGTACATATAATAATAATATATGTTTAAAAAATTTAAATAAAATGGGAGGATTTGAGAGGGAAAATTTCTGTTATAATTCAATTATAATTCGGTTATAATTTGATTCAAACTCGATTATAATTTGATTTAAATTTGATTCAAATTCAAAAATTTATAATTCGTATTCGATTCGTCTTGTGAAGAATTGAATAAGGTTTAATGTTTTGATGAATTCAAATTCGAATAAATTCGATTCAAATTCGTCCAAATTCGAACCGTGGTCAGGTCTAGTCCCACCCAACTTGAAACTAGTCGGCAGAGTGATACTTGAATACCCGGTGATTAAAAAAAACCTATTTATATATTCGATTGACTCAGAGGATATGGATCTACTAAATCTCATAAACCTATCCATTGTCCTCCTCATTATTGGGTGGAAACTTTCACTTTTCGTCACTCGTTACTAGCTTGTAACCGGATATACCACTTTCTATCTGTGGGAAATGTTGCTCATATGTCACCCAAAGTATCAACGGCTACCAATGTTCCGAGTTATAAAGAAGTGATTAGAATTCAAATCTTATGATTAAATTCTATTAAATAAGGTATGGCAGTGCTTAACAGCTTATTCTTCAATACTAAAAACGATCACAGAAGTTGACAATAACAAAGAAGAAGAAAATAAGCACTAGTAGAAATAGCTCTGGAGATTGGCTTCTAACGCTTGGACTTGTTGCACCCAGAAATGACTTGCAAGATAACAGCTGGGAGAAAAATGTTAAGCAATTAGCCGGTGGGGCTTGGAGATTAGTTCAAAGCTTAGTACTTTGGTTTCTCCATTTAGTTTGTCTCATACCCTCCTAATCCCATTGTATAAATAGAGCCACAATCTAAGAGATGACTCTACTTCAAAGCAATCAACACTTGGAAGTCACTACAACCAAGCCAGAACGATAAGTAGGGTACCTGTCTGTCTGCCATGGCCGAGAGGGAAGGAGGAGTTGTGAAGACGGGTCACGAGGAAGGCGTCAAGATGGCGGTCAGCCTTCTCGAAGAGTTTGGACTTCCACTTGGTCTCCTCCCACTTGAGAACGTCATCGAAGTCGGGTTTGTTAGGAACACCGGGTACATGTGGATCTCGCAGCAGAAGAAGGTCGAGCACAAGTTTAACGTGATCAGCAAGCTGGTCAGCTACGACAGCCAAATCACAGGTTTTATCTCGAAGAAGCATATCAAGAAGCTCAAGGGAGTGAAGGCCAAGGAGCTCATGCTTTGGCCTCCAGTGAGTGAGATAATTGCTGATGAAGCACCTACTGGCAAGATTCACTTTAAAAGTCTTGCAGGCATCACCAAGACCTTCCCAGTTGAGGCTTTTGCTGCTGGACAGTAACTTTTCAGTTCGCTGTTGGGTTGAAGGTCTCGACCAACTGTTCTTGAAGCACCGGCTCATCTCTATAGTTTTCCTCTCTTCGGCATTGTACTTCCTTCTACGTCGTGTGGTTGTCTCCTGATATCATGCATTGACGAGTTAATCATACACCTGAAATAAAAAGCGATGATACAGGTATTTTTTTATAATGTATGCAGTTGGAAACCTTACATCGGATGACAAAGCCAATTTTGACAATAACTGGTCCCTGCGCCTGCAAAACTCCGGCCTTCTCAATTTGAAAACCAAAAGAGCGAACTCCAGCCAGTAAATAAAAACTCCTGCCTTTTCAATTTGAAAATCGGGACACGGAACAGCGAACTCCAGCCAGTAAACAAAGACAACAAGAACAACAACATTAGAGCCTAATATAATTAGACATGGCTAGCTACACACACACTAGCCAGGACAGTTAGATGCTCAATCCAGTAATGTTGTAAACACCCAGTTCTGAAGCAAAAACAAGGAATGCCAATGCACGGACATGAATCTGCAAGGACAGACAAAATTAAGTTGGTTAACCTTAGAAGATGTACACAGAGAAATCCCGAGAGAAAATACATCATAAAGTAATTCAACTATCAACTATTTCCACTCGTGCTTCTGCCGCTTCTACACTCTCCCAGGCCTATACAAGTGCAGGTCCATTATGATACCCTGACCAGATCAGTAACTCTTTCACCATATAATCTGTCAGCAACAAGTAGTCCGTTTCAAACAAAGTTGCAGCATCCATAAATAATAGTATGAACGAATCTGATCTCTGTAAAAGAAAATTGCAGCCTTATGGAAAGGAAAACACAAAGATATGCAATGCCAGAAAGAGATATGAACTAGGAGATTTCTCATGTGCGGGAAAATTTACAATGAATAGCCTTTGCAGTTGTAAACCGCCAAAATTGCACTTAGAAAATGTGCATCTGCCAATGCTTTCCCAAAAACATCTCATGACAATAATTTTCCAAAAAATCTATTGAATTTTCAGCTGTCTCTAACCATATGACGTTTCTTCACTATCCCGGAGTTATCCCGGAGTTAAATACGTGCAGGTCCAGCAAGGTGTTATAGTGCCCTGTCTCAATCTGCTCTTCTTTAACTTGATGGAGGAGGAGAGTTTCAATGATGAAGTCTTCCCAGTCAAACTCTGGTGCTTCCCTCTTTCTTTTCCTTTTCTTCACCTCTGAGCCCTCCAAAAGGCAAAGATCCTCAGTAGCAGAACACTCTGGTCGCATAATCTTGTCTATGCGTCTCTTTGCAGCCTCGATCTTCATTCTCCTCCTCGCCTTTGCCTTGCAGCCATTTACAAAAGATGGAGGCAAAACATCCAGCCCAACATCCTTCTCCAACAATTGCTTAAGCAATATCTTCTTGCTTAATGCGGATTTTCCGTTCCACCAATCTTCCATTTGAAGCTCAAACGATAAGGACCTCCTTTTCTCTTGATGATTTACTTTTTCAAGCTGCCCCAAATTGCTTTCAACCCTCTTCGAGTACTCATTGTAGACCAATGACAAACACTCGGGTGAAAGCTGAAGCCTATCTGCATCACCATCCAAACAATAAACTCCGGTTGCATCTCCCACCGGACCAAAGTATCTCAAATCATTCTCCCCAGCCCTTTCATAACAGTACAACTCATCCTTCTTCAAGCATCCGTCGATCAACTTCTCGAGATCGACATCCTTAGCCTTACTCCCCTCTCGACCCTTCTCCGCCATCGACTTCATCTCCATGAACTTCAACAAAAATGCCCCGTTCTTCACAACGTTCCTCGCTGTAACATCCTCCCCCCACGGCAACAAAACCCTGGCAGCCTCCACAAGCCTCTCCAACAACTCTTTGTACCTCTTCGTACACGTGGTCACCGGAACCCCGACCTCCTTCGCCACTTTCGCGATACTCACCCCGTCAACCCCGTTCACACCTGCAACAAACACAAGCACCGCGACCACCACCTGCAGAGGCCTCCTCCCAGTCGTCAAAAACCACTTCACCGCGCAATTCACCAGGAAAACCCCCTGCTCCCGAATCCTCCGCACCCGGTCCCTCGCAACCCCCTCGAACCCCGAAAAGTTCCTCGCAACCCGCTCGAAGCACTCCACCAGATCGAACCCCGGCAACCTCAAACCCAAAAACTTAACCACCCTGCTAACCATCCTGCCCATCTCATAGACCCCGCACTGGACCGCACTCCCAACCTCGCCGATCGGCAACGGCTTCTCCTCCTGCCTCATAACGACGTACGCGCACGCGCCGATCAACACGGGGAACCAATCCCCGGCCCCGAACTCCCCCTCCGTGACCTCACAAACCATGGCCCTCAATTTCGCGGGTTTCGAACCGGATAGGTTCAACCGAACGCATAACTCGTCGATGAGCTTTGTGGCCTCGTAGATCTTCTTCTCCTTGTAGGCCAGAGAGCCCCCGGTCCCGCTGGTTCCCAACCGGACCAGGGACCCGTTGGGGCCGTCGGGGTTCCAGGCGGGCCGAGCATCGAGGTCGTCGGTGCTCTGTACGACGCCGCATGACTGGCAGATTAGCCTCCCGGTATCGTCGTCGCGGGTTAGGGTTTTGCCCCGGCAGCTCTTGCAGGGCATTCTCGGTAAATTCTCCTCCGATCAAGGGCTTTTTGAAAGAGACAGAGAACAAGGCTCGAGGCGGTGACTGGTATTTATATGTGTTGGTTTAGAATACAAGAATATGTATAAGGACAAAAAAAGGTTTCAATCTTACTCTGGCAATATTTATTATCGATTTAGAAAAATATCTTACTCATCATCGATCCACGTTTTTTTAAATAGTATTCGACTTATTCTGACTCTAAATAATAAATATATAAAAAAATAAACTACAGGAAGGAAAACGAGATCATGCGGAATAAATTTTTATATTTTTACGAGTAGAGATTCACAACCTCTTGTATAATGTCACAAAAATTATAAATATCTAAGAAATTCAAATCTTCATATCACATATTTCATGGTATAAAAATTTACCCTAAAAACGCAACATCCACGATATAACCATTGTACATAATAGAATGAGTAGTAAAGTCACGCTTGGGTTGCTCGTGGTAAAATCTTCCTACGGTAATAAAAGGTAACTGGAAATTGGACATAGGTGCGTATTTAGTTGTTCGTGTGGAAATTGGGAATTAGATTCGGGAATTTGTGTAACTTCTATGTTTTTCATTGGACATAGAACTAAATTTTACAGCTTTTAATTTCTCAACGAAAGTAAGACCCTTTTTGTGATTTTTCCCCCCTGAATAGGATAACAGTTACTTTAAATTACAGCCAGATACAATAAAACTAAACCGGTCATATCTAGGTTAACCAAAACATCAAGCCGTCTGGTCGGATTTCGCGTAGTTCAACAGCCGCTCTACTAATTATAGTTCAAAAACTCCCCGGGATTTCTCCGGGGGAAGGTCCGACCGCAGATTTTAAAACATTGCTAACAAATACTAGCACTGAACACTACTACAGGAACTCTGCGATCTATGAGTAGATTGACACATCCGGCATGATTTTCAAGTAAACTGAACTCATGTTTTTCCGATCTTATAAGACTAAAGACTCTTAAGAGCAGAAAATACTTGGCACAAAAGACGGGAGAATATTCAAAGATCAAACAGACGTCTTAACAAGTACATAAACGATGATCGAGATCAAGATACAGCCAAGTCATAACACAAAGGACATCGTTGATTCAAACATGCAAGCTAATGACCGATGCGGAAACTTGTAGCGTGCCCACCGAAGTGGAAGTCTAGGATTACAGGCATTGCCGCAAAGATTTCATCTTATCTAGCTAGCTTGTCGCAACTCCGGGCGGACAAAATCGGCGTCGGCAGGTACCGAAATGTCAACAGTTGGTCGAAGCTGAGCACACACTTCGATGGCCCTGTGAACAGGGTCAGACAGGAAGTTGCTGAGAAGGTCCTGGTTGACGGGAGTTCCAGCATCAACAGCTACACAGGCTTGTTGGGTAAGGATGTAATCAAATCGGGGTGCCCATTTACGGGATCCCAGTCGTGCAGTGGTGGAACAATTGTCGACCATGAATGAGACTCCTCTAGCGTGCATGAAAGGATTCAAGGAATCCACAGCTTCAATCAAACTCTCGTTGATAATTTCCGAGTACGAGTGTCCTTTCTTCCTCAGCACCTCAATCTGATGAATCACAGCAAGTACAAAGTCAATGCACAAGATTTCCAGAGATCGGCACCATATTGTAGACGCACATTCTCGGGTGGTAATAAGATCATTACCTGAGCCATCATCAATGCCACAAAAACTCCAGCAGTGAAACCATGTAATGGCCCCAATTCACCATGGGGACGTACAGCTCTTACACGCTCACCTACTTTCCACATTCTAGTCTGGTCAATTTTACCCATCGGGAAAGCTGGAAGGCCGTCCTTCTCCTACAACATCAGAATCCATCAAGAAAGCAGAATATTATGACCAACCTTGAATCAGATAAAAAAACAAGATTAATTACAGGTTTATGAGAATCCAAACTGACATACGTAAAATCTACGGCCAGCCAAGACCACACTGCGGATCTCACTACCAGAAGCAACATCTTCATAGCACTCATATAGGATATCCATACAAGGATAATACGAGGCACTATATGCAGTCTCAAAATCCCTTTTCCCCTCAGCTGACAATGAGTTGTAAACAGCTAACATCCCCTGTCACATTTCAACATGCACATAACCAATAAGTGCCAAATCAACAGCGTCGAATGAAGCTGAGGGTACAAAAAAAACGCAGATACGGAGAGAGATCCAGCTGTACGAAACCTTTGCTGAGATGGTTTTTGATACAATTCCTGTGATGCACTCAACAGTATTCTTGTAAGCCAACTCTTCATTCATTCCATGTTCAGTGTACCTTCTAAATAAACATTCTACAACTCCATGAACAGCTCCAAGCAGTATGCCTAAACAGAGAACCAACAATGGGGTCAAAGAAATGCTACAAATTGTTCCGAGTTAATTTAGTTGACCGAAATAGAAAATAATTCTCACCACGCTCCCCAAAAATGTCACTCTTATATTCCTGCTCCAATGTGGTGGCAAATGTAAATGGAGAACCAAGAGCCACTGACCATCCCAAGGCAACATCTGTAGCTCTGCCATCAACATCCTGCTCAAGAAAGCATCAAGTTTCAGTTATAAATCATGCACACAAGGGCACCCACAGGCATGCCGAGAAAAAAAAAGGGCACCCACGGGCACGTAGACATGCCGAGAAGGAGAGAGAGAAAGAACCTGATGCACACCAAAACTGGAATTTATCCCTGCACCATTGACCTCTTTGCCTTGAACATAGAGCCTTCTTACAGATGGACCCATCCCCTTAGGACAAACAGCAATTACACTAATGTTCTTTGGGAAATCAAGACCCGAAGATTGCAAATGTCCCAGAAGAAAACCATGTGAAAGCCCGAGGATGCTATTCGGTTTCATGTGGGAGAAAATCTTTTCATAGTTGTCTGCCTGTTGTAAAAAGAAAGCCAAAAACATAAACCAACAATCCCAGAGAAGCATAAACCTTACGAACAAACAAGCCAAGCAATATTAACTGTTAAGGAAGACAATGCTACGAGTAACATGTGGAAATTGACTCCATTAATCACACAAATAGATATTGCACTAAAGTACACAATGTAATGAGGCGGTAAAACAGACCTGTGCTGCATCAGAGATTAATAACAAGACAAGATCACTGCCAGAGATGGTCTCCCATATGTCCCCTAGTGCTCCTTCTTCTTCAGTGAAACCTGCAGCACGAGCTTCAGCGAAAGAGCGAGAGCCCTTCCTCAGCCCAATCTGGAACAAGAAAAAAGTTCAACAAAGATTCAAATTAATGCGTAAATGTCAAAATGCCATAATTAACCAGCGCAATTGTCATGTATTAAAGCAACAACGTTATTCTCAAGCAACTTGCCTTCACTTTGATATCAGATTTTGCCTCCGCAAGGGAATCCCTCAAGTTCTGTGCCTGGGCCGGCCCCTAAGATACCATGAACTAACCCCTTTAGTAACAGACAAGAGAGAAACACCAGAAGTCAACAAAATCAGAACCACCAAATCAATTGCACTCGCTCACACAGAACCAACAGTAAGAGCTATAAAAAGAGCATGATACTTAGAATCACCAGTCCAAACAAAGCAGAAACCAAATTGCCATTGAACTTCATAAAATTGGAAACCAAACAAGAACAGTAAAGGGATCTTGGAACATATCAAACCTGAGATCCCCAGCCAATGACTCCAATCTGCTTAATCCCCTTGAAAGCGTCAGGCAACAACGGGAACAGGTCTCTCCCTCCTCTCACAATATACTGCAAAAAGAAGCCATCAAACAACATCCAAAACCAACAACCAATGGTATTCCCGAAAGAAAAATCATGAGTTCCATAAACCCCCACTAAAACCCACTTCACTCTTTCACTTGCACATTTCAGTTCCCCACCAAAGCTTCAAACTTCTCTTCGGTCTCATCTGTTCTTCGAGCCATTTCAGCGCTCGAATACAGCAGTGCTTAGGGTTTATGGGCTTAATATCCAAAACCAACAAACAATTATAATCCCAATATAAATTATCTAAAAAAATTAGTACCATAAGAACCCATTGACACCCACTTCTCTCTTTCACTTGCCCATTCAATTCACCAACAAAGATTCAAACTTTACTTAAGCTAAACCTCAAAGATCTCATCTTTTTTTTCCTTTTTTTAAGGAATAAAAAAAATAGTTTTCTTTTACCTCGTCGTGGCCAGCGAGGGTGATCTTCTCCTTCGTGAACACAGAAGTCTGGAAGTCGAGCGACGTCGTAGATTTCATAGACGACACCATCCTCACCCCACCGGACGACCCGTCGTTCGTCCGCAAAGCATGTCTCCTGGCGACCAGAGACTTCGCCCTCAGGGTCGGAGAGGCCGCGAATCGCAGGGAAGACACTCGGGGCCTCGGATTCTGTGAAGAATACGGCGCCGGATTGGAGAGGGACGCCTTGTTAGAGGTGGCGGCGGCCATTTAAGCAAGTAAGAGAAATGGGGAAAATGGAGTGTGTGAGTTGGTCACGTGTGTTTTATATCTAGAGGGAGAATGCGAGACTCGTGAGTGACCGCTGCTAAACGGCGTCGGTTCACTTCACTTGTTTGTTTGGCCTTTTTCTTTTAATTTTATTTTTATTTATACCAACTAATATTTAATCAAGATTTTAGTGGGGTAAAATTTTTGAAAGTTAGAAAAATATATTCCAATAAATATTAGATATTATTGTATTTCTAAAGATTCAAACTTGAAACACAATTAAGTTAGAAAACTTTGCAAAGTTATATGATACTCAATGTCTAAAATAAATAAAAAATGTCTAATATCCGAAACTTTTCAACTAAATAATTTTGTCATCAAAACTAATAAATATAGAAATAATTAATCTATCAACAAATTAAGATTCAAACCACCCAAAATCTCATATAATACAATAACTTAATGGAGCGTACTCCTTAATTCCTTATGAATACTTCATGGAAAGCTTACCTAACCTCCACAAGGTCGTTATTCAAAATAGGTAGACAGCGTAGACAGCTCTAGCTTCTAGGTTGAGTTTATTGTAAATTAAAATTGGATAAAATATAGTATCATGGTATTTTGTTTTTTTGAGAATTAGTATCATGGCGGTATCAATGTATCATGGTAGTACGCAAATTTAATAATTTATCCGTCACGTGTTTTTTTTTATTGGGTAAATTAGCCCTAGTCCCTAGTATTTGGTCATCTTCCTCCTCGAGTTCCTGTATTTTTAAAAATGATTTCACCATTCACCGTCTTTGATTTTAGAAACTCTCGGGTCCCTAGTGCTAGGATATTTCATATTCTCTGGGAAAGTCTCACTTGAAAAAACTAAAATGTCCTCTCACTTAAAACAAAAAAGCACTCTTCCTTCTCACTTCATCTTCTTCCTCCAACTTTCAACCAAAAATTAAACTCAAACCCAATGAGAATCAAAAATAATTTGTGGACTACTAGATCTGAAATCAATTAAAGAGAATCAAAACTTTATAAGAATTATTTTTTATGCCATCTCACACCAATCTTCACTAGGCGAGCTCATCGTTCATCGTCTTCCCCGTTTGAGATTTTTGGTTCGAATTAGGGTTTCTGATTGATTTTATATCAGTATTGTAATTAGAACTCGCTGGAAGATTCAGGTCTTATTTCCATGTCCAAAATCCAGCCAAAACACTCCCAGACACTACACACCTATCCTTCATTACAATATTCGTTACAACCCAAATTGCAAATCAAGAGAGGAAGAGAGATTCTCGTCGTGTGTCGTCCCTGACCTTCAATCATGGCTTATCGGCTTCCCAGCATTCGGCGACATCGTGCTTCATCGGAATAATCCATGGAGGCAGAGTCCAGGTCGAGGTAAACGTCGATGCCAGAGCGGAGGAGCCCAGGTCGACTCCCGCTGTTTCAGAGTTAAGACCACACGCAGCAGCGAGCGTTTGCTCGCGCGGGTGATTTGTTTATTATTAAAAAAAACTAAAAAGGAAAAGGAGAAGATTGGCCACGCGATGGAGCTGACAAGCTCCAAGCTCGCGCGCGGCCGATCCTGTCATGTCACCTTTTTTTTCTCTACTTATTTATCTATTTAGTTCCACTTGGCATAATGTTATTCGTTAAAAATAGATTTTTTTGGATAATATTTTCGTGGTTATCTAAACTGACCTTATCTTTAGCAAAATAAAAAAATTTATAAAAATTATTATTTTTTAAATCTCTATAAATAAAGTCAAATGTTAACATATTTTCATACACCATCTAAAATTCTCTATTCTTTCACTACATAATCTCTTCTTTTAAATTTCCTGGGAGATATCCATGAAAGAAACGTGCCTTCAAGTAAAGGTCGTTATTCGCTCAACGTCAAGAGGCTGCTAGAAAAGATGCGGAGCGAGCATTTGGAGTTCTACAAGCTTATTTTGCATTCATTAGACGTCCATGTTTTTTTTTGGGACAAGGAGTTAATTGGAAGAATTATGAAGTTGTATCATATTCCATAATATGATAGTGGAGGACGAACGAGACACATATCTCCGTTATCATGATCCGTCCGAATTCCGTAATGAAGAGGACAATGAAGAAATTTTTCAATTTTTTACTAAACGCATCAAAAATCTATCCACCTACATGACTGCTGGGGAACAACTTCGCAATAGAGAAGCTCATAACGCTCTGAAAAGTGATTTAATTGAGCATATTTGGCAAAAGTTCGAAAATGATAATTAATTATGTAATTTAAAATTTCTGTATTTGTAATTTAAAATTTTCGTATACGTAATTTATCATTTTTTACTTCCATTTGTACCTCAAATATTTCTATCTAATTTAGTATTTCAAAAAATGATAGTAGATAATATGTGGATGAGAGAGAAATTAATTATTTATTCTGTGAACTGGGTTGCTGTTGTGGTTAGGAAAATATGTAATTGGGTTGGACTAGGTATGGATGAGAGAGAAATTAATTATTTATTCCGTGAACTGGGTTGGGTGGTTTGCTGCTGTGGGTAGTCTAAGTCGACGCCTGCCATTTTAGAGATACGATGCGGGGGCGGATGAGCCTAGGTCGATGCCTGCCATTTCAGAGCTACGACATGGACGAGGTGGAGCCTAGGTCAACGCTTGCCATTTCAGAGCTACGACGCGGGCGTAGAGGGGAGAGAGAGAGGTTGGGTCGAGCACAAAGTTGGACGAGAGAGCTACACCACTGCACAGAACCAACGTCGCACTCCCTCCTCGCATTTCTACCTGTTTGGATCGATTGGAAACCTATCATACGCGGGTGTAGATGGGGGAGAGAGAGAGGCTAGGTCGAGTACGAAATTGGCGCTGGCGTAGGTCAATTCTCTTGTTAATTTTATTCAAAAAATTGGATTTGAGTTAGTTTTTGGTTGAATGTGGAGGAAGATGAAGTGGAAGGTAGAAGAAGAAGGGGAATGGATAAAAAAACAGACTTTTTGTTGTTTAGCTTGGGCCATTTTAGTCTTTTCAAGCGGAAAATAGCCGGAGGATATGAAATATTCTGGCAACAGAGACCCGAGAGTTTCTAAAATTAAAGATGCGAGACAGTAAAATTATTTTTAAAAATACAGAGACCCGAAGGAGAGGATAACCAAACACCAGGGACTAGGGGATAATTTTTTAATTTGTTGAATTCCCCGACACCCAAGGTACACTCCACGAGGGGACGCGATTTGGTCCTGGGCCCATTATCCAGAACCGGCCTGGACGTTTATAAGGCCCGGACGCACACGGGAGCAAGCGGGGGTATTATGGTCAAAATATCCACACCACTTGCGACGCGCGTGGCTATTCAAAATGGAAACCCCCCGCTTAAAAAACGGACAAACGGTTGACAAGCAGATTTTGCGGGATCCAATTCCTCCTTCCTCATCGGGATCAAAACAAAAAAGGATAAACACCCATTTTCTCGCCAGCTGCAGATTAGAAATCCTAGATCACACCAAAAAGTGCGGCGATTGGAACTGCAACCATCCATGGATCTTCAAATTACAGAGCAACAAACTACTGCGACAATCCTAGAAGAAACACAAAAGACGGTAATGGATCTTCCAATTATAGAGCAAGAAACTTCGACCATTGAAGGTTGGTCGATCTCCTTCATCCCTCTCCCCTACATCGAACTACACCCATCCATTTTGAAAATCAACATCGAAATATAAAATTCTTGCAGATCCAGAGCAACAAACGGGCGAGATAGCATGTTCAAATCAACACGGTTCAGAAACTTTATCTATCCAATCCCAGAGAGGTGACTATTAGCCTGTAGCTCGTAGCTCGTCTTCGTACTAAAGATGTAGTTATTATTTAATGGTTTGTCATGATATGATCTAATGGTTCATTTTATATGATTGAATGGTTCTTCATGATATGAGTTAATGGTTTGTTATGTTACGATTGAATGATTCGTCCTAATATGATTTAATGGTTGGTTCAGTTACGATTGAATGGTTTGTCATGATATGATTTAATGGTTTGTTCAGTTATAATTAAGTTGTTTATTCAGTTTTTCTTTTATGCAGACTCAAAATTGGAACAACTGGAAAAAGAAGAATTCTAGAAAGAAAAACAGTTTGCCACCCCTGAAGATCTGCGAGAATTTTACTACTCTTACGCCCACCAAAAAGGATTTGGTGTGCGTACTGAGTATAGGAGAGGACAGATTATCAATGGCCTGAATACCATATATTATGTCAAATACGTCTGCAACAAAGAGGGCTTCCGTCGGCCATCTAAGAATTTAAAAGAGAAAGATGCTTGGCCTTATGATCAAAGAGAGGAAAGAGTTGGGTGTCGTGCAATGATTTATTTCCATTATTCGATAGAGACAGCAGCTTATTATATAAAGGAATGGGTTGTTGAACATAATGATCACGAGCTACACTCTGAGGCGTGTTCCCATATGCACAGATCAGCCAGAGCTCTCAATCCTATTCAGCAACACATAGCTAACCTAAATAATCAAATAGGTATCCCACTAAGATCATCTTATGAGCTGATGGCAGTAGCTGCTGGAGGTAAGCAACATCTTGGCTTCCTTCACGTGGATCTAAAAAACCATCTGGGCAGTCGAAGACAAAGGGCAATGAAAGGAGGTGAAGCTACTGCCCTGCTCGAGTATTTCAGAACAGAAGCATACCAAAATCTGTCTTTTTATTATGATATAGAAGTGGACTGTGAAGAAAGGATTGCAAACATTTTTTGGGATAACAGAAGGATGAGGATGGACTATAAATATTTTGGTGATGCAATCTGCTTCGACACAACATACCAAAAAAACAAAAATTATCGGCCATTAGGTATGTTGAATGGTTGGTCAACTCTGATTGAACGGTTTTTTCAGTTGCGATTGAATGGTTCATTCTTTTCGATTGAATGGATTGTTCAGTCCGAATGACTGGTTTGTTCAGTTCTGATTGAATGGTTTGTTCACCTCATGCAGCACTATTCGTTGGATATGACAACCATCGCATGGGCTGCATTTTCGGTGCAGCTCTTCTGTTTGACAAGACAACAGATTTATTTCGATGGTTGTTCAAAACTTTCTTAAGGTGCATGAATGACAAAGCACCA
This sequence comes from Hypericum androsaemum, assembly GCA_963995505.1. Classification (NCBI taxonomy): domain Eukaryota; kingdom Viridiplantae; phylum Streptophyta; class Magnoliopsida; order Malpighiales; family Hypericaceae; genus Hypericum; species Hypericum androsaemum. The sequence goes on from OZ023199.1 coordinate 9,134,139, forward strand.
GAAACGGTCTTCACTGACCAGGATGCAGCAATATCTAATGCCATCGGGTTTGAGCTGCCAAATACGTACCATTGTCTCTGTACATGGCATATACTAGAGAACGCGAAGAAACATCTTAGCCGTCTATACACATCTAAGGTAGCAAATTCGTTCCTTTATATGATAAATGAGGTAGACGATGAGGAAGAGTTTAATTATGAATGGAATCTGATGATACAAGAGTGTTTCAACTCTGTTGGACACAAATGGCTGAATACAATACACAATTCAAGAAGGAAATGGTCATCTGCATGGGTTAAGCAACACTTCACCGCTGGGATGGTCACAACACAAGTCGTTGAATCCTTCAACAGCATTATAAGGCGGTATCTCCAACCCGAATACAACCTCCTACAATTCTTCACATATTTTAACCATCTTTTGGATGGCAGAAGGCATGAAGTAGCTAAGGCCGACTATGACTCCAAGGATAAGAGGCGCAACAACAAAAATAGACGCAACCAATTGCTAAATTCAGCAGAAGTCTATACACATTGCATGTATGACAAGTTTCAGGAACAATACGATCAATCTGCTGCCTACATGATAGAGCTGCAATGGGACAACCAACATCTCACGCGTATGCTCTATCACTGCCCCTGATTGTTGTGTTATGATTTAATGGTTTGTTCTGACCTGCTTAAATGATTTGTTGTTCGATGATTAGATGGTCTTTGTTAATACCATGTGCAGATCACATTAGACACTACAATGTCTACATACTTTTGAAGGAAGACCCTTTAGTTAAGCTAGATGAGAGAATGGTGTAGGTTCACAAGTCACAAATGATACTCACATGCGCATGCCGTTTGTATGAAATAATTGGACTATTTTGCAGACACATATTAATAGTCATGGGGGCTTTGAGATCCTTAGGAGAAGAAGAATTCAGAGAGCTGCCTAACCATTATGTTATGAAAAGGTGGACAATAAAAGCAAAGGATGGACTGGAGGAATCCGAGCTCCCTTTAAGAAGTAGTCAAAAAAGTAACAACAATGAAAGCTTCAATAAAGTAAAATGCAAGCTACTGGAGCTGGCAGATGAAGCCTTGTTGGATGCCCAGAATATCAATATTCTGGAAGAGCTAATTGTTACTGCGAGACATTAAATTCGACAACGTAGAGAAGCTCAAACACAATCAGCGCAACCAGATGATTTTCAGACATCAACATCAACATCTCAACAACTTGGCAAAACTTTAAAGATGAGAGAGAATCCAAGGAAGTCAAAGAATAGAATAAAGAGTAAAAATGAGATTGGACGGATGAACAAAAAGGCAAAGTACAAATGTTTAGCGATAGACTTGAACAATCCTGCCCAATAACAAGATTTATTATATGTTTATGTTCATTCCCATGCATTCTGATACTGTGGATACATTGATTGATGACATTAGTGCTCTTTTAATACAGTGGGCTGTGCTTTAATAATCAAATGGTTTGCTAGGTTATGATTCAATGGTTCGCTATGTTACGATTCAATGGTTCGCTATGTTACGATTCAATTGTTTGTTATTTTACGATTCAATGGTTTACTAGGTTACGATTTAATGCTTTGGAATGTTACGATTCAATGGTTTTCTATACGGTGATATAATGGTTGGCTTTTTTATAATACAATGATAAGGAGTTTATGGATAGAATGAACAAATATTTAGTGATAGACTTGAACATTCCTGCCCAATAACAAACATAACAAAGATATTTAATTATCTTCTCTCAAGGTTCAATGGTTTGGCATGTTACGATTCAATGGTTTGCTATGTTACGATTCAATGGTTTATTATTTTATGATTCAATGGTTTACTAGGTTATGATTTAATGGTTTGCTATGATTTGATATAATGGTTGACTTTTTTACAATGCAATGATGAGGGGGTTGGGGATAGAATTGAACACACACTTAGCGATAGGCTTGAACATTCCTGCCCAATAACAAACATAACAAAGATATTTAATGTTTCTTCTCTCAAGGTTCAATGGTTTGCTATGTTACGATTCAATAGTTTGCTATGCTACGATTCAATAGTTTGCTATGTTACGATTAGACACCATGCAATGGTTTGCTATATTACATCAGAAGCACACAAAATCTGTAGATCAGTAATATCAACTCGAATAAACCGTGGATATGTTTAGCATAATAACTAGGTGCATGTTCAACAATAGTTCGACCGAAAAAGTGTATAACAGGAACAACGTCCAACCGCAGAGTATCACAATCATTTAACACCCTTCTTCTTGCCTTTAGACCCTCTCCATTTCATGGCGGCTTGCACAACCAATGGCAACACAAGATTATCAGGGTGCACCACCATTATCTTCAATATATTCTTCCTGTGCTCAATAAGAAATGCACTTGTCTTCCAATTGCTTGTGTACATTGGATCAATCTCATTCAATGGCCAGCGTTTGGTGTATAGTTCACAGAAGAGGGACGCATATACTCCACAACTTCGGTTGTCGGGTTGCTTCAGAACATTATGCAAGATCCTGAATTCGTATTCTTCAGCATTTACTTCTCTGAAATCACTCAGAAAGTAAATAAAAAGACAAAAAATCTTTTGTGCATGGTTGATCAACTCCTCCTCCCTCTGTTCAACATTCATGCTGTCTAAGACAAAACAACCTTTCGAGGCAACATCGATCACGAACACAGAAAAGTGATCAGCGTGGAACCATGGGAAGATCCACTGTCAACGAAAACAAAAACAAAAATAAAAATCAACACAAAACTTGAGAACTATAAAAATAAAAACAACTGCAATTAAATTTACATATAGAATGCGCTTCTTGTCTACAGGTTTCCTCAGAAAAGGGAAAAAACTATTAACGATATTCTCAATATCTGTGAAATGAACACGAGGGTTGGTAATTCCATCAACATTTGGATGGTCAGACTTCAACCACCTTCCCTACAATCATTTATCAAAAAGAATAAAATACAAAAGCATCAGATATCATCCGATGGATTACAATGTTATCTATCATTCAATTGTATGATACTCACCGCTACCCAAATAGGGAGTATCACACGATCAATATTCTCCCCACGGGCTTTCATCCATTTGAGATGATATCTGAGATACTAATCTACAGCTGTTGATGAAAGCCACATCATTGGGCCAAGAGATTCGGTGTCGTCCCGCACCAATATGATATTACCATCCCATCCAAAAATTTCCCCGCTGCAAGCCATAACAGCAAAATTATTTAAAAAAACATAGCTAAAGAAATATTGCACAACCACCCACATATCGATGACGTTCATACAAATTAACTTACGACATATTTGGTCTCTTCCCTATTGCATACTGCCAGATAACATCATTCATATCATCCGTCATCTCCATGAACACTTTCGTCGCATCCGCAGCCGCCTCTGGCCGATTAACAAATTTTTCAACATGCTTATTGTATCTGGGAGGTGGGTTGTTAACCTTTACCTCCCTTACAAGTGCTTCAATCTCAGCGGGGGTCAACTCATGCACAACATCCCACTCAAATTCTTTCCCTTTGTCCTTTTTCATCTTCTTAGAGCAAGGAGGAGGATCCATTGCTACTCCTTTATCCTTATTCCCCCTCGTACGACGGTAAGGAAAATCTATTTGTGGAACATCAGAAGCTGGCACTCCTTCGTTCTTATCCCACCTCTTCCTCTTCTTCTTATCCTCACCCGTAAAAGGAGTCTTCAGGTTCTTACTACGATACCTTGTACGCTTGCCTACAACATCAGGAACCGCCGGCTCATCCGAAATAATCATACCCGGGGCACCAGTAACATCACCACTACCCACATTACCCGCCTCCTCCTTTTTGTCAGCAATCAGCTTTGCTGAAACCTCATCTACATGTGCAAAAAGCAAATGTGTAAAATTTGGATCATTAAACAAGCTTTGCGAATCAGATTCATTTAGCTTTGTTGAAATCTCGTCAACCCGAGCAAAAAGCAATTGTGTAAAAATAGGATCATTAAACAAGCTTTGCGAATCAGTTTCGTTTAGCTTTGCTGAAATCTCGTCAACCCGGGCAAAAAGCAATTGTGTAAAAATTGGGTCATTAAACAAGCTCTGCGAATCAGATTCTTTGGACTGGCTGGCATCTCCAGCAGGTTGGTGAACGTTATGTGTGGCAGCAAATTTATCGAAAAGATCTTCAAAACCTAATGAAAAAGATGGAGGATCAAACTCATTACCAATACGAGGTGCATCATCCTTTTTCTCATCACGATGATAATGATCAGACCCCTTACCCTCTTTGACCCCCTTAACAACTTCTTGTGACAGAACCTCTGCACTCCTAACAGCGTCTTCACCCATGCTTGATACTGATGCGAAAACATCACTCTGAATGTCCTCACTCGGGGTGGCGCCACTAGCTTGAGTAGGCGTATAATCTCAATCATCATGTTTGTCATCCGCATTATACTTTTTGCCTCTCCTAAGTTCCCACATATGAATCGCCTGTTACAGCATATATTAACAACAAATTATTTGTTATGTAATCATCAAACAGTTTGATCTATTGTGATTAGATGGCTTGTTCTGTTATGATTAAATGGTTTGTTCTGTTTGATCTATTGTGATTAAATGGCTTGTTCTGTTATGATTAAATGGTTTGTTCTGCTATGATTGAATGGTTTGGTCTGTGATTATTACATTGTTTGTTATGTGATGATTAAATGGTTTGGTAACAAGGAATTACCTTTTTGTTCTGCCGCCTTCTCGCCCTCAACCTTGACAACACATCATTCACAACTTCACGCTTGTCACGTGACGCTGCTGGAAATTGATCATTCACCTCTGCACCCTCATTTTCTAAATTGCTATCTTCCCCCCATCACTCCCTCTACCCCTGTCGCTCCATCTCCCACTCCATCCTCTTCTCCTACCACTCCCTCACCCACTCCAGCCTCTCCCTTCTCCCTACCCTCCTGCTCCTCTCCCACCACTCCCTCACCCACTCCAGCCTCTCCCTTCTCCCCACCCTCCTGCTCCTCTCCCACTTCCTCTACCCCTTCAGCCTCTCCCTTCTTCCCGTCCTCTTTCATTGCCGTACCCTTCCCCTTCTATCATCAATCTCTGCCATGATCTTTCTTCTAAGGGATTTCAGGTCTTTGATCCGAACATCGATTTCTCCTAATTTTTCAAGAAGCTGCAACAACAGATTAAAAAGATTTAAATATCAGATATTAAGAACAAAAAATTTAAATATCAGATATTAAGAATACAATACAAATATAAAGAAATAAAATGAAACAAGCACCTCTTTGTCTGGCAACAACAACTATTGGTCATCATTTGCATCCGAGGAGGAAGGGACATTTCCAGCAGCAGCAAGCTCTGCAAGGTGGGTATGGTATCTCATCAACAAGTGCGTGTTACCACCATACTTGATTACAATGGTAGCATCACTATCTAGCCCAAGCCTCAACCCAACATTGGCCCTTTCAGCAACATACTTGCACCAATTATATTTCCTTGAATGGTGTGGCGGATTAATATATGCATAAAGCTTGCCGCAAACCACATCAGATGTGGTTGGGGCAAGGAAAACCCCAATGCCATACAAGATATATAATTGTGCCCAATCTACATCCGCAACCGGCTTATCACACAACAAAACCGCCCTCACTTCCTTGAGCCTAATAAAAGAATGTTTTCTCCGTTTCAATGAATACCTACCCAGAAAATCGATGAGATTCATTTTCCCATCTCCCTTCCCCCTGAAATCATCACGATCTAGAACAATATCAACATCCCCATTTGGGATGCCATAGCTGTTGTTCACAAACAACTCAGAAACAGTACGCAAATGTGCCCCCTTATCCTTGCATATTGCAGCAAACTCAGCCATCTGCTTTGGTTTAATATCAGCCTCTTCAACTTTGAAGAGGTAGGAAAACCCAGCTTGCTTAATGAAACGTATCCGTTCTGCAGCATCTGGGTGACTTTGGGGACCAAACAAACGACAATTCAATTCCTTCATGTAGCTCGGCCTCCCACACGACTTTTGTTCTCGACCCACCTGCAATAAAAATAACCATAAACTTGGCTTCGATGAACAGGACAAACTATTTAATAATGAACATCAAACAATTGAAACACCTCCGGAACAAAGCGTGACTCTAAAATAACACTAAAATCCCTAAATAACAGTAAAAATAAAATAAAGGTCTCGACAAATCAAAAACCCTAAATAACACCTAAAATCCCTAAAAAAAATAAAGAAAACCCTCGATAAAATCGAAAACCGAAAACCCTAAATAACACAAAAAAATAACTACCAAACCCTAATAATCATAAGAACGTGGAAGACTATGAAGTAAAAGGAGAAGTACGTGACCTCGCCGTCGGTTGTCGACCTCGCTTTCGATTTTCGACCTCGCCGTTGATTGTCCATCTGGCCCGCTCGAGACATCGCAGTTGGTTGTACGCCTCGTTCGCTGCGTCCGTAGCCCACCTCGTTCACTCGACGTCAGTTGGAACCGACTAGAGAAAAGGGGGATAGAGAGACAGACAGAGAGAGAGCGCGAAGAGAGAGTATAGTTGGAGAAGCAGAGGAGACGCGATTTTGAAAAAAGGGAGGAAGGGCGGTTTCGCGGTTGTATTCACGCGCTCACGAAAGGGGGCAATTAAGTTAACAAACGTGACTAAAATACCCCCGACCATCCCTGCCCCGTCAGATCAACGTTCTATTTTTTCGGATTGATCCAACGACCTAGAAACTATCCAGAACGGGCCTGGACTGAAATCAAAGCCCAGGAGGGAATTCGCTTCCCTCCACGAGTCCGACGAGACCATACTTTTATTCATTCTTATTTTGTCCATTAGGTGAAGAAACTGGCCGCCCCATCACTCCAAAGGGTTATTTCTCAACAACAATAAAAATCACTCGAAAGGGTCCTAAAAAAAACACTTGAAAGAGCAAGACAAATTTTCTGTACTCTATCGCCTCAATCCCTTACCCTACCAACCACTGAATGATACGTAATTTAAATATTTTTCTCAAAAAATCACTTTTAGTGTTTCGAGAAAAAAGATAAAACTAAAAAATAAATAAAATAAATAAAATTCGATACAATAAATTAGTTTTAGGGAAAATGACAGATAAGTATCCTGTAGTTTCACATTTTCACAACAGGGTACCCTATGGTTTCAAATTGGTTAGTCCTTGTGGTTTTTGAAATTTTTTCCAGGCAAGTCCAGAGTAGCTATCCGTCCACATGGTCTTCGACAACGTCGTTTTTGGTCCTATGTGGCTGACACGTGGATAACATGGTTAATTATATATATAATTTATTTATATTTCTTAAATAACCCTATATATATATATATATCCTCTCATCCCTTCCCCCTCCTCCTCCTTCACTAACCCATACCGCTCCAACGATAACTCTATGAAATCAAACACAACCCTATGAAATCCCCACCCCAATCTGCTCCAACGACACCCCAAGCATCAGCGAAGTGAACCCCGTCGCCGTCATCTGCCCAGTCGACTTCCTCCTTGGCGCTGGCCCTGCCTCGTCGGAGAACGGCGTAGGCGACTGGAGTAAGTTCAGCACCAGCGCCGACAGCTCGTACAGAACCTGGGTGTGATGGTCCTGCTGCTGCCGGCTCATCATCTCTCTCTCTCCTCTCAAGAAATTTATGAAATTGAGTTGGTGGGTTTTGGAGATGCGTTGTTGCTGTTTAATGGGTCATTGCTTAATTTGGAATATACATATGGATGGTTCTGAGCGTGACTATGTAAGCCTTTTTGTAGTCGGGTCGGGCCATGAGAGGGACTCCAACACCCGTTTGATCTCGATCTTTGTTACCGACGAGATCATCTTTATCGTGATCTCTCAGATATTGTCGAACGTCATCGGGGGTAGAAGCTATTGGGAGGTTTGAGGACTTTGAAATTGGAATTTGGTTAGAGAGGAGAGGGGTACAGGGAGGAAGATGATGGAGGAACGGATGGAGTTTTAATTTTTTATTATATATTAAAAAATTAGAGACTGTTTAGGTAATTTGTAATAATACACATCAGGAATAACTAAACCAATGCGATAATGACGTGTTCACCACGCAGGATAAAAAATGACAGCGGTTCAAGCGCGTATGGACGGGCAGTTGCCCTGGACCTGCCCGGGAATTTTTTTGAAAAGCACAGAGACTAAATTACCAATTTGAAACTACAGGGTACCCCGTTGTAAAAAAATAAAATTACAGGGTACTTATATGTCCTTTTCCTTAGTTTTATGGCTTCTTTGGTATGGGAATGGTGGTTGATGCTGTAGCTATCATTAAGCCAAAACCCAGTGAGGAGGTGAGCAATCGGTTTAAACCAACTCGAACCGAAAATCGAAACACAGAAATAATAGAAACTGAACCGTTCAATACTTTTTGTTTTGTATCCTCCAAATAAATAAATAAACCTTCTAGTTTTGGACCAGAACCAACCGAGCATTCCAATTCTAAAAAATCGGCCCAATTTTTTGAACCAGCTTTGAACTAAAGTTTTGGTTTGATTTTGGTTGGTTTCGCAGTTCTCGGATTTTTTTTCTCATCCATATACCCCGGTTGTATAATATAATCAATTGCAGAACAAGATGTTGTTGTTATCTTGTTCGGATTATTCCGGACAAGAATATTTTTATCAAGTAATATCTTGTATGATATAATTATGTGGACATTTTTTGGCTCGTTTATAGTCGAGAGGGGAACTTTAGCTAATCATGTATTCATCAATTTTTTGGGTGTTGATTACGACATGAAAGTAGACTCGGTTTTCAAAGTTGATGCCCTCGCCAATACCACTTATACCCAACATTTTATTTTTGTGATCGTGATATATACATCAATCAACATTTGTCAAAATCGGGTCCTAATATTATCTCTAGCGTTTACGCTATATATTGTAACTCTTTTTTTTAAGGTAACTTTTTTACACCAAAATTTGAAAGCTGAACCTCCTCGAATTGGTGAACGCTTTGTGTCATTAAACAGGTTTAGTTTTTGTAATTCATTATGTAAGTGACTACTATAAACGGAAAGACTTCTAAACCACCCTTCTAAAAAAATAACCCTGTTGTTGTAAGTGAAGTCATAGATTCTGCTTACTTGAAACAATAACTTGTTAATTTTGTTTGAAATTCCAATTGTCCGTATTATCCTAATTCGTAAAAAAAATGGAACTATTTTTGAAACGTTCTATTTCCGGATACAGATGAAAAAAAAATCATTTTCACATAACTGAAAATCAAAATAACGCATCCGAATGCACACACTTTTTCCAAATTAAGAATTTTCCTCTTTATCCTCCCTTTTTCTTTTGCTATATATGAGTAATGAGTTGGACTATGTAGAAATTTTCACGTTCTTTGGGCCCGAAATCAGATTATTGGAACCCATTGGGACACGACATCAAAACATAAACGAATTGGACTTTGTACTAAATTGGACAGTCATCGGTTGCAGCCCATGATATATTAGGGAGTTCAACCGAAAGGTCCGGCATTCGATGGGATGCCCACGTCTCAAACTAAAAGAGAGAAATAATTGTTCGTACTTTTACAACATTATCAAGAAATAGGCACGTGATAAGTTATATATTATATATGAAATGGCCTATGTATTTATTTGATAAGCTTGCCAAGAAAATATATAAAGAGAACATTGTGAATAAGTCCTAGATTTATTTATCCATATATTGTTTCTGACGGTTTTGACGCGTAATTAACAAGTAATTACGTGTTAAACTCGTTTAATTAACAAACTAATTCGTTAATAATAAATTACTTACTTGTTAAAGCAAGAGGTCCACAGGCTCGGGCCCATAATTTCTTCGTGCTAGTCGAATTACGATCACGATTTAACAGATTCGTAATTGATTTTCACGAGATTTCCTTTATAGAAAATCGGATCAAAATTTAGGAACTAATCCAGAATTTTTCCTTTCCTATTGAGTGGTTGTGGGCAAAGTTACAGATTGGTCCAGCCGGATTTTCCCTTTTATAGGGAAATCCGGACAACCAAAATGCGCCACGTGGCACACCACGCGGCGCCACGTGGAGTGCCACGTGGCACTCCGGCCAGCATGTCCGCCACGTGGCACTCCGGACCGCATGTTCATCACGTGGCACTTCATACCGCATGTCCGCCGCGTGCCACGTGGGCTGCCACATATGACGTCAGCGCCACACGATGCTGACGTGGCGCTTGCGTGGCTTTGGGTCGGTCAACGCAGGTTGACCGGCCCATCCAACCCAACTTATGGGCTAAATGGGCCCGGGCCCATTTAGGCACAATAATAATTGCCTAATGGGCCCAAGGTCCAACATCTCCCACTCAATTATTATTGACCTTGATCAACAGTTATCAGATTTCTTTAAAGGATTTCGTGCGACCAGCACACGTCGAGTTTGTTAAGCCAAATTCAAGAGCACAGACACTCAGGCTACTTGAATAGTAGCATCTCGACTACCTTCTTGTATGCTATTACCCCAGGACTCATGTCACATTCCATTGTTCACATCAGTGATTTCAAACAATTATATTCGGGTTCACTATTGTACTTTTCAATACAATTGGTGCACCTGAACCACGAAACTCGGAATGTGATGAACATAGTTCCTTCTCCCTTAACTATATTCCTTTCATAATGATACAACCTGCTTTTCTGGTCAGCCCTGCCAGGTCGAATCGCTATGTCATAACCTTTTCATGAACTTTCCAAGCTAGCAGCACTGGATCATACTTCCAGAATACGTTTAGGATCTTAAGGGTAGGTTTCGGGAACCACTGTTCTCGAAAATTGGTCTCACACCAGGGATTGTGAAATCACTCAACATTTTCATCCCATCCAGTGGTCGAGTAGCACACATGAAACTGATCACGTGTTACGATGTACTTTCCTTTTTAAAGGAACACATGTCATTTAACACCATACTAGAGTCTCAGCCTTAGCTTAACTCTAGACTAATAGGACAGACAGTATGATAAGTTCCACTTATATCTTATCATATGGATTGTAGAAAATCCAAATGCAGCAACTTATTCCTGCATCCCATAAGAAAACTTGCTCTTGAGCAAGACGGTATTCCGTCATAGGACATGCACTTATGTATATCCAATAACTGCCTCATCTCATCTAGGAATCAACTTCTTGACTCCCACTGAGGTAAACACCCGTGTGAGTGGGCTACTTCTCTGTCCGACATGTTTCACATTTAACTCATATTGCCAAATAAAAATCCTTTATTCCAACTAATTGGATTACAAATGAAACCATCGTAAACCCAATGACTTAACATGTTTCTCGAACACTTCTCGAGGTAATGCTTTAGTCATTGGATCTGCGGCCATATCTCGTGTAGATATGTGTTTCATACACAGTTCTTTATATTTTATTAAATTTCTCACAAAGTAAAATTTAATATCTATATGCTTAGCCCTGCTATGGAATCTAGGATCCTTAGCATATGCTATAGCTGCCTGGTTGTCGCAGAATAGACTCACAGGCTCCGTCGAGTTGATCAGGGAGAGATGGCTTAAGAATCTCTTCAACCATACCGCTTCTTGTGCAGCATGAGCTGAAGCTACATATTCTGCTTCCATTGTTGACAGGGATACACATGTTTGCTTCTTACTGCTCCATGAGACAGCACCCCCGTTCAACAAGAAAATGAATCAAGATGTAGACTTTTTCTTATCCACACCACCTCCCCAATCAGCATCAGTATAGCCACTCATTATCAGGTCATGACCTTGATAGCACAAGGAGTATTCTGCAGTAGTATTCAAATATTTCAAAATCCCTTTGACAGCCTTCCAGTGAGCACTGCCTGGATCAGACTGATATCTGCTTGCTATTCTAACAGCATAGCAAATGTCAGGTCTAGTACACAACATTGCGTATATCAGGCATCCAACTGCATTGGCATAAGGAATTTTCTCCATGTCCCTACGTTATTTAGCTGTTTTTGGGCACATGTCCTTACACAAATTATGATCTTTAACCAATGGGACATACTTTGGGTTACTGTGATCACAATTGAAACGTTCTACTACTTTGCGAATATATGTCTCTAGTGAAAGAGACACTATTCTTTTTGAACGATTCCTCAAAATTTTAACTCCGAGTATGTAATCTGCTTCACCCATGTCTTTCATTTCAAAGTTGGAAGATAACCAATCTTTGATTTTGACAAGAAATTCCATGTCATTTCCAGCTAAAACTATGTCATCAATATACAAAGTGATGATAACAAATTTCTTTTCTGATCGCTTAACATACACACAGTGATCTTCGTCTATCATTATAAAATCATGCTGCATGATCATATTATGAAAGCGAATATACCACTGTCTAGACGACTGCTTAAGGCCATAAATTGATCTATTCAATTTGCAAACTTTGTGTTCGTAGCCTTTTTGAATGTAGCCCTCAGGCTGAATCATATAGATTTCTTCATCCAGTTCTCCGTGGAGAAAAGCAGTCTTTACATCCATTTGATGTAATTCTAGATTCATGTTAGCAACCATAGCTAAAATGACCCTAATTGACGTAAATCTAACAACATGTGTAAAAGTCTCCTCATAGTCTATCCCAGCCTGTTGTTTAAATCCTTGGGCAACCAAACGCGCTTTGAATCTTTCGATACTGCCATCTGCATTGTGCTTGATTTTGAGAATCTACTTATTCCCAATTGCCCTACGCCCCTTAGGTAGGTCAACCAGATCCCAAACCTGGTTTTTGATCATAGAAGACATTTCTTCATCCATTGCATTCATCCATTCATCACGTTTTGGAGATGACAATGCTCCAGATACATTTTTAGGTTCATCTTCATCCTGCAGGATGGCCAGAAGAATTTCACTTGGACCACCAAATTTATTTAGTGATACCAAGAATGCATTAGCCTCGCCTTCGATGTCAAATCTTCGATGTCAAATCGTCGGCGTGGTATGCTTGTTCTGCTAGACCTTCGGTATTCCCAGTTTTGATAAACATCTCTCATATATTCATCATATCCAGGAATCGCTCTCCCACTGGGTGGAAATACCGTACTCCCACTGGAATAAGGAATTACCTCCCTTTCAAGACTCAGATCACGACCTTCCGGATCATTTTGAGTTGGAAAATCTCTATCTTCCTCCTCAATTCTCCCACTCGGAAGAAGTGATCCAGATGATTCTGGTTCATTTGTCTCATAAAGGGTAAGGTCACTACTAACCTCTCCCAACTTCGGAAATTCATTCTCAAAAAATGTGACATCACGTGATTCAAATTCTGTTACATGTCCATTGTCCAGTTCACCCACGAACACGTACCCTTTAGATACCTCTGGGTATCTTATAAAGATACTTTTTCTACCTCTCGGTCCTAATTTACCGAAAGTACTTGAGGTAGAATGGACATAAGATGCACACCCCCATGGCTTAAAATAGGATAAATCGGGCTTCCGATCTGTCCACATTTCGTAAGGAGTGGCTGTAACAGACTTAGAGGGAACACGATTGAGAATGTATGCGGCAGTCAGGAGCGCATCTCCATAGTATGATATAGGCAAACTTGCCTCTGCCATCATCGATCTAACCATGTCAAGAAGAGTTATATTTCTTCTTTCAGCAACCCCATTTTGCTGGGGTGTATAGGGAATAGACAGCTGATGTTCAATCCCTTTTTCAATGCATAGAGCTTTGAATTCATCAAAAAGATATTCACGGCCACGATCAGTTCGTAAAGCCTTTATCTTTCTTTCCTTCTGATTCTCAACAAAACTCATGTACGTCATAAAGCAGTTTAAGGCTTCAGACTTGTGAGAAATCAGGTATATCAGACCATATCTAGTATAGTCGTCAATAAAGGTGATGAAGTAATATGCTCCATGCCTTGCCCTCACGTTCATTGGACCACATATGTCAGAATGGACTAATTGTAGTAGAAATTTGGCTCTAGCCCCAGTACCGAAAGGTTTCCTAGTGCTTTTCCCTTCTAGACAGGATACGCATCTGGGTAATATAGATTTCTTTATATTTCCCAACAGTCCTGCCTTAGCCAGACGGTTTAAACGATCCTGACCAATATGGCCAAGTCTAGAATGCCATAGTTTAATATCCTCTGATGAGTTTGAACTAGTGACAAAGGAAAAACTTTCACAAGGATCAATATCCAGAATCAAAAAACCTTCCGATATATATCCAAGGCCAAAATAGGCATCATCCAAAAATAATCTAACGGTGTCGTTCTCAAATGACAACCGAAAACCTAAAGACATTAAGGCCGAAACTGAGATCAGGTTCCTTAGTATATCTGGAGCAAACAACACGTCATGTAAAAGAAGAGCACGACCACCACGAAGGTGTAATCTACAAGTGACCAAGCCTTTTACATCCACGCACGAGTTGTTACCAACAAAAATAGTTTTTGCTCCAGCCGGCAACCACCTGTACTCAATGAACGAACAACGGTCTCTAGCTATGTAGTCTGTCGCTCCTGAATCAATCACCCACATAGAATGTGATTCAGTTAGAAGGGTACAAGAGGATACATATAACTTACTCACACTTGAGTTTAGATGTACCTGCTTAGGCATCTTGCAATCTTTTGCAAAGTGTTCCTTCTGTTGACAGTTAAAATATTTCACTTTTGAAATGTTAAACCGCTTGTTCTTTTTAACCTTGGAGCCATCCAACTTGGATCCACGATTTTCAGCCTTTGGAGTTTGTTTACACTTACCCTTTCCTTTACCTTTATTTTTCCCACCACTCCCAGTCGAACAAATCGAATGGGCTTCAGGGTGGGATTTCATAGCTAGGAGGCGATCTTCCTCCAGCTCAAGGTGTCTGGAAACATCATCAAATGTTACCAAATGATCGGAATAGGTAAGATTCATCTTCATCTGTTCCCAACTTGGTGGTAGAGAACAAATGACGGCTTGAATCTGCTGCTCGTTGCTGAGTATGTGACCAGCCTCTGCCAGTTCACTGATCATATTGGACATCACTCTCAAGTGTTTCCTCATGGGAACCTCCGGACGCTTTTTAAAGGTTTCAAACCTTGTGGTCAAAGCACGCAGCTTCGACACTGAAAGCTTTCCGAATTTTAGTTTGAGAGCATCCCATAACTCTTTCGCGTTGTCATGCACGCGAACTTGTCTGGTGATATCATCCATCATTGAACTCAACAAGATCAATCGAGCAGTAGTATTTTTTCTCTTCCAAATAACATAAGCGTCCTTATCTCGCTTATGTTGAGCAGTTGTGCCTTCTTCAGGCTCATCCATTATGACATGTATGTGCTCCAGAACCTCTTGTTCCTCAAGCACATATTGGATTTTCATACTCCAATTGTCATAGTTTTCACCGTTGAGTTTTAACTCACGGTTTAGCTCAGCTATGATGGATCTAGAAGCGACTAACATCTCTATAGGGATTTTTAATATGAGAACATATTAGAAATTTGATTTGGCAATATGATTCAATTTACTAATCACTCATAACTTTTAACGATATGAAGTTCTTGATTAATCTCAAAATCGAAGTGGGTCGCGGGCATGCTTCCCCTCACCATTCAAGTATTAATCTTAAACTTCAACCGTTTAAAGTTCATCGATAGTAAATTCAAGTGGAAGCAATTAAACAAACATCTTTATTTAATTACATGTTTGACACATGCATTTGTACATTCTGAGTATGCTCACACATGCACAAGAAACTCAGATAAGGTCTCAACCTATTGTACAAAAATTCTCCAAAAACAACATATGTACATGGGGACAGTTAAACATAACATGTAATTACACAGGGATCGGATGTGCAGGCGATCCGGTAGGAGAATCCAGATACATATCTGGATCCTGGTCCGAAGACGATCCTGTGGGGACCGGATGCGAGGACGATCCGGCGAGAAGTTCCAAGGTACTTGCCGGAACTGGAATTGAATCCATGATCCAGATGATCAGGAGCGGAGGAAAACTGTAATGGTATTCCTTAGCGAGGTAGCGGTTCAAGATCAAACCGCTTTGCAGCTCCAGAACAGGAGAAGGTATCATGCTTGACACCACTCTGAGAAAACCCTCTTCTCAAGATAGTGGATCAAACCATAGAGAGCATCTCTATGGGTATTGAACTCGGGTGCCGAGAAGACACACATATCTTCTCGAATTTTCATCGTGACCGGGAGGTCTCGAAACATAGAGGGCCAGTCCTCTCCATGATCGTAACCTCCGGCCCAGATGCACTCCTGTATCGCCCGGTGAACAGCCTCAATGTGCTCGACGATGACATACATGTCATTCTTAGGCACACGCAACGGTAAACGGCGCTTCAGAATCTTCTGTCGAAGTTCTGTTGCACAGAAGTTCAGATACCTTCCTCCAGTAGCCATCAAATCTTGCAACAATTGCAATTCAATTTTGGGTTAATACTTATATTTTCCCAAAATAGGATTGAAAAACTTATTTTCCAATCTGTTGATGATCATACTATGGATCAATTTATGTGATTTTAGTTTAACTTTTACATATCTCGGAACTCGTTCCAAAATATTTTTGAGTTTATTAAAATTATATTTTAATAAACCTAATTGACAAAAATTTCTCAAAATTATTATCAATTTATTGGATTTTAATTGAATAAAAATTGATTTTATCAAATTAATTGAGAAAAAACCCAATATTTAAGTCCAATTTTGACTTAAAATTGACCGTAAATCGGGTTGGGTCGAACCAAAAAACTAGGCCAATCCGTCCGATTTTTGATTTTCTTGACCCGGGTATAAATATTTTCGGGAAAAATCGTGAAATTAAGATTTTGCCCCTCGCATATTTCCCCTTTCTCTTTCTCTCTCCCCGACCGCGAAGGCGAAATCGCCACCGCATCGCCCACCTACGACCGCCGCGTAACGGCGTCGAATCAATGGCCGAGACCGGTCGCAATCGATTCGTCTCGGCCTCGCGAGCACGGCCGTATCAGCCTCGCGGGCCGTCGTCCAGCCGTTCTCCGTCGCGGTCGTCTTCTCCGTTCCGCGCCTCTCCGTCGTCGTCATCCTCGATCTCGCGATTCCGGCGACGTCGATCCACAAATGTGGTATCCGGACGTCGGGGAGAAGCCGGAGAATCGACTATCGTCGATCTACGGCGTCAAAATCGTCGGATTTTCGAGGAAATCGACGGAATTCGATTTCGGGCGAAATCGCCCAATTAGGGTTTATTTTCGATTTGGGGATTTTTGGGAAAATTTCCAATAAATCCCCAAGTTTTTCGAAAATTGCACCGAAGTCCATGACACGCAGGTGCCACGTAAGCGGTCAAATTTCAGATTGATACCTTAAGGTTTCGCGCGTGCGCAAATTTTGCCTGCGTATTTAGGCAAAATTTAATTTAGTCCCGCTGGTTCTAAATTAATTACATTAAAGTCCAACAGATTATGATTTTCCATAAAATCATGATTAATACGATTTTTAACTCAATAAATCACATATCTACTTGAATTAAAACATCATATCATCATCAAAACATGGTTTCAACCATGCTCTGATACCAATTGACGGTTTTGACGCGTAATTAACAAGTAATTACATGTTAAACCCGTTTAATTAACAAACTAATTCGTTAATAATAAATCACTTACTTGTTGAAGCAAGAGGTCCACAGGCTCGGGCTCACAATTTCTTCGTGCTAGTCGAATTACGATCACGATTTAACGGATTCGTAATTGATTTTCACGAGATTTCCTCTATAGAAAATCTGATCAAAATTTAATCCAGAATTTTTTCTTTCTTATTGAGTGGTTGTGGGCAAAGTTACAGATTGGTCCAGCCGGATTTTCCCTTTTATAGGGAAATCTGGACAACCAAAATGCGCCACGTGGCGTGTCACGTGGCGCTCCGGCCCGCATGTCCGCCACGTGGCAGTCTGTACCGCATGTCCGCCGCGTGGCACTTCATGCCGCATGTCCGCCACGTGGCGCGCCACGTGGGCTACCACATATGACGCCAGTGCCACATCACGCTGACGTGGCACTTGCGTGGCTTCGGGCCGGTCAACGCGGGTTGACCGGCCCATCCAACCTAACTTATGGGCCAAATGGGCCCGGGCCCATTTAGGCACAATAATAATTGCCTAATGGGCCCAAGGTCCAACAGTTTCGAATTTGTTCGTGTTTTATTCTCTTTTCTTCTTTTTTTTTATCGAAAATAAGATTTTCGAAGAGACAGGCTTTTAGTCAATATAACCTTATGAAATCATATAGGAAATGGATATTAGAACATAGAAACTACCTATTCATGCACAAACAACATAAGTAGGAATCACATACTCAACCTACTACACAGCATTTGGAATTTAATTACTTGCAATGATGCCAAAAGTATGAAGAAATTACTACAAGGTGAGTAAGATGACAACGAATTCTACCCAGTTTCTCGGAGGTTTGAGGATCAATTCTCACATTTTGCGAAAATAGCAAAACTTTATTTGCGAGGAGAACAAAGTCCAATGCCGTCTAGAACTTTGGGATTTAGGCCAACCTGCCTAAATTTTTTTTCACCAAAAAAAGTACAAAGAAGCTAAAAAATGGTAGTTAAATCACTAATTACTAGTTAGCTTGATAAAAAAGATTCAGATGTGGCAGATCTATATGTGCACAAAATTGTATGCACTCGTGCATGTGCGCGAACACGTACGAGCATACTCGAGCTTGTGCATCTTTGCGCACACATGTATGGTGCATAGGGCTTGCGTATGTGCATGCATGAGCGTGTGCGTTTTTGTGCAACATGTGTGGCGCAAGTATATAGTGTGTGTGCGCGTGTGTCCCATGTACACGAGCATTTGTGTGCCATACTCATCTACACATTTCAATAAACTTTTTAGGGTATATTTTCCAACTTTTTTAATAAACTTGACGCATTTGAAATCTAGAATCTCCGCACTAAAGATTTAACGTTAAACAAGTAAATTATTTGTTTTTTAATGGAACAAATAATTTATTTGCGGTGGCCAGCTTATTTGATCCTCCAGATATGGTCAGTTAGGAAGTTCTATTCACATTGGGGTTTTGACTTCTAGCAGAGTTTTAAATTAATTTAGGTCGCTTCGGGGAAGCCTAAACACCAATATTTGGCAGAGACGTCTTTTTTTTCTTTGCAGATAATTGCATCACCATGTAACTTTAATTAATAGAAAATAGGTTGACGTCTGAATTTAAAAATCGATGCATTATTGGGTCGTGTATTAAGCGAATAGGTACTATTAGATAAAACAAATAGTTGACAACGTATATTAAAGTCTAGCTGGCAAACAGCGATGGGTATTCAGATGTATACGATATTCGTATTCGAACTTTTTAACTATTTAAATTATTCAAAATATAAATTTTGATATACATATAAGAACTTTCAGCAATTTGAATTTCTGTATTAAATTTTTTATACGTATTCGGATAGTGACAAAATGTAAGATAGCACTGAAAACGTTTGGAAAACTATTTTATCCTCGTGCCAATTATTAATTATAATTTGTTAACTACTTACTTTTCCAACTCCTGCTTTAATAAGGAACAATACCAAAGGCGCAGCTAATTTCCTAGTAGAATGCTGTAACGGCGCCATGTAAACATATTTAGTCCGACGTCCAATTATCATTGACCTAACTTTTATTCTTAAGCCAAATAAAAGTTGGTCAAACTTATAATATCACAGTTCGGAACTACCGGTTACAAGATTCTTAAAAGTGAATCTTATTTGAAATCTTGAAATAAGATTTCGAGATAGTTTCTGAGACCTATAATTACCGTTCCAAAATCTCTAGTTACAAGATGCTATTTTTTTAATTTTTTACGTTCTGAGTTTATAATAGCAATTCGTCAATAAGACCACATTTTTTTTAAAAAGGATAAATTATCCTCAGATCCCTGATTTATAATTTTATTACTCGCAGGTCCTTGATTTTCAAAAATAGTGTACGAGGTCCTTGCTTTTTAAGAAAATATTGGTCTGAGGTCTCTAGTCACCGGATCAGAGATTTTCTCCGAAGATTTTTAAGAAGACCGATCCGATGACTAGGGACATCAGACCAATATTTTCATAAAAGCAGAGACCTCATACGCTATTTTCGAAAGTTAGGGACCTGCGAGTAATAAAACTATAAACTACAGACTTGAGGGTAATTTGTCTTTTTTAAAATACTGGTTTGAACATTAATCAACCAAGATTTGGGTGGCTGGTCAGGATTACGTTACGAGATCGGATTGAGTGGGGACTACATAAATTTTATCCGTAGGTGGGGACTGAATTTTAAACCACCAGATTTGATTTTAAAAGAATATCTATAAATCCAAGGGTCATTAACCTATAGAGGACATTTTTGACATTTTACTCGAGAAAGGTACCAACTAGTGCTCCACATAAATTCATTACGGTTTCTTCCTCTGCCAAATTTTCTAAAAAAAACTTAGCCTCCAACACCATCTCCTCTCCATTCCCGAGTGCTCACCTTCCCCTCTGTGACGACCACCGATCCCACCATTCAGGGCTCGCCTTGGAGATTACCTCTGAGCCATCAAGAATCCAAGCTTCGTCCCGATTTAGGTGAGAGATTTATTTCAATTTTTTACAGAGTATGGTTTGGATTGTTGAGATCTTTTAGGTATTTAGGGTTCTTTCTCTTTTCCTTTACAGACCCAGTACAGAGTTGGAGGCCGCCACGAGCTCATCCCCCTCCCTCGCTCTCTCTATCACCCACCTCTCAATTGACCTAAATCTACCTCCTTTCTCTCTCCACTGTTTACTCTCTTCTCGTTGTTGTACTTCCTTCCATATTACCTTATCCTTGGGGCCTTCCATTATGACATCCTCATCACCGGAACTTCATCCAGGATCGAAGAGGTACCAATATCAGTCATTGCATAAATTCGGAAAACCCTCTAAGCCTGTAGTGTAGGGTACTTTGTAATTGATTGCTCTAATAAAGACCTGCCCTTTTTCATTAGTGTAATCTCAAATCTCATTGCTTTGTGTTTTTAATGTTTAAATTCAAAATTGATTTTGCATATTGGTATTTTTGTATTAATATATATCTATAGAGATATTGGTATTTTTATATTGATACAATGGTATTTTTTTATATTGGTATATTTTATGTAGTGATAATGGTATATTTTTGTAGTGATATTTGGTATATATTATATTTTGTAGTTCAATTATTGGATCGTGTAATAGGCTCCGGCGATTTGATATTTCTAATTGACAATGGAAGAACTCCTGCATTGCATTTTTCTGTTCCTGAAGTACTTCATTTTTTGATACACATTGTTCTTTGGGTACATTGTTGCCCTGCTACTTATTTTTAGCGATGCAAGATTTTTTGTTTTAGTGGGATCATCCCAAATTGAAAGCTTGAATTGACCCGATCTGAGGCCAAACGAAGCAGTTTGAAGAAAGTTGTTTGCAGGTAAATGGGAGAACCTTATACGAGCCATCCTTGTTGCTTGACGAGCTTGATTGGTTAGAGACTCTTGAAGAGAAGAACAAAAATGGTGACAAGAACCTTGTACAAGACACTCTTAGTTCAGTCTTTTTTTTGTATTAGCAAAAATGGTGACAATAACTCTCTTGTTAATTACGACAGTATATTAGTTTTGAGATGTGTAGATATTGGTTTTTATATGTCGAGATATTAGTTTTGAGATGTGTTGATATTGATTTTCATGTGTTTCGATATTGGTTTTGTAAATGCGTTGATATTGGTTTTGAGCTGTAGAGATATTGATTTTCAGGTGTATTGATATCGGTTTTGAGATGTAGAGATATTAGTTTTCAAGTATTTTGATATTGATTTTGAGAACGAACAACTTGGCCAAATTGAAAAAAAACATGATGTCCATTTTAGCAGTAGACCGTTGCAACATTTCAAAACCAAGTTGATAAATAGCTTAGTGGTCAATCTTTTTCAACATCATTGAAACACCAATATCGAAACACCTAAAAATCAATATCATTGAAGCCGAAAAATAATATTACTGAAGACAAAATATTTCCAAATTTTAATTAATAATATGATGTCACATTTAGCAGTATACAGTTGCAATATTCAAGTTATAAATAGCTGAGTGGTCGATTTAAGTCAATGTCCAAACGATTTTGATCGAGTATTGTCTCCTGGTTCAACGCATCAGTACAACTGCTTTTCTGCTTCTGTTTCGTCTTCTGATGCTTTGACATTGATTTTTCACGACCAACCTCACAACTGCTTTTCAATCTCTTTTTTGACTTGTTTAGATTCTCGCGTTTCTTTATACATTTACCAAATGCTTTGACAATATGCTTCGATCAGAATAAGTGTTAAACCATTATCACTAACCAAAATGATATTCGTAGAAATTATATTCTACTGGTCGTTACAACAAAGGGTAAGCAAAAATATCGCTACAGTAAAAAATCAATATTACTAAAGAAAAAATCTAATATCTCATAAGATGAAAACCAATAACACAGAAACTGAAAACCAATATCTCCGAAACTGAAAACCAATATAACTGAACATACATACAAAATATCGATACATACTCAAACCAATATCACCACAATCGAAAATCAATATCACCACAATCGAAAATATATTCAAACCAATATCAATACATATTCAAACCAATATCACTGAAGATGGAAATCAATATCTCTGAAACTGAAGATGGAAACTAATATCACCGAAGCTGAAAACCAATATAGACGAAGCAGAAAACCAATATCAACGAAGATGAAAACCAATATCTCCTAAGCTGAAAACCAATATCACTGAAGATGAAAACCAATATCATGGAAGCTAAAAACCAAAATCAATACAGATTAAAACTAATATAACTGTAACGAAAAATCAATATCAATATAGCTTAAAACCAATATCACTGTAGCGAAGCTATAAACCACTATAGATAAGGCTGAAAACTAATATTAAAAAAGCTGAAACCAATATCACTAAAGGTACAAACCAATTTCAATGAAGGTAAAAACCAATATCAATTCAAGGTGAAAACCAATATCAATAAATCTGAAAACCAATTTCAATAAAGGTACAAACCAATATCACTGAAGCAACAAATAACTATAATTAAAGCTGGAAACTAATATTAATAAAGTTGAAAACTAATATCACTAAAGGTACAAACCAATATCAATTAAGCTGAAAACCGATATAACGACAGCCAAAAACTAAAGGTGCAAACAAATATCAGTTTACATACTAACCAATTCCAATAATGCTACAAACCAAAATTACTAACGCTACAAATCACTATAATTAAAGCTGGAAACTAATATTAATAAAGCTAAAAATCAAATTTAATAAAGGTACAAACCAATATCACTAAAGCTACAAATAACTATAATTAAAGCTGGAAACCAATATTAATAAAGCCGAAAACCAATATCACTAAAGGTACAAACCAATATCAATGCAGGTAAAAATCAATATCAATTCAGGTGTAAACCAATCTCAATAAAGCTCAAAACCAATAGCAGTACAGGCTAAAACTAATATTAATATAGTTCAAAACCAATAGCACTACAGGCTAAAACCAGTATCAATAAATCTGAAAACCAATAGCACTATAAGTAAAAACCAATATCAATAAAGCTGTAAACCAAATAAGATACACGTTGATCCCAATAGCCCTGCATCTTCTAACCAATAGCAATAGTCTGCTAAAATCCAATTTCGCTACACCTTGCATATTAAAACCCAATACGACTCAGACTTTAAAACCAAATATACAAAGGAAACAAATAATCACGATAAAGGGTAAAACCAATATCATCGCCGAAGAACCTTTAAACAAATACAACTCGGACTTTAAAAATCGAAGTTTGTCGAAGACGAAGAAGGTTTGGTAAAAAAAATTACACGTACCTTCAACAGAGAAGTATGTGTAGTTGAATTTACGTAGAATGCTAAAAATATTAGAATAATATCCCCACCTTTTTTTCCCTGTAACTTTTAAAGCCGTCCAATGGATTCTTTATTTTAGAAAATTTAGTTTATTGATAAAGTGGTGGTAGGGTTTTTGATATTGGTAAAGAGTCCTTCCTTACGGGAAGTTGAAGAGTCCTCCAAAATTATCCTTAAAGAGCTTATTAATACCTAGACTGCCACCGCATCTCTTTTAGTCCCCAAACTTGAGGACTAACCTTGTTCCCATCAAATCCTCTCCCTTAGGTTACTATCCAGACAAACTTCCAACTCATACTCTTAAGTATCTCCAAAACAAGTTGAATCTAGACAAGAACCAATTAAAGTATTCTCTTAGGTATTATTATTATACATGGGAAAGTGTCATAGGGGAAAATAATTGGCCAAATAAATGGTGAGATGATCATTAAAAAAAATAGTAAGATGATGACAAAGCGAAAGAGCAAGTACTTATTAGCATCCACTCAAGAGGAAGCCGTCTTTTACAAATGATTGGTCATTAGTACAAGTGAAAAAAAATGTTGTTTATATGTAATTATCAATTATATCAAGTATTATCGGATCTTATTTAAGTTGATTTTCTCAAAAAATTGTTCATTAAATTTGAATACTTCTTTAAATGGATATTTTTTTTGGATAAGTACCAAATATAAATTCTTACTAATTAAATCAATTCCGGACAAAAATCCCGATGTCGATGGAGGTTGATCAGGACCACAAATTGGCCCCGAAAAGCGATGGGGCAACTCTCCTTTACCTCCACCTGTTTTGTCTTTTGGCGCCACTCGAGAAGACAATTACAAAGTTCAAGAAGCCCAAAGAGCATAAATAAGTTTACTTGTTCATATTCAGCGATTTGATTATGATATTTAGGTAGCACCTAATATTAAATGAAAAAAATTGTCTCCAAGCGAGCTTATTAGACCAGTGTGGTCAATGAATTTCTGGTTGCAAGACTATATCCTTATTGACACAAAGATTGCCCCTCCAAGAAGCTTACGAGATCGTGTCTGCGGATTTTCATTTTCTTAATCCAAATTTAAGAGTAAGAATCCGATTTGGTACTCTATTCTAGACTTATTCCAGAATACCAAAGACAAAACTATTATATGTTAAAGAAGGTTATTGATTATCTCTCATAAAGAAAAAGCTATTACTTTTTCCGTATAGTTTTTTTTGGGAATAGGTGTAAGGAGAAAGTTATTACTTATTGATGGGCCAGGAAATTAAGTTAATTATGAATTACATAGATGGGTCATCCGATATGTAAAATGTTTGCAATAACCATTTAAAATTTATTTTGTTAATGAAACCGGAAGGATTAGTCTAGTGCATAAGAACTATAAGGATTAATTTTTCTCCTCGGAATGCATAGTATATAATTCTAAAAAAATATTTCAAAAAAAGGGTTGCGTAAAATATGAAGTAGATTCTTATCATTTTTTCTTCTTTAGCCTACCAAATTAGAATGTTCATGCGTCTTACATACGGATGTTAATTGAATCCGAACCATAAGAATTTATTCGAATCCAAATTCAACAGATCTAAGATTCGTTAATTTTAACCGAATCTTAATTCAAATGCTACAGGAATCACATTTTTAAAGAGGTTTTTCTTGCCCATACCAGTGTAAATACGCCCGTGGCACATCATTTTTCTCTCTCTTCATTTTCGTTAACATATCGAGTGAAACTCATCTTTGCCTCTCTCCGTAAAGACGACGTTGAATTGCCTGAACTTTTTCGCGATCTCTCCCATGAAGACGGTAGAAGATCATCACCCACTACTATTAGAAAAAAATTAACCATGATCAATGATTTATGAGTAAATTATTGAAAAAAATATTAAAAGAAATTGTACGAAAGTAAACTTATTTCTGTATTCTTTCTAGTACCTGCATATAGATAGTCCATACTAAATACTTTACTTTTTAAGCTTTGACCTTTAGAATCCCATCACCCACTATTAATAAGTCTTTCCCAACCCCAAGAAACCAAACACCTCCACCAAAACCCAAATTCTTGCATCTATATTCTCCTTCCAATTCCCCCTCAAAATCCCACCAGAAAGGGCTCCAAAGTGGGAGTTAGAAACCAAAATCCAAAGAAAATGTGGACGATCATCACCTTCTAGCTAACACCAAGAACCTGATGTCTCCAAAGAAGAAAGATTATACTTCCCAAGTTATGAAATTCATGCTCATAGCACCAGTAGCCATCACTCACGAAGGTCTCACGATCACCAAACAGAACTTCCACTTAGAAAAGCTCTCCTTCTGGTTTGGCCCTACCACCCGCCCTCCTCTCTCCTAAGTCGACCGACCCTTCTAATATAGTACTCATCTTCTCTTCCAAATCCTAAAGACCCAGAAAAGGATCAGAATTTTCCTTGCTTTCTTTCTTCTTTACTTGAAGTTTTCGACTTTTTGAAGCAACAATGGTGGCCTACTACTGCAACCCGAGCGACCCTTTACTCGGGCCGGGGTATTTCACCTCCATGGACGTGTTCCAAGGCCAAAGTTTGGTGCTTGATAGCGAGAAAGGGGAACTGGTTAAGGCACCTGCTAGAGTTGGGAAGAAGAGCGGAGGAGGACTAGCCGAGGCCAAGGCGCTGGCTGCTTTGAAGAACCATAGCGAGGCGGAGAGGAGGAGGAGGGAACGGATCAATGCCCATCTCGACACTCTTCGTGGTTTTGTCCCCTCCACTGACAAGGTTACTACTCCTTCCTAACCAGCTAATTTTCTCTCTGTTCTTGTTGGCAGAATTGTCTTTGATCAGTTTAGTTTTTGTTTCGGATAATTCGGGTTCGTGTTGCTCTCAGTTCATGTGGTGCTATAGGATAGATTTGGTTTGGCTTGACCCTTGGGTGGAAGGTGTTGTCTTTTTATCGAAACCGGTTGGTATCTAGACACCGATTAGACCGACACCAATAAATGAGATTGACCTGAATATCATTTTCCTTAAATTTACCATCTCAGATGGATAAAGCCACATTGCTTGCTGAAGTCATTAAACAAGTGAAAGAGCTGAAGAAGGCTGCTGTCCAAGCAAGTGAAGGGCTTCTAATGCCAATGGACGACGACGAAGTCCGAGTCGAACCATACAATCGCGGAGCAGAAGATGGAACTTTGTCATTCAAGGCTTCTGTCTGCTGCAATTACCGACCCGAGCTATTGTCAGACATAAGACAAGCCATTGATTCCCTTCAGCTGACAATGGTGAATGCAGAGGTATCAACATTGGGAGGCAGGGTGATGAGTGTTCTTTTCTTCAAATGCTGCAGAAGCAACGATGACTCCGAGGAGGCTTCGGATCTGCTTGCTTACTCAGTTAAGCAGGCATTGAGTTCTGTACTGGAGAAGGGATCTGCCTCACCAGAATACTCACCAAGTACAATAACACATCCAAGCAAGAGAAGGCGGATCTCGTTCTTCGAGTCCTCCAGCTCGTCTTCTTGAGCACCAAATCCAAGTTTGAACCGCGTAGGACACTTAAATGGTGACAAAACTTAACACTACTTCATTCACAAGGAATCAAACTCGAGAGTTTTAACACGGAAGGATCCTTCCTGATATATTGTAGACCTTATTGTATAACCTGCAGTCCTCTAAATTATAGATCAAAGAGTTTTCTGCTGCTGTCGCCCAGTATTAAAGAGAGGCTGGCATATTGTTTATATTGCAACACAAGTACTAGAAGTTTGTGAATCCCAAGCATTAAATATATGTTTACAATAGCAATATTTTTTTTTCACGATGTGAGGACCAACAATTTTTAAAATGAATAAATAATTTAAATTTGAACTGAATTATATGGAAAGTGATCAAATTTCTACAAGTTTCTCTTCAAAAAAAATTTTCTACAAGTTTATGAAATATATTCATTTTCTCTAAAAGGGAGAGGTATATATAACCAAAATAATTACGGCGGACGCTAAGAACCTAATAAAGGAGGCTCGTTAGGCGAAGCTTAACTTGTCTATGGTGCATTTTGAGTCGAATTTTTCTATCAATTACCTTGAAACTATTGGTTGGCCGATTTTCCAGGTTCAATTTCTCTATCATATTGTTCTATGTTAATGTGGTATGAAAATGTCAAATGGCAAAATACTAATTTTGGTTAGAACTTTGGCAAAAAAAATGTCAAATTCAGAAATATACATCATCAAAGTGAAAAAAAGTGAAACCACAATATACTTAAATTTTTATGTGTGAAACTAGAGATACTCAAATGAACTTAGCACTAAAAAATATATGGCAAATTATCCTCCGATCCTTGGTGTATGACTAAATGTCGAATGCAAACTTTACTGTTCACAATAATCAAATTTCGTCCCTCAAAATTGCAAATATTGAACTCTCACATCCCTATTGGGCCCACCACTGATGTCATCGGTCAATTTATTTTAGAAATGACAATTGAGCCACTACAAAGTTTAAGCACCGCGTCACATTGTTCTAGTCTATGTAATGTTAATGTGGTATGAAAATGTCAAATGGGAAAATACTAATTTTGGTTAGAAATTTTCAA
The DNA here is from genome assembly GCA_963995505.1 of Hypericum androsaemum. NCBI lineage: Eukaryota > Viridiplantae > Streptophyta > Magnoliopsida > Malpighiales > Hypericaceae > Hypericum > Hypericum androsaemum. The sequence continues at coordinate 9,162,667 of OZ023199.1, forward strand.
AAAAAAGTAAAATTTAGAAATTTTTTTTGAAAGGTAAATTAGACCATGTGAATGCCAGGGTTTGAATCCCGGACCTTCTAGATATTTATAACACCTTGTACCGTTGGGCTATAAGCCCTTTGGTAAATTGACATAAGACCACAAGATACTTACGTTATATGTGTGAAAAAAATAAAACCACAAGATACTTGCATTTTTATGTGTGAAACTACAAATACTTAAATGAACTTATCACTAAAAAATATAGGGCAAATTACCCTCCGTTCCTTGGTGTATGACCAAATGTCGAATGCGAATTTTACTGTTCACAATAATCAAATTTTATCCCTCAATTTTGCAAATATTGAACTCTCACGTCCCTATTGGGCCCACCAATAATGTCATCGGTCAATTTATTTTGGAAATGACAATAATACCCTTACAATAAAAAAATTCACCCAGGCTCCGTTCGACTCCTACGAACAGCCTCGACCCCTCCTCTGTGAACAACCTCAAGCCGTCTCTAAAAGTGCTGTCTTTCCAACATCGCCATCATCTCGTTACTCTATTTCCAATAAGACATCGTTCACGCTGGAGAGTAAATAGGCCCCAAACACCTCCCTCTCAAACTGGCGATGGCGGTGATCGTTGGATAGGCCGACGTTGGGCAGGTCAGAGGCAGCGGCCCATCCTTGAACGGTAAGGTCTTCTAAGTCAGTGCCTTTAAGCATGTTTCAGGGCTTGGTCTTCCTTTTCCATCTTCTACTTCTGATTCCCTTGCTAGGTGGGTGAGGAGAATTGGATGGTATGAGATTGAAAGGGGTGAATTAGGGTTTAGTGTTGTCGCATTAGAATGAGAATTTAGAGTGGAGTTTGTTCACGGAGGAGGGTCATAAGAGAACGATCGAGCTTTGAGCGCCACCAACAGCCTGGTTGTAGAGATGACATTATCGTAGAAGATGTCTGTGTATTGGCGAAGAAGACAACATGAGGGTGTACTTGTTGCCGGAGAAGAGAGAAGATTTATTTTTCTTTATTTTTTATTTAAATGTAAGAGTATACTAGACATTTTCATAATTAAAAAATAAAAACTGGCCGATGACGTAAGCAGTGAGCCAACTAGAACCTGAGAGTTCAATATTTACAAACTTGAAGGATGAAATTTGATTATTGTGAACAGTAAAATTGACATTCAATATTTGGTCATATACCGGGGATGGGAGGGTAAGTTGCCCAAAAATATAAGAAAAGTGAGACATCTCCCTGACATGGGGGAACGAATTGGGTCTTGACTTGGAAGCTCAGTCAAGTTTGTTTTGGAGAAAATTGAATGAGGCCCAATAAAATTTTTGCAGATCTTAAAGCCAATATTGAGGTAGGAGTAATCTTGTACTTTTACCTCCCTTCTTTCCCCTTTCAATCTCCTGCATCACTCCTCTCTCTCTCTCTCTCTCTCTCTCTCCCTCTTCTCTACATTGCCAAAACAGAACTTAGATGGCTCCGGCAGATGAGGCAGCTCTGTCGCTGTCCAACGACCTGCGATCCAATGACGTCACTGCTCGGTGCGCCATCTAACATTTCCAGATCCTCAATCCGGTAAGCTTCACCGTTGGAGCATCAATGCTCAACCAGAACACCAACGCTTCACTGTCAAAATCAGATCCCGTACGTCATCGACGCCTACGTCAAATGCTTCGCGTTGCAGCCAGATCTGAGCCGGAGCTCATGGTGGACACCAATTTTTCTGACTGCATCCGCGCCTGTGCCGGTTCTGGCCACTAGAGTTCCAGCCCCGACCAAGGCCAAAGCCGAAGCTACGTCAATTTTTGGCTGGTCCTCCGATTCTGATTACCTCAACTCTTTCGGCTGGTCCTCCGATGTGAATCCCAACTCGAGGAAGATGCAAAGGGTTCATGAAGACCCGGTTATGTCAAATGATATACTCGATTATGTCAAATTATATGTCGTGTTAAATAATTAATTTGATAATATTACTTGTTTTTTTCATATGAATTTAATCAAAAATATGTTCAAATAGTATACCCAGTTATGTCGAATGGTATACCCGATTATGTCAAATGGTATATCCGATTTTATCAAATGGTATTAAATAATTAATTTGATAATATTAATTATGATTTTTTAAGATGAATTTAATAAAAAATATGTTAAAATGGTATATCTGGTTATGCCAAATGGTATACCCGATTATGTCGAATAATATACCCGATTATCTGAAATTGGGTACTCGATTATGTCCAACTCATTATGATATACTAATTTTATAATATTTATAATAAAAATAAAAAAGTGACTGTAAAGCGCGTCAACCCCCCTCTTTCCAAAAAGTGTGTTAGCCCTATATTTTCGAAAAGCATGTCAGTCGTCCATTTTTTTCATGCGTGTCAGCGCTTTTTCTTGAAACCCACCCTTCCCCTTTGCTAAAATCGTTCTAGAATACCCCTCCCTAAAAATAAAAGAGGTGAGACGAGAGAGGGAGATTCAGCACCCACTTGGCGGAGAATTGGTGCCACGAGTCGTGGTGGATGGCCTTGGACTCGTCCGAGGAGTTGACTATCAAGGGGTGGTAGCTCGCGAAGCAGTCCCACTTGGACGACGACCTACTGCGCGGATCCACCACCACCACCTTGTTCGCACCGCAGTTCGACAGTGTCGTCAAGTCTTACGCCGCCGTCATCATCGCGGCTACGGATGGCACAGATGGCAGCGTCGGAGAGGGTGAAGATGACGAGGACGGGACCGCCTCCGATGGATTGTGCTTCATTTCCATCGTCGTTTCGGTTACAAACTATTCTCCCTATGGTTTTTGTTTTCCTGGTTCCAATTTCTTCCTTTTTGTTTTTTTAATTGATTTGGAGGGGCGATGTGTGGGTGAGTGAGATGGCAAGGGGAAGAAGGGGTTTGGCCTTGAGTGAGGGGGCGGCGTATGATAGTTAACATGTGCCTCCCTTATTTTTAGATTTTTAATTAGGGTTTAAAAATATATTTTTTCCATGTCATCACCATTAAGGATAAACGAATATGATGTGGCATTGATGTAGTGCTGACGTGTACATCCCGATTTGAAAAATTAACTCTGGTTAACAGTTTGTTACCAAAAGTGTCACTTTTCGAAATTTCTGTCACCTAAAAAGAAAATGCTAAACTACAAGATACTAAAGTAAAAATGTGCAAAACTACATAGTACTTTAATAATTTATTTTTGGTCACCGATCTATTTGTAAATCTGATTGACCCTGAATTTTTTTTGGTACCCTGGATTTTGGAATGTTAAAGTCCAAAATGCTAATTATTACTCGGGGCTGATCCATCCACGCACGACAAGGTATATTCTCCAGTTTCCTACTCCAAATCCAACTCCACGCCTTTGTCTGTCCCTTGTAAATAATGTTCCTTCTCCTCTAAAGCTGCCACGCAATTCCCTTCCTAAATTTTTTTTATTTTCCCCCTTCTTTTGTTCCTTCCCCTTGGGGGTCCCTTCCAATTCCTCCTCTCTTGTTCTAGGATCAACAACAGCTGCAATGGCCGGACACAAGGAGGATGAGACCGGCGGATCTCTGCTGCGATTCGCACCGTTTCAGAGCTGCGTTGACGAAGGTTTCTGGCACAAGTTGTCATCTTTGAAGCTGGACAAGCTCGGCGTCGATGATTCTCCGTTACCCATCACCGGTACCTCTCTTAAATTTACCCCCAAGAAGCTCAATTGGGTTCGTTTTCATGGTGGAGGATATAAAGATTGAAGCTTTATGGTTCTATGTTGGTTCTGCTTTGTTCTGGTTGATGGGTTTTTGTTGAAGTTGGGATCTTTAACTTGAATTGAGCTTAGTTTGGTCGGATATGGAGATAAGGAAGGTGGTTCCTTTGTGGGGTCTTTTCCCTTTTTGCAGGTTTCTATGCGCCTTGTTCGCATTCTCGGGTATCCAACAACTTGACCCTCCTCGCGGAATCTTTGTCTTCTGGAGAGGATGAGGATCCCTCCTCGTTCCGCGGGAACCGCAACAGGTGCTCTGCTCCGGGAACTCTGTATAACACTAATACCTTGGAGGCGTTCCATGCATTGGACAGGGAGAGCTTGCTCAAGCAAGAGGCACAAAAGGTATATCGAATTGTTTTTGTGCATCGTGTTTGGTAAATTTTGTTTGAGTTAAAGTTTAAGTTGGTTTCTTAATTGTTATCTTAGATTTGGGATGATATACGCTCCGGAAAGGCAGTGGAGGATAGTGCATTATTGTCAAGGTTCCTTGTGATCTCATTTTGCGACCTGAAAAAATGGAGCTTCAATTACTGGTTTGCTTTCCCTGCTCTGGTGCTTGATCCTCCTGCTGGGTTGATTGATCTGAAGCCTGCTTCACAGTGGTTCACCGTAGAAGAGGTGCCTGAGATGAAAATATCCTTGGTTTAGACTAGATCCTTACTTCTTTCCTTTATCTAACTAATGTGAAGGTGTATGCTACATGCAGGCAGAATCAGTTTCAGCTGCTTGTAATGCCTGGCGTAGCTCTGTGTCAACCACAGGTAAGCTATTCCCCTTCCTTCGGTTAATGAACTCTCCTTCATTCTTTTCATTTGGTTTCTTCAAGTTTCTAATTAGTTTGCTTGCCACAGATGTGCCCTACTTCTTGGTCAGTATTGCTTCCAACTCACAAGCCAGTGTTCTCCATCTAAAGGAGTGGGAGTCTTGCCAGGGTGATGGCCAAAAGGTTTGTTTGCTCTTCCCGCCGTTTCAGAAGTAAATAACTGTTGTCAATAGATATAGGAAGGCGAACTTGTTGGCGATGAACTGTTGAGGTACTTTTTTTTACTACATAATCTTGTCTTGGCAGGTGCTCTTTGGTTTTTATGATCCATGTCATCTTCCTAATAATCCGGGGTGGCCTCTTCGAAACTTTCTTGCCTTAGTTTCTTCAAGATGGAATCTCAAGAATGTACGGTTTCTATGCTATAGAGAGAGCCGCGGTTTTCCTGATATTGGGCTGTCTCTTGTGGGTGAAGTCTTGATTAACGTTTCACAAGGTAGACCGGCAAGAATTGGGTAACACTCTTTTCTGGATACCGTTGGTGTCTCCTTCACCTTGAATTCCCGACACCAAATCCCTGACTTTATGGTGTTATTTATCCAGATTGGAAAGATAAACAGAGTGTGCCTCATGCAGTTGGATGGGAACTCAACAAAGGTAGATCTGTGCCCAGATCTATAAACCTAGCTAAATCTATGGACCCAATCAGGTACGTTATTTATTCCAGTTTTTATTACTTTCTTTTGAGAGTATGTTTCATCTTATTGCTAGAGAAGGAAATATGTCGCTTATTGAAGCATTTTGTATTTTTCAAGGTTAGCTGAATCTGCAGCCGACTTAAATTTAAAATTGATGAGGTGGCGTGCGATGCCATCGCTTAACTTAGACAAGTTATCTTCTATGAAATGCCTTCTGTTGGGAGCTGGTACACTAGGTTGCCAGGTTGCACGGATGCTAATGGTTAGTATTTCAAAGCATTTATTCTTCAGGTTGTGATTTCAGAGTCTGTGCTCGTAATTCTTAAAGAATATTTTGTGTTTGCAGTCTTGGGGTGTCCGTAAAATCACACTAGTTGACAATGGCAGGGTGGCTATGTCTAATCCGCTGAGACAATCGCTATACACACTGGATGACTGCCTTAACGGTGGTCAATTTAAGGCTCTGGCTGCAGTTCAAAGCCTGAAGAGAATATTTCCATCCGTGGTACATGCCTTTAATTTCTGCCTATAGATATGATATTGGAGGTGCTAACTCTCCTTATATGATATAAATTATGGATTACACTTAAAATTACAAAAAAATTGAAGAAAATCTATTGAAAAAAATAAGGTAAGTTTAGGTCGAATACCGGTGCAGAGTGCCAAGAACCGGTGCGAATTTTTTGAAATCTGTGCAAAGTCTTTAGAACCGTCATGAAGTTTACAGAAGTTATAATTAAACTTATAAACAGTAAAAAAGTTCCTTAAATTGTGTAACTGTATGTCATGTAAGGAAAGAAGTTGCCGTTATCAGGATCAACGAGTGTCCTTGTAATGGCTATAGCTCGTGCATGTTTCTTTCTTTTATCCAGGAGGCGGAAGGCGTTGTAATGGCTATACCAATGCCGGGGCATCCTGTAACGAGACAAGAGGAGGAAAGTGTTGTCAATGATTGTACGCGTCTGCAATGCTTAGTGGATTCTCATGATGCAGTTTTCTTGCTGACTGATACTAGAGAAAGCCGGTGGCTACCAACACTTTTTTGTGCAAATGCCGACAAGGTTTCATCTTTAATCTTTCTTCTGATTCAATGTAGCAAGAGGAGAATTATTATCCTTACTCCAAATAATCCCAATTTTTTATCTGCTTCTTTCTTCTTGGACAGATCACCATAACTGCAGCTCTGGGATTCGATAGCTTCTTGGTAATGCGGCATGGACCTGGTCCACTCAGCTCTACGAATGACTTAAAAGCTGATAAACCCGATTCCTTGTCTGCTGCTATCTCGAATGTCACTTTAGCTGAAAGAGGACAGAGATTGGGCTGTTACTTCTGCAACGATGTGGTCGCACCGACTGATGTAAATTCAATAATCCAAACCCATCTGGCATTTTTTCTGCTTTTGCCAATAGGCTTTTTCTGCAGCGAGTTCTTTTCTCTTTGCAGTCTACTGCCAATCGTACTCTGGACCAGCAATGCACAGTTACACGTCCCGGACTGGCTCCAATAGCTTCTTCGTTTGCTGTTGAACTTTTTATCAACGTCTTGCACCATCCTCGGGGGTAAGTCTATTCTGAAAACCTTTAAACTGTTTTAACCAAGTACTTTTTACTACTTTGTAAAGGATTCATCTTTTAACTTACGTTGTTTATGCTCATTATTGTTCTTTCCTTTATATGATGTAACCTCGTGGATTCCTCCCCATGCCTGCAGAATTTACGCTGAAGGCGAGATTTCAAATGCCGTTAATGGTGGAACCGATGAGCAACCTCTCGGTATACTACCCCATCAAATTCGAGGATCTCTTTATCAATTTTCACAGATGACGCTGGTGGGCCACTCATCCACTAGTTGCACTGCCTGTTGTTCCACGGTAAGTTTTGGTTAATGCACTTTTTTCCGTCTTTCCATTTGCTTGCTGAATATTTTTTCGAGGGGTTGAATATGTTGGACGTATAACCAAATTAAAACGTGATTGAGATCGAAATGGGTTCGATGGTCAGCTTGAGGAACAATCTCGAAGAGGAGAAAATAGAAGATTTAGGTGAGGATTCAAAAGAGATGGGAGTAGATTAAGGAAGAGAACAATTAGAAGTTGCATCTATGTATTCTCAGTGCGAAAGCTTCAAATATGAAGCATAAGGTGCCCACATATAGGTAGTTCCAAGTGAAGGCCTAATCCCGATTAAACTCTTTAAGTCTATTAAACTGGTTACGCCATTCGCTCTGTTAGTCAAATTGGCACATGAGATGTAGAGACGGCACGATCTTGTAGAATTCGGGCAGAATCACAATCACTTCTCAGAGTAAACTAAGGCTTCGTTTGTCGATGGAGCCTAAATTGTTTGTTCTTGTTTGTGACATGCCCTTCTCTCTGCATCGTTTCGGCTTGCAAGCACAGTATCTAACGAAATGGGGCTAACGCAGGTGGTGTCCGAGTACCGGAAAAGAGGGATGGAATTCCTTCTACAAGCGATCAACCACCCTACCTACCTGGAAGACCTCACAGGACTAACAGAGCTAAAGAATGCCGCCAACTCGTTCGAAGTGGACTGGGAAAACGACGTGGACGACAACGACGACGATTGCGTCGAAATATAACCGCCTCTTCTGCAGTTGCAGATCTCTAACTTGCAGATATTGTGTTAACTGTATACATGGAAGATTAATAGATCAATCATGAGTACATTTAATTATCCATTGTGAGCTAGGATAAAGCAAAAACTACGTGGGAACTAACTCTTCCTAATGCAAGTTTAATTACTTTGTTATAATTATTGGTAATGGCAATTAAATTACTTTGTTGCAGTTGCACAGTAGAGTAAAACGAGTGTTAAAATTGTTTCTTCTTTTCTACTCCAACCTTAACCAAGATCTAATGGACCAAACAAATATTAATCAATTCAGTTAAGATAAGAGTCAAAGTTGAGATATATTGATTCGCAGATCCTATACGCGACTTGTTGAAATTGAATTGGTTTTTTTTTTCAAAATATTTTCTTAATTAAAATTTTATTTGGTTTTTGATATTTAATCTTTGCATAATTAAATTAAAGCGTTTTTCTTTTCGTTAGATCTAATAATGAAAAAATGATTTTACCGTCTCTTTTCTTACGCATTTTCCCATAGCTTTCCTTCCTCTTAGTCTTTCCGCCCTGCCAAAAACACCATACGTCCGTATCCGATAGTACATTACAAGAGCGCAGCGAGTGATAAAAATTGCATAATAAAAAATTGCTCCAATTAAGTTTGGCCAGCCACCAATTATCTAAAAAAAATTGGCCAATAAAAATAAATGTATTAGCCTCCTAGAATTGCATGATTTCCGCGTCGTTAACAACTGAGCATGGCGAGTGAAAAATTGGCATCGATTGATGTTATAAAAAAAGATTATATCATATTGTGTGAGACAAATTTTCATCAAAGCACCAGTGGTCTAGTGGTAGAATAGTACCCTGCCACGGTGCAGACCCGGGTTCGATTCCCGGCTGGTGCATTTTTCTGAACTTTTTTTGGTTAGTTCTCTTTTAGAGTTTAAATCCGACCAAATTTTCAATTTCTCTAACTTAGAACTATTTCCTTATTTTAATTTTGATTGATGACTTGAACACCTTCTAAAACTCAGAAGTCAACCACAAATTAGGGTTGGAATTGCTACGAGAAATTGAAATTTTCTTTTTTTTTTAAACAAATTGAAAATTTCCAAGTCGCGAAAAGCAACATTTGCTGGCCGAAAAGCACAACCCCTTTTCCTTCGGGAATATGTCCCAAGTCCTATCCTAACTAGTAATTTGCGCCGCCACAAGAGGTCTATGGTCTAATGTGATAAAGGTTAGTGGAATTGGACCTTTTATTGGATAAAACTACTCGCTATTTGTATCCGAAGATTCACTATATCAATTAATTTAAATTAGAATTGAATAAAATTAAAAAAACGACCAATCTCTTTTTCCAAAAATGAATATGAGTGTCATTCACAAATCTCGACTTTAAACCTCGAATAAGTTAGAACAGCTAATTGCCGGATGGTACACATACCCGGTATTTTTATTGGAGTAGTATAGTCTTTCCTCTTTTAAAACCCATTTCGAGTTAGTGGAATGACCAATTTGAGAGTCTCCGTTGGCTGTCTTCGTGTCGCTTATATCTCTATGGCAGCTCCGTACGTTAATTCATACGCCAATGGGATTACGTGTACGGGTGGTAAATTTCTGACTTTCTTTTACGCAACGAACTATTTCCGGTATAGATATAAGCGAACTGTTTTTTATATTACATGATACGTGGATAATTATTAATCCGATTATTCTAAGTTTGAATTAAATAGAACATTTAAAAAGTTGTAAAATTTTTTCAATAATTACTTATGCATTTTGAGATACTCGAAATTGAACTCAAGTCTTGAATTTTTTTTTCTTGAGGAACAGAAACTACTACTTTTGGGTGGAATGAGGGACATGTCTTTTGTTCATTAATAATTTAAACCGTCAAGCAGATACATCGCGTCAAACCCATACGTTACGAGTCGTAAAGGTAAACATCTAAACATAAACTAAATGGTAAATTACCCTCTAGTCCTCGATATTTGGTCATCCTCCCTCTCGGGTCCCTGCATTTTCAAAAATGATTTTACCGTCCTCCGACTTTTATTTTAAAATTTCTCGGGTCCCTGGCTGAAGTTAGCACCCATTTTTTTGATTTTTTGTCAAGGGAAATGAACAAAATACCCTTGAAGATGATAAGTTTTTTTCTTTTTGAGGGTATTTTGGTCATTTCTAAAAAAATGGGTGCTGACGTCAGCCAGGGACCCGAGAGTTTCTAAAACCAAAGTTGAGGGACGGTAAAATCATTTTTAAAAATGCAGGGACCTGAGAGGGAGGATGACCAAATACTAGAGACTAAGAAATAATTTACCCTAAACTAAAAGGCACGTCTGATAACAAAACGTCAAAAAGAGGATTAAGGCAAATTAGACAAAGCATTTGCCACTAGATTTTTTTCGGTAGAATTAATTTAAGTGGGTTGGCCTAAACACGAGGATTCTAGACAGCATTGAGTATTGTTCCGCTCCCAAGTAAAGTTTTTTCATTTCTGCAGGGGTGAAAATTGATCCACCAACTCTTAAAAAATGAGACAGCATATATTACTATCGTACCCACCATGCGTTCGTATTTTTCACTAGATTACCCGAGCTAAAAGTGCACAGTGCACTACTTTCAGCTAAATGGGAATCTGACGTGGTAAGCCCACAAAAGCCAACGCCAACCAAATTGGGTCAAAGTATGCCCGTGTCCCAGTTCACTAACACACGTATTTATAGTTAATCTGGGCGTGACTCTCGTACGCACTCATGGATGCCGGTATATGCTTCTTAGGTTAATCCAATAACAACTTGTCTAGTGTCAACTTATTGCTTTTGGTCAAGTTTGGTAAACCAAAAATTAAGGATTAAAATGAAATGGAAAATAGCAATAGAGAGAGCGAGGTGAGGGGTCCCCCTTTTTGGTGGCGGTGAGGAGAAGTCGTTGGCCGAAGGGGAAGGAGCAGCGGCGAGTCTGGCGGAGGAATCGAAAGAAGGGAAAATAGGGATACTTTTAGAAAAAAGAGAGAGTTAAAGTCCTACATGGTTATTGACCAAAAAAAAGGTCCTACATGGTTTGTTATAGAGATATCCCTACAAACAAGTGAGAGAGGATTTATTTAATTAATAACTAAATGATATCTGCTAACTCTAACCTCACATCATTACTTTTCTCTATGTATAAAATCACATCACTAATTTTATCCACGCGACTTACCATCAATACCTGATCTAGACACCGTCAATTTATTCCCAATCCACATTTGTCCATTTTCTCGCAAATTAGTGAAATAATATATCACGTGGATAAAATTAATAACGCGTCATAACACAGGGATAAAATTATAGTAGAGCTTCTCTAAAATGATCTTATCTAAATTGATAATCTCTCTAAACTAAAAGATCACCGGTCCCGAGTTGGGACCAATATTCAAATTTAATAATCTTTATCGCAATAACTAATATTTAAAAAAATATTCAGATAAATTTCTATCACAATTTGCACATAAAATAATATTTTTGAATAATTAAATATATTTTTATGAATTAAAAAAATATCTTAAGAGAATAGTTTGTGCAGGCTTACTTATTCGATAATTTATATACCATATTTCATCTTCTGAATCGTCTTTAAATTGTTATTGTGTTTGTAGTCTTGTTATAACAAAAATATCTTAATCGACTGTAATATTTGGATAATGTTAGATGCTCAAATTATTTGTGACTTGAATATAGCCAAAAAAATATCTACAATTTATATGATATTTTTTTTAACTTGAATATAGGTAAACAAATTATTTTAGCGTAACTATATTTATTGAGAAAAAGCTCAATATTAATCAATTTGAAGCTGAAATAAGATAAACATATTTTCATGGTTTTAAAACCCGGACCAGAGCTACGATCCGGAATTTTTACCATTTTTCGAGTAGGCCGGTCAGACCACCAGTCGAACCAAAAACATTTTTATTTTTTAATATTTTAAATAATATATATACATATATATGTAGGTTTCAATAGACTTATTTTCCATACAAAAAAGTAGACTTAATTTTTTATCTCTCCAATCTATAAATCTACTTATTTATTTATTTATTACTCTATAAACTTGTCAAATCAACTTTTTTCCTCGAAAACCACCCAAAAAAGCCAATTTCGCCCATTTTTGTACGAACTGGATTTGATCGGTCAGGATGGATCTCAAAATTGACCGGTCTAATCAGATTTGGTCCGGTTAGTACAGACCCCGGTCAAAAGCCTAAAAATGACCCGGTCTTATGCCCAATTTGTAGTTCAACCGGTCAGACCGTATTTTTTAAAACCATGCATATTTTACATGATAATCTCACTGGAGTGATATTTTTCTCTAGTCCAAAAAATATTACTTTAGAGAAGTTTTTCTATAATGATGTGCCGCAGAATAGCTCAAGTAATTGAGGTTAGCGAGTATCACTTGGTTATCAAAAATCTGTCACTTTATTACAGAATTTAAAATCACATGGTAGTGATTTGTCAAAACAAAAAATCACATGGTAGTAAATAGACTTTAAAAGAAAACTGATTTACTGGTTTTTTAATTATTTAATGGTAATACTTTTTTTACAAAAGATTGGTCAATATCAAACTTATCAGAAACTATGGCATACGACTTAACTAGTATGATCTCCCAAAACCTTGTGTCGAACCAAATCAACCTTATAATATTTTTCTATAATGTACAACAAACTTCTATTAATTAATATCCGATAAATTAATATTGTTTATAGATATATATTTTTCTAACATCTCTAAAATCAAAAAATCTATATCGATTAGTTAATAACTCTCTAAATTATAATTCCGAGACTATTAATTTATATAAGTTTTACTGTATTTTTTGATATTGATACTTGTGAAATACCGAAACGGATTAGTCTAGTTTCATTTTTGCAGCATGGATTCTACGTGAAGCCATCAAATTAGGATAATGGAGATGACCGAAAGTGGAAATCCATTTTATTCTTTTTCTCCAATTTTTAATATTCAAAGTTTAATATTTCCCGATCCTAAAAAAAAGTTTATTAGATTGTTTTAAGGATTACTCTCTTAACAATATTTTTATATTTATAAAATCTGAACACAAAATTTTTAGACAAATCTAATTTATTTACCACTCGAAATCACATATCCTTACTGCAGATCTTTTATGTTTTCTAGACCTTGGAATATCTTTCATGTTTTCTTCATTTAAAAAGTCAAACTTCTAAATGCTAGAATTGTCTCGCGCTGACTCGCTATACCCGATAATGGAATGCCACCCTCCCATACCGGAAAGGAAGATATAACATAAGAGTTTCTTTACTTATTAAAAAAAAGGAAGATAACATAAGAGAAAAATACGTGCGTATCTTTCAATTGTAATTTTTTCTTAAGTTCTAATATTTAGAGTATGTCGGACTCATTTTAGGATATGATTTTTGTAATAGTATATTTTTATATTCGTGAAGTTTAAACCTAAGACATTTTTAAATAAATTCAAATCTCTTATAATTTCATCACGCGGGAACTACGAGATCATCCCAAGGGTGCTTTTGGCATCCAGGGTCGCAGACCAACCATATTGCGGAAAATTTCTCATTGCCGCCTCTCGTAAGAGCCTGAGTCATATCTCAGTCTGAGTGTGGTTGATCATCCACTCAAATCAGCTACTGATCATCGTCTTGGTGTCCAGAGTTTGAACCCTGGACTTCCTTCAAATCTTAGAATGCCTTATGCACACAAACCAAATGCATTTTTGCATCTATTACCATTTGCATCGACTCCTATTAATTTTTCAATTGTAATTTAATCACATATTACGTGTTCAAATTCCATAAATGCAAGTGTGTTAAAATTGACACATCTTATGCACTAAGACCAACTCTAGCAATGACCTTCGGAACTTGGTTGTGAATGAGACAAAAAGCAAAAAAAATATATATATAACAACGAAATTGGCGACCTGGACCGGGTCCGTGCAGGTGCCTCTTAGCCGCCCCTGACATGCGACCCGGGCGGTGATTAGTTTATTATTATTATTATTTTCTTTTTTTAACATAATCTAGTAACACTTGGTACAATGTTATTTGATAAAAATATAAATTTTTGAAGTTTTTTTCTCTATTAATTGAGCCTAATATTTTCAATTTTTATATAGTTTAATTTTTAATTTTCTATGAAAATTCGTATAAATTATACATGAATGTGTATGAGAGAAAAATTAATTGTTTATTTGATGACCTGAATTGGACAAAGTCAAATACTAGAGCAGGAAAATTATTTAGTTGAATTAGGTTATAAATAAATGAAAAAATTAATTATTACCCAAGTTTTACCGGAGTCACTGCTCGTCTCACCATAACCCGTCCTTTTCTTGTCAGAGGCTACTTGTTCAGCGAGTATGCTCTATTAGGCCAGTAAAACATTATTAGAACGAGGAAAAAGTTCTGAAGAATAGGAGACCCATAAACGGTAAATATGGTCAATAATTGGCTTCTACCACTTACTAGCAAATTTTGAAATGCACTAGGTAGCTGGCAAGTTTGCACCTTAGGCCGACTACCTAATGTTTCTCCAGACAAAGAACAATTTAAATGTTTGCTAGTCGGTCTACAACTTGCATGACAAATCTCAAGTAGAGACATAAGAGAATCATTTATTAAATATTTCCCCGACATACTTGCATATTAATTTGAAAAAATGGGCACATCTTTGTGATCATAATTGCAACTTCGTGGCCGTCGGAATAATTCTGCTTAGAATCTGAAATTATGAAACCATGCTATGCATGTGGGAGTAGATAATATTATTGGCAGATATAACATATTTTTAATACAATAGTTGTAACTTAATTGAGACGTGTTGAACAATTGTAAATGCATCAGTGTTAAATATTAGAAGAATTTTTTAATCGGTTCAAATTGTTCGTATACCGAGTGGTATAACCAAAATAATTATTTTTCTCCAACCAAATGATGCAAAACTTAATTGCCATTGCAGGCGCATTTCACTACATGCGAACAGCACCTGTGAAATAGCAAAAAAAAAAATTGATGCACTTTGGAATGCATTAATCGAGGCTAATGTTGCCTAGAACCCACATGGCACGTATTAATTAACCAAAATTTAATTTATTGAAATACGATTTCTCCCTAATTGATGCACAATACCCAACATCTTGCTGGATTTCCCATTTTTAATATAAAAAAGTCAACTTATTGTCTTCATAATCTATTATTGGTTATTAATTATCTCAGGGAACCTTCCCGTAGATCCTGCTGCGGGTGACAAATGCCATGTCACCCCCACTAACACCCATACACCAAATTATGAGCCCTTAATTAGATCCAATATTTCCACTGCCACATTTCTCTAATAAGTGGAAATATTTTATTAAGGCACTGATCAAACACAACATGAGATTTTCCTCAAGAAACCGAAATAGTTAACACTCGATAAGAAGAATTTTTTTTTTGTATTTTATAATCTAACCCGATTCAAATTTAGATTAATCAATTCAAAGATTACTCATATATTAATTAAATTTGACAAAAATAACTCCATTTGAGATAAAACATGCATGTTACTATATTACCAAATGGAGTGTGACTCACCAAAGAGATGATCCTTGGTCTCCCGAAATATCTCTTATTTTTTTGGTTTGTACTATCAGGTAATCTAATAAGTCGATTAATACAAATTCGAGCCGAATAGTATCTTAAAATATCTCGTATTTGTGTCAGTTTTATAGGGACAACACTGTTCCATCCTTACATGTGCTCTTCCCCTCCAAAGTCTCGTTCCAATTAATCAATCTCCCTTTTTTTTTCTAGCCCAATGACCCACCATATATACATAACACATAATTCCTCCCTCCCTCCCTCTATATAGTCTCAAAAGTCAAGTTATATTACAAATCCCACATAGAAACAAAACCAACAACTCCCAGAAAACCAATATACCAACTTGATCTCAATTTTCTTTGAAGGCTGATCTCAAATGTTTTAGTAAATTCCTGGTATTCATAGTCGACCACAGTCAGACTCGGCTCTCTCATTCATCTCAATCTCCAACACTAAACCCCTCCAAATCAGTCCCTCCAAGTTCTTCATTCTATATTTGGTTAGTCTCCTACATGAAGCTAAACTTATTTAAACATGTTAGGAGGCTTCTCCTTTCCAATAATTTCAAGAACAAGTCAAGAGCAACCATGGAAGTGGCAGTACAATTGGAAGAAGACGATGTGGAGGAGGAGGATGGCTCCTTGGTGTTACAAAGGTCAGTGAAGAGGCTTCACTTTGGGAGGCTTGAAGAGAAGGAAATGGCGGCCATGGATATCAGGAGGCTGGCTAGGGAAGATGCTAGGGCTAGAAAGTTGATGGGCGAGCTTGGTGTTATTCCTGTTTTGGTTGGGATGGTGGATCGTGATGATCAGGTGGCTGTCAAGGCCTTAATTGAGCTTGCCAATGGATCATACAAGTAAGTCTCTTTTAATTACATTTTGGTCAATTTTTTAATATTGAGCGGTTGTTGTAACAAGTCTCAAGTTTGAGCTTTTGGGAATAGAGTAGTGTAAAATAATTTTTGGAGAGTTTTACCACTTTTTAAAAATACTATATGCTCAATTTTTCTTATATTTAGTGGTGGTTCTAACTTGACTAAAAAATTTTATTTCTGAATTTTAGAAACACAACAAATTAACAATGTAAATTTAGAGTTTTACATTTTTTTCAAAAGTTCTACCTAGATTAGTATACTTACGAATTATATGTATTTTTTACATACCGTTGAAGACCTTTTTAAAGATAGTGGGGCTGGGATGGATTTGTCAATGAAATTCGATTTAGGTGGGGTTGGTCTGTTGGCATCTTAATACTTGGGTGTCTTGAAGTAGGGAATAAAAAGAAAGAGGGACCACAAAATTATATTTTCATACTACCAAGCAATTTGAATAACTAGCTCATGAATTTACAAAGGTTGTTCCAAATTATTCGAGGTGTTTATTTCAATCCTTCAAAATGTAATAATTCTAATATTTAGTAAATAAATTTTGTCATGTTCGAACCTAGGTCGAACAGCTCATTGATATTAAGAATTGTTTTTTTGAACGTTGCTCTTCGGGTCGATCGGTGTGAAGTTTTTTATTTGTTATTTATTATATGTAGTATCAAAATGCCAAATAATTTTATATATCCTCTAATTTTCTTATAAAATTTGTCATTTAGACGTACCAAAACACAAATTTAATCACTTTCAATATAATAAAACTCAAAAACTATTTTTTAAAATAATTAATAATTTTTAATCAGTTGGATCCTGACTTGATGGTTTAAAATTAATAATTATGACCCACTGGTCAACCAACTTGATCAACGGCCTATCATCGACGGGTTTTTGGGTTAACTCATCCCTTTTAGATACTGACTAAACGTCAAATCATATTTTTTAAAATATTGATATTAATATATATGATTTTAAGGGAAATTATTTTTTCTATTTTGTGGAATCTGTAATTGAAGTAGTAGTTTGATCAATATATATTGACTGATAATCCATACCCACGTGGTTGATGATCAACTTGATTTGATGCTTTATTGGATGGAAAGATATCAATGTAAATAAAGCTCCTTAAAAAGAGTGTTTTTATTATGTATTAATTATGGATGCCATTTTCTTCTTCCATGTTTTCCTCCATAATTTCTTCCATATTTTTTTCCATGATCTTCATAAAGCAAATTTAGTGGATTAGTGGATTCCTCCATGTTCTCCATTCCTCCATGTTCTCCATACACCTTCTCCATTTAGCCTATTGTTGATTCCTTATGGTGATTATAATATATTATAATTTAGAAATCATAAAATAATTGACGTTAAATTATTTAACGAACGAATTTGTTTAAACGTAAATACACTTACTTGTTGTAGTGCAGTATCCACAGGATCGTAACGGATTCTCGTCACTGGTCGGTTCTTACTTACGATCAATTGAAGCAAGAATAATTTTCACGACTTTATCTGCCTCGGAGTCGAATCGAGAACTCAGGGATCAAACTGGTAATATAGCCTCCCTGATGTGTGTGTGGTCGTTATCCCTATCAACTTTTAAACACCTCCCTCTTCTTCTTTTATAAGAGGAATATCATCCTCACACATCACCACCCATGTGGTGATTCTTCTCCACTCGGCAAAGCTATTATTAGCTTTGTCATGTCACCAACATGAAGTGGCAAAGGATGATGTGGCAACAATTGCCACTTGAAGGAGTAGATGGGCCCAAGATGGGCTTGCAACCACATAGTGGATTACGGGTGTAAAACCCAACACCTATAAATAGAACTCTGTTATGAACTTTATCGAAAATAATCAATAATCACAAGTAGGGAGAAAAAGAGTAAGAGAGGAAAATATGAACTTCTCAATAATAGATCAAGAATATGTTATAATGGTAATACAATGAGTTCTATTTATAGGCTAAATGGAGAAGGTGGATGGAGAACATGGAGGAACCCACTAACCCACTAAGCTTGCTTTATGGAGATCATAGAGGAGATCATGGAGGAGAACATGGAGAATATGGAGGGAGAAAATGACATCCATAATTAATACATAATACTCCCCCTTGGATGCCATTTGAATAATATGCCTCATTAAAACCTTATTAGGAAAAATTCTATAGGAAAAATCCTAATCAAAGGAAAAAGAGTACATTATCATAAAATTACTGCCTCATTAAAACCTTACCCGGTAAACCCATTGGGACAAAACCGTGGTTAAGGAAAAAGAGTACAGTGTAAAATGATATCTCCCCCTCATGTATGCATCACTTGAGATCCCTGAGTCGTCTCAGACCGATATTACAAACATGCTTCTCAAAAACTGTAGTGGGTAGAGATTTTGTGAATAGATCTGCCAAATTGTCACTTGAACGAATTTGTTGAACACTTATCTCCCCATTCTTTTGAAGTTCATGTGTGAAAAAGAATTTTGGTGATATATATTTTGTCCGATCTCCTTTAATATACCCGTCTTTCAATTGTGCAATGCATGCAGCATTGTCTTCGTAGAAAGTTGTAGGTATTCCTTTTTGAAAGGGTAATCCACATAATTCTCGAATGTGTTGGATAATAGATCTCAACCAAACACATTCCCGACTTGCTTCATGAATAGCCAAAATCTCAGAATGATTGGATGAGGTGGCTGCTATAGTTTGTTTCATGGAGCGCCATGAAATGGCAGTACTTCCATATGTAAATAAATATCCCGTTTGTGATCGACCATTGTGAGGATAAGGTAAATATCATGCATCTGCATATCCAATTACTTCTGCCTCTGAGACACTAGGATAATATAAACCCATATCCATTGTACCTCGAAAATAATACAATATTTGTTTTACTCCAGTTCTATGTCTTCTTGTAGGTGAAGAATTGTATCTTGCTAGTAAATTAACAGAAAATGATATATCAGGTCGTGTATGACTAGCGAGATACATTAGCGCACCTATTGCACTAAGATATGGTACTTCAGGACCAAGAAATTCTTCACCATTTTCTCGAGGTCTAAAAGGGTCCTTTTTCACATCAAGTGACCTTACAACCATTGGAGTGTTCAACAGACGCGTTTTATCCATATTGAAGCACTTTATCCATATTGAAACGCTTCAGCACCTTTGCTATACAGGAAGATTGATGCATAAAAATTCCTTGTCCAAAATATTCAATTTGCAATCCGAGACATAATTTGGTCTTTCCCAAATCTTTCATTTCAAATTCGTTCTTCAAACAATCAAACTGTCTTTTGAAGCTCTTCAGGAGTTCCAATGATATTGAGATCATCAACATAAACTACAATTATAACGAACTCATGTTCAGATCTCCTTATAAAAATACATGGACAGATTGGATCATTCTTATAGCATTCCTTTAATAAGTAGTCACTAAGACGATTAGACCACATACACCCTGATTGTTTCAATCTATATAAAGATCGACATAATTTGATCGAGTATAGTCCCTTTTGACTAGAATCACGTACTTCTGGTACGTTGAATCCTTCTGGAATTCTCATATAAATGTCACTATCCAGTGAACCATATAAATAGGCTGTAACAATATCCATAAGACGCATATTCAACTTTTCATGTACTGCCAGACTTATCAAATATCGAAACGTGATTGCATCCACCACAGGAGAATATGTCTCTTCATAATCAATACCAGGTCTTTGAGAAAACCTTGTGCGACAAGTCGTGCTTTATATCTCACGACTTCATTTTTCTCATTTTGTTTACGCACAAGTACCCATTTGTATCCTACGAGTTTCACCCATTTGGGTGTGCGGACTACAGGTCCGAAAATATCACGTTTCACAAGTAAATCTAATTCAGATTTCATTGCCTCTTTCCAATTTGGCCAATCTTTTCTATGCATGTATTCCTTGATAGATTTTGGCTCTAGATCCTCTTCATCTTCCATAATATTTAGCGCTATATGGTAGGTAAAACTTTATTTTGGTTCCATTTTTCTCCAGTCATAACATAATTTATTGAGATCTCATGATTATCACAATGTTCAGGTACCTGATCTTCTATTGGAAGCAACTCATCTAGAGTTTGCCCTTTCTTGATATTAATATTGACTGGGGACTCTTCAAGAGTCAAGATATCCTCGTTTTGACCATCTTGATATTTTGCTCCTTTTCTTTTACGAGGATTTTTATCTTTGGAACCAATAGGTCTACCACGTTTAATTTGTGCCTTATTTTCATTGACAATAATTGAATGTCCTTCAGGGACATCAATTCTAAAAGGAGCATTAGCAGCTTCAATATGTGACTTAGTCACTCTCTTTGGGTCAGCAAAAGCGTCTGGCAACTGATTAGCTAAATTCTGCAGATGAATTATCTTTTGAACTTCAAGTTCACTTTGCTTTGTGCGAGGATTTAAATAACACAATGATAATTCATTCCAGCTAATATCTTTTTTAGGCTACTTATTTTCTCCCGCTAATGTTGGGTATATTGATTCATCGAAATGACAATCGGTAAAATGTGCCGTAAATATATCTCCAGTACGTAGCTCAATAAATTTCATTATCGATGGAGATTCAAACCCAACATATATTCCCAACCTTCTTTGAGGTCCCATTTTAGTGCTTTGTGGTGGAGCAATTGGAACATAAACCGCACATCCAAAAATCCTTAGATGGGATATATTTGGTTCTTGACCATAAACTAATTGTAATGGGGAGAATTCATGATAACTTGTTGGCCTAATGCGAATTAACATTGCTGCATGTAAAACTGCATGTCCCCAAGCATAAATAGGGAGTTTTGCTCTCATTAGTAATGGCCTTGCAATTAATTGAATCCGTTTAATAAATGATTCGGCAAAACTATTTTGAGTGTGAACATGAGCCATAGGATGTTCAACATCTATACCAATGGTCATACAATAATCATTGAATATTTGAGAAGTAAATTCACTAGCATTATCAAGATGAATGGTCTTAATTGGATTATTTGGAAAATGAGCTCGTAATCGAATTAATTAAGCTAGTAATCTCGCAAATGCTAAGTTGCGAGTCGATAATAAAGATACATGTGACCATCTAGTTGATGCATCAATTAATACCATAAAGTATCTAAATGGTCCATATGGTGGATGAATAGGTCTACATATATCACCATGTATACATTCCGAAAATCCGAGGGATTCAGCCCCAATTTTAGCTGGTGATGGCCTGGTTATTAATTTTCTTTGAGAGCATGCAACGCATGACAATTCATTGGATAGGAAAATATTCTGGTTCCTTAAAGAATGTCCACATGAATTGTTAACAAGTTTTCGCATCATTATTGACCCGGGATGGCCCAACCGATCATGCCAAATCACAAAATCAGTAAACTTCTGGTTTACTATTGCATGTACTTCAATTGCACTAATATATGTATAATATAAACCAGATGAATAAGCGGGTAATTTTTCCAACATGCACTTTTTACCCAAAATAATATTTGTGATATACAAATATTCTTTGTTTACTTCATTTGCTGTCTCAACATGATATCCATTTTGGCGTATATCTTTGAAACTTAATAAGTTTTTTTGAGACTTAGGAGAATATTATGCATTATTTATGCAAAAATTTGTACCTCCAGGTAATAATAAATTAGCTCTTCCGGAGCCTTCAATTAAATTCCTAGTACCTGATATAGTACTAACATTTGCCTCTTGCATTTGTAAATGAAGGAAATATTTATCATCCTTAAGTATGGCGTGCGTTATGGTACTATCTGATAAATACAGATCTCTTTCTCGAGTAGATGAGTCAACTCGTGCCAATTTCATACTCTTCATAATGAAAAAAATATTTATATTAAATGCGAGCAACAAAAAACATGATTAACAAAATTACAGAAAATATTATATTAAAAACAAGTACCAAAAACATGATAAGGAAAAAATACCGAACACACGAAAACAAGAACATGAATATTAAACTACTTATTCAATAAGAAAGTCAGCCACATCCAAATGAGTGAAGTCATTTTTGCCAAAATCAATGGTAGCATCCACATTCGCAATGCTGGTGCCACCAACATCATTGACAAAATTTATTTCGACCTTCCTTTTGCCTTTCAACGATTCTTGATAAATCTCAACTAGATGCTTGGGTGTACGACAGGTGCGAGCCCAGTGGCCTTTGCATCTACAACGATGTCATAGATTTTCCATTTTTATTCTACTGTCATCATCTCTTCCTGATTTCTTCTCTTTATTCTCCCACTTCAGGTGGCGAGACGTGTTCTTAAAATTATCACCACAGTAACCATATCCTCCACGACCATTACCACGTCCACGACTGCGACCCGACCTCTATAATTAAATTTTATCACATTCACTTCAGGGAATGGAGCATAACCAGTTGGACGGGCCTCGTGGTTTTTCATCAAAAGCTCATTGTTTTGTTCAGCCACAAGAAGACAAGCAATCAGCTCAGAGTATTTTTTGAAACACTTTTCACGATATTGCTGCTGAAGGAGCACATTTGATGCGTGAAAAGTGGAGAATGTTTTCTCTAACATATCAGAATCAGTAATCTTTTCTCCACATAATTTCAGCTGAGAACTTATGCGAAATAGAGCTGAATTATATTCACTCACAGCTTTGAAATCTTGGAATCGCAAATGCATCCAATCATAACGAGCTTTTGGGAGGATCACAGTTTTCTGATGCTCATACCTTTCTTTCAAACTAATCCAAAGGATTAGTGGATCCTTTACCGTGAGATATTCAGTTTTTAATCCCTTATCAAGATGGCGACGAAGAAAAATCATCGCTTTAGCCTTATCTTGGGCACAAGCTGTATTTTTCTCTTTGATTGTCTCTCCGAGATCAATAGTATCAAGATGAATTTCGGCATCCAAAATCCATGATAAGTAATTCTTGCCCGTGATGTGGAGAGCCACAAAATCAAGTTTGGCGAGGTTTGACATTATAATACTATCATGAGTAAATAGATTATATTATATTTGATTTATCATAGATAAATATAATTGAGATAAAATTATTATATAAACATATCACAAATTTAAGGGAATAAATGATTAAATTGATATTCTGTCCTTATTTAAAAATACGAGAAAATATAAAGTACTAATCTGTAATTCTGTTCTCTTTCTTTTTTTCCGGCGCCCATAATAACCGTTTAGTATCTATTAGTTTGACGCATGGGCAAGAAAGGACAAATTCGATGTTCAATATGTAAACTTACAGTTCAGTCCCTGGCAGTTTCTCGCGTGTGCGAATAAGGGCATAATCCTTATCCGCGTGCACAGATAATTGCATATAGGTCCCAGATATTTCTAATTATTTTATGAAAGGACAACATAAGGCTTTTTCATAAAAAATCTTTACCAAATAAATCCAATTTTTTGCAAAGAAAATTTTATAAAATTATTTTCTTTGAGAAAATCATTTATAAGCCAGAACTAAACGCCATATGTTTCAATAACATTGAGAATCCAACAAGAATGAATAATTATAAATTGTAAGAATACTTACAAAAATTAAGCTCAATTCTTCTCAAGAAATTATTGAGACCTTGGTAGAGACTTCGTTCTAATAACGTGTTATGAACTTTATCAGAAATAATTAATAGTCACAAGTAGAGAGAAAAAGAGTAAGAGAGAAGAATATGAACTTCTCATTAATAGATCAAGAATGTGTTATAATGGTAATACAATGAGTTTATTATGCATTAATTATGGATGTCATTTCCTCCCTCCATGTTCTCCTCCATGATTTCCTCCATGTTCTCCATGTTCTCCTCCATGACCTCCATAAAGTAAGCTTAGTGGGTTAGTTAGTTCCTCCATGTTCTCCATCCACCTTCTCCATTTAGCGTATAAATAGAACTCATTATATTACCATTATAACACATTCTTGATCTATTAATGAGAAGTTTATATTCTCCTCTCTTACTCTCTTTCTCTTTACTTGTGACTATTGATTATTTTCGATAAAGTTCATAACACGTTATCAGCACGAAGTCTCTACCAAGGTCTCAATAATTTTTTGAGAAGAATTGTGCTTAATTTTTGTAAGTATTCTTACAATTTATAATTATTCATTCTTGTTAGATTCTCAATGTTATTGAAATATATTGTGTTTAGTTCTGGCTTATAAATAATTTTCTCAAAGAAAATAATTTTATAAAATTTTCTTTGCAAAAATCGATTTTATTTGGTAAAGATTTTTCATGAAAACGTTTTCTGTTGTCCTTTCATAAAATGATTAGAAACCTCTGGGACCTATGTGCAATTGTCTTGTGCACGCGGATTGGGATTATGCCCTTATCCGCACACGCGAGAAACTGCCAGGGACCGAACTGTAAGTTTACACATTGAACATCGAATTTGTCCTTTCTTGCACACGCGTCAAACTAATAGGTCTTAAACGGTTATTATGCGCGCCAAAAAAAAGAAAGGGAACAGAATTACAGATAAGTACTTTATATTTTCTCATATTTTCAAATAAAGACATAATATCAATTTAATCATTTGTTTCCTTAAATTTGTGATATATTTATATAATAATTTTATCTCAATTATATTTATCTATGATAAATCAAATCTAATATAATCTATTTGCTCATGATAGTATTATAATGTCAAACCTTGCCAAACTTGATTTTGTGGCTCTCCACATCACGGGCAAGAATTACTTATCATGAATTTTGGATGCTGAAATTCATCTTGATGCTAATGGTCTCGGAGAGACAATCAAAGAGAAAAATACAGCTTGTGCCCAAGATAAGGCTAAGGCGATGATTTTCCTTCGTCGCCATCTTGATGAGGGATTAAAAACTGAATATCTCACGGTAAAGGATCCACTAATCCTTTGGATTAGTTTGAAAGAAAGGTATGAGCATCAGAAAACTGTGATCCTCCCAAAAGCTCGTTATGATTGGATGCATTTGCGATTCCAATATTTCAAAGCTGTGAGTGAATATAATTCAGCTCTATTTCGCATAAGTTCTCAGCTGAAATTATGTGGAGAAAAGATTACTGATTCTGATATGTTAGAGAAAATATTCTCCACTTTTCACTCATCAAATGTGCTCCTTCAGCAGCAATATCGTGAAAAGTGTTTTAAGAAATACTCTGAGCTGATTGCTTGTCTTCTTGTGGCTGAACAAAATAATGAGCTTTTGATGAAAAACCACGAGGCCCATCCAACTGGTTATGCTCCATTCCCTGAAGTGAATGCGACAAAATTTAATTATAGAGGCCGGGGTCGCGGTCGTGGACGTGGTAATGGTCGTGAAAGATATGGTTACCGTGGTGGTAAATTTAAGAACACGTCTCGCCACCAGAAGTGGGAGAATAAAGAGAAGAAATCAGGAAGAGATGTTGACAGTAGAATAAAAATGGAAAATCCATGCCATCGTTGTGGATGCAAAGGCCACTGGGCTCGCACCTGTCGTGCACCCATGTATCTAGTTGAGCTTTACCAAGAATCGTTGAAAGGCAAAAGAAAGGTCGAAACAAATTTTGTCAATGATGTTGGTGGCACCAGCATTGCGAATGTGGATGCTACCATTGATTTTGGCAAAAATGACTTCACTCATTTGGATGTTGCTGATTTTCTTATTGAATAAGTAGTTTAATATTCATGTTCTTGTTTTCGTGTGTTCGGTATTTTTTCCTTATCATATTTTTGGTACTTGTTTTTAATGTAATATTTTCTGTAATTTTGTTAATCATGTTTTTCGTTCCTCGCATTTAATATAAATATTTCTTTCATTATGAAGAGTATGGAATTAGCACGAGTTGGCTCATCTACTCGAGAAAGAGATCTGTGTTTAGCAGATAGTGCCACAACGTACACCATACTTAAGGAAGATAAATATTTCCTTCATTTATACATGCAAGAGGCAAATGTTAGTACTATATCAGATATTACGAATTTAATTGAAGGCTCCGGAAGAGCTAATTTATCATTACCTGGAGGTATAAATTTTTGCATAAATAATGCATTATTTACCCGCTTATTCAGTTTCAAAGATATACGCCAAAATGGGTATCATATTGAGACAACAAATGAAGGAAACAAAGAATATTTGTATATCAGAAATATTATTTTGGGTAAAAAGTGCATGTTGAAAAAATTACCCGCTTATTCATCTGGTTTATATTATACATATATTAGTGCAATTGAAGCACATGCAATAGTAAACCAGAAGTTTACTGATTTTATGATTTGGCATGACCGTTTGGGCCATCCCGGGTCAATAATGATGCGAAGAATTATTAACAATTCATATGGAAATTCTTTAAGGAACCAGAAGATTTTTCTATCCAATGAATTGTCATGCGTTGCATGCTCTCAAGGAAAATTAATAATCAGGCCATCACCAGCTAAAATTGGGGTTGAATCCCTCGAATTTTCGGAACGTATACATGGTGATATATATGGACCTATTCATCCACCATGTGGACCATTTAGATACTTTATGGTATTAATTGATGCATCAACTAGATGGTCACATGTATCTTTATTTTCGACTCGTAACTTAGCATTTGCGAGATTGCTAGCTCAATTAATTCGATTACGAGCTCATTTTCCAGATAATCCAATTAAGACCATTTGTCTTGATAATGTTGGTGAATTCAATTCCCAAACATTCGATGATTATTGTATGGCTATTGTAATAGATGTTGAACATCCTGTGGCTCATGTTCACACTCAAAATAGTTTTGCCGAATCATTTATTAAACGGATTCAATTAATTGCAAGGCCATTACTAATGAGAGCAAAACTCCCTATTTCTGCTTGGGGACATGTTGTTTTACATGCAGCAATGTTAATTCGCATCAGGCCAACAAGTTATCATGAATTCTCCCCATTATAATTAGTTTATGGTCAAGAACCAAATATATCCCATCTAAGGATTTTTGGATGTGCGGTTTATGTTCCAATTGCTCGACCACAAAGCACTAAAATGGGACCTCAAAAAAGGTTGAGAATATATGTTGGGTTTGAATCTCCATCGATAATAAAATTTATTGAGCCACGTACTGGAGATATATTTATGGCACATTTTGCCGATTGTCATTTTGATGAATCAATATACCCAACATTAGGGGGAGAAAATAAGCAGCCTAAAAAAGACATTAGCTGAAATAAATTATCATTGTGTTATTTAGATCCTCGCACAAAGCAAAGTGAACTTGAAGTTCAAAAGATAATTCATCTGCAGAATTTAGCTAATCAGTTGCTAGACGCTTTTGCTGACCCAAAGAGAGTGACTAAGTCACATATTCCGGCTGCTAATTCTCCTTTTAGAATTGATGTCCCTGAAGGACGATCAATTATTGTCAATGAAAATAAGGCACAAATTAAACGTGGTAGAACTATTAGTTCCAAAGATAAAAATCCTCATAAAAGAAAAGGAGCAAAATATCAAGATGGTCAAAACGAGGATATCTTGACTTCTGAAGAGTCCCTAGTCAATATTAATATCAAGAAAGGGCTGGCTCTAGATGAGTTACTTCCAATAGAAGATCAGGTACCTAAAAATTTTGATAATCATGAGATCTCAATAAATTATATTATGACAGGAGAAAAATAGAACTGAAATAAAGTTATCGTCGACGATATTTTTGCCTACCATGTTGTGCTAAATATTATGGAAGATGAAGAGGATCTAGAGCCAAAATCTATCAAGGAATGCATGTATAGAAAAGGTTGGCCAAATTGGAAAGACGCAATGAAATCTGAATTAGATTCACTTGCGAAACGTGAAGTTTTCGGACCTGTAGTCCGCACACCCAAAGAGGTGAAACCCGTAGGATACAAATGGGTATTTGTGCGTAAACGAAATGAGAAAAATAAAGTCGTGAGATATAAAGCACGACTTGTCGCACAAGGTTTTCTCAAAGACCTGGTATTGATTATGAAGAGACATATTCTCCTGTGGTGGATGCAATCACGTTTCGATATTTGATAAGTCTGGCAGTACATGAAAAGTTGAATATGCGTCTTATGGATATTGTTACAGCCTATTTATATGGTTCACTGGATAATGACATTTATATGAGAATCCCATAAGGATTCAACGTACCAGGAGTACGTGATTCTAGTTAAAATGGATTATACTCGATCAAATTATGTCGATCTTTATATGGATTGAAACAATCAGGGCGTATGTGGTATAATCGTCTTAGTGACTACTTATTAAAGGAAGGCTATAAGAATGATCCAATCTGCCCATGTATTTTTATAAGGAGATCTGAACCTGAGTTTGTTATAATTGCAGTTTATGTTGATGATTTTAATATCATTGGAACTCCTGAAGAGCTCCAAAAGACAGTTGATTGTTTGAAGAATGAATTTGAAATGAAAGATTTGGGAAAGATCAAATTATGTCTCGGATTGCAAATTGAACATTTTGGAGAAGGAATTTTTATGCATCAATCTTCCTATATAGCAAAGGTGCTGAAGCGTTTCAATATGGATAAAGCGCATCCGTTGAACACTACAATGGTTGTAAGGTCACTTGATGTGAAAAAAGACCCTTTTAGACCTCGAGAAAAGGGTGAAGAATTTCTTGGTCCTGAAGTACCATATCTTAGTGCAATAGGTGCGCTAATGTATCTCGCCAGTCATACACGACCTGATATATCATTTTCTGTTAATTTACTAGCAAGATACAGTTCTTCACCTATAAGAAGACATTGGACTGGAGTAAAACAAATATTGCATTATCTTCGAGGTACAATGGATATGAGTTTGTATTATCCTAGTGTCTCAGAGGCAAAAGTAATTGGATATGCAGATGCAGGATATTTATCTGATCCTCACAATGGTTGATCGCAAACTGGATATTTATTTACATATGGAGGTACTGCCATTTCATGGCGCTCCATGATACAAACTATAGCAGCCACCTCATCCAATCATTTTGAGATTTTGGTTATTCATGAAGCAAGTCGGAAATGTGTTTGGTTGAGATCTATTGTCCAATACATTCGAGAATCATGTGGATTACCCGTTCAAAAAGGAATACCTACAACTTTATACGAAGACAATGCTGCATGCATTGCACAATTGAAAGACGGGTATATTAAAGGAGATCGGACAAAACATATATCACCAAAATTCTTTTTCACACATAAACTTCAAAAGAATGGGGAGATAAGTGTTCAACAAATTCGTTCAAATGACAATTTGGCAGATCTATTCACGAAATCTCTGCCCACTACAGTTTTTGAGAAGCATGTTTGTAATATCGGTCTGAGCGACTCAGGGATCTCAAGTGATGCATACATGAGGGAGAGATATTATTTTACACTATACTCTTTTTCCTTAACCACGATTTTATCCCAATGGGTTTACCGGGTAAGGTTTTAATGAGGCAGTAATTTTATGATGATGTACTCTTTTTTCTTTGATTATGATTTTTCCCATAGGATTTTTCCTAATAAGGTTTTAATGAGGCATATTATTCAAATAGCATCCAAGGGGGAGTATTATGTATTAATTATGGATGCCATTTCCTCCCTCCATGTTCTCCTCCATGATCTCCATAAAGCAAGCTTAGTGTGTTAGTGGGTTCCTCCATGTTCTCCATCCACCTTCTCCATTTAGCCTATAAATAGAACTCATTGTATTACCATTATAACACATTCTTGATCTATTAATGAGAAGTTCATATTCTCCTCTCTTACTCTTTTTCTCTCTACTTGTGACTATTGATTATTTCCGATAAAGTACATAACAGTTTTTATTTTCTCAAGTAAAGACTTCTTATACCAAAAAAAGTAAAGTAGACTTCTGCATTTCATTTTCCTTTAATTTCTTCCTCATATAAAAATTGATAACCACGAACTTTTCTCTCAAGTAAACTTTTTTTTTTCTCAAGTTACTGG
Organism: Hypericum androsaemum; assembly: GCA_963995505.1. Classification (NCBI taxonomy): domain Eukaryota; kingdom Viridiplantae; phylum Streptophyta; class Magnoliopsida; order Malpighiales; family Hypericaceae; genus Hypericum; species Hypericum androsaemum. Next base: position 9,192,915 of record OZ023199.1, read on the forward strand.
TGTATCTACTTTACAATTAGGCAACACCATTAAAGTTGACTTTCTTTAAATTCTACTTAATGTAAAACCCAAATGAAAGGCTACAATATATATTGGATTTTAGAATACATAATTTTACCACTGCAGAATTTTATCGAGGATGCAACTTCGTACTTGTACCAGAAAATTCTACAACATATACATTGTAAATATTTTATCATTAATAAATTTATTACTTAAAAAAAAGTGCTACAATAAACCTCAACGTTGAGGAGCTCTGCCTTCTTCATGCAGACTTTCACTAGTATTAACAAAAGATAAGGAATTTGTCAACGAAATTACTTAGTATTGGTACATTCATTGACGGATCAAGATTAAATATATGTATTAACGTATATTTAGAAATTTTAGTTCTTAGTGGACCCATTTGGACACTTGCCATATTTGACTTTGAAGAAATAAACAAAGCAGGGTGGTCACATGGTAGTAGGTATTGGCTGGTATGGTCAGGATTTGGACCCCGACATATATATATATATATATATATATATATATATATATATTCTCTGTCACTTTCCCGTCATTGGAGTTTAAAATAATTCATTATATGGAACACCATCACTTTATTTTAAGGATATTATGTATTCTACATTCCGCGCATTGGTGGGCATTTCTCCTGTAAAGTCTTTGAAATTTAATGTGTCCCAATATCAAATTTATCTTGCTGTGAAAAATAAACCAATCTGAATGGGAATATTGATATTCATAATTGGGACATTTGTCATTCAATTTTTGAAGGAAAGTGGTTGCACTGCTGGCTAGCCATCATTACCTTTGAATTATGATCATGGCTGGTGGGCTCATTGACAATTCACAACAAAATAAAAATCAGTGTCACCGTTTCTATTTTTCTAATGAAAAATCTGATTTTTTAATTAAAAAATTATATACAACCCAAAATTTTTAAATCAAGTAAGAGGTAGAATTTTTTTCATTATTTGTTAGATCCAACAAATTTTACAATTTCAACGTAAGATTCTCCAACAAATTTTAGATAGTGATAAAACAAGAACGATCCGATGAATTATGAATCTTTAATCGGTGTTTATCCTGCCAATTATCTAGGAAGAAACAACAATTTTAATTGAACCGACCTTGTCGTCATAATAAAAATACACTGACATACAAATTTCAAGAATATGCAGAATTATCTGGTCTGCAACTTGTTTATAATTTAACTGAGCTTAGATTTCCGCCGGTTCATATTTGTGTCATCCGGACAAACAATCATCGGGTAGTTATCCAATTAATGTGTGACACTTTCAAATTCAATCACACTACATGAGGTTTCAAGTTTATTAATTGGAATTGCAATGTTGTTGTTTCTTCAGGAACAAGGAACTCATGCTAGAGGCAGGAATCCTCTTAAAGGTACCAAGGAATACAGACATTTTGGAGGAATCAACAAGGACAGAATTTGCAGAATTAGTTCTGCAATTATCATCCCTTGCAAATACTCAGTCCCCTCTAAATTCATTAGAAATATGGCCATTTCTGGTTGGAATTATAGGATCAAGCTCAAGCCTCCAAGCAAAGGAGTCATGTCTAGGCTCTCTATACAACTTATCCGCCCTGCTCGAAAATACGGGGACTCTGGTCTCCAATGGTGCAGTTCCATCCCTCTTGAGGCTTGTACAAGTTAAGGAGCTGTCCGAGAAGGCACTGGCAACACTAGGCCACTTGGTGGTTACCTTGACGGGGAAGAAAGCGATGGAGAACAGTCCCGTCGTGCCCGAGAGCTTGATCGAGGTGCTGACATGGGAGGATAAGCCCAAATGCCAAGAGCTGTCCGCCTACATTCTTATGATCCTCGCGCACCAGAGCTCGGCCCAGCGGAGCAAGATGGCGAGCTCCGGGATCGTCCCCGTGCTACTCGAACTCGCGTTGCTCGGGAGCCCTCTGGCCCAAAAGAGAGCAATGAGGTTGCTGCAATGGTTCAAGGACGAGGGGCAATCGAGGATGGGACCGCACTCGGGGCCTCAAACTAGGAGGATCTCGTTGGGATCGCCGATCAGTGATCGGGAAGGCCGGGAAGGGAGGAGAATGATGAAGAGTTTGGTGAAGCAGAGTTTGCATAAGAATATGGAAATGATAACACAGAGAGCTAAAGTTGCAGCTTCAGGGGAGCCCTCCAAGTTCAAGACATTGGTCATTAGCACAAGTTCTAAGAGCTTGCCTTATTAACAAGATACTGTATTCAGAAACCAATGGAAGTTGGTCCTGAAATCAATTTGGAGTTACTGAGTTTAAGGATTGCGAATATAAAAGATATAATTAGGACAGTCAATTCGAAACCGACAGTGCTCGATTCTAAATTTCAGAGATTGACCGTTGGTATTTTTACGATGACATTCTGTAGCCAGTAGCTTCGTAAGAATTGTAAATGATGATAAATGTCATTTCAGAAATTGATTCATAGAAAATCAAATAGGTTTATGGAACATTTTCATTTGGTCAGCTTATTGCTACCGGGGCAACTTTTGTTTTCTTGAATAAGCTTTTAGACCTACTAGTTGGCCCTGCCATGGCTTTGGGTGTTTATGAAAGTAATTCGGAACTCGTTAAAAACACTTCTCATTATATATAATACTTGTGAATAATCAATTTTCGGAAAGAATAAAAAACTAACTTTAAAATGATATTGTTGATACTAAAATAAGTAGAGTTTCGTATTATTTTTGGTACGTGCTTATGCAAGTTTATAAGGAGTTACCTCTCTAGCATGAGTAATGTGGACTAGAAAGAAAGGCCCAGCCCAAGCCGTAGGTTGTGGGGAATTATTGGTGGGCCTATTATTTATTTATTTTTTACCTTGACTGAGTTCTTTGTTCCTGTTTTTTTTAGGGTTGTTCGTTGTTTCTGTTTAGAGCCCAATTATTTTTTTAAAATTTTGGGAACTATGCAAGTCCATCTTACACGTTTTCCTCCTAGTTGTTGTACAATATAAAGCATTGGGAGCACTATTAAAGATTGAAGAGCCAATTATTTTTTCACACATTAAAGTTTTTAGTAGTGCAATTTTTATTCATAGAAACGAACTACAAAATCTGCTAAAAAATCCAAATCCTTTGTTTTTTGGATCAAATCTCATTTAGCAAACATAAAAACTTAGCAAAAAAAGATGGAGATTTTTTTGTAAAATAGGTAAAAAAAAATTAGGTATTTTCCTTAAATAGGCAAAAACATACCCATATTCCCTAAATAGGTTAAAAAAATAATTATAATATTAAAAAATAAAAAAGTGGCAGGCGCCTGCCACATTGTAAAAATAAACTTATTTTATGATTTTTTTTCAAACATATATTAAATTTAATTATTGTATCGTAAATTTATCCCAATACTAAATGATCTGAATTTATCCATATATTATTAATATATTGACAACCATCAAATTCATCGATAAATATTTAACTCTATCCGCATTAGTCTAAAATAATATATATCAATAAATATAATCGTTGTACCATAAATTTATCCCAATACTAAATGATCAAACTCAGTAAATTGTTGTATATTAGTATAATGACAACGTTTAAATAGTTGTATCGTAAATTCAATATTGATAAATTTACGTTGTATTGTAAATTCAATATCATTTTTTGAAAGGTACCGATATAATTCGATATCGTTGTATCATAAATTTAATATACTAATATAATTTAATCATTGCCATTATACTAATATAATATATCGATAAATTCAAATCATTTATAAGATACAATAATTAAATTTATCGAGATATATAAATTCAGATCATTGATCAAATATATATATATATATATTCCAATTTTTTTCTCTTCAATTTTTTTAATATTAAATAATCATTAACTTATTTAGGAAATATGTATAACTTTTTGCCTATTTAAGAAAAATATGTATATTTTTTGTCCATTTCAAAAAATATATGGATAAATTCAGATCATTTAGTATTGGGATAAATTTACGATACAACGATTAAATTTAATATATGTTTAAAAAAAATAATAAAATAAGTTTAATTATTTTTTAAACATATTTAGGGAATATGGGTATGTTTTTGCCTATTTAGGAAAAATACCTAATTTTTTTACCTATTTGAGAAAAAATCCCAAAAAGATGCACCCTCCAATAAGTTGATGGGATCGGATTCTATAAAAAAACATTGTTCCCTGACATATTGAAAATTTAGTAAATTTCTAGATACCATATACTATTTCAAATATAGGGAAAAACTTGTTAAAATAAATAAAACATGTATTATAATGTTCAAAGATTGCATGTAGAAGATTTATTGAATTTTGAAAAGTCTGCGGCAACTTCAATTTTGATTGGGTGTGACCCCCATTTTTTGGGCCTAATTTTAAGTCTCAGGCCAGTTTTCTAAACATTTTTTCCACTGTGGAAAGTATTATAAAAAAAATACAAAACCACGATTTAGTTCGTGATAAGTAATAAATAAACCTTAAAAAATTCCCGATAAAGAAACGCGCAAGTCGTAATAGGCTTCGGTTACGAAAACGCCAGTTGAAACACGTAAAAACGACGTCGATTGGATTCCCATCTCAGTATAAAATCTCTTCCTGACCTTTCCTATTCCTCTCGTCCACTCTCTAGGGTTCACAAAACAGAACCACACGTAAAGAAAAGCAAATAAAAAAAGGGAAAAAGAAAAAAAATCAAGAATCCCCAAAACCCTAATCACCGCCATGGACTTGAAGAAGCGCAAGCTCGACGGCTCCGAGAACGGCGCCGAGCTGTACGCCCTGGCTCCCGAGGACATCCGGAAGATTCTAGAACCCTTCTCGAAGGAGCAGCTCCTCGAAATCCTCCAGCCGGCGGCGGTGCGCCACCCTGACCTCCTCGAATCGATCCGCGCCGTCTCGGACCCGGATCCGGCCCTCAGGAAGCTCTTCATCCGCGGCCTCTCCCCGAAGACCACATCCGAGACCCTCCGCGCTGCCTTCTCTCCCTACGGAGAACTCGAGGAAGCCATCGTCATCTTCGACAAGGCCACCGCCAAGTCGAAGGGGTTCGGGTTTGTTACCTTTAAGCATGTTGATGGCGCCGTCCTCGCGCTGAAGAATCCTAGTAAGAAGATCGACGGGAGGATGACGGTTACTCAGCTCGCCTCCGCGGGGGTGTCCTCTGGAGGCGGAGGGAGTGGGGATGTTGCTGCGAGGAAGATTTACGTTGGGAATGTTCCGTTTGGGGTTAGCTCGGAGAGGCTGTTGGAGTTCTTTATGGCGTTCGGGGAGGTGGAGGAGGGGCCCCTAGGGTTTGATAAGTCGTCCGGGAAGCCGCGGGGTTTTGCGTTCTTTATCTACAAGACGGAGGAGGGGGCGAGGGCGGCTGTGGCGGAGCCGATGAAAGTTGTGGATGGGAACCAGGTGCTTTGCAAGATGGCTGTTGATAATAAGAAGGGGAAGGTTCAAGGTGCTGGAGGTGTGGGGCCCGCTCCGGTTGTGGAGAACCCGGGTGCCCCTCAGTATGGTTACTCGGGGATGGTTGGGGGATATGGGATGAACGCTTCTAACGTGCCTGCGGCTGTGGGTGGTGGTGGTGGTAGTGGTGGTGGGGGTTATGGCGGATACCAGTATGGCCCCGGTGCTGGTGATTATAGGATGGGTCCGGGCCCTGTCGGGATGGGTCCAGGGGGATACCCTAATGGCGGGCCTTATGGGTTGTCTCAACAGAACCAACCTCCCCCGATGCCGCCCAGAGGTCCACTTGGGGGAATGTACCAGGGCATGCCGCCATATTACTGAGGTAATGTTCTTGAACTCCCTTCAGTTATGGTGTCACTTTATGTTTCATTAAGTTATTTTATGTTGATGGTACTTATGTGCAAGAACTAATTATTGCAAGGTCAGTTAAATATTAAAATCTTGGCCCAAATGGATATAAGCTGATTGAAGTATATAGGTGATTCCATGGAAAATACATACTAGGCAATTTTTTTCTGATTTGAGTTTTCCTGTTGTTAGAGTCAATGTTGCTTTATATGTTTAACTTCTTTCTTATTAGTTTGTATTCTGATGGGCTTTCATTCAGGTGCATGAGAGCTTCTTGGGCAAAATGCTTTATATGGTTGTCGTGGTTTCGATGATTGCGGGCAGTAATATCTGTGCATTATTTTCTGGACTGCTGTGCTTTAGTTGCTGATTCACTTCATCTGCTTCCATGAGTTGTGGTTGGGTTTGTAATGGGTGCTACATGAAGAAGCTTATTTTGAACCTAGACTATGTGGTACTTCTTCAGAAGTGTTTTTGAACTTCCCTGTTCCTGGAATGTATGTGCCATTTCGTAATAGGAGCTCTTAGTCCTATCACTGATCTATTAGTGCATCTATTGTTCAAGTCGTTATGAGTGAGTCTGATTTCTTCCTTGTTAAGTACTCTTTCATGGCAGCATAGACCTCAGAGATGGCCCATGTTTTCGTGAAGAATATTCTGCTATACAGGATAGTTTGTGCTTCTGGTTTCGATTGCTGCATTAACTGAACTTTTTTTGTTCCTCTGGTTGGTTTGATCTGAATTTTGGTTCTGGCAATCCCTGAATTCGGTGGACTCGCCTTTGTTGCCATTTTCTTCCAGTTTTAGTTGCTCAACTTCTTTCCTTCGATCACATTTGAGATTACTCTAATTGATTCCCCCTCAGTTTCTTGTGGCTGTACTTTTATAACATTCCGTTTCCTTCCTTTCCCCTCTGATGCATTACCCCCCAAATTAGGGGAGAGGGAAATGCAAACTGGTCACTAATGTATTGAGATTTTATGCATCTATCGTCTTTGGGTTCGTGTGGCATGATGGTTGCAGCTGGCATCATCTATCTACATGTTTGGTGATGTTGCACTGTACTATTTCCGATATAAGTCCTGCTACTTGCCATGCTACTTGCCGGAGAATCTGCTAAACAATGCATAGATACCAAAATAAACGCACCTTTAATGCCATTTGATTGGCAACTGTGTTATTCGATTGGAAACCTTGTTATTTGCTGTTTGATTGGCAACCTGGCTATTTGCTATTTGAATCTCCTTTTGAATCCCGCCGTCTGCTATCAGCTTACCTGCTTTTAGTAAGCCTCCGATCAATGTGCCAAAAGAAACATAAATATAACGTATCATTCAAATGAAATAAGCTAAATCGTCTCACCTCCTCTCTGGGCCATGGAATCGAGAATATTCATGTGTCATTTGCATACAATATCATGAATATTTACATGTTTGCGTTCGATACATCAGATGTTGCTTGCATTTTAGCTCCGTTGGCTGTATATTACTAGAAAAGTTTGGGAAATTTTCTGACGACTTTGTCAAATAGATTATGGTGTTTTTTGAAAAACGGAGTTAAATATGGTCTGGGAGATTGGATCCTTTAGCATGTATGGCTGCTATGATTATCGAAATTTAGTAGAATCGTTTTCAACCGATGCTATGATTCTTATTGGTTCAGTGAAGCATTGTAATTAGGATTTTTGCCCGAATGATGCCTTTTGTGTTTACAAATTAAAGTGGTGGAATATGGTCATACAAATTAAAGTGGTGGAAATGTTGTCCCATTTTTCTGTTAATTGCTCAGTTCTTGCAATTTTACGAAATTGATTAAAGATGCGTAGGTTCTCTTTTGCCATTAGGTCTTTTTACCGCTAAACTGTGTTTGTAGCCTGATGCTTCGAATAACGTGTTAGACCTGTAGGAGCTCTTAACTAGCATCTGTGACTTGAAGATTAAACTTAAATTCTCTTGCAACCATGATTTGGGCTACTGAAACTGACTAACATTTTTGCGGTTTTAAACTTTGTCCTCTGTTGTTGGCCTGTGTTTTTATGGTGGTCGGTCTCCGGTCTCACTCCGGTGGCTCTTCCGTTGGAGAGAGAGTGAGGAGAGGAGACGATGGGCTCGTACTTCTCCCCATCACACGAGTACCAGCTTTCCCAAGATAAAAATCCTCGATCTCTTGTTGGCTGATGTGACAATTCTAAATTCCCTGTGATAATGCTGTACTCATATTTATAAGACATATTGAACCATTCATCTAATTCCCTTATCTTTCTCTGCACCAGTTGATTTTGTTTTGCTACTTATAGAAAAATCAAAATAGCACTTGAATACTGTAATGGGGTGGATAAATTAATTTAGCGAATGTTAATTATGAATTTAGTGAGAAACGTCAGCAACCATTCAAGACAATAGACGAAGAACAGACGGAAAGGGGGAGTTATTTTGTCGGGACATTTCGGAGAATATGCTCCGACTCTCTTCTTGCATTAATTGGACTATGAATCTTCTTGTAACAGTTCAAGAAAAGAAAGCGAGACAATTTTTTTAGGAAAAGTCTGTACCAGGCTCGACGTCTATACATATCTCTACTTTGTGGATACCTTAACTTCGACTAATTTTTTAGGATAAAATATGTTTTCAACTCTTATAAAATAAAAATTCAAAAACATCATAAAATACAAATATTTTTTCCATCTGTCATGTGCACTCTTCTCATTTGGACGGGATCTTGTAACACACGACATTCATAAAAATTTACGGTTTGTGGCTCCATCAGGATTATTGTTAACTAATTTGATTTATTTTAAGGAGTAGATTGAAAGGTGCCTCTAATAGAGTTAACAACACATGGTACAACTACTCGTTACATTGTACCACTCACTATTTGCTATATGATACAACTACTTGCAACATAATATACTAATACTATTTGTATAATTTTGAATTTCTCAAAATATCTTTATATAATTTCTGATATTATATGTTTACTATTCGTACGCGTCCCATTTTGTATTGTCTGTTTGATGTTGTTGAAACCTTTTCAATTAAGGCGCATTAACTAGGTCAACAACTTCAATTTTTTTGGAAGAGAAGTAATTTTTTTCATTTTTTCCATGATATTTTTTTTGAAGGAAAAAAAATCATATTGAATTTTGGATTTTATAAGAGTTATTGAGTTTTTTTTATTAATTTGATTAGAGGATGACAAATAAGATAAATCTTGTCGTCAAATATTTGCCGTCTGAAAATTAAAATCGAAACAAACTCAATAGAGCAAGAACTCTTAATATAAATATATTTATTTTCAAACAAAAAGAACTAAATCAAATTAACATGGATTACCCAATATCACTTCCAAATGGTACGCAAGTATTTTAAGATCATCTAACAAACTTCAATCTTCTTCTTCTTCTTCTTCTTCTTCTTCTTAACAGCGGAAGCTCTAGCCGAGCAAGTAGAACCCAGAACATTATTATAGGGTTCTCGTCTACCCGACGCCATGAGTGCTTCTTGGGCTGTGTTGAAGTGCAAAAAATAACGTATTGGGAGTTCGGGGTTGACTAGGGCGATCATTGAAGTGCCTGAACTTGGACGTCAACTTACCTTGGTTGGGTACGCTCAAATCGGCTTGAGTGCTCTCAGCCTTGAATCAACTTGGGTACACTCAGCTTTGAATCACCTTAGGTACCCTCAAGGTAAGACGACCTAGGTACCCGTGACCTCAAGTCGGTTTGGGTACCCTCAGCCTTAGGTGAGGTGGAGCTCCCTCAGGTCAGGTCAGGTCAGGTCAGGTCAGGTCAGACACTTGTTAGGGATAGAAGGCCTTTCTCAAGTCGGGTCACTCTTTTGGAGAGACCGAACGCTCATTGGTTTGAGAGAGCTGCCTCACAATATCTATAGTTAGTAATTCGACCATATCTTGGAGCTCGAGCCTCGTTTTGAGGTGATTCTTGAAGCTATGGAAATCTAAGACATAAATCTACAACTTTGTAATTTATGACTTTGTCTAATTCGGAGAGAAAGATGGTCCAAAATCGGTTTGAAGTCGGCTACAGGGCGATCGTCGGCCAGCTCCAGCTCTAGGCCGATCATCGGCTATTGGTACAATGATCGTATCTTGAGACTCCGACCTTGGATTGAGATGATTAAAGTTGCTACGGAAAGCTAAGACATAGATCTACAACTTTTTAGTTGATGACTTGTTCTAATTCAGAGCGGATGAAGGTCCAAAATCGGTTTGAAGTAGGCTCATGGGCGATCGTTGGCCAGCTCCACCTCTAGGCCGATCGTCGGCCAGTTAACTCCAGGTCGATCGTCGGCCATTGGTAAAATGAATGTATTTTGTAACTCAGAACTCGGATTGAGACAATTCAAGTTGCTACGAAAAGCTAAGACATAGATCTACAATTTTTTTGTTGATGGCTTTTTCTAATTCGAAGTAGAAGTATGTCAAAAATTTATTTGAAGCCAACACTAGGCCAATTATCGGCCATAGCTCCACTTAAGGCCAATTGTCGGGCACAAGGTCCCCTTGACGGCAATCGTCGGCTAAAACTCCATTTAAGGCCGATCTTTGCCCACGTTGACATAGGGTCAATCGGTCTACCTCAAGCAAGGGCTCGATCGTCGCCCACGTTGGCATAGGGTCGATCGTCGCCCACCTTAAGTAAGGGTTCGATCGTCCCCCATGTTGGCATAGGGTCGATCATTGCCCACCTCAAGTAAGGGTTCGATCGTCGATCATATTAGCATAGGGTCGATCGTCGCCCATGTTGGCATAGGGTCGATCGTCGCCCACCCCAAGTAAGGGTTCGATCGTCACCTATGTTGGCATAGGGTCGATCGCTGCCCACGTTGACGTAGGGTCGATCGTTGCCCACGTTGGCATAGGGTCGATCGTCGCCCGCCTCAAGCAAAGGCTCAATCGTCGCCCACATTGACATAGGGTTGATCGTCGCCTACCTTAAATAAGGGCTCGATAGTTGCCCACGTTGGCATAGGGTCGATCTTCGCCCACCTCAAGTAAGGGTTCGATCGTCGCCCACATTTGCATAGGGTCGATCATCGTCCACCTCAAGTAAGGGCTCCATCGTCGGCCACTTTGGCATAGGGCCGATCATCGACTAGCTTGCCTTGGGCTCGATCGTTGGACACATGACTTACTTTAGATTGAGTTCAACTTGGAGGCGGGCTCGATCGTTGACCAAGGAGGCCAAGCCCGATTGTCGGCCCATGGTGATTGTCGGTCCATAGTGATTGGCGATCCATAATGGTATAAACCATATTCAGGACAGACTCTTGAAGAAGTTGAGGAGCTCTCGGACTTTTGATATACTAAGGTTCTCAAGGGATAGAGATAGACTCCGGGAAAGGCGAGGTAAATCTGAGTCAGGCAAGGATGAGTTTTGGAAGAGATAGACTTCGGGTCTTCGAATTTGGACGGGATAAGGATAAGGCTTGGCTAGAGATGAACTTTAAGGACTTCGAGTCCAACCACAACGCTATTTAGGAGGAGACCGGGTCACATTTCTTCTCTATATAAACAGGGCAAGGGGCAAGCAGAGAGGGACACCCACAAATCAACACACAAACATCTATCAAGTTTTTTAGCTTTTATCTTAGTTTAGGTTAGTTAGTAGTCCTGACTCCGGCCACCCCTGTTACCTTTGGCGTTAGACCGACCTTGGGATGAGCGCTCTGGGCCGTCACGAGATCGTTCGTAGCGTTCTCACATTTTTATCCCAACATGCTGTATCAATTTATTTGTTGGTATCAATTTTGTCGCTCGGTGTGCCATTTAATTTTTTGTTTGATGTGTTGTTATTTTTACAGAATATACGCATCTATTTATAAAGATAAAAAATAACGACACATCAATTTTCGAAAATATACCGTCTTTTGCAACGCTTTTGTACCATTAATGCTAGTGAAAAGTCCGTACCACTAGCATTGCTTGCAAAACAGGCTTGGTGGCTACTTAGTTCAAACAGGGCAATGCTTGCAAAACAGGCTTGGCGGCTACTTTGTAACCCAGAGTCTTTACCGGCAAAAGTTCTGAAAATAAGATATTTTCCACGGGGAGATATAATTACGGCAGATATTGGGTATAGACCAAGTTTCACATGGAGGAGTATACGAGAGGGAATGGATTTACTTGCACCCAATCTTGAATGGAGGGTGGGTAACAAAACTAAAGTGGGAATTTGGGAGGATAGGTGGCTTCCAGGGACGGAGCTCGGGCATCTGCATTACATCTACCCGGGGACAGACTCGAATCGGTGGGTCTCTGATTTATTGGTGGAAGGGACAAATGAGTGGGATAACGATCTATTGTAACATTTGTTTAGGGAAGAGGATATACAACAGATAAAAGTAATTCAGGTAAGTGCTAGACTTCCAGAAGACATGGTTCGCTGGCGACATAACAAGGATGGCATTTATACGGTGAGGTCGGGTTACTACATTGATCTTCAATATTGGTGGGAGCATTCTGAGTTGGCTTCGATTCCAACTCATGCAAGGGAAGTTTGGAACTGTGTTTGGAGGCTGAAATACCTCATAGGATTCGCACCTTCATATGGCGCCTGCTCGATAACAATCTTCCGGTTAGAACCAACATTTTAAGGAGGGGATTGGATGTGGATATTCGTTGCCCCTTTTGTGCAAGTTGTGCAGAATCAGGTCATCACCTATTCTTTGAGTGTTCTTTTGCAGGTACTTTGTGGAGGAAAATTGGGATCGATACCCGGGAGTTCCAAGGTATGACACTGGTCCAGGCATGTTCGGCCCTATTTTTGATGCGGGAGGAGGAGGAACGAGGATGGAGAGCGGCCTAGCTGTGGGGCATTTGGAAAGTGAGGAATGATGTAGTTTTTAGGGCAGCATCATTCGAAGCAGCACAAGGGGTTCTTTAATCGGTCAACAAACGTTGGACCGACTTCATAACTATACAAAGTCTGAGTCCTACCTCAAGTGTTAGGCTGGCTGAGTTGTGGCGCCTTCTGGAGACAGGATGGTTCAAAGTTAACACGGATGCAGGGATTAATACTAACAGGGTTGCTCAAATGGGCGCCCTTGTTCGTGATGAGTTTGGACATTTTGTTGCAGGATTTGTGCGTAGATATGGAGCTATGTCCACCTAACCGTACTAGATGCTCGAGGAATGCTAATAGGCGTGGAGCTCGCACTCACTCTTGGCCTCAGGTATGTTTGTTTGGAGTTTGATTGCTTACCTCTTGTGCAGGCTCTGAATAAGCAGGTGGCGGATAGAAGTGATTTGGCGTTGTTGGTTGCGGACTGCAAAGAAACTTGTCGGGGATTCTTAAACCATCGCTTTATGTTTGTTCGGCGAGACAGAAATAAGGTGGCCCATGCACTTACAAAAATCCAGCTGCAAGGTGACCCTTCAATTCCAGTTCTTTTCGACACCTCCAAGGATAATATGTGATCTGTTGGCGGAAGATCTACATGATGCTGTTGGAGAGGCTAATGGGGTTTTGAGGGACGGGTAGGGTTCTATCTGGGGTGGGCAATTGGGGTTTATAGTTTTGTTCTGGGAGATGGATGTAACAGGGACAATACGTCGAATTCACACCTATTGCAGTGTATTCGCTAGAGTGGGTCTTTACCACAATGCGCTCTTTTCCTGATTCCAATTTTTTCCCGGTTGAGGCAAGTTTTCTGGAACAGGTTTTTAACGAGGCCAGCGGCTGCAACCTCTTTTCAAGAGGGGAAATCTACGTGTTGTGAGGGTAGATTTTCATAGATGGGTAGTGTCCGCGTGCTGTTGTGCGTTTTTTGACCCTAGGATGGGTAGCTAGAATAAATTTTTGTAGGGCCAAGTGCAAGGTGGCGGGACTAGGTGGGTAGTGCTCCCGTTGTGCTGATGTGCAACTTGAGTGTTTTAGGTTTCTTTATCAGTAGTTTTATGGTACTTCATTGATTATAATAGTACTTTCATGTGATTAATGAAATGTGATTAGATGTTTACTCCTAAAAAAAAGTCAGTACCACCCAATCCATGGTCGTGACGATTGTATGTATAAAAAAACAATGTAATTTTATATTAAGATTTTTTTAGTCGAATGGCCAGATATTTGTATCCAACATTGTTTCCTAAGATGAGATCCCCGAACGAAACAGGACTCTTTCTATGAAAAGATAATAACTGTCAAATTAAGTATTGTTATTTCATAAATACTCGACTCTAATTAATATTGTTACCTCTAATTAATATTGTTACCTAATCATAACTTTTTCACTAAATAGGAAATAAAAAACATGGACCACCAATACCACGCCACTTATTACCTCACCGGCCCATAAAATAAAAAAAGCTTCTTCCACTTACTCTTTCCTCGTCTCCTTAGGGGAAAAAAAAAAATCTCCCCATTGTCTTCGTCGCCGTCATCATCACCAACCCTCCAAAGCTTATTAACCCTTTTCCTCTCGTATTATTTATTATTCTGCATATACGCTGTCTGTTTCCGACAAAGCCTCGGCCTTTTTGGGTTGAGGCCGTACAGTCCAAAGCGCTTGTCTTCTTGAAGGTTCTTCGTTTCCGCGAATTCTGTCCGGAAGTCAGCGAATTCCGCTGAATTGGGTAAGTGGGCAAGTGCCCTTTTTCTCTTATCTATCTATCTAATTCATGGCTCTTGTTCCTTGAAGAAGTCCCTTTTTTTAAGGGTTTTTTTTTTCTTTCTAATTTTAGTGGTGTGATTGATCATCACTGATTAGTTCAGAGTTTTGTTAAGGCGTGACACGTGGAACGTCGTCTTGAATTAGTATTTTTGTTTTTCCTGTAATATTCAACTGGCTGTCTGCTTTGGCTAGGGCTAGTTGATGTGGGTAGTGATTGTGGACTAACCATAGTAGTATTTGTTCTTTCGCTATGGTCATGCTGATGCACGGCTCTTGCTTTGTTCTTGGCTCGCGATCCCGTTTAAATGTACTCGTCGCTATGCGTGATTCGGCTTTGGTCTATATCAGACAGTTTGTTTGCTTAATAGCTCTTCATTGTTTTGTTTCTTGATCCAGCCTCGTTCTTATTGCAGCTGTTTATCGGTTTCCAAGCTGGGGGAAGATAAGCTGTTCATCTTGCCGAGTTGCATATCTTAGCGTAAATCTTTGTGCTTCAACATGGATAACAATTCTAACGGAATAGCTTGGATTGGAGATGTATATCGAAAGCTTGAAACTATGTGCCTGGAGGCTGCTGAAGAAGTTGTTTGGCAGGTAGATTTGAGAACCCTTTTTTAACACCTCTATCCTTTTCTTTCTTGTTTGGAGCCTTTATCTTTCCCGAGGTTTTGATAAATAATTTCTTGTTTGATGTTGAATTTGGCTTTCTGATTCTTCTCTTCGTGGGGATAAAGAGGATGTATTTCATTCAAAGAACTTCCAAGTGCTGCCAAAATATATAGCACTCTGTTGTCTTGTACAACTTAGCTGAAACTAGATTGATTGGCATCTGCATAAATGCAAACGTCTCACATTTAAAGACACTCATGCGTTTTTTTTGTTATAGAGAAATTATGGGTAACAATGATTAGATATTTAGACCATTCCAGCCATATTTGTTAGACTAAACTGTCTGCTAATGTTTTTTTATGAGATCATGTTGACTCTGGTCAGCATGATGTATGCAACTTCCAAGTGATATTTATATCAGACACTCAATATAATTTTGATTGTTGATTTTCTCTCTTCTGAATCCTCATTACTTCCTTGTTTTGCATCCACCTTGTTATCAACATATCTTTAGTATGCCCTTATTTATTTGCATGGAATACAAAATTATATAGGAAGGGTTCAAGTATGTGGAAGACCAAGTACAGACTGTTGGAGAAAATGTGAAGCAATTTTGCACAGAGTTCGTGAGAGAGGTGCTTCCCGAGTCCTTACTAGTGGATAATGCAGTTTCTGACAACCCAGAAATTGGAACCAGTGATGGAGTCGATCAAATATCAATTAAAAGTATGGACAAGGATCCTCTTGAAAACCAAACTTGTGAAGAAAGGGTTTCTACGGAAGCAAGTTCGGATGAACTTATCAAGCATGCACAAGATGTTTTGCCATTGGAAGAACACACAGCAAGCTTGATGCATGATAAATCTGAGATGAGCTTGGTGAAGTATTCGGAGGTAAAGCAGCTTAATCTAGAGGTGTCAGAGAAAGTCGCGGAGGAATATAATGACCCTTTAGCATATCCAGCTTCGGATATTGGTGAAAGCATTCCAGATATTCCCTCTCCAAGTTCTGCTGTTCCGGATGAGTGCCTCGAGCACAGATTGTTGGGTATCAAATCTCGTAGTGACAATGCCGCAACTGGATTGACAGGTAAGCATTTGTTTCTTTATATCCGGTGGTTAAACTGTCAATTTCTGGTGCCACTGCCTTCTCTGCCTAATTTTGAATCTATAACGTGTTTTTTCAATTTCCTCCCCTGTCCTCATAAAACTAGCAATCTCACGAATTTATCTAGTTCTGTATTGCTTTATATGAATATTAGCAACTTGTTCTTATTGTGGAAAATCGTTATTTATTTGGAACTGAAAGATGAAAGGGCCTTACGGACCTTAGCCTTATACTTTTCTCAATTAAGCCTAAGCCATGTAGGTTGTCTCTTGGTTGCATTTAGCTGATTTTTATGAATTGATTGATCGAGGATGGTACCTTATGATCATATATATATTCATGGTTACTTTTTGCAGTAAAATCAGATGCCGCCATGGATGCAGAAGATATGGCCATAGATTCAATGGCCCTTGCGGGATCGGATTGTAAAGAGCAGCTTGATGGTAGCTGCATCCTAGTCAATGGCCATGAACTTACAAAATTTTCTACAGAAGCAAGACCAAGGTCTTTCAAGGTCTGTCTCCCTTCCACCTGTCTAAGACAACACTCTTCACATTATGCTTGCAAGAACACTAATTTTCCTGTCGATACTAAATCTCTCGTCTTACTAACCCTTCAGAAAAAAGTTGGGTCTGCTCTCCGCATCGGAAGACGGTCATCCAAGCGGCACTGCTCGGAACCCGTTTCAAGACGCAACGAAGGAGCGTGTAAAACCGTTTCTTCATCATCTATCACCACCATCCAATGTGAGGAATCCTCCGACTCCGATTGGGAGATCATATAAAATTATTATCTGTCATGGACATGGCTTAGGGTATCTTAGAAATTTTTGGTTGCCCTTGTGCGAAATAAGACAACAATAGGACTTAGATAAGTGTATAGGGAGAACTTATCCTCATAGGTTGAGCAGATCGGTAGCAGTTTCCTTGGAAACGAACCGGAGTCTTTGGTTATTCTCTAGCACAATTATGATCTGGAGGTCGATCTCGAGAGCAAGTGTTCGAATCTATTATGACATAGCTAAAATGCGCTCAATGGACCCGTATGTTCTTTGAATTGCTTAAAAACCCTTTCTTTTGTCCAACTGAATCTGTCTATACAAAGTTCTTACATGGAACATCTTTTCTTGCATGGAACATCTTATTTGTATTCTTGTGCAATTGGATCGCGTTTTTTAAAACAATGTTGGAAACAAGTTGGTCGTCTTTCTACAGTTCCGAGCAGGGGTTTCTGTGTGTATTGCTATACACTTCGCAGTAGGGGCAGGTATAAGAACTTAGGGCCCGGATTGGGTGCTACTGGGGCTCAATAGCACAAAGGGGCGCCCTTAGGGCTCGTGACAAGTAACAGAGAAGCTGGATGCCTTCGTAATTTTGATTGAAGACAAGAGCAGTATTGAAACTGTTGAAAACAAGTTTAGGCTCATGGCAAGTAACAGAGAAATTGTGACCACACTAAAGTCAGTTTCTAATTATTTGTTTGATATCTAACAGAGTCGGCGATGTGTTTGCTTCCCATATAGAGAAATTGCTGCTCCATTTAGGCACAGTGAACAAAAACCTGGTTGTTATGTAGCGACTCGGGATGACTCGCTTACTTGGACTCAATCACTTGGCCCTTCTAAAAATGCGAGCTTTGAAGAGCTGCTGTTGTATAGGAATCACGTTATTGCCTATGGTTGCATTTGATGTTAACATCAGAGTAAAAAATATAAGGACACATCAGTTTCAAATCTAATGAGTTGTTAAATTTGTATGAGGACAAAAATACAATGACACATCGGTTTCAAAGGTAAAAACACAAAGAATTCATGTCATATTAACCTTGCTGGATAGATTCAACGAATAATATTGGTCACCTAATTCCGACATAGCATTGGACCTGTTTGGTCATTCTCGGAATTATTATGGTGGTACTAAATCTGATTGGTGTTTTCTGTAACATGTTCAACTGTTTGTTTAAAGGAAAAAAATTGAACAGTAGCTAAGAATAACAAGGATAGAAGAATCCAACAACAAATAAATCAGATTCATTAAGTTCATTCTTTTACAAATTAAAAAAATATAATTAAAATATCGTTCTTAGATGTGATGTCTTGAAAATGATCAGTTGGAATAAATGATATTCTATTGTACAAGCTACATATGAGATGAGTTTGGAAGTGTTTCAAGATATGCTATAGTCTCCTTAGGATTCTAGTTCAACCATAGCAAAGCCTAGCCAAGTTGTTTCCAAGTTTTATGAATTTAGTTGGACAATTTCGGACGGAATGACCTTTGTTCATTTAATTGAGCACATCTTTCTCAATTTTGCTTCAAATGCTACAAATGAATATAATAAAAAAACTAGACAAACGGGGCTACAATTTATTTGTTGACAAGTTTGGACAAAAAGCAACGGAAGTTGGTGGAAAATGGAATCCAAGTTGCTAAATTCTGATTGGGCCACATGGAAAGTTGAACCAATCACAAACTAACATTTGCCTTCCTTGCAAATTGAGACAAGGACCGGCGTGGATGCTTATCCATTCAGGGACCTTATAGGACAAGAAAATATCCATAAAAAGGAGGAAATAAGAGACAAAAAAGTCACAAACCGAAATAGAAGAGAAAGAGGAGAGAGAACAAGAAGAAAGAGGAAGAAGCAGGGGAAGAAAGAATGGCTTGGTAAGTGATGTTCTCCTTTGATTTGGACTTTCATGTATTCATAAACATTGTAGAGGATTCAAAGATCTTTCTAAAGGTATATCATATGTTCTATTTGGATCAAGGAATCAACAGAAAATTGGTTTTGAGCTACAGATTGATTACTGCAATATTCAATTGAGCGGGTGTCAGAAGAAGTACTTAGTAAGCCTACTTGGACTCCGAATTGGACTTTGATTTCTTCTTACATATTGTAGAAGACTCAATTAGCTTTCTAAAGCCATAATATATGCCCTATTTAGATGAAGGGTTCATCTTAAAAGCTCTGTTCAAAATTGAAGGGGCCAAGAGTTAAGACTGGGTAAGTGGATTCTTTGGATCTCTAAGATAATTTCTAGACTCTGGGTTAAACTCCTCTGTATATTTTTGATAATTAAGAGTCTAGAAATTATCTTAGAGTTCCAAAGAATTTACTTACCCAGTCTTAACTCTTGGCCCCCTTCAATTCCGAACCCAAACTGTCAGTTTAACATTCAACAGAGCTTTTAAGATGAACCCTTCATCGAAATAGGGCGTATATTATGGTGTTAGAAAGCTAATTGAGTCATCTACAATCTGTAAGAAGAAACCAAAGTCCAGTTCGGAGTCCAACTAGGCTTACCAAGCACTTTTTCTGACACCCGCTCAATTGAATACTGCAGTAATGAGTCTGTAGCTCAAAAGCAATTTTCTGTTCATTCCTTGATCTAAATAGAACATATGATATACCATTAGAAATATCTTTGAGCTACAATGTTCATGAAGACATGAAAGTCCAACTCGAAGGAGAACATCACTTACCAATCCATTCTTTCTTCCCCTGCTTCTTTCTCTTTCTTCTTGCTCTCTCTCCTCTTTCTCTTCTATTTTGGTTTGTAATTTTTTTGCCTTTTGTTTCCTCCTTTTTTTTGGATATTTCCTTGTCCTATAAGGTCTCTGAATGGATAAGCATCCGCGCGATCAAGGTCCTTGTGTCAATTTGTACGGAAGGCACATGTTAGTTTGTGATTGGTTCCACCTCCCATATGGCCCAATCAGAATTTAGCAATTTTGGATCCCATTTTCCATCACCTTTCATTGACTTTTGTCAAAATCTGTCAACAGATAAATTGTAGCTCCGTGTGTCTAGTTTTTGAATTATATTCATTTGCAGCATTTGAAATAAAATTGAGAAAGATGTGTTCAATTAACTGAACACAAGTCATTCTGTCCAAAATTGTCTAACTAAATTCATAAAACTTGGAAATAACTTGGCTAGGCTTTGTTGGGGTTGAACTAGAATACTAAGGAGACTATAGCACAAATGCAAGCTACATATGAGATGAGTTTGGAAGTGTTCCTGGATATGCTATAGTCTCCTTAGGATTCTAGTTCAACCACAACAAAGCCAAGTTATTTCCAAGTTTTATGAATTTAGTTGGACAATTTCGGACAGAATAACTTTTGTGAAAGGTGGAACCAATCACAAACTAACATTTGCCTTCATTGCAAATTGATACAAGGACCTTGATTGCGTGGATGCTTATCCATTCAGGGACCTTATAGGAGAGAGAGAGCAAGAAGAAAGAGAAAGAAGCAAGGGAAGAAAGAACGGCTTGGTAAGTGATGTTCTCCTTCGATTTAGACTTTCATGTCTTCATGAAAGTTATCGAGGACTTAAATATCTTTCTAACGGTATATTATATGTTCTATTTGGATCAAAGAATCAACAGAAAATGGGTTTTGAGCTACAGACTGATTACTGCAGTATTCAATTGTGTGAGTGTCAGAAGAAGTGCTTGGTAAGCCTACTTGGACTCTAAATTAGACTTTAGTTTCTTCTTACAGATTGTAGAAGACTCAATTAGCTTTCTAACACCATATTATACACCCTATTTGGATGAAGGGTTCATCTTAAAAGCTCTATTGAAATTTGGACTGACTGTCTGGGTTCAAAATTGAAGGGGGCCAGAGTTAAGACTGGGTAAGTGGATTCTTTAGAATTCTAAGCTAATTTGTAGAATCTGAGTTATCAAGAACATACATGGGAGTTTAAGTTCAGAGAATAGATGAATCAGTTTTGGTGAAATATCGGGTTGTATGTGATATTTACTGAAGTTATAAGCGATTGAGCTTATCGTGTGCTCTGTATGTGACTTGGTTGGAAAAGCGAGGAACTGACCTCATTTTTGTAATTGGAAATTATTATACTGAGCTTGTAAGACTTTCTCAAGGTACTTTTGGTGAAGGAAACCATCTTGGAAGAACGGTTGAAGGTTATAAGTGAAAGGAGAATCAGACTCGTGAATCAGCACTATTAATTGAATCATTTATGTAAGCGGATAGAACATGATAAATTAATTTTGTTAGTGCATGTATATGTCTCAGGCCTTGATTATGTGCGTCTCATGCATATGGAGTTTTTTCATGAAGTGGTCATATGCATTTGTGATAAGTTCGGTCATGTTTAGGTTAGTCTGTGAGAGATATGGCATATGTGAATGGCCAGCTAGAGAATTTATGTTTCCTAGCTTGGGGTCAATTTGTGAGGGTATGCTATGTTATTTTTGGTGAGAAATGGACAGGTTTTCCCGTACTAACCGGAGATGTTAGCCTATGTGCACATAGACTGGGGATATCCTAGTTACTACCATAAACTTAGTATGTGATTATGATATGGAAATTGGTTGGCCATGTTGATATCCCTGCACTGGAGAGGAAGTGACCGACTAAATCTGTCTATAGCTCACTGTTTGTTGACTGTTTGTGTGGGTGTGGGTGTGATCATATGGTTAGCATATATTTTGTGGTCTTATCTGATGTTGAACATAGTTAAGTTCTGTTTCAACCACTTGTATTTGACATAACCAATATGTTATGTTCTATCTTCTTACTAAGTATTTCAAAACACCTACCCCTTACTAATCCATCTCAGGTTCCGAGCTATCCTAGGTTGTCTTGGATTCCGGAGTCCGTGGTGAATGCCCACCTCTGTCCTTCCAGGATTACTCTTTGAGGTCTCCGGATCACGCTATCTTTTGTACACCTGTATAGATGCTCCGTAGCGGTTTTCAGAGGCTAGATCCTGAATTACGTTTTGGGTTTGAACACGTAAGACAGGAAACTTGTCCAAACTTTTGGTGATAGAATTTTCGTACTGTCGTTGTGTATCTTATATTTTGAGAGGCATGTTTATATAGCTTAACTTTATGTTGGTTTCAATAGGTTGATGAACTTTATGTTATGTTTTGAGGCTGGCTAGATATTTTATCGTTAGTATATCATGGGGTCTAGCGCTGGTCACCGATCATAGGTTGGGTCGTGACATTAGATAGCGTCTTCTTGATAAGTTCAACAAAAAATGCCTCTCTAAGCTCCCCAGCCGTTTAATTTAAAACGCGCGTCTCTTCCCTCATAATCACCGCTGTGGGATGTGACCCAGATAGTATTGCCTTATTCACGTTGTGAGCACCCAATCTAACGCGAAGAACTTAAAAAAGTTTAGTTCACTATGAAAAATCAGAAATGGGAATAACTCATATGATAAGACTGGCTAAGCTCAGAATTGTGTGTGGCTGTTAGTGATTTCCGAATGTGCTAGTATCAACATACTTTATCTTTATTATTTTAGAAAATGTCTTGATTTCATTTTTCAGGGTCAGGAAAAATTATTATTTGTGAAAATTGCTTCTCACATATTCGGCAGAAAGTTGGGTCCATCTGAGTTGAGCGTTTCCCGAGATATGTTTGAGCTTGGAAAATATTATTTGACGTTCAATAAATGTCGGGATAAAACTTAAAAGGGTTAGTCCGACAAAAAAATTGCAGGCACTGCCAAGAAGTGCATGTTTTCATCGAAACAAATGGTAAAATAGCTTCCATCTTTCTAAATGACTTGATGAGAAGGGACTCGATTATACGCAAAATTATTTTTAAACGTGTGGTTTGTGTCATTTTGAATTTAATGTCCTACAGTTTAAAACGTATCAAATTATTGACTAAAGATAAACGTTTTAACACTTTAGGAGAAAATAATTAATTAAATATTCCACCCCCACTACTTGCTCGGCCCACCCAAGTGAAAAAGGAGGGATAGCGACTAAATTTCTATAGCCAATTCCCATTTTCGTAATATCTCCCACCCCGCGGGAATAATGGCGGACCGTTTTGTGGGTCCCACTTGCGGACCGAACCTTCTACCTTGTGGTTCTTCTTCTTTTCCTTTCTCTTGCTTCTTCCTCCCCAAAGCACCAAGCTTTAGCAGAAAGAGGCTCAAAGTATCGGCCTTTCCTGTGATTACGATGTCCGATTGGCCCCACCAGCCGTCCCTCGTCGTGTTCTCCGGCGGCACCGCCTTCAACGGCGTCGTCGAGGAGCTCAAGCGCCTCACCACCCGCGTCGCCCACGTCCTCCCCGTCTCCGACGACGGTGGCTCCACCGCCGAGATCGTTCGCGTCCTTGGTCAGTCTTCTCTCGATCTTGAACTGGGTTTTTTTAATAAAATCTTTTTTTTTACAATTTTTGTTGGTATATTGTTTCGGGGAGGGAAGGTGGGCCCGCGGTTGGGGACATAAGGTCGAGGTGTCTGAGGTTGTCCGACCAAAGCACGGCCGAGGCTCTCGCCGTCCGGAGCCTGCTCGGTCATCGCCTGCCCCTTGACCCTCCGGTAGCTAAATCCGAGTGGTACTGATTCTTCTTCTTCTTCGTCTTCGTCTTGCTCAATTAACAGGCCCGCTTTTTGTATCAAAGTTGTTGTTTCGGTCCGAGTTTCCGACTAGTTGAACATGAATGATCTCGCTGTAACCGCTAAGTTAGTGCCGAACTTGTACCGTCATGTGGCAATTGCCTGTTGAGATGCGTCGAGTTTCTGTTGTGTTCCTAGTGGGTCGAGTTTTGCTTCGTTGTATTGTTGTTAGATTGGGGCTTAGTCGTGTTGAGCATATGCTGGAATTCTGTTCTTTGCTTGATCGTGTATCCATGGTGGGGGTTGTTGAGTAATTCTGTGCTGAGTTGAGAATTTGACAGGTATAGCATTGTTGAAGGGGAACATCCTTTATGGAAGGGTGTGTCCAGACCATACAGCGAAACGATTCGTGCTTTCCTTGTTTATTTCCAAAATGAGGTTAGCCTATCCACTATCATATCACCAATTCGAGAGGAACTGTTTGTCTCACATGTCCAACTCTTTCACAATCAACTTTCCCTAATCTGATTGTTACATTTCAATGGGGTTCTAAAAATTGACTACCATACAAGTTGGAACATAAACCCGGGTGATGAACTTGAAAGGAAGCTATGTACATTTAGCATGTTTCTAACATTTATCATTGAGTTGGTCTTCCATACTTATACTAATTTTTTCCATCAGAGAATCTTGTTACCTAGTGCTCTCTTGTTTGATATTCCACCTTTTTTATTGTCCAGTGGACAAAGTAATAATTTCTGGTACTTGTTGTTTTCCTATGTCTTTGATTGCAGATCCTTCGACGGCCTAACGATTCATTTTGCTTCAGCAATGGCAGGTACCCTTCTTGTCAAAATCTGTGCCTGTACTTTCCCCAATCATATTCTTTAAAATAATTGCTTGACCTGGGTTCATCCAAGGCGATGATCTGGCCGGGTCAAGGCAGTCAAAATGCAATCCAAGTTTTTCCTTGCATTGACATTAATAAAATTGATTAGATGACCTTAGTGTATAACCATTGGAACTTATTTTCCTAATGGAGATCTGATTGCTGTCTTTATCTAATTAGTTGTTCTCATATCTAATTGGTTGTTCTCAATATATCATGTCCTGACTGATGTCGACCATTTTGCAGCATTGGAAATTTTTTCTTCGCAGGGGCTCGCGTATTTTTCCAGTCTTTAGATGCTGCAATTTTTTTATTTTCACGTGTTTCAGATATTCCTTCAGAAAGTTTGGTTCTCCCGGTGATCTCTACAAATGACAGGCTAACCTTAGGATGTGAATTATGGGTAATACTGCCATTCACAGTTGCAAAACCTGTGTGAATAGTAGATGCCGTGTTTGTCAATGTGCATTATGAACGACTCAGGGAATATTTCTTTTCTTGAGATATAGTAAAGGCTGTATTTAAGGGGTGGAAAAGTGGGTGAATTGGTTTGTTGGCTCTTGTAGATACATTGCTGCATTATATGAATGATAGTAATGGTTGGTATGTTGTTTGATCGTGTTAACTTTCTTATGTCTTCATTTGCTCTCGGTTTTCACAATTGGCATGCAGGATGGGACCATGATTCGAGGTCAGAATGAAATATCTCATCCGATCACAGGATCACTGCATACAGTTGATAAGGTATGGAACTATTACTCTGACCGTAGCTAGGTGTGCATTGAGCTATTTAGCTAGAGAACATAATTCCTGTTAATTCTGAGCTATGCTTCACCAGTGGTTGTGTTCTTTCCCTGGCGAATCTTGGGCCAGAATTTATTTAGCTTGTGGATTGTTCTTCTGTGATTAGGCTGCGTGGCTTCATGAAATTTTTGACAGTAGATTAGTAAGCGTCTGTGGACCAAAAAATGAAGAGGTTGTTCTTGTAAGGTTGATGAGGCGATTAACCTGTTCAATAAACAATATCTGATAACACTGTTTCAAGAGTTTGGAACTAAAAGATCATTTGACTAAATTGTTGCATCTCTGAATTATTTAACATTTTCTTGAACCCCATGCCGGAATTTCCTCTTTTAAGCTACGATAAAGGCTACAAACCTCCTCGTCGTTAGCCTTCTTAATTTTCTTGCCAGAATACAAAAGTATCTTTTGCTAACTAGGTTTTACTAAATTCTGATTGAAGAATTATATGCATATTAAACTGTCTGCTGTCTTTTGACCAGGGGGGTTCTTCCATTCCGGCGCTTCCTTCTAGAATAAAAAGGGTATTCTACATGTCAAGTGAGGGTGGAGGATCGCTGCATGAGGTGAATGATACAACAGTTGTGTAGGCATCTGATCTAAGACGTGCTTGTGCTGCAGTGATGTTTAATTCTCGCGATCTTCTAGGTCTTCCCTGCTGTAAATGCATCAGTTTTGGACCAGTTGAAACAAGTGGATGGGGTTGTGTATGGGATGGGTTCCCTTTTCACTTCCGTTTGCCCATCACTGGTAAATTTCTCTCTTTTAAATATTGGTTTAAAAAACAAGTGTAGTTATTGTTACTAAGTTACATATATTGGAACAAGTTTTCGTTGATGTATTTCTCGTATGATCAATCCCTTAGTTTCCTCTTAGAACTTAAAAATGATCTCTTTTGTGTTCTGGTGATCATCATCTCATATTTTCAGGTTCTACGTGGCATTGGAGAGATAATCTCTTCAAGGACCTGCCCTAAGGTAACAAAATCGCATTCAGATAGACTAGAATTTGTTTTTGAAAGGAATCCCGATGGGCTAAATAGATTTAGGCTATCTTCCACAAAAGGACAATCATAAGTGTTCTAGATAGTTTCATTTATAATTTGCAGCTGATTTCTTTTGAATCTCATCTGTTTGTTTGCACATTGTCATATTGGAAGTCTATGACCACCAAAGTCAGTGCTTACTTCACTTCTTAGGTTTGATGTGTTCCTGTGTTTTGTTGGTGCTACCAATTTTAGGTATTGTTGTTGAATGGTTCACATGATAGAGAGACAACTGGTTTTTCTGCTTCCTGCTTTGTGACGGCCATTACAGATGCTCTAAACCGGAAGTATGGAGATCCACAAAAATGCCTGCAAAATTCTGTGAGTGATAGGCTTCTCTAGAGTTTCTACCCCTTTGATTAATGTGTCATTGAACTGTTCCCAACAATTAGAAAACCTCATCTTATTTTTGAAGATTTGTTCCTCTTTTCCGTCATTTAAAGATCAAGGTAAGATGTTGCTAACTACATTTTCTCCATCTTTGCAGCCAAATCAGTATGTAAACACCCTTTTGGTTCCCAAAGATGGCGAGGTTCTGGTAGATACTCATTGCTTGAATGATCAAGGGATTTTTGACGTGGTAAGTTTCTAGCTGTTGCATCGGTCTGAAATTTCCTTCTACAGTTAGTATCTTAGTTAGAGTTTCTTGGTTATAAAGGGAATCTGCACTGCAACAACGTTCGTTTTCAGTTACTTGCCATGTGCAGAATTAGTGGCCACCAATCTGAAAAATGGCTCTTCAGATTGCTTTGAATACACAATATTACCAAATTGTTCATCTTTTTAGTTAATTTCCTTTCCTGATGATTGTAGTAAATTAATTTTGGGCATGAGATGACAAATAGTTCTTGAACTTTGCAGATCATGGTTGACTCGATTCGTGATCCGAAAGCTGGCATAATTTTTGACCCAAAGTCATTGATAGACACTCTCACAACATTGATTGGGAGATATATGAG
This sequence comes from Hypericum androsaemum, assembly GCA_963995505.1. Lineage (NCBI taxonomy): Eukaryota > Viridiplantae > Streptophyta > Magnoliopsida > Malpighiales > Hypericaceae > Hypericum > Hypericum androsaemum. The sequence goes on from OZ023199.1 coordinate 9,220,112, forward strand.
TGGGTAGCAGAGCAGAATTTATATATGCTAAACGACAGATCGTTTTGCCATCACAAAAATTGATTTTAGTTGCTCCATTGGTTCAGAGTTCAGAGCTGGAAGTTTGAGCAAGGTTAGTACAGCTTATCGAACAGATTATATTTATCAAGAAAAAAAAATCCGCCAAAATAGCAAGTTATTATACTTGCTATTCACTGGCAGTGACGTGGATTGATACACACTTGGTCGATCATAGGATTTCATTATTTGATTGAAGGACATGATTCAGAGTTCTTTGATAGAACTTGGGGACTTGATCCAATTGAAGCACCGGCGTTATGATTCTCACGAGGGGCGTTTCGGGTTCGATGCACCAAGGAAATCGCCATCAATCCGGAGATTCAAGTGTCAATGTATAGATCTCATCCTCACATACATCAGCCAGTCCCCTCTATCAGTATCTTGAGCTTTCCTTCCGGTCACAATGGGAACAAAGCGTTCTGTATAGAATGTTGACCATATGCGCACCAGTGGTTGACCTTGCTAGTACTTCTTCTTCATTGCGAGCTTTTCTGATTGAAGCTGCTAAAAATTAATGCACACTTATTTTTCTATAGAAAAGATGGTCTCATGCGACAGTTCCGACCCTTCACGGCTTAGAAAAATGCTTATAATAATGTAAACTTCCTTTTTTGATCCGACACGGTAGAAATGACATAACTACCCTCCCTCTTCTTCTTTGGTGGGTACGGCCCTGAGCTTTGCTCTCCTCTTTGCCCTTCCTCAAATACACATGGCGAAGACAAAAGCTTCGTCCTCAAAGAAGCGGAAGGCCAACCAGAAACACGGCGTTGACTTCAACCAAAACTCGCGTCAGAAGTACTGTCTTCCAGTTCGATGTAAAGCGAAGGGCAAAAGAGGAAATAGACCTCTTGCACGCGGGTGGAGTTCAGCTGGCGGTCCTCGACACGGTCGGTGAGCTTATCGAGGGCTTTGCTCTGTTGCTGCAAGTCCTTGGAGTCGATCATCATTTCCACATCTTCCCCTCCCTCCATTTTTTCTTTTCTTCCTCTTTCTAAAACCCGTGCGCTTGGCTTTTACCTTCTCTCTCTTTCTTTTCTCTTCTTCGGTTTCTTCCAATTTCCTCTTTTTTCCAGTGAAGGACGAGAGAGGTATTTTAAGTATTTCGCTTCTGGGATTTTGGGCCTTTGAGCCCAGCGTGCTATGGTCCGGCCCATTTCATAATGGGCTTCATGCTTTGGACTTCTTAGAAAAGTTAACGATAGATATGAGGCCCAACTGAGAGCCCATTATATGAAGCATGGCCCCCGATATCTATACCAATAGTGAATATATTTGATACAGATATACTATTTAATTTAGTATAATCTGATTTAGCCCATAAAATTTATCAACTTGATAGACTAAAAATTTTTAATTTGATATACTGATTTGGATTTTAATCTAATATAATTATTCTCAAGTTCTCGATGCGGAGGTTATGCCCTTCCTCGGCTTGGGATCTACCACCACTATTACCTTCGTCTTTTTCTCCACTTCGGCGACCTCCCCCATCCTCCGCGATGTTGTCGTTTCAGAGAGAGAGAGAGAGAGAGAGAGAGAGAACATAGATAGACTTGGTTTGGAGTAGAGTGGAAAGAGTAGGGGTCGTCTAAATGGTGAGGTGGAGTGGCGGGAGGCGGTGACATGTTTATGCCTTAGAAATTTATGGATGCACTAGAGCTGGAGATATTTTTTTATTTGTGGTGAAAGAAAAGAAACATCCATAGCTGAGTGTTTACCACACTGCTGTTTTGTTTTGGAACTCTAAAAATATATATTATATTTACAGGTACGCTAAAATAATTAGTACTCGAATATTTGGTTGTTTGACTACTTTATTTACAATCTGATTAGATTACAAATAATGATAAATATTTTTAATATTTGTTTTCAAGATTCTAACAAAATCAAATTACGAAGGGTAACCTTTTTTTCTTTATTTTTCTTATGGCCTATTTCCTGTAAGCGATACGAGATTAATATTTTAACATAGTGGAATTTCAAGATGTTATAGATTAAATATTAGTTATTGTTCACTATATATATTTAGTATACATTTTCTTTGGTGTGATACAAATGTCGTTTTGTTTGATAAAAAGTTAAACAAATTTTAGTTAATTTTTAAGGAGAAAGAATCTTTGTTGTTGTCTTCATCTTATCTTACTATAATAAAAAAATCTTCTTTTTAGATAGTTTGGTGTCACAACGTAAAAATATCAAAACTATCTTCGACATACACGGTAGGCGCGGTCAGCCATATGAGAGCTGGGACTCCCCTCTAACGGCGGCAGCATGATTCAGTCTTTCTCTCTCCCGTAACTCTTCTCCCTTCTCTTCCTGGGACGGCAACCCAAAGACTTGCTGCGGCGACGACAGTACATCACGGCGGGGGCACACGGGCTGGGGCAGTCGTTATCTGGTTGGGGCAGCGGCCCAACCCTCTTATGAGGAATTTCGAATCTGTCCCTTTCTTTATTTTTCTTCTGAAATTACAAATCTGTCACTCTTTGAAAAACCTCTTCGCCGGTTCTGCTAGTTGTACCAAAAGCTACAAGAAGGAAAATGGTCGATTCATGTCTCATCAAGTCACCTTTGTGGAGAAAGGTAGAGGTTCTTCATCTGAAGGCAAATATGCGTGCAGTAGATGACATGTCTTATTCTGGTTTTTTTATTCGAGATGATGATGGGAATGAGCCTTCTTTGGAAAATGACATGATAAAGATTCCAAATGATATGGTCATACCTTGGGCTGGTGAAGATTCAGTGTCTCAACTGATAGATGCTATCTTTCCAAACTTGGCAGATAATTCTAAGGATCGGGATTACTTAGTTAATAGGGCATTGATCACACCATTGAATGAGCATGTCGAGAAGTTAAATAATCGAGTGGTTAGTATGTTTCCTAGAGAAGAGCATACATATTATTCATTTGATTTTGTGGAAGATGATATCCACAACCTCCATTAGCAGAAATAATTGAACGAAACTGCCCCGCGTGGTTTACCTCAGCATGTGTTGAAACTGAAGTTAGGAGCACCAATCATGTTACTGAGGAATATTGATGCCAAGAACGATCAAGACGTTCTTCTCAAATTGCATCGATGCAGTGATCCTTAGTGAGAATTTTGCGGGTAAGAGAGTATTCATCCATAGGATGCCATCTGAATATACCTGAGAATCTTGAGATGCCGTATAAGATGATACGCAAGCAGTTTTCGGTACGTCTATGTTTTGCATTCAAGATCAACAAAACATAAGGACAAGCAATTGAAAACACCAGTATTTATCTACCTGAGCATGTTTTCAGTCATGAGCAGTTGTACATTGTCATTTCAAGAGGTGTTTCAAGCAAGAACATTAAGATGTTAGTCAAGAGAGGTGATGTTAGTTGGAACGTTTACAAAAAAAGTCGTGTACAGAGAAGTTCTTATGGCATCTTAGGTAAATCAAAAAAGAAAATAATATAATTAAATATGTAAGAGAGCATCTTATTCATGTACAACTTAAAAAAAAAATTAATAAACGATATATTTTAGATTTTGAAATAGAACAACACTCGCATCGCGCGTACGTCTTTGCTAGTTAAAATAAAGTTTACATCATAGATTAGCTAAAAAAGAGGTTTACATCATAGATTACAAAACTAGTACCGCCCGGTTGTCCAAGAGAGGCAACCTAGTTACAAACATAGTACGAAACTATCAAGGAGAAGATATTAGAGCTTGCAATGTGATCAATATTTCCTCTCTGCAATAAGATGTGCTGATTCCTGACAAAAAAAAGAGAGGAATATTTCTCGATTTGAGTGTGTATTCATTCCTTGTACAGAGCCATGCTAATCTTCCCTCAAAGAAACATCCTTGCTAGTCTCACTCCAATTGGATCCATAATCTGTCCCTAGCTCGCTGACGATGTGGTCTGTATAATTTGTTTGTTTAAAATTATTTCTGGGTTCGTATTCATGTAATAAGTGGTAGAAATCTAAACCAACAACATTACTGATACATAAATAGAGAGAAATACACAAGGACATGACAGCTTAATTACAAACTAATTAATAAGTGGTATTATATATAAACCAAACATTGTTACATACACATATAGTGCAACTAGATTATATGGAAGAACATCGTGTGATTCCAATTATCATCATGCAGTTGGATATGAAGCTTCCATGGCGATTCCACAGATCCCCTCCTTGGCAGAAACATCCCTTTGCATCCTGATATATCCATCCTCGCCCCAGCTGGTTCCCCACGAGTTCTTGACCAACCAATACTCGGTTCCGTCGTCGGCGGTTCCATACCCGACCGCGGTTACACCATGGTCCAATTCAGTCCCACAATCACCTTGGAAAACCCCGCTCGAGTAGAACTGGAAGTCGTTGCCACTCGCGTCAATGGCCACTGACACGGGCTGGTTGGCCACCGCCTTGAGAAGAGAGGCCTCGCTGTTGGCGGGCACGTCCTCGTAACCGGTTATCTTGGCTGCGGGGTTAGATGACTTCTTGGTGTTGCAAGTGCCATCAGCTGCAGTGTAAGGGTAGTTGGCTTCGGTTGTGAGGCCTTCGTTGCTAATAATGAATTCGAAGGCGTCGTCCATGAGGCCGCCATTGCACCCTTGATCAACACTTGTGTCGCAATCCACCAGCTCCTGCTCGGAAAGAGAGATCAATTTCCCTGTTGATAGCTTTGCGATTCCCTCTGTCGCTGCCACCGCGGAAAATGCCCAGCAACATCCTATGAAATTGTACATTTTAATTTGCTGCATGACTTAGCACAAGTATATATCTTTTAACAAACTCAAAAGTCTATTTACAATGACAGGCATGTCTGCAATTGCCCTAAAACTATCTCATCTTTGATGCCTTTAAAGTCTTAGCTCGATCGAATCCAGAGTAGTTAGTTATCGAAAATCCCGAGATCATGTGGTTTTGATGACGGGAAAATGGAAAGTTACGATTTATAGATGGAGTAAATTATAGCTTACCACATTGACCCTGATCCTTGATGGGGGTAACAGCGCCTTTGGTCCTCCAATCGATTGAAACTGGAACGGCACTCACGTTCTCATACTTGAAAGGTGTTGTTCCTGATGATGGCTTCTTGCTCCACGAGGCCTTGTATCCATTCCGCGAGGAACGAAACTCCGCAGCAGTCAGATCAGCAAATTCATTGACGCCCAACGTATAAGACTTCTTCCGGTCCAGGTTAAACGATTCAATGAACGCCACATTCTCCTCGAAAATTTTGCGCCTCATCTCCTTCTCCGCATCGTCCTTATAAGCACGACCGTATCGAGCCATCCACATTTCGTGCCTTGTGGCTATGGCATCATCCTGAAGTGACCTGGACCAGGCCTGAGATGCAAACATGAACACCACCAGCACCGCCGCGACGATAACCTTGTTCTGCAGATTCAAAGCCGCCATGTCCAACAGCTTTTAGTACAATTATACTAATTTGTGTTTATAATACGATCGAGTTTGTGAATGTTTGTTTGGTGCATAAATCGCTTGGAGGGTTGTTGGTATTTATAGGGTCGATGTGCATGCATGGACATTTGGTGCTGGCCAGTAATTTGGATTATTTAGGTGCTTTGGCGTGATAAAGCTGGCAAGTTAACTATACCAGATATGGACCTCTATTTCAATTTCCGTGGACGTTGTTGATCTTATGTTCTTACAATTGTTTCCTATTTTGGCGTCTACAATATTCAGATATTCATTAAACGATTAATTCAAATTGAAGTTGAGTGAGATACTTGAAACATGACAAAATTTTATAAGTATATAACGATGCTGCATTTTCAAAGGCTCGAACTCGAAACATCTTAGTAAAACTAAAAAAATTCTTAGTGATTGATCTAAATATTTGTTGGTTTGTGTGTACACTACTTGCAATAACAATTTGTATAATTTGTCAATAAGTGGTTGCGAGCCCTTCAAATACAATGTTAAACATTATTAGACAACTTTGCCATTATCTACAAATTATACCCAACTCACACATAGATTAGTTGGTTCAGTGAAAATCGGATACCGATGATTTTAACCCAAAAAAAATTTGTATAATTTTCCATTTCATTTTATAATTTTGATTGATTTGGCAATTTAGGCATATGCGATAACAAGTTTGATTCGTTGAGAATTAGTATTATTGAGTTATTAAGTTCACACCATATTTGATTCACTTAAGCAATGGTTTGGGTTTCCTTTCGCGTACACTCGTTGCTTTCTCTCGAGTGATGGATTTTGAAATTTTCTATAGCTACTTAATTTTTTTTATGTGACAATTTTGAAATTTATATAAACTTCTTTGAAATTTTCAAAATGTTTCAATAATTACGAAAAATTAAATGAGATTACAGAAAATTAAATATTTAGAGAATTAAAAGATAACTTTCTAATTTCTGTAGTCGACAACAATTGTAATTTGATTTTTCATGGACTTTTTTTCAGTTTCAGATAACTTTCTTCATAATTTTCATAACTTTGAGGGAAGGATAACTAAAGTGAGCCCCGATAATTATGTGATATTGATTGATCTGTGTCGATGTCTCAATGATAAGATGTTGTCTTTTGTGGCAGTGGATTGAGTTCGGAGTAAATGGATCATTCTGTATTGTTTGGACTGAAGGACTGATAATGGCATGTTTCGCTTCTGACAATGGCATGTCCTAGTTACAACATTGGCAAACCCAGTTATTGATAATGGTCCATGTGCTACGACAATGACATGTCTAGTTATTGATAGAGGTATGTCCCTGCCGCGCGGGGACTTTTTTCATTTTTGTCCCCCTGTTTTAACTTTTTTTTAAATCTGCGTGTCCTTTAATCCAAACGGTTCAGAATGGACCTATTCCGGACCCAATCCAAGCCCATCTTTTAGGGGCGAGATTGAGTATAGAGTGAGGTTCTCCCAAGCTTACGGATCAAAGGGGAAAAGGTTTGGGGTCAGATTTGGTCTGGAGTAGGGTATTTTGAACCGTGTAGATTAAAGGAAGAGTGGATGGCAAGATGGCAAAATGTTCAAAAGACATGGAAAATTTTGGAAAAGGGACTTTGATGCAGGAAAACGTGGATAGGAAATTGTGAATCCGTTGATTATGATAATGTCAGAAAAATACGGTAGAAGTCTCGATCCTTTGATTCAAAGAATACCGAAAAGCGACAAGAATAAGGAAAACCCTTAATTTTCAATATCAATATTCAACCAACCAAAATAACATAGTAGAGGTTCTATTTATAAAGATTAAAAAAACCTATTAATTAGAATCTTGTTATAAGTTAAACTACTAATAATCTAAAACTAGAGATAATTATTAAATATACGACTATTCTTTATATCCATCATTCTTCCCCGGTTGGAGAAATTTGCTCTCGAATTTGAGGTCGTCGGCAGCTTAAGTCCTTCGTACATGCACTCTTTGACACATATGAGCGACGTGGTGACACTTGATATCGTCCATTCCAGCTGAACAAATACTTGGAACCTAGGCAACCGCAGATATTCTCTAGATGAACGACCATGAACTCTCTTTTTCGAGCAGGTTGATCTACTTTCTTCAGCCTATTCCACAAGTTTAACAACGGAGAACTCTCAACAGATGCGTACTTATCAACTCTGAGAAATTCAATATGCTCGACATACTCAACATCATAATACTGGCTCATGGGTACAATCTCAGCATCAATAACTCAAGTATCAATAGAAATCACATATTGCCTCATACTAGCAGCATCAATAACACATGACTCGTCAAACAACTCTCTCACTGAATATAATGATGCTTCAGATTCATCAAAATATTCTCCATCAAAGCAATCTTTAGCAAACTCACCTTCTTTAACCTCGTCCTCCTCACCAGAGTAGGAGTCATAAATTGGTTGACCATTGTCTTCATGATCATGAGGTTGAAAAGGATCCCTTTCATGGGATGAGCCAGAACTCTCTTCATCAGACGATGAATGGTTGAAGAGAGGCAGCGGTGAATCGCAGTGCGCGTGGTGCACGGTCCTTGAAATAGTGGCATTTTGGGCAGCCCATGCGCGCAAGAAATCCATGACCTCGTCATGGTTTTGCTGAAGGATAACAAGCTTTTGTGACATCGCATCCATCTAGTGTTCCAGGCGAGTGAGATCAAACACCTCTCCTTGAGTGCCACGGCGTGGGGGCATGGCGGAGGAGCATATACTGATCAAAAGGTCAAAGGGATCAAACTGTAAATTCCAAAATTTTTCCTTGATACCTCCGGCAATGGCGGTGCGGCAAGCAGACACCTTGGCTGGAGGAGGTCATCGAACGGTCGGGACCAGCCGGTATGGATGGCCACTCGCGTCGATCGGTGCTGAAGGCAGAAGACGGGCGGTACAATCGAGTTTCTCTCCTCCTCACACATTCAAACGATGGCTCGACAAATGGGGTCGGTCGATCGACTTCAGACGGTACAAGGCTTCGAGAACTCAGGCTGGTAGCCTCAGCTTCAGGCCACGCGCGGTGGTGACAGTCGGTTGGCATAAGTTGCTATCGGCGGCGCCTGGTTCCTTCGCCTGGAACCCTCGACGGTGTTTTGCTTATCTTATCTTTTTTTATAGAACGAACTTCGATCAGGAGTATCAAACTACTTCAGAAACGAACGCAGCTCCAATACCAACTGATGTTGGGGAACGTGGATAGAAAATCGCGAATCCGTTGACGAGAATACCCAAAAAATATGATATAAGTTTCGATCTGTTGATTCAAAGAATACCGGAGAGCGACAAGAATAAGGGAAGCCCTTAATTTTTAATATCAATATTCAACCAACAAAAATAACATAGTAGATGTCCTATTTATAAAGAATCAAAAGAAATCTATTAACTAAAATCCTATTATAAGTTAAACTACTTATAATCTAAAATAATATATAACTATTAAATATACGACTATTCTTTATCTTCATTAGACTTTAAACCAACCGCGCTAGAAAAAAGAAAGGAGACAGTTGTAGAATTAAACAAACTCATAACTGTAATTCTTTATTAATATCTAATTCAAAAAGAGCAAAACACACTAATAGAATCTTCAACTGTAAGTTCTTATCACAAATTAATTTTTTTATTTTTTATTATAAGTATTATTAAAATATTAACGAGTCATACCATTTTGACATAATAGTGCATGCCATTTTAACATAATAGTAGCATACCATGTTTACTTTAATTTTATTAAACGTCCTGGGCTTTAATTTTTTTAAATCAAAATTAGTTAATGCAAAATACGTATAATATTCTAATTGATATAACCCGGCATACCCATTTGACATAATCAGACATGCTATTTTGACATAACACTAGTATATCATATTTATTTTAATTTTATTAAACATTTTGGGGTTTAAATTTTTTATTAAAATTAGTTAATAAAAAATACTTATAATACTCAAATTGATATAACCGGACATACCACTATGACATAACATAGCATATCATTTTGACATAATAGGGTATACCATTTGACATAGCAAGATAACAGATTTAAATACATATTTCACTGATTGGAAGGGCATCTCATGTGAGGGAAAAAAGAAGCAGAGGAGGAGAAAGGAGAGGGGAGAAGAGAAGGAGGAGGAAAAAAAAGAAGAGGAAGAGGGGAAAAAAAAGAAGAGTAGGAGAAAGCGTAAAGAAGAAAGGAAGAGGAAAAAGAGGAGATGAAAGAGGAGAAGAAGGAAAAAAAGAAGAGGATAAATCGTAGGAAGAATAAGAATGAGGAGGAAACTTACCTAAGAAATTGGAGAGAGAATGGAGAGAGAGAAAAAGGTGGAGAGTGAATTGTAAAGTTGGAGAGAGAGAAAAGGGAAAAACGTGATTGAAGAGAGAAATAATGAACAAAGAAGAAAGGAAGAATAAAAGTACAAAACTACCCCCGCATTTATATTGGCCGTTAGATCTCATTGGCAAACATTGGGTTTCATCCGACATCCGCATTAAGTTCCAAAAGGTCCAGACATGATTCATTCAGTCTGGATAGAATCCAATCTCGAAAAGGTTTGCCTATAATATTGAAAAACATAATTTTAAATAAGCCTAATTCCAAAATAGGAATCAGACTTTTATGGAAAGAAAAATCCTGCATTAATGCTCGATTTCTACTATAACAAAATCATACGATAATGTTATGCGTGGTCAAGTGATAATAGCATGCATGTGTAAGTGATAATGGTATGATTGGTTAAGTAATAATCGTATTCCTAGTTATAAATACATTGTCAGGCTGATTCAAACATATATTTGGCAACATGCGATAATGGTATGTCAGGTCAAGTGATAATGATATGCCCGGGTAAGTGAAAATGGTATGCATGTGTGAGTGATAATGGTATGCATGGTTAAGTGATAATGGTCACATATTGGGGCGTATCATTATCACTTAACGAGGCATACCATTATCACTTGACCACACGTACCATTAACACTTACCTAGGCATATCATAATCACATGACCAGACATACCATTATTAATTGACTAGACATACCATTATTTTTTTGCATGCGAACCCTAATATTTGTACGTATCAAAAAGAGGAGTTGAAGGAAAAAGATGAAGAATAGGATGAAAAAGCATAGAGGAGAAGAAGAAGGAAGGAAGAGGAAGAAAGAAAAAAAGGAAGAGGAGAAATTGCAGCTCGTACATTTAGTTTACCTTTCTTAAATGAAAGTTGCAGCTCCTTTATTTAGTTTTCCACTCTTAGTTTACAAGCTCAAAAGGTGGAGAGGAGAAGAAGAAAGAAGAGGAGCCTTAGAAGGAAACGAGGAGGGAGAGAGATGGGAGGGTGGATAGAGAAGAGAGAGGAAAGGAAAGAGAAGAAGATTTGTTAGAATCTCCATATCCAACCCAAAATCTTAAGACAATGGGTTGGTGAATGTTTTACACTTATAAACTTGCCCCCCACTCATGTTTTAACTGATGTGAGATTCTCAACACGCCCCCTCAAACGAGACCCACCTCGGATCGAAGATTGCATTGGCTTTGACTTAACCAAAGTGTGATAAATGGGGGTCCTGTGAGTTCAACAATGGGCACGGGACCAACCCGCTCTGATACCATGTTAGAATCTCCATATCCAACCCAAAACCACAAGGCAATGGGTTGGTGGATTTTTCACACTTATAAACTTGTCCCCCACTCGTGTTTTAACCGATGAAGGATTTTCAACTCGTCCCCTCAAACAAGAGTCATCGAGTCGAAGATTGCACTGACTTTGATTTCACCAAAGTGCGAGAAATAGAGGTTGTGCGAGCTCAACAATAGACCAGGGATCAATCCACTCGTATAAATCCAAAATACTACTAGAATCACATGCGTGAATTTCCATCCATTAGATCTCTGACGCATACTTTTTTAAACTGATGGACGGCCTAGATCTTGCTCTGGACCATCCGAACCACTCTATAGTGGTCAGTGGTCCGCACTTAATCCAACGTCTCTCTTTTGATATATCTACTAAACACACTAGTATATATACTTATAAAAAACAAACTATTATATATTTGACCCGAACATGATAATAAAGAATCAATTAATCTAGTCTTAAATGAGAGAAATATTAAAATTATGAAAGCACTCTCAACCAATTATTTTTTGAAAAGTAAAAATTTTGTTCACCAGAATATTTACTAAAGTGCTTTCTACCAAATTTAACATAATTTTTTTCTGAATGTTCAAATCGAAACATTTAACTGAACAATCATCTGCCACGTACTTCGGTATTTAGAGTACTTTTTGGTACGACAATTTAATAAGTTGGCAAAAGGATATAAATTGATAGGACAACTTAATTTCTCGCTCCTTTCAAGCAATCAATTTCAATACACTGCGAACTGAACAAGCTATAAAATTACAAATTAGTACATGATTTAATTTTTTATTACATAACAGTCTCCACCTAGTTTATCATATCTCTTGAAGGAGAAGGGATCAAGTAATTATCAACTTAAATATTGTTCCTCCACACTAGGAGAGTGTGGGGTAAGAAGCCGCCATGGCAATCCCACAAAGACCTTCCTCATTGTCAACATCCCTTTCCATTCTAATATACCCGTCTTCTCCCCAGTCACTTCCCCACGAGTTCTTAACGATCCAATACTTGGTCCCATTCTCCGAATCATACCCTACAGCGGTCACACCATGGTCCAAATCCGTCCCACAATCACCCTTAAAGACCCCGCTCGAGTAGAACTGGAAGGCTGAGCCACTCGCGTCAATGGCAACTGACACCGGCTGGTTGGCCACCGCCTTGAGTAGCGCGTCCTCGCTCTTCGGAGGCACGTCCTCGTAGCCCGTGATATTGGCTGCGTGGTTGGACAACTTGTCGGTGTCGCAAGTCCCGTCGGCTGCCTGGTAAGGGTAGTCGTCTTCGGTCGTGAGGCCATTGTTGTTGATGATGAACTCGAAGGCATCGTCCATTAGGCCGCCATTGCAGCCCTGGTTCTTGCTTGTGTCGCAATCCACCAGCTCCTGCTCCGATAGAGAAAGCAATGGTCCTGTTGATAGCTTTGTGATCCCTTCCACTGCTGCTACAGCAGAGAACGCCCAACAACATCCTGCAATATTTTTCGTGATTAAGTTGAAATTCTTTTCCATTAAAATTTTGGAATTGAAATTATTTTCCAAAGTGGTAACATAATCAATAATTAAGATGATTTTGTAGGAAATAGTCCATCTCTGCTATGAGATTTCTTTATTTAAAAGATGTTAAAAAAAATCCCTAAATTTCACTTCTGTTTCCGGATATGAAAATGAAAGATAGACTTCGTTTCCTTTTCTAAAATGAAGTGCAAGAAAACCCGAAATGAAGTATTGAAATGATGGAATTGACTTTCTTTTGAAGGATAAATGAAAGGATTAGCTAAAATGTTGCAATTGCACTTATTAAGGAAGCTCAAATCGACGTTGGGATAGATTTTAAACAAATTGTCGGGATCCAGATAATATTTATGATGGTACTTCACAAGTATAACTTAATTCGATGATTCATTGAGTGATATTTTTATAATAGATCCTAAAAAAATATAAATTCAAATAATGTCACTTTAGTATTACCGTAAAATTACTCGTAAGAAGCGGGCTTACCACAATTTCCTTGGTCCTTGACAGGGGTAACAGCCCCTAACATTCTCCAATCCACCGAAGAAGGAACATCGCTCGAATTCTCATACCTGAAATGCTTCGTTCCCGATGGACTTCGCAATCTCAACTTCTTGTACCCATTTCTTAGGGCACGGAACTCCAGAGCTGTGAGGTCAGCGAATCGGTTGACTTCCAACTTGTAAGACTTATTCCCATGGCGGTTGAATGCTTCAATGAACTCCACATTGTCCCTGAAAATTCTGAGCCGTGCTTCCTTCTCGGACCTGTCCTTGTATACGCGTCCATGTCGAGCCATCCACATCTCGTGCCTTCGCGACATGGATCGATCTTGGAGTAACCCGGACTCGCACTGGGACGACCATAAACATGTTACGAGAACCACCATTAAGACAAGCTTGTTCAGCTGACTTAAAGCCATTGTAGGAGAATATTTTGTTGGTATGGTTTGTGTTTTTTCTGGGTTGTAGTACTTATAGTGTGTGCAGTGACATAAATTATTGGGGAATTGCCCTCGGTCCGTCGTGAATGCATTAATTAATAATGTGATCCTTACTGATTCAAAAATTAGTTTGTGGTCCTTATAGTTTGTGAAAATATTTAATCTCGTATCGATCGCTAACATCATCAGTCAATATAGTTACTACATTTCACCAAACTATGAGTACCGCCAAAATATTTTTTGAAACAGTAAGGACCATACTACATATACAGAAACTCGAAGATAATTTACCATCAATTATTTCTCCATGTTTTCCACGAAGCTGGTCGATGGGAAAAACTTGTAGTGAGAAAACAGTTCTCTCTTCAAAGTGAACCAGGCAAGTTGTACGTGATAACTAAAGAGAATTTTTGAATTCTGTTTCGTGGACGCTGCTCTTTTGCTATACTTGCTTCCAATTCTAAGCATGTTGTATTATTTCGAGAAAAAAACATGTTGTATTAATTTATGCATATTTAAGTGGCAGTTTTTTTTTCTGGTTGTGTTGGTTTTTTTAAAGATCAATGTGTATACTCCCGGAATAAAACTTGATGTTTTTAAAAACTAACCGAGATTTTTTTCTATTTTTTGGTTTGACCGGTCAGCTATAAAAAATAATTATATTATTAATTATTTTTAGTATAATCCCAAATAATTCTAAATATATTACAATTTTATTAAAATTTTATCATTTACAAGTGTTAATTATTTTATAAAATCACTTTTAATTTAAAAGGCTCTAAAATATTGAAGAAATAAAATTTGGTCAGTTTGATTCGAAAAATTTAACCAGAGAACCGATTGGTCTAACTAATTGAACCAAAGGTCAAACTTACCTTTACTGATAGTCCAACCCATCAAAGTTCTGGCCTGCTTGGTGAAATAGATTTGGAGATGGTAGAAAGTAGAATATAGAATGCACATAGCAAATTCTTTTTTTTTTTGGTCGATATAGCAAATTCATTTTAGCATATATAGTAGATTGAAAAATCTATTTGTTAAAATTATGGTGCATATTACAAATTCAGTTTAATAGATTATAGATGTTTGGTTAAAATCATAAATAATTTATATAAAATTAACATAAATGAATCTGATTATGTATAAGAATAAAAGTGATGATGATTTAAGATAAAAACTTATTTTATATTTATAAATAAATATTTTGATAATAAATTATTGAACTCATTAAATATAAAAAATTATTTCAATTAGTCGGAGATAACCCAACAAAAATATAATATTCAATATATAATAGGAATCATCTATATAAAATAGTATCTTAAAAAGTTCTTAATCTCATAGAAAAGGCGTAATTTTTTTAATTTTTAGAAAAGAAGATGTTCTAATTCCGAAATTAATAAATAAAATAAATTATTATATTTATGAGGATTGAAGTATATAAAAGATAGATTATTTATTTCAGCTAAACAAAATTTAATTACCTAATCACAATTTTTAGAAGGTTATGATTTTATAAATTAATTAACACTTGATATATATATATATATATATATATATATATATATATATATATATATATATATATATATATATATATATATTAAAAATGCTAGTTTTCTATTAACCGGACCACTAGTTTAATATTGTTATGATTTTGAAAAAATAATAATCTAATAAATTAAAATGCAAGTACTATCTATAAAGCACACTCTTGAAGAAAAAATGGGAGTGTATTTGGTTCTGAATGTGTAAAACACTCCAGGATCGTTGTGGGAGATAAAATAGTTCGCCATGTTATGATAGAATGGTTTGCCCAATTATGATAGAATGGTTTGCCGAGTCATGATAGAATGGTTCGCGAAACCGTCCCGAAAAAATCGGGACCGCGCCCGGGATAAAAGGCGTTGGATAAAATAGTTTGCCCAGTTATGATAGAATGATTTGCCCAGTTATGATAAAATAGTTTTACTGATAAAAAGGGTTGGATAAAATAGTTCGTTCAGTTATGATAAAATGATTCACTCTCCAAAATTGTACTGAAAAGATCACTACATAACCAAATTTGGTCCCAGAAAAAAGAAAGCACAAGAAGGGATATAATATACCTAGAGAAAAAAGTGGTGAAATTGAAGAAAAAATAAAATTAAACACTTGTAAGAAATAGCAATCTCCTAGTAGATTATAAAATCTTAAAATCTATTTAGTCACGATATCACTTTCTTTTAGTAGCTAAGTAGTATTTATAGAATGAAGGAGAAGAATAATCTTAAGAATAAAAAATCTCATCTTAATTTAATTTAATTATTTATATTAAAAAGACCTAATTTTAAATAGTAGTTAAAAGAAAATCTCTTAATACTTGTTAGTTAAATAGCATTTCGATTAATGAAAGTGATATGATTTTCCTAAAAAAAAGCATCTTGGATTTTCAAATAATTCTTAAGCAAAATAAAATATTTATATTAGTTAAAAAATATATTAATATTTGCTAGTTAAATAAAATTTTTAATAATTTAAATAGTTCCTAAGCAAAATTAAAATTTTATATTAGTTAAAAAATCATTTAATTTTGGAAAAAATCTTTTCACACACTACTATTTGATGGTTTAAATTTTTCTGACTGGGTGACAAACATTTTATCTAGTTAGTAACCAAGTGATATGCCAAAGAATATTTGGTCTAAGTGCACAAAGTATTGTAAAATTTGAGAAAGTCCAAAATTCAAATCTTGACATGATATAAAAAATTTAGCTTAAAAAAAAAGCAAGTGATATTCGTTAACCTTAATTAATTAAATCATTTATGTTCCGTGCCACGTAATAAATTTAACTAAAACATTCTAACCCTGATCTCAAATTTCACCTAATTTTTTCCAACGTCTTCCCAAGTCGAACGACTTCCTCCAAGATTGTCTCCAGTTTAGGATACCTCGAAGCACTTTTAATCCTCTGGTTAATAATTAGGGTTGGTGCTACTCCTCCGAGGTGGTGCATGTACGGCCTCATTTCCTTCACCATCTCAGGGATTTATTTTTTATAATTTGGGGTTCCTTGTGGGTGCAGAAAATGAGGAGAAAGGCTAATCTGATTAAAATTGGAAGTTTTTTAGAGGGGAATGGCTTGTTGGAGTCAGTGGAGGGTTATAAAGGGGTCTTGAAACTGGTCAATGCTCTAAATTAAATGGGATTAAATTGGGAAGAGTCCTCTTAATAAAATTGTTTTATCTATATTAAAGTCACGGAATATGGTTTGTTTTCATAATTTTCAAGATGGTTCATGAATTCAAGAAACCTCCTCGCCGTTCTCCGTCCCCGTCGTCCGGCAAGTTTATTGACTATGACAAGTACAGTATCAACGCAAAGGCGGCATCATATCCGAAGCCAATTACCCGTACCAATACTACGACGAGGGCATTTGCGGCGTCCAGAGTTTAATCAATGTGGCCGAGATAAGCAACTTGGAGGATGTCCCCGCCAACAGCGAGGCCGCGCTACTCCATGCGTTGGCCAACCAACCTGTGTCCGTGACCATCGCAGCGAGTGACACCCCCGGATTCCTGTTCTACTCGAGTGGAGTCTTCACCGACGGATGATGAGATCGTTTGGACCACGGCGTTGTTGTGGAAGGGTACGGGACGGACGCGGATGGGACCAAGTATTGGTTGGTCAGGAACTCGTGGGGAACAAACCGGGCGAGGATGGAGATACCAGGGATATTGTTGACGAGGTAGGTAAATGCAGGATCGCCATGAAAGCTTCTTATCCAATTGCATGAGCAGTACTAGAATTGAAGTCTTATATTTTATAATCAGTACTGGAAATTAATTGTTAGTGTTGAAGAACGCGTGCGTATCAGATTATCTGCATTAGAGTTAGGGTTGTTTTATTTAGTTTTGTATATTTTTAGGCTTTTCCTCGCCGTAATAAGATTTATGGTTGCTTAAATGGGATTTTGGTCTCGTTGCATTGTCGACGGAGAAGGAAGTCGGCTCGTTTCCTTGGAGTGCCTGCTTCAGTGGGTCGAATCTGATATGAGGCCTATCATTTTGTTCTGGAGAAGGTGCAAGGTCGGCTTACGGGGTGGGGTGGCCGCGACGCACCTTCGGTCTCGCTGAGAAGTCAACATTTGCCAAATCCGTGCTCTCCGCTATCCCGTCTCATATCATGCAAACGACCCTCCTCCCCACCACCTAATTTAATGATCTGGATAACCTCATTAGGCCTTTTTACTCTGGGACTCAGATAACAACCAGCGGGAAACACATTCTTTAAACTAATCAACGTTGTGCTTACCTAATTTTGGTGCAAGTCATCAAAATATGTCCCTAAAGTTCCCAAGTCAATCACAAATAGTATTCCCCAATACATTGTTTCTCCCACATGCGAACAATCACAAATAGTATAGGATGAACTAGTGATTCCTGCTTCATGTAGACGTGTTGCAACCTGCAATCCTAACTAAGGACGGGTTTGTGGAGTTAGCTCGCGATCCTTTGTCCTTGCCATTGTAGTACGTGCCGCCCATGGCATAAGATACAAGACATAAACTCGAATAATCACAATTAACAAACACGAAGAACCTTTACGCAAAATATCAGCATCACCCATCAAGGTAGAGATTGCAATTTCGGGATGAGATCGAAAGGCATAACCAGGATGATCATAAGCAAGTACAATCTACAAACAAACATTTTCGAATAGGAGGAAATATGGAAGGATAATGATCTAGAAGCATACAAAGGGAGTTCAAAATTCCTCACTAGGAAGCATCAACAACTTTCATTGCAGTGATCAAGAACAACAAATCAAACCCGAGCAATTCAGTAGCGTTTCCCGGAATTTGGGTTAGACTTGGGGCAAAGCACCTTCCGTCCCTTGGCACGCCTCCGCTTCAGGACTGCCCTTCCACTGGTGGTGGTCATTCGTTTCCGGAAGCCATGAACCCGTGCCAGAGACTTCCTAGACCTGTTCCTCTTGGTCTGACAGAGACGAAACCTTGAAGCCGTTACGACCAAGCCATTCCGTCGACCATTTCCTACCAGATTATTCGAACCGAAACCCAGTCCCAACGACAAACCTGCAGAAGGGGCAAAACCAGCACAAGAAATTACCGTCCATTCCGAAACTTATTCTCTAGCAATGTGCTCTTAGCCTAACAGTGAAGTGTAGGCAGTCATTCACAAAACTGCTACAGAAATGCTGCACTTTTGTTTTGGCATGTTTCTAAATATCCCCTCTTGCTCCATCGATTTTCAAGAGAGCACTTGGCACCTCATGACTCCTAGCAATCCTCACCTTATAGTTAATCAAGAGTTTAATCAAAGCCATAAGGCAACGGGTTGATGCATTTTCTACCCATACGAATTGGTCATATATTCTCGCGTAGCAAGAAAAGTAAAAAAAAAACTATTCTGACACCATGTTAGAACCTCTAATATCCAACCGGAACTTTTAAAACAACAGATTGGTCGATGTTCGATCAATGTGGGATTCCCAACTCCATTTACATGACTCAAATTTCATACATTGTTCAAAAGAAACCAAAGCTCACATTATCACTTGAACCAATTCCCGCCTCGATCCCTCTAACCTAACCGCAATCATGGTTCTTTTAACATCAAAACAGGCGCACACGGAAGCATAAAAATCGCTCCTTTACTCAAAAGGAGCCCGACTTTATCAACACCAATTGCACTTCTAACAAGGAAAGAACGTAAATGCACCCAACTCCACAGTTAACAAACAGCCCCACCACCCAATCTGTAACAAAATATAAAATAAAACTGTCGAGATTACCGTATTGCTAGTGCACAAGCGTGAAAAATCCATCATGGGTTAAATATAAAAAACAAAGTGTGACGTATAAAAAAACCGTGCAAATTTCAGCTCAGTAGTCCAAACGGGTTTCGTTTCAAATGGCGTGTTGAGGAAACTCAGAAGTGAAAATTTACCGGAGAATGAGGAAGAGAGAGGAGAGCAGTGAAGCAGAGGAGTGGCGGTGAGAGAGGAGGAAGCGTTTCCTCTGCCACCAAAACTGCAAAACGAGAGAGAAGCAGACGGACCACGGTAGGCCCCACCGAGGGTCGCTCTACATGGTATCGTCCTCCATGGAGATGATGAGGATGACGTAATCATGGATAAGGAAGCTGCCATTTTCCCTCTCTTTGTGGCCTTTTACTTTTGTTACGTCTCGTTATCCTATCCTTAAAAAACATTTTTTGGGTTCGGGAAACGGTGAGCTTTCGAGTTTCTTATGGGCTTTAGGCTTATTGGGCCGCCGTCAAACGATGAATTTCGGACAGGCCCAAAATGGTTCTGTCTTATCTATTTGTGAAGTTCGCATTTATTGATAACTTTTTTTATACTAATGATAAGGATTTGGATCCTAATCTTAGCTAAGTCATTCTGATCTTTGTGAAGCTACACCAAATGCCGTTGGTTGGCAACTTTTATCTATTTCTACTAAACCTAATAATAGATCGCAACTGTAACCAACTAATAGTTCGTCAAAACCTACTCTTAATTGCACTTTGATGGAATCCGATTGCAAGATTTTAGTGGATTTCCTCAACTCAGCCTCGTCCGAGATTGATTGGCAGATTGAGCTCCTTACTTTAAAGACTCAAACCTCTCTTTTGAGTTTATCTTAGTGTAAACTAATGTACGTGCCTAAAACGGCTAACCAAGTCGCAGATTGGTTAGCTAAATCTACTCGTTTAGGAGTTATTTTAGATGATGTTGTAGCTAACCCTCCAATCGAATTAGAAGGGCTTCTTTTGTATGATTCTTATCATTAATTAATAAAAGTACTAGCTTTTAACCTTAAAAAAAATCAACTAATAGTTTTAGTGGCATTGACTACAATTTTTTTAAGAGCATGGATCATAGAGGATAATGAGTCAAACCTCAAAGAATTTTTCAAATTATAAATCAGAGGCAAACCTTGAAGTTACAACTTCCAAGAACCACTCGATAGGTTCCGCCAATTCCACGCCCAAGCATCCCGCATTGTCTCTCTTCCAATACTATTACGGCTGCCTCCAAATTTTCCGAATATCAATTGTATCCGAAAACTCGTAATGACTAACCCAAATTTAAACTAGGTAAGACGTTATATGTTAGTAAAATTTTCCTAACGTACATTGTTGTATTTCTAATAAGTTAAAGTTTAGAACTAATTTCCGTAGACCATGTGAACCCACCTAGCCCTTGTCCCCTCCTCTGCACCCAAAACCTCACTCCTTCCACCTCTTCTCCTTTGCCACCTCACTCACAACTCTCTCCATATAAATACAACCCTTAAACCAGTGGCCAACGTTGTTCCAAAAGATGGGTCTTAACAATTACAAGCTCAAAGCTCTAACCCATTTCTCCATTCCAGTAGTAGCTCTACTTGCCCTATGGCTTCTGCAAGAACCTGCAGTCGCACACCAGCACCACTACAATGGGAGCAGATTGAGAGGGACGAAGCAAGTGAGTGGATGCAACTTTTTTTGACCATTTCTCGATTTGTGCGTATTATCCTTGCTCAGAGGCCATGCTAATATTCTCTGTATCGTTCCAATTTTATCAGATGTCTCCGAGTGGATGCAACTTGTTCCAAGGGAAGTGGGCTTATGATGATTCTTCTTACCCACTCTACACTTCCTGCCCCTTCATTGATGATGAATTTGACTGCCTCAGATATGGAAGACCTGACAGGCAGTATCTCATGTATTTTTGGCAGCCTGATTCTTGTGCAATGCCCAGGTAAACTAATATTGTTGTAGTATTGTTCTTGAGGTAAGGTAAGGTAGTAATCCGATAATGCTCGACTCTGAATAACAAAGATTTTCCAGGAAAAAAATCTTGATGTGTTGATATACTAATCAGGGTCGAGATACTTGTGCGTTTGTCAATTTACTTGGTTTGGAACCAGCAACGTTTGGCTAGTTCTTTTTTTCTACTCTTAAGTGGTCAAGGTTTTTTTTTTAAGTGCTCAAGGTTGATGATGAGAAAGTTTATCTATAAAATTAACAGAATTTTCCGAGATATTAAAAGCCAAAAAAGTTTGCCTTAAAAGTTTTGATAAAGAGTCAAATTGATTTTGTTATGAATTATGATGCTAAATTGTAACAGAATTGCCCATAATTGGAGTTGTTTAAATTAATGCAAAAAACAAAATTATTACGTCGTAGAAAAATTTACATTATAAACAGGTTAATTTAATATTTTGAAATCGATGCAGGATTTGGCAGTTTAACTTCTCTATTCATGTTATAGCTGTAGACCCACAATTAGGTACTTAAGCTGATGTTTACAACAACCAATATTACTTGTGCATGGTAATTAAGTATATATATCCTGGTTGGTAACTATATATATATTTCTCAACTATTACATCATTTTATCTATTTTTTTCGAGTTTGAGTCATCAAAGACATCTTTGTCTTCTATGAAGTTACCATTGAAACTCTTCATGTTTATAAGATTTTGAGTATTATTTTTTATTTTTGAATTGAAAAAAATTAGAGATTAGATTTCTCACTTTTGCAATAGCAGGCGGCCACTAACGAGAGAGGATCGCATCACGGGCTATTAACTCAATAGTAAAACACACCCCTGATAATTGCGTTGTTGTATCAGGGATGTGAGGACTCTTAGCCACAATGATAATTCAATGCATTCCGATTTCGAGCAGATTAACTCCGAATTGTGTAAAAATCATAGTATGTAGAAAATAAAATTTGATTATGTGTTTTGGGATATAGATTTGATGGCAGAGATTTTTTGGAGAGGTGGGCGGGGAAGCAGATAATGTTCGTGGGCGATTCTCTGAGTTTAAACATGTGGGAATCTTTGTCCTGCATGATTCACGGGTCGATGCCCAATTCTAAGATCACCTTTGTGAGGAGAGACCCAGTCTCTTCTGTGATCTTCGAGGTTAGTTCAAGAGCATTTGTTTAGTCTATATTTTTCAGCTTCCAATCTGATTTCCAAAATCTATCTCCACTTGTGAATGTTTTTGTTCCTTTCTTCTTCCCTTGTTTGTCCTCTGACAATATTGGCCTTTTGTCTATTTGTCCACAAACCTGTTGCATTTATCACCTTCAAACACTTAGATTAAATTAACTATAGTTCTACTAATAGTTGAAAAGATCATCCTAAAATTATAAATGATTGTCATTAACTATGAATATTAGAGATTAAAAAACATAATAATTCTAAAATAGTACTATTAAAATTTGATAAAAATAAAAGTGTTCGGATACTATGTAATTTCTACCGGAAAAAACCTATTGCATCTGTCACTAACATCATGACACCTTTTCCCACTGCCACCGCAAGATCTTGGTAATTGTATTTATATAAGTTTGATTGGCAGCTTCATTCCATTTCCCGTGACTCTTCTTACTTTGTCTGTATTCCCCTTTGAAGCTCAACTGGCGTGGGACTCCACAATTATTTTGACAACCTAGCTGATTTCATTTGCTTCTATTTTAAAAATGTTTGGTTTAGGTACTTTATGTAATATTTAAAAGTACGTCGGTGTATATAATATTAAGAGAGATTCTATCCAACAACAACAAAGATAATATTATAAGGTGACGTTTTCAAAAATGAATAATGACTAAACTTAATATCTCAAGCGTCACATAGGATGTATATACATATTTATAGGCGTTCCACACAAAAAAAAATATTTATAGGCATTTGGCTGTAAGATATAATATATCCTAGCTTGGGGACCAAGAAATCCAATGAATAAAAAATTTAAATAAACATGAAATTCAATAAAATAAGAAGTAAGATGCATCTCATCAATATATCCTCATTTTTTAATAATTTATTATCTAGCATATATTCTACAGAATTTTATTATTTTACAAAATATATATTATTTTGGATGAGACAAGAATGTGAATGGTAGACTAATGTAAATGGAGGGTGAGTTTTTTGAGGTTGAATTTCAGGGAACACATTAATTTTAAAATTTTTACCTAGCTCAAATAAAAATTAGTTGAATCACTTGGTGTTCAAATACTAAGTAGTATAAAAATGAGGGCAAACGAAATTGACTTTCTTATGATATCTCTAATATTAATATGCATTTGGAGATGGATGAATGCACATAAAATTATAGAGAGAGAGAGAGAGAGAGATTTCTTTATCAAGACATTAATTAGATATTAGTTATTTAATTGGTCCATCTTTATCAATCATTTCGCCTACTTGATTCTTCCCCAATTAATGACCTCCCAAAAAAAAAATACTCCCCCATTAATCACACACTATCGCAAGCACCAATTTTTGACTCTGATTTCATAGATGACTAATTTTCGTCCACAGAAACAAATCTATTGCTTTTTTATGCACTTTATATCTAAGAATCTCGTCCTTCTTCTTGGACAAAAGAATAGACCAAAAGTAAGAAAATTGAGGTTCAATCTTAACCAACCTTAGTTAGCTACCTAGTGGCATGAGAAAGGAGCAATAGCCAATTGGGACCATTCTATAGAACAAAACCTATTATCATTATCAACTAATAATTTTATAATCAATAAATACTTAAATAAACTAATGATAAAGTTATTATAATTTAATTAAGATGCCTCGAGTTCGATCCCCTGAAATTGTTATAAAAAATTTACCATCTTTCAATAATTATACTCGACTCAAACCTAAATTGGATGGTTCTTCAGATAACACGTGATATAAAATAATATAGTTCTATAACTGCCTCAATTATATGTCAAATTGCCAATTTGGCTCCTAGACAAATTGGGTCATCCTCACCTGGACTCATGTACCCTGACAGCTGTGGCAATAACGAACTGTGATTCCCTTTTCCTGTGACAGGCCAAGTGGAATTGTCAAACACTGGATGGTTGCCGAATTTATCTTTTCTTTTCATGATCCAAAATGATTCTCTGATAGGCTTATCCTATTGGATTTTATAATACAAACACTTGGGGACATTTTTCGTAAAAAAATTATTTAAATAGTGGGTACTAACTATTAACGAGAAAAACATTTTCTCACTCACGTTCGATTTTAAACCACAGATATAAATCGGTCAAACCACAACGTAGTACTAAAGTAGACTTTTACAGGAAAAAAATAATAGCCATTGGGTTTGGTGCAGGACTACGGAGTGAGCTTGCGCATGTATCGGACACCTTACTTGGTGGATATAATCAGAGAGGACGTCGGGAGGGTGCTCCGGCTAGACTCCATTCACGGCGGAGACTCGTGGAAAGACAACGACTTGATTGTCTTCAACTCTTGGCATTGGTGGACTCACACTGGCGACTCTCAAGCGTACTTCTCGCAATCCCCACCTTCCTTAGATTCTGTTATACATTGGTGTTTTACTTTCCGGGATTTCGAACTTGTTAGGGTACCGGAAGCGAAACATCGGTAATAAACACGAACACCAAGTCCGTATAGAAATCATACCCAAAGATATAAATGAGGATATGCATGCCATTGTCAAATGAAACGAGCGGACTCGCTTATACAATGTATACGAGACATCACAATAAGATTCATAATTTAAAGTTTGATTGTCTGCAATACAGATGGGACTATATATGGGATGGATCAGCGTTGTACAAGGACATGAACCGCCTGGAGGCGTTTTACAAAGGGTTGACGACTTGGGCCAACTGGGTTGACCAGAATGTTGACACTTCAAGGACCAAAGTCTTCTTCCAAGGGATCTCTCCCACCCACTATCAGTAAGTCAAAATCATGACTATTATGTTGCACAAAATCGAGTCGCAAATGGATCTGACCCGCCATTATATGTCAGGGGCAAAGACTGGAACCAATCCAAGACGAGTTGCAGTGGACAGGGAGAGCCGTTATCAGGGTCTACATACCCGGCAGGTGCACCAGCAGCCGCTGCAGTGGTAAACAAGGTGTTGGGTTCGATCGGTAAACCGGTTTATCTCCTCGATATAACGACATTATCGCAGCTGAGGAAAGACGCGCACCCTTCGTCGTATGGCGGGGGCTCTGGCAAGGACTGCAGCCACTGGTGCCTGCCTGGATTACCTGATACTTGGAACCAACTCCTATATGCAGCCCTCGTGATGTAAAGATCCAGATATGCACAATTTATTTTGCTTGTTTCGCACTTCGGCAACAAGCAAAATCAAAGTGTTTTCCTCATTTTAGCTTCCCTAAGGAGTTCAATAACAGAGGAAGCAGAAGGGACTCGAGTTGAAAACCTTGTGCAGAACACTTCAATGCAGAAACATACGATCAATTCTGCGTTTTTCTGATCTATATACACATTCTTTAGTTGTTTGTATTGAGTGTGATGTTGCTGCAAGAAAGTGCAGTAATCTTTGCTCCTTTGCTGCAGAAAAAAGTGCAGCAACTCTGCTGCTGCAGAATTCTGCAGAACCATCTATCTGGTTCTATAGAATTTCTCCTCGACTTCAGTGTGTGCCTTGCTGAATTCTTCCATGACTCCTACTATAATTATGAGAATAATTAACTTGGAAACTAACCATTGTATTGACTGTAATCTAGCTGTTGCAGTATTTGATATTTCCCAAGTGTAATTAATAAGGCAGTTGAAGAGCTACTCCTTCATGTATATAATCCTTTGTAATCTGTTATGAATAATAAGATCAATTGATTCCTCTTTAGTTTGTAACAGTTTGGCTTTCTTCAATTGAACATGAATGTTCCACAAGCTAGTAACCCACATATACAGAAGCATTCACCATGTAACAATCATCATTCTTGTCTCCCATCTCTTCAACACAGACACCACTAGAGCATACTAGTCCGCCATCAACAACTTTGACATTCATGATCATTATGGCGGTTCGTTCTTCGCATGGCTGGTCTTTGGTCTGGATTTGGGGCCATTCGCTCTACTCTTGTAATAGGTTCCTGCAGTGTTATCAGTGTGTACTCATTTTCTCTCGTTGGGTGGTGCCAATGTAGTTTTTAATGAGGCCACTGACTGCAACTGTACACTGTAGGTGTGCGAGGTTTGGGTGCGTGTGTTCCTCGAGGAGAAGGGTGGGAGGTTCCCTTGTTAGGGATATCTCAAGGATAGAGGGGATAGATGGTCCTCTACTCGACTATTGTCTGGTAGGTGACCCCTCAGACTATCGACATGTAGATTCAGCTGGGTTAGTGGATAGGCGACGCCTTTACAACCTATTGACTGAGGACGTCACTCTGACTACCCGACTTGTGGGATCCAGCGGATTAGGCCATAGAAGAGTGTGTGTGTTCCTCGAGGTTGGTGCACTTGGGGGCCCCTTGTGGGGAAACCTCGAGGCTAGTGGAATTAGGTCTTTAATTATTTTGTAACCTTTTCCTTTTTTTTTATTAATGAAGTTTATTTTGTCAAAAAAAAAAAACAACTTCGACGTTCATAGTCTTCCCAACTGCAGCTTTGAGGAAAATGCATTTCACTAAGTTCAGTTTACTTCGATCCAAATTCAACAGAATGAGCCTCAAGCTCGGTTAGATGATAATAAAAAACACCAACCACAATATTTTCCCAACCGTTTCCGAATCGTTAATAAGGCGTGCAATGCTGGCTTCCCGTTCTTTGGCTCCAACTCGTCCTCGCCGCTAGGAAATCACTGAGGAGAAAGTTGAAGTGGATCTCCCAGCCCAGATTACGAAGGAAATCTAATGGTGACCGTAAAATGAATCTGATTCAGGCTTAATTCAATTTGATTCGTTCAAAAATTATATTCGAATTTGAACCGTCTCATACAAATTCAAATTCGTTCTTGGAAGGATCGAATTCAAATCCATAAATTTTAAATTTATCGATCGAATTTTCAATTTGATTCGCTGAATAATTTGTGGAATTATTTGTTAAAAAAGAAATAGGACCAAATTTGAAAAGAAGAAAAAAATATTTTTTTGCATATTCGGTTCCGCCGGACATATGAAATGTCCACAATGCCCTTCTTCCATAGTAAGAGAAAATATTGTCTTCTTAATCTTCCTTAACCAAACAAATTCAGAAAAGCAAATCTTAGTGAACAAAATGCTACCTCGCCCTGAACTCAAACCTCTAAATCTTCACCAAAAAATCAAACCACTGGAGACAGGAATCACATAGGAGCTTGTCGCTCGGGTGGGGGCTGGAGAGAGAGAGAGTAAAGGTGACATGATTTGTAACCTCCACGAAGGTTTGATTTGAGATATATATTTGGCTACCACGTGAAGATTTGGATTCTTCCGAATTGGTTAATTTTTCAAAACGAAATGTGTAACCCAGAGCTTCTAATTTATACCTTCCTTGTGATGGCTGAGGTGGGGCTCCAAGTGGGTGAGCCTACCCGGTGATTGGAAGAGATCCATAAGCACGTCGACACATGGATGTCGCGTGCTAAGGAAGCGATAGGCAATGCAATGAGCATACTCGCAGAGGACGGCATGACCAACAAGACTTGCTGCTCCGGATGCCACCCCAATTTCAAGAACTGCTACAAGTTGAGCAAGCGAGCCAAGTTGGGGCCCCTGCCATCGCGGGGCTCGCAAAGCAGGGCACCATGTTAGACCAACTTGGCTACCGTGTGCCGTTGCATCATCAAGGGTTGCCTTCTGATGACTGCGAGGCATTTGGATCGAGAGAGACTACTCTCAACTTCATCATGGAGGCCTTGAGGAACAAAAATGCTGACATGATTGTTGAATTTTATGAGTATCAACCTCTAAGATCGTAGCAGCGAAAGTGAAAATTTTGAGATAATTACTGAGAGGACCCTAGAGTATAGTCAAATAGACTCTGAGGACTCTGTAATTTCTTTACTAATTGATGAGCCCCTGTAATTTGGCTATTATTATACATTCAGGTCCCTGTAGCCCGAATCGATGATTTTTTGGTGAATTTCCTACCTAAAATGTCTAAAATGCCCCTAGGCCTAAAAATAAAACCCTAATCGTATCACCAAAGGGCCGGAAGAGAAATCCAATGAGCCGGAAGAGAGATAGGCACTACATGTCCTCCTCCCCCCAATCTCGGCCTCCAATCCCGAAGCGTCGTCGCCCGCTGCCGCCCCAGCCGTCCAAATATGAGCCAGTTGCCAAGCTGCCTCCCGCTGTCACCAGACTCCCCACAGGGTGCTCCGTCCTCGACCTCAAGTCCCGGTTCGAAATCTACGGTTCCATCTTCGGCATCTGCATCGACGGCAACGACGTTGGTTACGTCAGCTTCCGAACAAGGGACTCTAAAGAAGTCGCGGTTGTGGCGTCCCTCGAATCCTCATTCGGGATCTCGATCAATTCCAAGCGGCAATTTTATGGGCAACGGATACGCCGACAAAATGGCGGGAAGAGGTGGTTGGCAGTGGTAAGAGGGATAATGCGCGCCTTCCTCCTTCGTCTTCCAAGCTTTTGTGTGGCGAATTACCTCTAAGCCGGCAGGGCAGAGGTAGTTATAAGCTCGTGTCCGGCATTGTGATCTCGAGGGGTGGTTGGTAGTGGTAAGAGGGACATGGCCTAGGGACATTTTAGACATTTCAGGTGGGAAAATCGCTGAAAAAATTACCGATTCTGGCTATAGGGACCAGAATGTATAATAGTAGCCAAACTACAGGGGCTCAGCAATTAGTAGGAAAACTATAGGGTCCTCAGAGTCTATTTGACTATACCCTAGAGTCCTGTATGTAATTATCTCTAAAATTTTTAACCAACACGTACCTGATTTTGGCGGTATAATATAAAACATAAGAGTATTGATAGAGAATTCTTACAAGATGTCGTAGATTGAATCCTCTACTATAGAGTCCATATAATCCTTGTCTATGAACTCCTTGAACGTTGAATCCTTTGAGAATTCGCTAGGAAAACTCTTTGCCAAAGGAAGTGGAGAATAGATTTGCTATCTAAGTTTTTGGTATGTATGTCACACATCTCCTAAAACCTTAGATGTCCATGTATATATAGGAAATAATTACTTAAGCCTTAAGTTAGAAGTCTTTAGAAAGCCATCAATTTTGACTTTAGAAAGCCATCAACTTTGACCTCCAATTTTGGGCTTTGAAGCCCAATTTTCCATTTCCTTGACCAAGTCAAACATATCCAACATTTTTCCATATATATACTTATTTAATTAAATTCAATCTAATCAAATAATTATAATTATATCTAATAGAATTATAATATTTCTCCATAGATTTAATATTCTTGATCAAATCAATATTTAATCTAACCAACTTCAATTCGTAAACTAAGACTACATGTTGTGTGACTCATGGACCCTCACATGTCAAGCAATTAGTCGAACTAATGGTCTTAGTCGAACCCTAGACAATAGACCAGACAATCTCAACATATGAGGTACGTTGCGAGGATACTACAACTACCTGTAATGTGAAGCTCACAGTGATACAGTCCTTTCATTCGCAAATACTTGATTAAGTCTAGAATATGATTAAAATTGTCTATTCAAATAACTTAATCATATTATCTCATTCTACTAATTGATCATGTTGTCATTTTTAGACACCACTCCAAAAGTGACGTGCATTGGTCAACGACTAACGATCCAATTAGTTATGAGAAGACAAATATTCTCTCCAAGTCTATTTGAGGAATGAATCCTATTCTTGGCTCAACTACCACGCACATGTACTTCGTGATTGTCACAAACCAAATCGGTGGTCGGTGACCGGCGCTAGACTTCAACTCCTTTAATCACAAAGAAATCTAGCCAGCCTTAAACGTATTCAGAATTTATATAAACTTTTAAATATAAAATTTAAAACTTAATTTACAAAATATAAGCCAAGCTTTTCTTTTTTAATACATATTCATATGTTCTTTTCCCAAGATCAAATTAAACTATGTAACTACGGAGCTTCTAGATCAAAGAGCAAAATACAAACTGGAGACCTCGATGCAAGTCCTGGAGAACAAGTGGACTTGGTACAATCATAGTAGATCTCCGAACTAATACAACTCGTGTTTGAGTTCCTGCAAAACTGGTGAGAGGGGGGGATGAGTGTTTTGGAACACCCAGTAAATAAATAAGATATGCATCACAATTTATTTAGCTACTCGATGCACAAATATACCTAACACATGCAAATGACTAATATGACAACTTAATCACGTGGACATGTACATTATCATAAAGTTATACATACCAGATGACCAAATATTAACATATAATCACAAAGGCACAGAAACATGAGCAAACTACACAACGTCTGATACTGTCACGTAATTTGACACATGAACCCAAAATTTCAAAATTAAATCACAGCACTGGACGAATATTTTGCAGAATCTAAATCGTGTCACTTCCTCTCCAACACGAGGATACCATATCATATATCCCAACCTCCTCGGCCAAATAGTTCTGCCCGCCAGAAGGCAATCATATCATATCAGACCAACCTCATCGGCCAAATAGTTCTGCCCGCCGTAGGCAACCATATCATAGTAGGCCAACCTCATCGGCCAAATAGTTCTGCCCACCGTAGGCAACCATATCATAGCAGACCAACTCCATCGGCCAAATAGTTCTGTCTGCCGTAGGCAACCATATCATAGCAGACCAACCCAATCGGCCAAATAGTTTTGCCCGCCGTATGCAACCATATCATATCAGACCAACCTCATCGGCCAAATAGTTCTGCCCGCCGTAGGCAACCATATCATATCAGACCAACCTCATCGGCCAAATAATTTTGCCCGCCGTAGGCAAACATATCATATCAGACCAACCCCATCGGCCAAATAGTTCTGCCCGCCGTAGGCAACCATATCAGCTATCCATATCATATAATTATTTGTATCACACAAATTCATAGGCTCCAAACGAATCAAATATATCCAATGAATAAACCAAACATTTTCAGTGCCCACTCGAGGCCAAATTAATCAAATACTTACAAATCATAATGTCACATCATAATGCTCATATGGTAAATGCACAATATGCACTCAAAGTACCAAATTCAGATCATGACAAATAAATAGAGTACGCCAAAGAAAGCACGAGTCATATATTATTTGTATACCGATTTGGCTCGATGGTCATTAGTAAATTTCTTTCATGCGATATACAATCTCTTTCTCATTTGCTTGATCCATTCTTAAATTCCTCAAGGTCGGATGATTCAATCCAAGACCTGGCACAACAAATATCCATTTTTCCAATTCAATCATTCTATAGCACATATATAACTTCTCAGTTACAATTTCCTTATCCATCGGTTCTTTCTTTCTAGCTTTCAGTATATTAAAGTTTAATCATTCCTACAATTTGCTCCTCTTAACGTTTTCTTTTTATACGACTTTCTATTAGGTTCTTTTATATAATTCTGTTTATTTCAAATTTCATCCAGGAACAACCTCTTAGTATTTACAACTCTCATAACTGATTAGATTAATTATACCTACAATTGCTATTTACTTACAATTTAAGTTTTAATGAAAATCATCTCCCACGTATAATTATCTTGCTTTGGATTGAATAATCAAATCGAACACAATGGAAATGAAGTTACCTAGGCCGATTTATATTTTACCTCTCTTCTTTTCCATGATCGTCACTTCTGTAATTCATTTTTTTTTCCTTTTATCAACATTTTTACAATAATATAGTTATTGTCACTTCCTTAGTTTTATAAGGATAATCATGTTCTCGTTCTACTTTTCCAAGATTCCTATCTTCTTAGAGGTTTGAACTTGAATTTTTCAATTTTCTTTGTTAATTGTCAATATCCAACGTTATCATCTTCCCTTCATGTATATATTTATTACTCACAAATATACAGACCTTAAATAATATAGATAAGCTTACCTAGTTTGATTTCCATTTTCTGTTTCTCCTCTTTTTCATCTTCTCGGTGGTGGCTCCTCTTTTTCGTTCGTTTTATTTTCTGTTCTTGTTTACTAGCTCACTAGAAGAATGAGCAACTTATAACCCATCAACCAAGTAATAAACTTTAACCACCTCCTACTTTACTTTCTCTCTCCAGAGTTGGTGTCATTTTTTTGATCACTCCACGTCTTACTCCCACTTTTTTTTCCTTGCCACGTTTGTTTCCTTTTTTATATGTAAATTCTAACTTATTCAATTCTAAATTTTAGCAGTTCCTAAGCCATCTCCTTGACTTTCATTGCGTTATAAATTCTGCCGCCTCATTCTAATTTTTTTAATTTATTTGTAGTTATCTTGATGTTAAAAGAATTTAATTTCAATTATTATTGTATTTTTAATCCATCTATTCAATTGCCGTTATGTTAAAGTTAATTCGTTCCATGTACAATTTTATATAGAAACTTTTAAGTCCAAAGCATATCTGATCTCTTTTTTTTAGATTATCCAGATTACTAATTTTCATTGCTATTTCTTAACATAATATATTATTATTTTATCAAATAATTTAACATACTTGATTAAACCCTACTAAGTTTAATTCACATGGTCGGGTATTACAGTGATGTACCCAACACATGCCATATCTACCCCGTAAGGAGTGCAAGCATCGGTCATGGTCAAAGCCCATCACTCCGTACATGTCGTGCGTATTGACCTCAAGTCAAAGGACTATTACACTACTCCACAAACCGATATTCCCGTAGACACGTAAATAGAATATATCAAACAGTATCTCGGTCGGATATGCCAATACTCTTCAAAGTATCTGTGCATCTATCATGTAATACCTAGTATCTCGTAGTTGTGAGAACGACTACATCCTCTAAGGATATGATGCAGATCGCACACCAATCTCAATCGCATCATCGATATCCCATTCTGGACGATCATTGATTGTGACTCTTTAAGAACTATGTGCATAGTCATCTGAGATCTCACATTCTCAATGACAACACTAGTTTATGGGAACATAAACATGAATATATGCAAACAATCAAACATTATATTTATTTATGTAATGCCAAATATTATTAATACACATTAATAATATAATTGATTGTGATTAAGTATAATGTTCTTATATCGATTGTCTCTAGGATATCTATACCAATATTGATTGGGGTGTGTGGTTTAGTGGTGTCAAGAAGACTACTCTTGCCAAAGAAGTCAGCCAGCGGATGAAAGTAGAAGGCGTTTTCAAGCTGATGGTTCTAGCGGAAGTGCACCAGAAAGTAGATATCAAGACAGTTCAGTAAAGGGTTACCGAGTGGCTGCAGATTAAAGAGAATGTTAAATCCCTGAACTCTGCTGAGCTAAGAACAGCTCTGTTGCACAAAAGGCTGCTACAGGAGAATAGCGTCCTAGCGAAACTTGACAATATGTGGGATGCTATTGACCTGAAGAAGGTCGGCATCCTGATTAGTGGCGACACAAACCAGTGCTAGTTACAACCAGGGACGAATATGTGGTTTCTCAAATGGTTGTGCAAAAGCAAATATGTTTCCGGCTTAATATCTTGAGGGATGATGAGACATGGGAGTTATTTCAGAAGACGGTGGGTGGCATAAGAGATGATCATGTTCGCCGCACTGTATCTAAAAGGTTATGTGTTTTCTATTGACTCTTATATGTACATCATAGTGTTTATATACACAATTCTAGAATGACTACAGCTGGTTGATTTGATTCCACATGCATGATTGTAGGCTGAAGATCCGCATCAATTATGGACTCTTGATATGGCATGATCTCACTACAACAGTTACTACCAAATCAATGATGCTAGGATCACGGAGGACAGCTGGTGAATATCTTCCTCATTAATACTTGTTGTAGAATCTATTATTAGCAACGAAGTCGAGCTGGAGCTGTTGGTAGCTCAAAACAAAGGTGTGGAGGCTTGTCTATTCTGGTACTACCATTAGCAATCACGTTGAAGAATAAATCATTGCATGTATGGAAAGAGGCTTTGCAACGACTGGAATCTGGGCTCCAGAAGGATAGGGACGGCATGCAAGCACTAGCTTACTCAGCCCTTGAGTTGTGTTGCAATCATTTGGGTTGTGGTCTCCTCGGGCCACACCGCATTGATATTGGGGATATGGTCAAATATACAGCAGGCTTCGGTTTGTTCAAGGATTGTTTGACGGTAAACGCAACAAGAAGTAGAATGCTTAAGTTGTTTGGCAACCCCTTGAGCTCTTGTTTGTTGCTGGAAGGTGACGATGATGATTATTTTACAGTGCATGATGTTGTTCATAGCTTTGCCAGAGCCAAGAGGATACCGAGATCATGTGTTTTCTCCGGTGGATTATTCTGAGGTTGAAGAATGGCCAGAAAGGCATGCACTTGAACAATTGACTGACATTTCCCACCGCTATTGTCAATTTCCTAACCTTCCCACCAAACTTGAATGCCCTAAGCTCAAGGTCTTCCTATTATGTACTGTAGAAGATGTTACTATTTTTGGAAGCCTGGCCCGATTAAAGATTCTCAGCCTGGTAGGTGCAGACATTGTTCATCTGTCAAAAGAAATGGGAAAACTAGCTCGTCTGATTCCAACTTCAGTATCCTAACAACTTCCGCGACTTGAAGAGATCAAGGTGGATTTTTAACAAGTTTGGAGCAGATCATTTAGATGTGGAAGCTACCTTTGCCTTTCCCAGCCCGGAGAAAATACAGTTCTCGGATTGTCCAAGGTTGAGCAGCTTTTACCCGGTGGACCACATTATAGATTGTCTAGCGCTAAAACATGCAAGTGTTATTGGATGTCCAAGACTCGAGGTCTTCATGTCGGAACTTGACAATGCATCACAGGTACCAGAAGAACCGCTATTAGGTCATCAGTCTTCAATATCTCGACCATTATTTTCATTTGAGAAGGTATTATTCTATTCACCTATGATGTATGTCAAACTTTATTCCAAAATCTAACTTCATTTGAAATTTCTTGAATAATTTGGTATTCACAATATAATTAAAGCTTTTATGATAATGAAGAAGCTAGACTTGAGGATAGTCAAATGCATACACTAGTCAGGTAAAAGGTAGAGTGATAGTTTGGGATTGTGGTTCAAATCATAAGGTATAGAACCCATCTAGTTAAAAAAGCATACGTCCAGGCAAATATAGCAATTATTATACCGTCAAAAAAAATATAGCAATTATTATACACGTTCCTTAAATGTACTAGCATTTATTCCTCTCTTTTGACTCTTAATAGAAGCTTTCTATCACAAAGAAAAAAAATAACAATACAAGCTTTCAACTTGTATGGTACATGAATGATTTGGTTAGTCTAATTGATCAATGGACTACAGTTTTCATTTGTTAAGCAGATGTTTCAAGATTTGAACCTCTTACCACAATCTCAAATCCTCTCTACAACTTTTGCCAATTGACCATAAAAATGACTTCCTAAGTTATGACATAATATCGTCATTTATATATTGTTAGAAATTTTAAATTGTGCTTTGGGTTGTATATAGGTGTTATATATAGTTGGTCCTAGGTTATCAATAATTTCACGAAGAGGGATACCGTTCAATTGGGGTTATATATAGTTGGTCCATTATCACAAGGATGAGATCCCCTCACCCAAGTGGGACTGGCCTAGGCTCCTCCTCTTCTCCTTGGACTTAGTGGCTGGCCTACTTCTACATATCCCTCTATGAGCTCCACGCTCGGGGAGCTGGGGAAGGAAAGGACAAAGATTGTACATTAAGAAGCGAGCCATGGACAAGGAGGCCGATGTTCGAGGAGGATTTGAGAAATCGGGATTATAGGTTTTAGGATTTGCCCATTTGGGAGTTTTTGTCGAGGAGTCGGGGAATTGGGAACTTTTACAGCCTGTTTGAAAAGGCTTAAAAATGGGAAATGGAATTCTTTTTCGGAGTTCTAAAAAATTTAGTCTGTTTGGAACCAAATATTTTCGGAAAGAAATTCCCGTTTTGTTTAAAAAATCGGATTTACAATTCCATTGAAATTAGGTCGAATTTGTAGGAGACTAAACTGGATTTGATAGTAAAATATCTATTATACCCTTAGTTATATATTAATTCTTATTGCAGGGACTTTAGGAACCCTAGAACCCCTCTCGGCCTCCTCTTTCTTCCTTCTTCGAGCTAGAGCTCGAGTTCATCTCGTCTTCCTTCTTCGAGCTAGCGTTGATCTCCCATCCTCGAGCTCATCTCGGCATGGAGCCCTAGAGCCCTTCTCTCCCGTCCTTGGCCTCCTCTTTCGTCTGGTAATCTCTGTAGCTCGAGTTCATCTCCTCTTACCTTCTTCGATCTGAGTTTTTTTATGGGTTTTGAATCTGGGTTTTTTTCGGTTCAACGATATGGGTTTCTTAGCTCGAGTTCATCTCCTCTTCCTTCATCGATCTGAGTTTTTTATGGGTTTTGAATCTGTGTTTTTTCCGGATAACACAGATTTGAGAGATTATTTGTCATTATTGGTTGCTCTAGTTCCTGTGCTCTGGGGATTTCTCAATTTCTGCTGGCTTCGGGTTCATATTTCGTCCAGTTCCCACAATCCCTTTAGCTAGATTCATTGCTGTCTCGAGTCATCTCCAGCAGATGAGTTAGTTTGAGGGAGGATTCTCTTGT
The DNA here is from genome assembly GCA_963995505.1 of Hypericum androsaemum. Taxonomy (NCBI): domain Eukaryota; kingdom Viridiplantae; phylum Streptophyta; class Magnoliopsida; order Malpighiales; family Hypericaceae; genus Hypericum; species Hypericum androsaemum. The sequence continues at coordinate 9,257,196 of OZ023199.1, forward strand.
CAATTCGTCCAACAATTTACTCGAGTCAGCTGTTGGATATTATGATATATAACTGGGCTGTGCTAATATTACTAACAGAGAAATTAAGGATCTAATGTAAAAAGAATTAGGACAGCAAATAAGCTTGTTCCAGCCACATTCTCGTTGTTCATACTTTCTGATTTCGCTAAGGTGTTGTTAAGGGTTTCTTGCGGCCAGAATTGCTTTTTTGCTCTATTTCCATTGCCTTCAATGGCTTCATGGAGCTTTCGTTGTTAATAAAAGTAATTCTCCTATTTAATATTATGCTGAAACTAAACAACATGTCAGTTGTTGTCCAGAATTCTCCTATTTTAATATCCTAATAGTTTATTGATAAGTTCTTTATTGATAAGCTGTTCATAATAATATAATCCTTCATTTCGACTAGATGGTACCGACCATTGACCATTGCTCAACCATCTTGATGGATCTTGGAGCAAATGCTTTTGTTGACTTTTAGTTGGATGAATTGGTTTTGTAGGAGATAAGATGGATGACTTGCATTTGATTGCACTTTTAGTTGCATTGGTTGGTTTCTATTTAGTGTTAGCTATTCAACGAAATAGGGAAGATTCCGTGGAAAGAGAGTTGATTCATCCGCAAATCGCACGGTGTGAGTTTTACAAAAAAAAAGTTGTGGTGCGGTGTCAATTTTCACACCGAAACTGCAAAACCGCACCGAACTCACTCCTAGTTTCACTTGGGATGATACGAAGAAAAAGATTGTCGCGTCAAATGATTAGTGGGCAAATGTAATAAAGGTATGATTGTCCTTTACTTGCAAAGAACTTGTGATTCACATGAAACCGTATAAATATCTGTGGGCTAATGATTAACGACATGGTTGGTCCTGTTGTTGTCTGCTGCTGTGATTAACGATCTAAATTCCAGATCCTTTGCCGTTTCTCTACCCTGAATCTTGTTCTTTTTGATCTGATCATTATGATTGTTATTGCAGGCTCAAAAAAGTTTCAATCAAATTCGCGACAAGGAGTTGAATAACTTGGACCTTCTTCGTGAGATATATGAAAAGGATCGAGCAACTGGTATTGAGGCAGAGAGTGCTAAAGAGAAGCTACGAAGGTGGCAAAATGAAGCGACTCGAGTTAGTATTGATGAGTTGGATCAGATGCAAGCCAGACAAGAAATACATTTGGAGAATTTTGACCCATTTGCTGAAGTTAGTCCACTGACTAACTCGAAGGGAGAATGCTCTTCGTCTGGACCCAAACCAAAGTCTAAAACTTTGAAAAGAAAAACGGCATCAATTGACACTACAGATGAAATGAGTGAGCTGAAAGATGCGATTGTGAAAATTGCACAAGTTCTCGAAAGTGCTCATCCCCTAACTAGGTCTGAGGAAGAGATTGTCGAAGAATTAGGGAGAATGGGTTTCGTTGAAGAACGCCTCGCAGATGCCATTGAATATCTTATGTTTGATCCAAGACGTGTGAAGACCCTTTTTGCCATACCGCGAGATATCCGTGCCAACTAGTTATCGAGGAAGATGAACGACTAGACATCTCATTGGTGTTCTCATTGATTTAAGACGTGTGAAGACCCTTTTGTACCTGTTTCTGTTTCTGGTTTACTTAGGACCATATTTTTTTTACAAACTAGCATTTTGAACAGTAGCCAAACTTCGTACCATTGGATGTACCATTGAGGTGAGCTAGATCTTTTGCAAGTTGAGAAGGGTATTTATGTAATATTTTAAATCAATTCTCAAAATTTAACTTAAGATTCCAAACGAGAAAATAGGAAAGTGATTCCTTTCCATTAACATTAGGAATTGGAAATGGAATTCTTTTCCTGTCGGAATTGATTCCAAACAGGCCCTTAGGTTTTAGGGAATGGGAAATTTGAAGAGCATAAATAGACTCCAACGATAAAGTCTATAATAAGAGTAAGGGTGCGTTTGGTTTCATGATTTGGACGGGATTGGACAAAGAATTTTGTCCAAGTTTATGTTTCGTCCCAGAAATGGATTGGACAAAATTGAAAGTTTATTCGAGCCTGATTTTAATTTTTTGTCCCATTTATTTCCATGGAACAAAAAATTTTGTCCAAGAACAAAAATCTATTGTGAAATGCTTTTACCATATTACTCTAAATTCTATACTTTTCTATTTCTTCATCAATTTTACGTAATTGACTACTCATTTCTCTTATATATGATTTAAAAGTTTCATATACAGATTTTTTTAGTTCGTATTCAACTATATCAATATTTGTATACACATTTGAATTTTCTAAATTTTATATTTCAGATATAAATCTATATGAAGATATAAAATAGTTAATTCAGATATTTGATTAATACAAACATTTTTACTCTCATAGTATTTTAATGAGACATTCATATAAAAGAATTTGACTCACGACTTTCTTGTACAATGTACATGTACCAAAGGTTCATAATAATACTTATATAATTACAAAAAATATATATTTGTCATGTGATGATATATTAAAAATATCTGTAATGTAACTGGAATGATTCAAATTTGTAAGGATTTTTTTCGAAAGATTTAGTTTTGATATTGATTTTTTTACGCTAGGATTTTGTTTTTATGGTACAATTATTTTGATGTAATTGCGATGATCAATTTTTTACTCAGATTAATGAATATATTTTGTTGTTGTCATGGAGAGTAATTTTGTATTTAACAAAATTTTGAACTGAACTGTTACATGTATCAAATAAAGAACTTGACTAAATGTTGAATCATGTACTGAATTTACCAAACACAGGACAAAATAGTTAGAATAAACACGATGTCCAATACTGTTCTATCTTTTATTTCTAGTCTTATCCAAAACACATATCAAACGCACTCTAAGAGACATGTGACGCGGCTCGGCATAGTCGAGCCTCGCAACGAGCGTGATCAATTGTCTCCAAATTGGGCTTAAAGTTTGTCGATGGCCCATATTATTGGGCTTCTAGTTGGCCAATAACGAACTTTTGGCCCATTGGTTCGGGCCTCATGGCCCATATTCTCGGGCTTCAAAATGAGTCAACTACCATAGGCTTCCACGGAGTGGGATCTCAAGGGTCAAGGTCATGGGAGCCCCGCCCTGCTGCCGTGGTATTTCTGTAATAGTAATATCCTTCTTTTTTTTCATTCTTTAATAATCTTCGCTCTTTAAGCTTTTTTTTATGAAGGACTGATAAAAATTTCACTCACACCAACAGCAAGTTGAAAATTGGAATTGACGCTATACCAACTCCAAATTATTTAATCTATAATTTAATTTTAGAGTTTTGAGTTTAGACGCCTACAACTTGCTAACTTTTTTTTATCTTATATGATCCGAAATCAGATTAGTCATTTTGATGTTTTCCCTCATTTAATTGTCCTCACGTTACCCTTAATGTTTATTTACTCTCTTTCCATGCTGTCCTCCAAGCTAGTAGACATAATTAATATCCCCACTAGATTTGGGCCCAGTTGACTTTTTCATTGGTTAATAAGTGCCCGGTCGACTTTTAGGATGCAGAATTGTTAAAACTAGTAAACGATGTCTAAAATTGTAGCCCACACGCATAAAAAAAAAGTGTGAAGTTGACAGCTGCTGGCCTCTTACACTATAGCTATTTTTTTTGAGAATATAGCTATTGGTATCAGCAATCGATCACCGTAAGAAGACATAGAACAAATTTAAAAAAGAAAGGAAAATGGTGGCATTTTGGGCGATTGGCTCGCCTGCCGGATCCCTGCTGATCGCCCTTTTTTTTTAAATCTTAATCTAATTATAATGATATATGACACAATATTATTCGTTAAAATAGATATTAGTTTACATAATTTGTGTATTTATAAAAATTTAAGTTATCTTTTCATAAAATTTAAATTTTAAAATATGAAAATTTAGTTTTTTTTATTTTGCTGTAAATAGAGTCCAATATTTTTCTATTCGTATTTTTTAATTTACTATAAAAAGAGTTCGATTTTCTGTTCTATATGAAAATTCGTATATGTATGAAAGAAAAATTAATTTCTTTAGAAGTTTGAATTAGATTAGATCATTGATAAAGTATAAAAAATTAGGTTAAATTGAGTTATAAGTTAATTACAGATAAATTAATTATTTATTTATTGATGTGGTTAAATTAAATCACCAATCTTAATAGAAGAGGTGCCGAGATCTAGTCAAATCACAAATGTCAATGATATGCACATAGGGACGCGTTTACCGCGCATCTGTTGACCAATAATAGTTTAGACAAGATGGCAATTATTTTAATTTGGAGTATGATTTATTGTTTAAGATTGCGGGTGTATAAACGGTATCCAATATTTAGGATTTTTGATATTTTTTTTGGTATTCAGAATTTCAGAATTGATATTTTGGGATTAGGGACCAATTGGTGGTCGCATACATGAACCAATCGTATCAACCCAAAGTCCAACTACGAACTTTTTAACTGTAATAACTTAAATATATGCTATTTGAGTTAGAATTACCGCAGCTGCTCATATATGTTATTTGAGTTAGAATTACCGTGGCTGCTGACACTAGACTTGCCCTCCAATGGATCATCGTTAAGGAATTTAGATTATACTCATTCCAACTACTATATTCAAAGAACATGTTATTGTTACTTTTTGTCACTATCTACCCGTGTTAAGATTGGATAATTTGTGTGTCTGATGCTTTCCTTGGATGTGGTAGCCATTTCTCAGGCTCTCTTTTCAGAATCGAACCTCAATTCTCCATCACCCGTCACCACCATTGTAGGCTTTTATCCTACCACTGAAAATTGATATGGAATAATTTGTATGATGTGTCGCCAGCATGAAAGTTGTGTGATCCGTCGAGTTATCATGAATCATCAAAGCTATAGATGAGCCTTCATTGATCTTTTATCTAATAACTATGCCCATTCCATGAATTCGGGTTTGTTGCATGCATTAGCTCTAGAATTACTATGGTTATCAGAGTAGTATACTATCAAACAAACTATAACTGATTTAATGAGCCAATCACACTTTTAAACATGCATGGCTTAATCTTTGAGACAAGCATATGACTACTGGTATGATCAACTATGTAATATTTGTTTATGATCCCGATGCTCGCACGATCTTGATTCCAAGCCAAATAGGATGAGGAGGCCGTCACAAGAACGATCGTAGTTGGTCCACTGTTATAAGGATGAGATCATGAGTCCCCACCACCAATGGTCCAGGCCGCATCCACTCCCTAATCTCCTCTTGCTCCTCGAACTCATGGCAGGCCTACTTCTTCATGTTCCCCTCTGAGAGCACGGGCTCCATGCTCTGGGAGCTCGGGAAGGAGAGGATTTCCTCGCGTATGTATACGACCGAATCTATTCGATTTTGATTTCAAAAAATAATTAGTCATCCTTAACTTTTCGAGAAATCCTTCATCAGTGGTTGTGAATGAAAGACTTTTCTCAATCTTTTTGACCTTTTACTTTCGTACAATCAAAAAAGATTAAGACATAGAGCCATCTCATTTGATTCATTCTCAATAGCATGAGATGATCATCTTAGGGTGATCCTTTTTTCGACGGATGGTCCTATCCTAACTTGTAGTCTCTAAGGATGAGAACCAATTATATAGCATCTACATCGAGAATTTAAGTTAAGTATTGATATATTGTTAGTCCAATCTTTGGTAAGAGCGATATTTAATAACAAAATAAATCACTTTATCCTAAATAGATTGGTTGTTCCTGACCTTGCTCTACCTTAATTTTGTATAATCAATTCTCTTACGCAAAATGAGGAGGCAGGAGCGAGTGACGGGCCAACTATGTACGATTGAGAAATTGAGAATTGAGAATTTAGATTTTAGAATTTTTTATTCTTTTTCGAGGAGTCAAGAAAATTAAAATTTTTAGGTTTTAGGGAATGAGAAATTTGAAGAGCATAGACAGACTCCAATGATAAGGTATGTAGATTTGTGAATTAACTTTGTGCTTAAAGTTGGTCGATGGCCCATATTATTGGGGCTCCAATTGGCCCCAAAACTTTAACTTTGTAATGAGACTCTTGGTCTATATTCTCGAGTTTCAAAATAAGCCAACTACCATCGGCTTTCATGAAGTAGGATCTCAAGGCCATGTGTCACGGCTAAACTTGTTTCTCACTTAGACGTGCGAGCACTAGAGGTTGAACTCGCCCCAAGTCAGCCTTCACTCCCAACTCACTCTCTCTCTCTCTCTCTCGAAAAGAGGTTAGATTGCCCTCAGATTTCTGTAGCACTCACTCATACTTTGAACACGAATTTGCATAAGGAAAGTGACATAGCATAGCGGAAGCAATCAAAGAACTGGATAGATTAGAGATTAAAATAATCTCTCTGTAGAGAAGAATAAACCTCTCAAGAATAAAGACGAAGTCTTTTCAAAGTAAAAACTCAATAATCAATATTATTCTTAATAATATATCTCAAACTGCGAGTCAACAACCTTATAAAGAGTTCGGGTTTAATCTAGAGTACTAAACAACTTAATATACAAAATAAGCTATTAGAAAATAATAAAATAGTAGATAAAGGTCACGCAGGATCAAGACTAATAATAATCCTAATAAAGATAATAACACGCCTACGTCAAGTTCCCCCTTGCGAAATGAGCTTGTCCTCAAGCAACCAATCTAGAGGACGAAGGCAAATGATCAAAGTAAGGAGTTAAATCTGCCTCATTAAATAATTTGGACACCCCATACTCATCAGGAAGATCCACAACATAAATATTGTTACTGATGCACATCAGTATCTTGTGTGGTTGAGACTTTCTTCTTTGCAGCTTACCACCCACATAGGAGAGTTTTCTCCCCTTCCTGAAGTGTACCATGACCTGTTCGCCAGGCCTGAATATATGAACTCCACTACCTTGTCTGAACTCCTTAACTGAAGATACCAGTAACACCAACTTGCTTTTATCGGAGCTGAATTTGAGCTTAGCATTAGATCTCATTACCTTCCTAGGTAGTAATAATGTGAACAGTTGGCTGTCTCTCTGGATCTTGTAAATGTTCTCCTGACCATGATGCTCAGCATTATTATCAAATTCCCAAGGTCTCCCTAACAGAATACTACAAGCATCCATCTCAATCACATCACAGCTAAAAGTATCTGAATATTTTCCAATGGAGATAGGTACTGTGAATTGGAAGTTACCTTAACACCTCCTCCAGGCTATAGCAACCACCCAATTGAATAAGGCACTGGGTGAGACAAAATATTTAAACCCAACTTCTCCACAGTTCGACTACTGATGAAATTATCCTGACTCCTCCCATCAATTATCACATGACACACCTCTTCCCTTATACAACAACGCGTTCTGAAAAGATTATTTTGTTGTGATTCATCAGTCTTCTCGGTAGTTAGTGCAAGTTTAAGGAGAACTCCACAATACTCCTCATCACTCCCAGTATCTTCTTGTTTCTCATCACCACTCTCACCCACTGGAGCATAATAGTAGGCATTTGATTGCTTCTGCTTCTCCTCCCGTTCACAGAGTTGGGTGAACTTTCTTTTCGAATACTCGTTAAACTTATGTCCATGGACGTTGCACTTGTAGCACTTGATTCTAGTGTCTATCTCAACTCTTTTTCTTTCCTTTGGGAAGCTTCAGCAACATATTTCTCCTTCTAAAATTGAGTGTCTTTTATCAGTTGCCTCTCAGACATCTTTATAGATCATGCTTTCTTCTTCTTCAAAATTGCACCAATCTTTCTAGCCTTATTGCATGCATCTTGAAAGTATAGGAATGTGTCACACTCCATTCTGCTCTTGATGTTATCGTGCAATCCATCAATATAACAAGCAATCTGTTAATCTTCATTCTCCTCAACATCATTCTGAGCAGTCAATCTCATAAACTCAGTAGTATACTCTTCATTAGTATGGTTTCCCTGGGGGCAAGACAAAAACTACAAAGAGTGACTGTTCATAATTCATAGGCATAAATCAACTCCTCAATGCCTGTTCCAATCATGAAAAGGACGTTGTTAGGGGTGAGCTTGAAACCCATAAAACTGTAAAATTGACCGACTGCGAAATTGACCGACCGACAAAATCCAAACCGCACACTTAAATGGTTTCATGGTGCAGTTTCAAACTGAAATCGATTTGGTACGGTGTGGTTTCGGTGTTGGTCTCAAACCACACCGACCGACCGTAAAACTGATAAATTGAAATGATGTCATTTTAGTATACGTGTATTATGTGAAAAAAATGATGTCGTTTTGTTTTAGTATATAAAATTTTTTTTGTCCCATAAACATCGTGTGTGAAAAAGGAGGCTTTTTTCCAAATTTGGGCCCACTAATTGGGCTTAACGAAATGGGCCCAATTTTGTGGTACAAACCACAAACTGCACCATGAAACTGCAAAACTATCAAACCGCACCACCGCGATTTTCTTCGAAACTTTCACACCAACGGTGCGGATTTTCACAAAACTAAAAGTGCGATTCGGTGTAAATTTTTACACCGACACCTCAAAACTGCACCAAACTCACCCCTAGACGTTGTCCTTTCCTCCTCCTCCTCGACTCTTGCTCTTTTCGCCACCAAACAGCTGCTCCAGACTCTAGCTTAAAGGCCACATAATTGACCTTTTGTTCTTTAGTCAAATCCGTACAGTCAAAATATTTCTCCACAAAGTCCAACCAATTCAAGAAAGGCTCAATATCCATATCACCATAAAATTTTTCATTATTTATTTTGAAAGGACGATCAACACGATGATGAATACTTGCACTTTATTACTGATTTCTGGATGATTACAATAATGAGGGATGTCCCTATTTATAGAATTTTTGGGCAGCCCTCCAAAGGCTACAAATCTGGCAGAATGGCCATGTACTTATGGCCGAGATGACTTGCCTTGAGGTTTACTTTGTGCCTCCTAGATGCCTTCCCTTTTATTTCTTCGTAGCCCTTCGCTGGTAGAATTTGAATTCTTAACAGCCCTTCACGTCCATTCGCATGATGGCTCGCAGCCCTCTGTGGGCTGCCTTGCAATCCTTCGCGTCTCTTCGTAGGCTCGCGGACTGGCTCGTGTTTGTAGGTCTTCCCTTGTGCATGGTGGCTGGTGACCCTTCAGAGCTTGCTAGCCAAATGCCATTTCTCGCACCTCCTCGCCTGTCGCACACGAGGGCAAGGTGTGACACATGGCCAAAGGGAGCCCCCGCCTTGCTGCTGTGGTATTTCTGTAATAGTAATACCCTTCTTTTTTTCATTCTTTAATTATCTTCACTCTTTAAGATTTTTTTGTTCTTTTTAATAAAGGGATAATGATTAATATATTCAATCACACCAAACCGCAAGTTGAAAATTGGAATTGACGCTAAACCAACTCCAAATTATGTATTTAATAATTTAATTTTAGAGTTTGAAATTTGGACGTCTACAATTTGCTAAACTTTTTTATCTTATATTATTGAAACTCGGATTGATCAATTTTTTAAGACAAGTTGACGGTGGTTCGCCTCTCGTTGTTTTCTCCTATTCCTCACGTTACCCTTAATGATCTATTTTCTTCTCTGTGGATCTTCTCCTCCAAGCTAGTTGACATAATTTATATCCCCAACAATAAACTTCTCTCTCAAGTGCCCAGTTGACTTTTTTTATATGGAAGTGCTCAGTTGACTTTACGATGCACAATTGTTAATCTTCTAAAAGATGTGTAATTGTAGCCCACAGGCATATAAAATGTCTGAAGCTGACGGCCTCTTAATAAAAGAGGCGTCTTTCTTGTTTACTTAAACCAAGTTCCCCACTTGTAGAAATGTCAATGGCCTTACCGCAAGAAAATTTTAATTCGGAGACATTTACTCGAGATGTTCAAGGCCATATTTATGGAGACCGGATTGAGTGGGAACTAAAAAAAATTTGTCCATAGGTGGGGACTATATTTTGGGCCGTCAGATTTGATTATCTTTAAATCTGATGGTCAATAACCTATCAGGTGATATTGGTTTGCATGTGAAGTGATATTGGTTTGCATGTGAAATGATATTGGTTTGCAAGAGACTGATTTACATATGAAGTGATATTGATTTGCATGTGAAGTGATATTGGTTTGCATGTGAAGTGATATTGATTTGCATGTGTAGTAATATTGGTTTGAGTTAATCCCCATAAATGGGGACTAACCCAGTCTCCACCAAATCCGCCCCCATATTTATGAACCATCACATGGAAGAACAGTCATTGACATTTCCAGTTTCAATATTATTGTTATTATTAGAGCCAAAATACACTTTCGTCTATGTAGCTTATCATAACGTACGCATCGACCTTCATAGTTTGGCAATAGACAGTTCAGAACATCTTACTCCAAGCCAGTCGACATAGTTAATATCCCCATTAGACCTCTCTCTCACATATGCACAATTGTTAAAACTAATAGAAGATGTGTAATTGTAGCCCACAGACATAAAAAAAGTCTAAAACTGACAGCCTCGTAATAAAAAAGGTGTCTTGTTTGATTATTAAAACCCAGCTGGCCGAGTTATAGTCAAATGTCAACGATATGCACACGGCGACTCGTTTACCGCGCATCTGTTTGCCAATCATAGTTAGACCAAATTGGAACTATTTTAATTTGGAGTATAATTTATTGTGTAAAATATTTTCTCGAGATGTTCTTGTTAATCATTTTTCAATTCCAAATGCCAACAAAATAATATCAAAATTCTATGATGTTATCTCACGCTAATTTATCTAGAGTATAAAGTTTGTTTTGAGCACTCTAATTTCATCTAAGTAACAACACCGGGTGCACGACCTGACCAATTAAAGTTACAAGCATCGCCACTAGATGGGCAATGCAATCAGTATTCACATACGTAGACCAATCACATCAACCCAAAGTCCAACAATGATCTTTTTTAACTGCAACATCTTAAATAAATGATATTGGAGTTTGAATTACCGCGACTACTGGCACCAAACTTGCCCTCCAATGGATCCTCGTCAAGGGATTAGATTGTACTTGTTTTAATTGCCAGACTTAAAGAGCCCGATATTGTTAGTTTTTATTACTAACTCCCCGTGTCAGGATTGGGTAATTTGCGCGATTGCTGACTTCCTTAGGTGTGGTAGCCACTTCTCAGGCTCCTACTCCAAAATTGACTCCTAATTTTTTTTCAGTTGTTACCACCATGGTAGGCCTCTATCTTACAATCGAAAGTAGATAAAGTAGAAATTTGAATGATGCATCGCCAGCACAAAGTCTGTCGAGTTATCACGAATCATCCAAGCTACAGGACGAGCCTGCGTTGACCTTTTATCTAATAAATGTGCCCCTTCATGAAGTCGGGGTTTGTTGCACGTATTAGCTCTAAAATTATAATAATTATCTCAGTAGTAGATATCATCAAATAAACTATAACTGATTTAATGAGTCATTCACAGTTTCACAGTCTAAATTAGTTCATACTTTCACATGCGTGGCTTAATCTTTGAGACATGCATATGACTACAAGTAGGATCAACTAGGTAACATCCGTTTACGATCTTAATACTCGCACGACCTTGATCCAAGCCTGATAGGGTTGGGATGCCGACACACGCATGGTTGGGGTCTAAATAGAGGAAATTGAATTCCTCCAACCCGCACAACTTTTCATATTTCAGAGCATGTGTGATTACATGAGGGCCACGACAACAATTATACGCTGGCATGCATGGATAACAATCATCAGAACATGGTCCTCTTGATGCCTCTACGAGACAATATGAGGAAGTATTTTTGCATCATGGTCCTCTTGATGCCTCTACGAGACAATATGAGGAAGTATTTTTGCAACTTTCAAATATCACAACATTGGGTAGGCAACACAGGAATCATCATCGTGCCCTACACATTAGAATGATCGCGTCAACAATGAGGAGGATCGCCAAAAGATAGTTTAATGCACGGGCATGGAGCTTGCCATTTTAATAAATCCCATAACAACTCATGTACTATCACTATACTAAGATCGATCACGTCAAACACTCACCAAGCCTGTGGGACAAGATGAGGCATCTAGCATTATCAAGCCTAGGACTACTAAACACGTGAATATCTTATTTTCTCAAGTACCATGCTTTCCTTTTCAACATGCCATGATATACTTGGTAGCTACGATCTTTGGTGACACTCATAAGTGTCTTTTGATGCCTGAAATGCTTATTTAGACATCAAAAGCTAATATAATCACCTGTGGAGTTTCGAATTCAGTGGAGACTACATAAAAGATGTTCATACAGAGGGACAAAATTTGGGCCGTCAGATTTGATTGTCTTTAAATTTGATGGTCAATAACCTACAGGTGATAATAGTTTGCATGCGAAATGATATTGGTTTGTATGTGAAGTTATATTAGTTTGTATGTCTAATGATATTAATTTGCGTTAATCCCTATGAGTGAGGTTAGCCCAGTCCCTACCAAATCCGACCTCACCCGTAGATGTTAAGTAAGTGCATACTGAGCTAGACTACGACAAACCCATCACTGCTAACCACGTGGTAATGTCCCATGGATGGGCTTATTGGAAATCTAAGAGCCATTATATCAGCTTTTTGATAAACTAAAAATCTGAATTTAGGAAGTAAAAAGACTCTTGTTGGGATCGCTGGAGACCAATCACCAGAGCAGCAGTGCTCAACGTCAGGCGATGGGACAGTTTCCGGACAGGGACAAGTCATCAAAGAGTCATGAGGGGTTTTTTTTCCTAAGAGGGGTTGATTTCCCTGACAAACCCCTGAATGGGGTTCTCGGGGAATGTTATCCCTGTCAGGGGTCGAGCACAAAAATGCTGAAAATTGAGCATTTTTGTGCGCAAAAAAATGCTTGAAACTGAGCATTTTTAGTGAAAAGCCGACGAAAATCTGACACGCTCTATCGCAAGAGAACCTACGCCTCGGCTCGTCCCTCGGCTCGGCTTCTTCCAAAAAATGCTCAGTTTTCAGCGTTTTTGTGCTAACTTTTTCCACGTAATGTATTGCTACCATTTTAATTGTTATCATTTTTTGCCAAAAAAACTTATGCCAAGTGAGTTTTTAATATATCGTGTTGTCTTATTTTAATTCTCGCCAAAATTTGGCCCAAAATACTACACAATAAGGCATTTTTCTTTAACCCACAATAAACCAAAATTTTTAAAATTTATGCAGTAGGTTCTCAATTTTTTGCCAAGCTGCACCCATTATTATAGATTTTAATTGCTCAATAACACATACTACCCTATATACTATACATATAAAAGTTAAAAAATTAATGAAATCTGAGATTTAATGAGTCAAAATTTTGAGATTAAAATTTAGGATGTAAAAAATTATTTAAAAACTATTATTACAAATTAAATTAGGAAGTATCGTTTGGCCTCAAATTTAATTAGAATATAAAAAAAAGTAAGTAAGTCAGTTAAAAAAAAGGCAGAGTTATTACGTGGAAAAAGTTAGCACAAAAACGCTGAAAACTGAGCATTTTTTGGAAGAAGCCGAGCCGAGGCGTAGATTCTCTTGCGACAGAGCGTGTCGGATTTTCGTCGGCTTTTCACTAAAAACGCTCAATTTCAAGCATTTTTTTGCGCACAAAAATGCTCAATTTTCAGCGTTTTTGTGCTCGACCCCACAGGGATAACATTTCCGAGAACCTCATTCAGGGATTTGTCAGAGAAATCAACCCCTCTTAGGAAAAAAAACCCGTCATGAGGCATGAGGGGCATGGCCAGACAACCTTATTTAATCTATAATTTAAATTTAGAGGTTTGAGTGTAGGCGTGAATAACATACTAAACTTTTATCTTATATGGTTCGAAATCAGAATAGTTACTTTGATGACAGTTGTTGGCCTCTCGTGGTTTTCTCTTATTTAGTTGTCCTCACTTTGCCTTTAATGTATATATTTCTTCCATCTCTCCATGTTGTGCTCCAAACTAGTTGACATAATAAATATCTCCGCTAGACTTCTCTCTCAAGTGCCCAGTTGACTTTACGATGCATAATTATTAAAACTCGTAAAATAAGTGTAACTGTAGCTAGACCTGGCTATGAATTGAATTTGATTCGTGATTCGATTCGATTCGATTCGTAAAAAATTTGATTCGAATTCGTCATAAAACGAATTGAATACGGTTCAAGATATTTATAATTCGCAAAACCGGCGAATTTAATTCGAATTCGATTCGAAAATTTGATTCGAGTTAAATTTGTGTTAAATTCGATTCAAATTCATGTACATATAATAATAATATATGTTAAAAAATTCAAATAAAATGGGGGATTTGAGAGGGAAAAATTCTGTTATAATTCAATTATAATTCGATTCGAATTCGATTCGAATTCGATTCGAATTCGAAAATTCATAATTCGTATTCGATTCGTCTTATGAAGAATTGAATATGGTTTAATGTTTTGATGAATTCGAATTCGAATAAATTCGATTCGAATTCGTCCAAATTTGAACCGTGGTCAGGTCTAACCGTAGCACACATGCATAAAAAATATCTGAAGCGAACAACCTCTTACTATCTTACAATTTTCATATCCTATCCAGAACATTAAAATTATGGGTAAATAGATTTTTTACACTTACAAATAAATTTTTACTCTTGTACCAAGCAATGTATGATACTCAACATGCCCATTCAAACGAGGCCTATTGAACTGAAATTTGTACGGACTTTGACTATTCCAACGTGCGATGAAATGGGGTCGTGCGAGCATAACAATGGGTATGAGATCAACGCGCTGTGATACCATGTTAGAATATTCATATCCTACTGACAGCTTTAAAGCAATGAGTAGGTGAATTTTTCACACTTATTGTTAGGATTTGTCCCAGAATTCTAACTATATTAGAATCTAATCCAATTGTAACACATATTGGATTTGGCTCCTATTTATAGGAGGGTATGGGTTAGATGTTCTTTGCTCTTTGCTTAAAGCAATGGTAGTATAGACTGTTGGTGAAATAGTAGTAAATGAATAATAGAACACGAATATAAAGCATTAGCGATATAAAAGTGTAGAGTAAGAGTATGCTCACGATCACATTAGTAGGTAAGTGTGTAACACCATCGTCTTTAAGCTAGAAATTTCAGATTTAATCCTGGACGAGGTCACAGCTTACCATGTGCCCTTAAACTCTTATTGCCCGCCTATGTGCTTCAGGCCTCAGTGGGTAATAGAGCTCCCAAGGTACAACGCCCAATCACGAGTGCTATAGGAAGCACTATAGCACACCTTTCGAACCTTTGGCGATGTAGAAGTCTGACTCTTTTATGCAAGAGAAGAATGCTATGATCTAGAGAGGGAGAAGTAGAGAGCTCAACGAAGAGTGTGAGCTAGAGGTGATTTGGAATGGAGGAAGAGGGCTCCTTTTATAGGGCCTAGGATCTCCAACATTCAAATTCGAATTTAATATGGCCATTAACTAGCCCATTCATTAGGTGAATAAATGGGTTGTTACAAAGGCCATAAAAACCCCAAATTTAATAGGCTTTTACTCATGAATTTAAATTCAAATAGCATCTAGAAGGGGAAGAAGCTTCTAGAGCATGGGCTTGTCCAAACGGAAGCCCAATATATTTTTGGAGCTTCAACAGATCCGGCCCAGTTCCAAAAAGATAAGGCCTTGGAACCTAGAACAATTCTCACAAACCCACAAACCCGCAACTCGTAGCCATACCACCTTTAAACCAATTTTTATTCACACCGAGAATTGATTTTCCTCGTAAGTATTTTATATCGTTACGATGCTTAGTCAACGAGCTTCGCATTGATCTCACAAACACCGAAAATCAAATGGTGTGAACTCAAATTATATTAGCTCAAAGTTACCCACTAATATTTGGGCCCAAAGCCTACTAAACTCAAATATATTGAGTCAACCTCTTCTGTTGGTTAAAACCAATGCTCCAACATAGACACGAGAGAGTTAGGCTCAAGTCATAGTCTCGCTTATAGCTTATGTACAATGTATCTCTACATAATATAATAATAATTGTCTCGGCCCCGTGGATGTAGGTATTTTGACCGAACCACGTAATATCGTGTGTCCTATATTCTCCTATCTCTACTATGATTTGTTATGTGTATTCTATACATCTATGTTAATACTTCTGCTGCTCTAACAAATTGGTATTGGAGCTTTAGAAGATGGTCCGGGAACATTTGATTGATTGGTAATTATTTGTTTTGGCTAGAAGGGCAAATTTGCAAATTCTTGAAAGAGAGGGGCTTATTTTGAAATTTTGTAGAAGGCTGAAAATGGGAGTGGCAGTCATAATTAGAGGAAAAATGAAGGGCAAAGTTGGGGCGAATTTAAAATTAGGGACATTAGGCTTTCTTGGTTAACCCTTGTTATCGCCAGTTGCCATCAACAACAGTCCGCCACCGCCCCGAAGTCACGTCGCTGAAGGTCAATGCCTGTCGCCCCGTGTCCTATCACCGTTCATCGCATCGTCGCCTTGCAAAAGAGAGAAGACCATCCACACGCTCTGTCCCCAGGCTTAGAGTAGAGAGAAGAAGGAACCCTGCGTCAGGTGCCTAGGGTTTGAGGTTCGAATCCTACTTTTCGTGAGGCCAGCCATCAGAGGGAGACCCCCTCATTGCCCATCGTCTGGAGGAGGCTAGCCATTATCGCGCCTGGAGACCCCACCACCAAATATCGCCTAGACAGAGAGAGCTCAATAGGAGAGAGAGTTGCGAGAATAGAGAAAATGATGCCCCACGTCTCCCTGCCGCCAGCCATTGCTCACTGCCTGCCCGCCCCAAGCTTGGCTGTTCGAGGCTGAGTCCAACCGCCTGCTGCACTGCCCGCGTGGTGGTTTGCTACAGTTGTCGCCGCCCATGGTTTCTCCTTTGGTGAGAAAACCTAATTTTGGATTTGGGGGTTTTTTGATCAGATTGACTTTTGGTTAACAATTTGGTCAAAAGTCCACAGTTTGGCTTAGTGAGGTTTTACACCTATTTTGGTGCTTGTTATTGATCCTTGGTGATTAGATCAATTTAGGGTATTATTTTTTATCATAGAGTTTGGGCCGGATTGATAGGTGTGTTGATTTGTTTGTCCCAGTTGATGTTTGACCAAATGGAGGGTTAATTTTAGGTCCCGTTGAAATCTTAGTGAAAGACTGGATTTGTTATCTCATGTTTGCTTTTCGTGAAAAAAACCAATTAAAGTGGGGGGTTTCTTCAAATAATAAGGAGCTGAGTCAACTATTCAATCAAATGAGGATCCACAATGCCATGATAGAGTTTTTGCGTCCATACAAGAGAGACTCAGGAGGCGGATGAATAGCCAGAAGCAGGAGCCCAAAGACGAATAGGTGAATTATTAACCAACTATTCTACTATTTCACCTCCCTGTCCCCCTCAATCGAAAGGCTCGCTTGCTTTACTTCAACTTCATAAAGAGGGAAGGAGCTATGGGTTGAGGAAACCGGAGAAAGTCATGAACTGTCGGTTGCCTTTTGAATCAAATTAGCGACAAGCTGAGTACGAAGCCTAACTAAAAGAGCCATTCCATTTATTGCGAGCCAGAATGGGCGGGCATGAGCAGTTTGGTGTCCGAACCAATTGGTCACACAACGACTAATTCACTTAGATGATTAGTAGACGCCATCTTAATAGTGGAACCAAGTGACCTAAGCACCTTCTCGCCAACTGATGGATTGTTATCCTTGATTTCCATAAATGAAGAGCCACAACGTTCTAACTTGATATTGAGTCCTGGCTATTTCACTAGAAAAGGCACCTTTCAGGCCATAATTAACAGGACAAATGGAAACTGGGCTGGGGAGTCGTAAGTTAGATGTGGGTGACAGAGGATGTGCTTCTATGGTTCATAGAAAAGTATGATCAACTCATTGATTATTTCGGATGTAGGTTCTCACTGATCTGGTAAGTGTTATGGGTAGCCTGACTGCCTAGCTGGTGAGTGGTTCTTTTGGGCAAGAAGTAGGCCGGGCCGGCGGGCATCTCCCGCAATGCAAGTTGCATTGTTTGCCACCACCCAAGAAGCAAAAGGGTAAAGCAGTTGGGTAATGCTTGTAACCTGTCTAGTAACAATATAGAAGCACGATTCTAAATAAAGTACTCGATTGAAAGGAGAGGGTAGTCAACTTGCTTTCGGAACTGACTTACACCCCTGTTCTTTCCCGTGCTTCCTAATTGGAGATTTCTCAAACTCGGGCTCGGGCATAGATAGAGGCGGCCCTTTAGCAACTTAAACTGCCACTTTCTGGCTCGCGATGACTCAAACGGGGTTCCTCTCCAAATCCAAAACAGGGGATTAACAAAAGGTATAGTTGAGAGAGGTATGAGAAGGTTAGAGGAGCTTGAGACAATGTTTTTCTCCAAAGACTCCCTTGTTCTATGAGATTTGATCGGGTCTGTTTTAGGTTCATAGTTGATCGATCAGGGAGTGGTCATATCATGTTGGACCAAGAGGTGAATCGTGTGAAGACCTTGAACATTGTTTGGACTAGTTACCCGACTATGAATACAAAAATTTAGTATAAGTATCTTTCTTTTTTACTCATATTTTTTGTAGTGTATCTTCTGGTTGCCCACGAGGATGGTGGAGTGAGGTGTAATAACAACAAACTTGGTGTTCAGAAGGTGTTCATATGAAGGTGATGTAAAGTCCCGCATCTGGTGGAAAATTCCAAGATTGATGTCTAGAAGGTTTTTACGCAAAGGTGATAAGGCATGTAGCTAGTGTCCTCTTCTCATATTTTTGACTGAGATTAGTTTTTGCCCTATGATGCAACCCAACAATCGGTATCCACATAAAATTGGAGGTTTCTCATGGAGTTGGAGTCTGTTTTATCAGTTTAAGAGTTACGTATGAGAGTACACCATACTCGGATGGTTGTGCTGGAGCTTCTGGGATTGGTGTTTGCCATGGGATATAACCCAATAGTCGGTGTCCACAAGAAGGCGGAGGTTTCATGTGGAGATAGAGTCAGCTATGTAGATTTGAGAGTTACCCGTGAAAGTACACCATACTCGGGTGGTTGTGGTGGAGCTTCTGGGATTGAAGCTGGCCTATAAGATTTAGGCATGTTGAGACTCTTGGTTTATACGTATAGTGATTTTCTCCCATCGTGTTGGTTCTTTGCAGTTGAAGACCAGTGGTGAGTATGTTGTTCAGATACTTGTGAAATATTCCATTCAAGGTGGAGTTTTTAAGACTTAGACGATTGATATGTTGATGTGGAAGATATGTAGTTAATGCTTGAGAAGACGATTGATTTTGGAATTTGGTCCAGGGTAGAGATTGTTCAAATTTGCCCCAGAACTCTAACTATAATAGAACACTAATCCTATTTTAAAGCATATTGGGTTTGGTTCCTATTTATAGGAGGGTATGGGTTAGATAGTCTTTAGTCTTTGCTTAAAGCAATGGTAGTATAGGCACGGGAGAGTTAAGCTCGAGTCAGCCTCGCCTAAGACTTATGTACCATTGATGCAACGGGGATTTTGGGCCACCCTACAGCAAAGATAAGTAAGAGTATCGAACAAAGGGAGCGGTCCTAGAGGTCGCAAGATCAAGCTAGTTGAGTAAGATCTAGGATGGATCTATTTTTGTTATTTTAAATCAGGGTGAAGTCAAGAAATCAGAGACGCTAGATAAATGGAAAATAGGGCTTGACCCTAGTGAAGGCACCCGAAGCCACTTGTCCCATTCCAGAATGCTACCCTAAAGACTACTAGAATTGGCTTGCAGTGTCTGGCATTTCTCGTCATGCCAACTAGTCTACTCCTCACCTCTCCATGGTCACCTGCCTCCCAGAGTTTAGTCGAATACAACTAAACCATTCAATGTGAACCTACCCGAACTTGTGCACCATTGACTATCTAGCTTGGTTTAAGCACATTCAGGACTGCAAGTATTAAGATCTCCGGTCCGTATGTGCTTTAAGGATGTTCCGCCCATTTTGGTCACCTAGCAGGTCGGATGCACTTAGGGCACCTGACCTTTAAGGACTTTACACACTAAGCATGTTACACACAAAGGATAGATAGATAGATATAGCCATAAATGTCACTAGCAAGATAAAAGAGGAAAAGGAAAGAGGGGCTTAGCTGTATGCGCTCCCTCGGACCTTCCTCTCCTATCCAACTCCAGTCGGCTAACTAATTGAGGGAGCCACATCTCCTCTAGCTAAATGTCTCTCTAAAAGCTTATCCATGTTAAATGTGAGGGGGCTATTTATACAAGTTTTTGCCCCCTCACCATAAAAGGACAATTACATTTCAGTGAAATGACCAATATCCGATTTAATAAACTGAAAGGCATATTCCTCGAAGAGCTACAACGTAGCAGCTAGTGGTCCCGAAGATATGCTTAGTGACTGTTGACGTACAAAAATCATCTCGGCATTTGATATGGCAAGACCGTCTCCGATCTCTTGATTAGACAGACCTGCCCTTCGATATTTCGATTGGAATCAAAATAGACCAAGTTGGTTGTCGATCTCAAGCCTTTGTTGTCGCTCTCAAGCGCAGTAATCGGTCTCAACCTTAGTAACCACTCTCAAGCTCAGTGATCGGTCTTAGCCTCAGTGACTGATCTCAAGCCTTTATTGTCGGTCTCAAGCTCAGTGACCGGTCTGAACCTTAGTGACTGATCTCAAGCCTCAGTGACCGATCTCAACCTTAGTGATCGGTTTCAACCTCAGTAACTGGTCTCAAGTGTTTGCTAGGTCTTGCACACCTCTTGGAGTGGGTCGCCGCTCCATTACTTTTTGGATAGGCCGGCCCTAACTCGCCTTTTGGTAGGCTGATATTCGTTGGTCCCTCATTGTTGGTCTTTGATAGATCAGCCATTGCCTTTGACTCAGGCATCGGGTTGAGCTAATTCTATCAGTTTTGGAAAGGCAAGACAAAGACCCACAACTTTAAAGTTTATGACTTCTTCATATTCGAGTCATAGTAAGGCCAAAAATCCACATCAAGGTGAGTCCGTTTGGTCCGATTTTGCCTGGGTGATGTGCTTTGGTTGAATGATCATAACGTTTTATTCAGATTTCGGATTAAGATGAATCAAGCTTCTATAGGAAGCTAAGACGTAGACCTACAAATTTTTAGTTTACAGTTTCGTCTAATTCAACGTGGATAGAGGTCAAAAATCCATTTTAAAACGAGCTCGCTCACTTGGTGCCGCTCGCTCACTTGGTGCCGCTCGTTCACTCGGTGCTGCCCGCTTGCTCGTTCGCTCGGTGCCCCTCACTCGCTCGATGCCGCTCGCACACTAGGTGCTGCTCGCTCGTGCAGTGCCGCTCGTTCACTCGGTGCTGCCCGTTTGCTTGCTCGCTCGGTGCTGCTCGCTCGGTCCGTACCGCTCGCTCGCTCGGTGCCATTTGTTCATTCGGCGCCACTCGCTCACTCGGTGCCACTTGCTCGTTTGGTGCGTGCTCGCTCATTTGGTGTCACTCGCTTGCTCGGTGCGTGCTCGATCACTCGGTGCCGCTCACTCGCTCGGGGCATGCTCGCTCGGTGCCGCTCATGTTGTGCTCGCTCGCTAAAGATCATCGCATTTTGGCAAAAAAACCACAGATTCTGCCTTCGACCTCTGATTGAAATAATTGTAGTTTATGCTATCTTCAAATTCGGAGTGTAAGAAGGTTAAAAGTCTATTTAAAGATAAGATCGCCCACGTTATACTCGCTCGCTCACCTCTTCCGCTCCCTCTGTACTGCTCACTCAGTGCTCATTCGCTCGCGCAGTGTTCACTCGATACCGCTCGCTCGATGCTCGCTCATTGGGCTTTGAGAGGCAATATTATTTTGGCAGAAATGTTCGAGATGAGCCGGAACCAAGTCGGCGCCTCAATGTGTCTAAAGCAGTTTAGACGTCGATACGACTAAGGCGATTTTCATTTCTCATCATAAGGTAGAGCAAAGTTAGCTTCGTCTGAGGTGGTTTCTCATCATAAGTCGGAAGCCTAGTCGGCATTGTCTAAGGCGGCTTAAGTTTCCATCATGAGTCCGTAGCCAAGTCGGCATTGACTAAGGTAGCTTCAATTTCCATCGTGAGTCGGTGGCTAAGTCGGCATTGTCTAAGGCAGCTTTGATTTCCATCATGAGTCGGTAGCCAAGTTGGCATTGTCTAAGGCGGCTTCGATTTCCATCATGAGTCGGTTGCCAAGTCGGCATCGTCTAAAGGCAGTTCTAATTTTCATCATGAGCCAGAGTCAAGTTGACGTCGTTTGAGGCAGTTGGCATCGTCTATATAAGGAGGGCCCGGGCATGAGACCAAGACATCATCAATCACCCACACAACCAACTACTTAACTTTTACTTGTACCATTTTCCTTTCCGTAGCGTAGCTTTAGTCGTCCTTAGAACTTTTTTCACCATTCTGTTTGACCGACCTTGGGACGATCACTCTGGACCGTCTTGGGAAGTCTTGAGTTCTTATACCACTTTTTCCACAACATATTTTTGGCACGCTCGGTGGGACTAAGGAGGACGTCTGAGAAGGCGGTCTAAGTTTGCTCAACCAAGATGACCAAGAATAACCCGGCTCCAAACAAAGAGGCGGCACCACAACCCTCTCAACAATCTGTTGGGGGAAACCCATCCATCACGACTTCTCAAAAAGAGCCGACCCTCCCGTCTACCCAACTGGGTACCAGGAAGAGCTCTACCAACACATCTCCCCTCATAGAGCCGAAGCTCCCTATGGGAGTTGTTGATATGTTAGCTCTTCGTCTGGATCAGGTGCTGATCGAACAAAGGCTCACTTATGAAGACGTTCAAAGTCATTGTGCCGCGGCTATGAAGCATAGCGACAAAGTGGTAAAGGCAATTTCCAGTCAATTCCAAGGAGTTCACAACTTTGTGAACACCGTGGTAACGGATGAGATGTCCAAGGTGATGATGACTCAACCTAAAGGGCAAGATGTCTACACCGGACCAATCGTTCCTACACAAGCCTCTATTGAGCCACCAAAGAACGACCATGTACCTTGCTACCAGACGCCGGTTGCATCGGGTGTGCTTGGTCTTGGCCCATCGTTTGGGACTCCTATGTATAATTCATTCCATGCTTTATCCAGAGTGGAGATTTAAGGAGAAAATCCTGCTGGGCCATACGAGACCCCGAGGATGGGGACGAACAATGTCCAAACAAATAAGAGTTGGTACCAACCGGCCCTAACTCAAGAGCGGTAACACCCATCTAGGGTTGTGGCCGAGAAGGGCTCTTTCGAAAGAGGTAGCATCCGAACAAATGCCTTGAATAAGTCAAGGGTTCCTAATTCTACTCCAATTACCCTGCTCGCTCGACCAAGGCAGACCGAGTTGGATGAAGAGGACGCTTGATATCTTGTCGCCCGGCAGTTAACTTATGAGCCAACCCAGACAAGGCCAAACCGATGATAACTTCAACCCGAGGAGGAGGGGGAACCAAATCCGCACCTACCTCTTGATGGGCATCTGGTACCCAACCTCAACCAAGGAGCTCACTAGAGGGAGGAGTTGGTCGGGATGCTAAGAGATATGGGATTCGAACCAAGGAGTACTCTGCAAACAAGCTTTCTCAAACTCTATTCGGTGGACTTTAATAACATGGCCTATCCAATTGGGTATCGGATCTCGGATTTCACTAAATTCTCGGGGGAAGACAACCAATCATCGGTAGAACACATCGCTCGCTTTGTTATCCAGTGTGGAGAATCGACAACTCAAGGCGGATGGCTCTTACGCCAATTTCTGATGACCTTGACGAAGTTGGCTTTCACTTGGTACATCGGCTTACCACCGGGCTCAGTGCGTGATTGGGCAGATATAGAACAGAAGTTCCATAACCAATTTTATCGGTCGGAGCCGAGCATCACCGTATTTGACCTCGCTCGCATGCAACAACTTGAAGGCGAGTCGGTGGAAAAATTCATCATGCACTTTCGCAAGGCTAAAAGTCGGTGTCCAACCAACCTCTCAGAATATGAACTCGCTGCCATGGACATGCAAGGACTCTCTTACTGCCTACGCAAGAAGCTCAGAGTAGAGAGATTCTGAGACCTCTCAGAATTGACTCGAAAGGCGACCATGGTGCAACAACTCATCAATGAGAAAGATAGGAGGGCTTCCTCCTCGAAAGGTAGTTATAGCCGCTATGATCCTACACTTGAAATTGATCAACTTGGTGATGAGCAAGGCTTCGAGGAAGGTCATATGGCAGAAGAGATGGCGGCTGAGCTCAAGGAGGGCAAGCCTTACAATTGCGAAAGCCTTGTCCATAAGAAGATGACGGTCCCGAATAAGTTTAATCATTTTGGGAATTCATCTGAGCAAAGCAAGTGCTTTAACAAAGTTGGCCGAGAATATTCGTTCGATGTCACAAAGGCCGATGAGATTTTTGATAATCTCCCAAAAAATGGCCAGATCGTGTTACCATTCGGCCACAAGATCCCCGAGGAGAAGGAGTTGAAGGGGATGAAATATTGCAAGTGGCATGCAAGTAAGTCACACAATACTTTCAATTGTGTGGTCTTCTGCAACCAAGTGCAGCAAGCAATCAGAGATGGTCGTTTGAGGTTTCCCAATGAACAACCCTCAACACCTTTCGGCGCACACATGACCATGGTGAGTGTAAGGAGGGATTCAAAGGAGGTTGACCCCAAGAGAGGATGAACTCCCCCAAGAGACTTGAGAGAGAAACTCGAGGGGCAATACAGACCCGGGGGGTAAGGCAAATCCGGGGGGCAATATAGACGACAAGCTGATCGCTATCCAAGGAAAATGAAGTACTTCTGTCCTAAGGTCGTAAAGGATAAATGGAAGGTTCACCGTCCTCATGATAAGATGGATCTTCAAGACGAGTCCAACACACGCTGGTACACCTTCAACCGGCTTGGAGACAAGAGGGTTATCTCTGAGCCACCAACACAAGATGCCCTCACTAAGACCCAGAGACGTCACTTTGAGAGGAAGGTTCAGAAGTGGAAGCAAGTCGTCAAAGACCTTGAAAGGAAATTTGCAGAGTAAAAGGCCAAGTTGGAGGAGCAAAACACCCTCCTAGCTTACCCGCGAGATAGATGCCTATCAGACCGTACTCAAGGCCGAACCAAAGGGGTCAAAATCTTTAAGGCCGACAAGGTTAAGGATCTTTTGAGGGTGAAGAAGGACCAAGCTAAGGTACATACCTAATTGCATAAAAAGCTAGTACGTCAGTGGGTACCCAAGGTGCAAACTGAGGTTCGTATGAGAAAAGATTACCCTCAAAATGATGAGAAGGAGATCGACCAGAAGAAAAAAGATGTCTCGGTCGGTCTTGGTTATGTTAAGTTTGGAGACTTCTCAGACAAGGTGTCGATCAACAAGGTGTTCACCCTCCCGGCGATCTTTGGGCCGAAACTTAACCAACTCAGCCATCTAGAGGGGGACGGGAGTGAGGAAGATAGACGTGAGCCTCATATAGGAAAGATGTCTTCTGTCATTCCAATGGTAGAAGCCTTCAATAGCAATGTTACCATTTTGAGGCCAACCCAAGGATGGGCGAACACCAGAAACCTCTCTACATCCCGGCTCACACCCTTGGAGAGCTGATCGAAAGGGTATTTGTGGATGATATGTGTATGGTGAATGCCTTTATTTAGTTGCTCATCTGGGAATGTAATAAAGAGAGGGAGGATATCAGCCCTATTGGTATGGTTATAACCAACCTTGTCGGGAAAGTGCGAGACTTGATTGGCTCTGATCAGGTAATTCCCTCTTCCATCTGCCAATGTCTAATCTGGTGGAAGTCAAATAGAAAGGTGGAGATTGTGATGACCGATGCACGGCCATCAGCCACGTATTATGTTACAACGGTCTCATGCGATGGGTTTATAATACCAACAAGGATGGCCTATAACAACAAAGATGGCCGATTTGCTTGGTACAGGAGGTTAGTTAAGCGGGAAGTCCCTTCTACCCAACGACTAACTGAAGTTGCACTTTGGGGAAAGCGCTACAGCTTGCCTGCCTATGGTAAGTAAAGCCATAGGGGGAGGTGACAAGGAGAATGGGGTCTACACCTTGTCACCGTACAAGTCGGCTGGATATGTCTTTACAGACAGCGGCCTACATCCTATGGAGCTACCAGAGAGTAGCGATCATCACCCTACCTCAGGGAGGTTACAAGATGCTAAGGCTGAGATGAGGAACCCCTTTGAGTAGAAGTACCACGAGCGCACCAAGTCTCGAAGGTTTCATTTTAGGACCACGTCAATGCTTCTCAACTGGTCGTACCGAAGCGGGGGGCATTATTGACGTACAAAAATCATCTTGGCATTTGATATAGCAAGACCGTCTCTGGTCTCTTGATTAGACACCTCTTGGAGTGGGTCGACGCTCCATTACTTTTTGGATAGGCCGGCCCTAACTCGCCTTTTGGTAGGCCGATATTCGTTAGCCCCTCATTGTTAGTCTTTGATAGATCAGCCATTGCCTTTGACTCAGGCATCGAGTTGAGCTAATTCTATCGATTTTGGAAAGGCAAGAGAAAGATCTACAACTTTGAAGATTATAACTTCTTCATATTCGAGTCATAGTAAGGCAAAAAATCCACATCAAAGCGAGTCCATCTGGTCTGATTTTGCCTGGGTGATTCACTTTGGTAGAATGATAATAACTTTTTATTCAAACGTCGGATTGAGATGAATCAATCTTCTATGGGAAGCTAACACGTAGACCTACAACTTTGTAGTTTACGGATTCTTCAAATTTGACATGGATGGAGGTCAAAAATCCATTTTAAGATGAGCTCGCTCACTCAGTGCCGCTCGCTCACTTGGTGCCGCTCGTTCACTCGGTGCTGCCCGCTTGCTCGTTCGCTCGGTGCCGCTCGCACACTGGGTGCAACTCGCTCGTTCGGTGTTGCTCGCTCGCTCGGTTCCACTCGCTCGCTCGGTGCTCGCTCGGTGCTCGCTCAGTGACACTTGTTTCGTGCGTGCTCACTCACTCGGTGCCGCTCGCTTGCTCGGTGCATGCTTGATCTCTCGGTGCCGTTCACTCGCTCAGAGCGTGCTCGCTCGGTGCCGCTCACGTTGTGCTCGCTCGCTAAGGATCATCGCATTTTGGTAGAAAAATCACAGATTCTGCCTCATACCTCCGATTGAAATGATTCAAGTTGCTATGGAAAGCTAAGACGTAGGCCTACAACGTTATAGTTTACGATGTTTTCAAATTTGGAGCGGAAGGAGGTCAAACGTCCATTTAAAAACAAGATCGCCCAACTTGTGCTCGCTCGCTCAGTGCTGCTCGCTTGGTGCCGCTCACTCGGTGCTCGTTTGCTCGCTCAGTGTTCACTCGGTGCCACTCGCTCGATGCTCTCTCGGTGCCGCTCGCTCGATGCTCGCTCATTGGGCTTTCAGAGGCAATATTATTTTGGCAGAAATGTTCGAGATGAGCCAGAACCAAGTCAGCGCCTCAATGTGACTAAGGCGGTTCAGACGTCGATATGACTAAGGTAGTTTTCATTTCTCATCATGAGGCAGAGCCAAGTTCGCTTTGTCTGAGGCAGTTTCTCATCATGAGTCAGAAGCCAAGTCGGCATTGTCTAAGGCGGCTTCGGTTTCCATTATGAGTCGGTAGCCAAGTTAGCATTGACTAAGGCGGCTTCGGTTTCCATTATGATTCGGTAGCTAAGTCGGCATTGTCTAAGGCGACTTTGATTTCCATCATGAGTCGGTAGCCAAGTTGGCATTGTCTAATATGGCTTTGGTTTCCATCATGAGTGGGTTGCCAAGTCGGCATCATCTAAAAGCGGTTTCGATTTCCATCATGAGCCGGAGCCAAGTTGACGTTGTTTGAGGCAGTTGGCATCGTTTATATAAGGAGGGCCCGGGCACGAGACCAAGACATCATCAATCAACCACACAACCAACTACTTTACTTTTACTTGTACCATTTTCCTTTCCCTAGCGTAGCTTTAGTTGTCCTTAGAACTTTTTTACCCATTCCGTTAGACCGACCTTGGGACGATCACTCCAGACCGTCTTGGAAAGTCTTGCGTTCTTATACCACTTTTCTCACAACAGTGACCAATGGTAACAACTTTGCAAGGAAATTGTCTCGAGAAGAAGCCGCACAGATCAACCTTCTTCAGTAATTCTCCACGCGACCGAGAGCTCCTTGCAGCTTTCCTAAATTCGTATGGTTTCTGTTTGACAGGCTCTGTGCTGAAGCTGCTCATGTGTCTTTTGGATCTACTTGGGCTTCTTATCCTCAACTCTGCTTGGGTGTAAAAATGGCATCCAAGCGGTCCTGGACAATTGACTGCTCCAGACCACGAACGACAGCTCGTAGTGCGCGCTTCGTAGTTATCTGCACTTGCTTCGCTCTTCCCTTGGCTTAGCCTTGTATCTTTGACCTCATTGACTTTGGCTTGGGCTTAACCTTGTCCGAACCTCCTTTTAGCGCTCGAATCCCCTGATTTTCTCCTAAAACACAAAAGACTCACAAAAGACTCTGTTCTAGGTAACGATCCTAAATGGGTGAAAAGATGCAAAACTATAGCTAAAATGGACTAAAAACTACATAAAATGACTCTAAAAAGGACTAGTGAAATGAGTGTTTTGGACACTTAGCAACCATCTATTTTCACATAATATAGTGTTGATTGTCTCAGCCTTGTGGATGTAGGTCTTTCGACCGAACCACGTAATATTGTGTGTTCTTTATTCTCCTATCTCTACTACTATTTATTATGGGTGTTCTACACATCTGTATTTATACTTCTGCTGTCATAATACTTATAAACAAATTCACTGCTCTTGCAATGAATGTGAAATTCTTAACATAATAAAAGAGGTGTCTGTTTGTTTACTAAGTTGGCCGACTTGCAGAAATATCAATGAAATGCGCATGGCGACGCGTTTACCGCGCATCTATTTGCCAATCATAGTGAGACCTATTGAAGAACAAATCGGGCATGAAGATTGAGGAAGGATTCGCTCAAAGGATTGGAACTAGCCTGGAGTCTTGGAATCAGACGGCTCTCCCTTGATGTGGACTCCAATTAGCGAACTACCTGCGCTCCCTTGAAGTGGACAGTAGGGAGCATCTTACAAGGCAGTGGGCGGTGGAGATTAATCACATTTACAGAGAAGCCGACTCATGCGCCAACTGGTTGGCCATCTGCGGCTTCACAATACCCATCGGGGCCCATTATCTATGTTATACTCCGTTTGAGCTGGGTGTTCTTATGATGCGTGACTTAAGCGACGTTGCATTTTCCTAGATCTTTTGTATGTTCTTCCTAACCAAGGAAACAATAAAATATAATCACGTTCACATCCTCTTCTTTGTGCAAGAAGTAAAATACGACCCTCCCCTCCTTTTCTCTTCGACTCTCCTCCAAACTAGCTGGCATTTAATTTTTTTTGGTGAGGCAAGCTAGTTGACTTTACTTTCCTAGCAAAATCCCTCTCTTTCCTCTCGATCCCATTCACACAAGTTTTTTCTCAAATCTACTCTAATAACATGTAGTTTCAGACTTCAACACACCATTGTCTTATGATTTTAAATTATCTAATTATGTGACACATACTTTAGTTGACTAACAAACTGTTGGAATTGAATGATGGAGTTCTAGCCAAAAAACTCAAAAGTGGAAAATCCAAAGTGGAAGGCCCAATATGGAATGAGACGCATTACCACATTGAAAAGTGGCACAAACTTTTCATAATTTATAAGAAGATGTTCCTTAGTAACTAGAAAATAAGTTGACCACCTAGAAAGCCAACTCGGACCGTTGCGAATTTAATTGGTTAGAGAATTTAAAAATACAAGATAATGATATATCAAAGGACTAATCTTTTACTGGTGTTTCGGGTCAAGAGATTAATTACCATAAGTCTAGTGTTTGTTTTGCCAATAAAGAATATGATATTAACAAACATGACACCGGGGACTTGGAACTTTTGATTATTGGTCTTCGGAGTAGTCTCCTGGCTCTTCCCCTATGTAAGGTGCTTTTTACCTCTCGCTCAAACAATCGTGTAGCTGATTGTTTGAGCAAGAGGTGTAGATTAGCTACCCTCCCGGTTGACTGGGTTTCTTTTCCCCCTTCGGAAATTGATGATTTAATTCTTCTGGATTCTCCAGATTAATAGAGTTTGGTGGTACGTTTTCCCGTAAAAAAAAGAGTTATCATAATATCAACTTTAACCTTCCTTTTATAGGTCACAGTCCCCGATGATATATATACATATAGAATATATATATACACACAGAATATAGAAGATCTGCCTTTCCTTACCAAAAAAGAAGTTGATCTGCTTAGAGCGAATTGAAGTTTTTCAATTTTCTTGCAGAACGTTTCTTCTTTTCTTCCAGATTACCCTTCCCCTTTGTGTTTCCTCCTCCATTTATTTTTTCCCTCGCCCTTGAAATCAAAGAAGAAGAAAGTAAAAACTTCCCCAAAAGGAAAAAAAAACATTCATCCTCCTCCTCCATAGCTTATAAACTTTTATACTATGTCAATTGTAGTAGACAAGGTAATAGAAATAGCAGTAGACGCTGCGGTAGACGGGCTTCTGGAGCAGATTGGTTACTTCTTGGAGTACGACCGCAACATCGACTGTCTGAGAGAGAAGCTCGTTGATCTGAAAGAGGCTAAAGAGAAGGTGGAGCAACAAGTGGAGGTCGCTCGAGAGAGGCTCCAAGACATCTACAGCTTCGTCCGCACGTGGATGTCACGTGCGGAAATGGCAATCGGCGTTGCTGGGAAGATCCTCGAAGAAGATGCCATGGCGGATAAGACCTGCTGCTGCGGGGGCTCACGGCTCCCCAACTTCAAGAATTGTTACTCGTCCAGCAAGACCGCCAAGTTGAAGGCTCCTGAAATTTCGGAGCTCACAGATATGGGCCTTAAGTTCGACCAGGTCGGATATCGTGCTTCAGGGCAGCAAATGTTGCATATGGATGACTACAAGGATTTTGAGTCGAGAGAGCCCACTCTCAACTCCATCATGGGGGCCTTGAGGAACAGAGATGCCGACCTGATTGGGGTATGGGGTTTAGGTGGTGTCGGAAAGACTACTCTTGCTAAGGAAGTCGGCCAACGGATGGAGGAGGAAGGTGTTTTCAAGCTGGTGATTATGGCGGAAGTGCACCCGAAAGTAGATGTCAAGACCATTCAGGAAAGAGTTGCCGAGTGGCTGCAGATTAAGAAGGAAGTGGAATCCCTCGACTCTATTGAGCTAAGAGCAGCTTTTTTTGCATAAAAGGCTGCTGCGGGAGAAGAGCGTCCTGGTGATTCTTGACGATGTGTGGGATGCTATTGACCTGAAGACAGTCGGAATCCCAATTTCTGGCGGGTGTACGGTCTTGGTGACGACCAGGGACGAAGCCGTGATTTCTCAAATGGCAGATAAGGCTGACAAAAAGCAAAAGCTTTTCGAGCTCAATGTCTTGAAGGATCCTGAAGCCTGGGAGTTATTTCGGAAGACTGTGGGTCTCATACCAGAAGAGGATCCTGCTCGCTACACTATAGCTACCCAGATCTTGAAAACATGTGGAGGTTTGCCTATTCTGGTATTACCTGTCGCAAGCGCATTGAAGAACAAAGAGTTGCATGTGTGGGAAGATGCTCTGTTGCGGTTGCAATCTGGGCCCGAGAACAACGACGAAGACATGCAAGCAAAAGCTTACTTAGCCCTTGAGTTGAGCTGCAACCATTTGACCGAAGAGCAAAAATCTCTGTTTCTTTTTTGTGGCCTCCTTGAGCCATGCTTCATCCCTTCAGAATATTTACTCCAATGTACAATTAGCTTGGGTTTGCTCAAGGATTGCTCAACGATAAAAGCAGCAAGAAGCAGGGTGCTTACGTTGCTGGGCAAACTCAAGAGCTCTTGTTTGTTGCTGAAAGGTAACAATCAGTTGCATTTCACAATGCATGACGTCGTTCATAACTTTGCCAGGAGGAGGTGCAAAGATCATGTATTTGCTCCGGTGGCTCATTCCGTGGTTGAAGAATGGCCGAATAGGCATGTACTTGAACAGTTAGCTCGCATTTCCTTGCCCCGTTGCCGGTTACCTAGTCTTCCTACTAGACTTGAATGCCCAAAGCTCGAGGTGTTCCTTTTATATGGTCGTCAACAGGATCAACCACTGAATACTCCAGATCATGACAGGTTCTTTGAGGCAGTTGGAGAACTCAAAGTTTTGGATCTCTCTGATGTGCATTTATCATCACTTCCTTCTTCACTTGGATGTCTTCAAAATCTTCGAACCTTGTGTGTGGATCGTTGTAACGTGGAAGATGTTTCTGTAATTGGAAGCCTGACCGAGTTGAAGATCCTCAGTCTCATAGGTGCAGGCATTGCTCATCTGCCAAAAGAAATAGGAAAACTGGCTTTCCTACAACTTCTTGATTTGAGCAGGTGCATGGAACTCAAAAAGATCTCGCCTGGGATTCTGTCATGCCTCACCCGCTTGGAAGAACTGTACTTGAGAGACAGCTTCACGCAATGGGGATTGAGAGACAAAGCTGATGGCCAACAAATAAATGTTGATTTAGCCGAGCTGAAAGAGTTGAAGAAGCTGACTGCTTTGGAGATAGGAGTCACCGATGTGACGAGCTTGCCGGATGACTTGTTCTCTGACAAGTTGGAGAGATTCTTCATAGTTATCGGAGATTGTTGGATTGGTCGAGAAATGGTGATTTGTCGGCTACATTGAAGGTGAAGCTTGATGCAAGCATCCGAATACTCAGAAAGGTGAATGTGCTGTTGAAGAAAGCTGATGATCTCCACCTAGATAATTCAGTTGGGGTCAAAGATGTCAACCTTCCAGAATTGAATATGGAAGGCTTTGGCAATCACTTGAGAAATCTCCGACTGCAGAATTTTCATGAAGTTCGATACCTTGTAAATTATGTGCAAATGAGGGGTCCTCGCATAGCCTTCCCAAAGCTGGAGTCGCTAGTTATCGAGAATGCACGACATTTGGAGAAGATTTGCAATGGTCAACTCGCACGGAAGTCTCTGGCCAACCTGAAACAGATAAAAATATCAAGTTGTGATGCACTGAGCTATGTATTTCCCTTATCGGCGGCTAAATGTCTTTCAAAATTGGAAGATATTGAAGTGACATACTGTGAGAAAATGGAAGTTATATTCATCATGGACGCAGCAGACGTCAAAGATGAAAAGATTTCTCTCTCATCCTTGCGAAAGTTGACATTAGAGCGGTTGCCTAAATGGCATGGCCCTTCAATGATGATCCAGGAAACCAGCGAAGGTTGTTCCACGCTCCCCATGACATTATTCAATGAAAAGGTATTTTTTTAACAAGTAAAATCTTATTTATTCAAAAATAAATTATCAAAATAGTAAGTAATTAAACTTACTAAATTTACACATTTTGTGCACAACTGCATTACACCTATCTTGTCGTTAAACACTATAAGAGTCCTTAAAAAGACAAAAAAATAATCAACTATCTAGGAAAACTAAGATACTAGATATGAATTAACTTTTGTGCCATCTCCTAAGCTTCGTCGTTACATTCTTCTATTATTTTGCGCCAAGCATCTTTTAGAAAATTTGAGGCATCCGTTGACATAGAGAAATTATTTTTTCCGCTAATATCCTTGCCTCCAAATGATGATTGGAATTAACTGTTGCGCCATCTCCAAAGCCTCGTCGTTACATCATTTTGTCATTTCTTCAATTTTGGAGTTTCACACTGCTTGAAAGAAACTTGTGTTACCATTCGATATCAAGAAAAAGTAACGTCGTCTGAAAAAGGGAATTTTATTGTCGAAAAAGAACTTACATATTATTTATCATTTTTGTCTCTCTTTTTGTTGATAAGTGAAATATTTTAGATACGCTATTCTGTACATGCAATAATCGACGGAAGCCCATATGTGTTGTACCCTTTAATGAAAGTGGAAAAGGAATTACATAGTACTTATCTTAATTTATGGTGAGACAATTTTTGTTTCAAATTTACTGCAGGTTATATTTCCAAACATAGAAGATTTGAATATTTCTTCAATCAAGATCCATAAGATATGGGATATTGAATTTTTGGATTCATGTTCTAGCATCAGAAACATCAGCACCTTGAAAATCATTGGGTGCCAGTTTATCAAAGGTATATTTACAATTTCATTGATAAATAGTCTAGCTCAGCTGAAAACACTTGATATTCGAAAATGCGTGGGCTTGCAAAAAATAATTATCCCAGAAAAGCATGGAGAGGCAAACAAGATATGCTTACCAAAGTTAGAGTCTCTCACTCTTAAGCAACTTCTTTCGCTCGGAATGGTATACAGTGGTGAGCTA
Organism: Hypericum androsaemum; assembly: GCA_963995505.1. Lineage (NCBI taxonomy): Eukaryota > Viridiplantae > Streptophyta > Magnoliopsida > Malpighiales > Hypericaceae > Hypericum > Hypericum androsaemum. Next base: position 9,291,496 of record OZ023199.1, read on the forward strand.
ATTGAATGTCCTAAATTGAAATATCTACGGATAGAGGATTGCCCTCAGTTGAAGACATTCATTTCTTCATCAAGTCAATCATCAAGTCATCAACCCGGCGGCGAATCACTTTTTGATAACAAGGTAAGAATTCAGTTTATAATAATAATAGTCCACGTGTTCCATTAAATTAACTCATAACGAGCCATATTAGAAATTGTAAAGCATATGTTCAGAATTAGAGTTACACTTGAATTTTATGATATTTAATATAACTCATACTATTTTAATCATGACAAATATCAATCAAAGTTATCCTCAAACCATGTAGGCGTTGTTCCCCAGCTTGGAGTGGATGACAATTTCAAACATGGATAGCTTGATCATGTTATGGCACGAAGAGCTCCATGAAGATTCCTTTACCAAATTGAAGATTCTCATAGTAGAAAAAGCAAGAAGCTTGACCAAATTATTCTCCTCCTTCATGCTTAGAAAAGTCCACACTTGAAACACTAAGGTTGGACGAGTGTGATTCACTCGAAGAGATTTTTGATCTCCACAACTTGAAAAGTGAAGGGGGCAAGTATCCCGAGAGAATTAGCATGCTCACAGATATGAGAGTATGAAGGCTCCAAAATCTGAAGCATGTCTGGCATGGAGATCCACACGGAATCTTCTCATTTCAAAACCTACGCCTATTAAATTTCTATAGATGTTTAAGTTTGGAGAGCCTTATTCCAGCTTCAATAGCCCAACAACTTCCAGGACTCGAAGAGATGAAGTTGAACGGTTGTTCATGTTTGGAGCAGATCATTTACAAGGAGGAAGGATACAAGCAGCAAGATGTGGAAGCTACCTTTGCATTTCCCAGCCTGAAGCAAATTCGGCTCTGGAATTGTCCAAGGTTGAGTAGCTTTTACCTGGGCAAACACATTATAGATTGGATAGTGCTACAACACGTGAGCATCATTAGATGTCCAAGACTGGAGATCTTCAAGTCAGAACTTGACAATGCATCAAAGGTTCCAAAAGAACCGCATCAATCTTCAATTTCTCAACCATTATTTTCATTTGAGCAGGTAACCTTCTTTTAACCTATGTTGTATATCAAATTTCATTCCAATATCTAGAATAACTTGGTACTCAAATGCATACATTCATAATATAATGAAAGCTTTTATGATAATAGAGAAGCCAGACTTTTAGGTTAATCAAATGCACACATTGAAATAAGTAGAGTGGAGTCGGTGTTAACTAAAATCATAACTAACCCAGCTGCTTATAATTTAATGTCCTGTGGAATTCAAAATAGGCGAGATTTTTCTTTGTGAAATAAGTAGAAAGATGAGATATGATTTGGTTAGTCTAGCTGATTAATGGACTGCAGTTTTAACTTGTGTTTTGGATTGTATATAGGTGGTTACCAAATTGGAGTCTGTATCTCTCAGTAACCAGGAGCTCCAGATGATACAAAAACTAGAGTTCCCTAATGTATTATCATCTACGCTAAAAGTTGTTGATTTCTATGGTTTCAATGATGAATCAGCAAATCTCCCGGTAAATTTCTTGGAAAGGTTCCCTAATCTTGAAAAGCTTGAAGTTAGCCTAAGTGATTTTGTGGAGCTTTTCACCTACGAAATTCTTGACAAGGAAAAGGAGACGATGACACTCTCTCGGATACAACACCTGAAACTAAAACACCTTAATGCATTGGAGCATATTTGGAACCCGCTGTCTAAATTGGACCAAATTCTAGATAATCTCAGGTATCTACAAGTATGGTGGTGCCATAGCTTGATTCATTTGACGCCACCATCATCCTTTAGCAACTTAATGACCCTGGACGTGGGATATTGTAGAAGCTTAGTAAGCTTGTTTACATTCTCAACAATGACAAGTCTAGTACAACTCAGAGAGATGACAATACAACATTGCGACAAATTGACTGAAGTAGTAGCTGTTTCGGATGAGGAAATCAAAGGAGAAACTCAAATATGTCTCTACAAGTTGCAAATCCTTAGACTTTCTAAGTTGGGAAGCATCACGAGCTTCTGCTCTACAAATAGTTTAACTCTCAAGTTCCCTTTGTTGGTTCAACTCGTATTGGAGGATTGTCATCAAATGGAGTTCTTCTCTCTAGGATATTTGAGTGCCCCAAAGCTGAAAACAGTGTGGCTAACGTGGATCAAAGACAACAGTCGTTGGAAGGGTGACCTCAACACCACCATACACCAGATATATATTGAAAGAGTAAGTAATTATTCTGCACATCTGACATTTCTTTATAGTATGTCGGCAATTTCTGATCTTTTTTTTTTGGAAAAAAAATTCAATAGGTCCCTAAGGATAGATATAATGTACTAAGAGATTCACTTTATAATTTTTTAGTCCTTAAGTTTTGAGAAATTAAACTGTTTTGTTCTTATGTTCATTTTTGTCAATAATTTGCCAAAATTACCTCTCTTCAACGTAAAACTAATTTTACTATTTTTTATAAATGACTAAGGAGGAAAATTTTCAAATATAATAAATAATCTACTATATCTAGAAACTTGTAATTGTTGATTTAGTGGAGTACAAATGTTGAACAACATGGTAAGAGGGAGCTACAGTAACACAAGTAAGAGCTTTTTATGATCCTGGCCGAAGATCTCCAATTTGGTATTATTTCGAGTTGATAATGCATATGACTGTTAAAGGTTCTTTGTAACGGTAACCATTGAGCTGATTTTGATATACCATTGAGGCCCGGCTCAAGTGGCATAGGGTAGGGTGGGGATTTGGGATTGTGATCCAAGACCAGGGAACTCTAGAGGAGTAAAAAAAAAATCTACTCATTAAAAAAAACCCTCTACATCACTTTCAAGTATATGGAAAATATGGAGTCTGCTTTCTCAAGTCAGGGGGGAAATTATAGTCAGTATTTGTGGTTTCTCCAGGGTGATAACTCCGAAACGAAATTGCATTTCTTCATTTTGGCATATGATAATGGGTTGACTGCTAAGCACATGTGGAAGTTGGTCTCACTTTAATGCAGCTGCCCCTTGCCAGCGATATTGACTTAGAATCCATTGCATATGTGACATGCGGATTGGGAAATTGAGAATTTTTAGGTTTTCCAACATTTTGTCCCCGGAAGGTTAAGGTTTGAGTATGACCTTGGGTTCGGCCGTAGTGTGACACTTTGGGGTTGTTCGATTGTTCGCTCACTTAGTCGTCCATTCATTCTTGTCCGACCACCTAGTCGTTGACTTTGGGACGGACCTCCCTAGTTGTCCGCTTTGGGACGGACCCTCCTGATTGTCCACTTTGGGACGGACCCTCCTGGTTGTCCAATTTGGGCCATTCCCCCTGGTTGTCTGCTTCGGGACGCACCCCCTAGTTGTCCACTTTGGGACGGAACCCCTTGGGCCACACCCCCTGGTTATTCGCTTTTGGATGCACCCCCTAGTGATGGGTTCGAGTTAGGCCGGTTCATTTTGGCTTTGAGCTCGCCTAAGGTTGGCAGAACTTGTATTTGGGTCTGGGCTGACCAAGCTTGCTAGGCGGTGCGACCGCCGGGCTCACCTTTTGGGGGCTTACTTGTTTGGCTATCCAGCTCGTCGCCTATAATGGGTAGTTTCCGGCTCGTTGCCCACAATGGGTGGTGTCCAACTTGTTGCCTACAATGGGTGGAGTCTGGCTCATCGCCTACAATGGGTGATGTCCAACTCGCCACCTACAATGGGTGGTGTCAGGCTCGTCGCATATAATTAAGAGTGCCTGGCTCGTCGCCTACAATTGGGGGTGTTCGGCTCGTCATCTACAATAGGTGGTTATCTTCTTGATGTTCTTGGTCTCCAAGAGGACAACCGATCTCCAAGAGGACGGTCGGTCTTTAAGAGGACGACCGGTCTTTAAGAGGACAACCGGTCTCCAAGAAGACGGTTAGTCTCCAAGAGGACGAACACTAAGAGGATGGTCGGTCAGAGGATAAAGACCAAGAGGATGGTCGGTCTCCAAGAAGATGGTTGGGCTCCAGAGGATGGTCGGCTTCCAAGAGGACGGTCACTCTCTATGAGGACGGCCGGGTCTCGGCTCTATCATACTTTGGTAGATCAGCCATATCTCTTGACTCGAACATCGGATTGAGTTGATTCTTTTGGCTATGGAAAGATATGACAAAGACCTACAATTTTGTAGTGATGACTTCTTCAGATTTGGAGGGCAAAAAGGTCAAAAATATAGGTAAATATGAGAACGCCCACTTGGCGAACGTTCACTTCGGTACGTCTGTGTTGGTGAACGCCTACTTGGTGAACGACCACTTCAGGATGCCTGCATTGGTGAACGCCTACTTGACGAACACCCACATGGCGAATGTGCACTTCAGGAAAGCCAGCTTGGCGAATACCAACTTCGAGAACGCCCGAATCGGACTGGGCTTGGTAACACCTACTTGACGAATGCCCACTTGGCGAATACCCATTTTGGGGACGCCCGCATCGAGCTGGGCTTGGGAACACCCACTTGACGAATGCCCACCTGGCAAACGCCCGTATGGCATTGGGCCTAGCAAATGCTTGATTCATTGGACCTAAGAACGCCCTCGTGGGCTTCGAGAACACCGGGCAAGGCTTATGATTTTGGGTGATTCTTGAATCTGGGTTAGATGATATTTTGGTGAAGATGTTCGATAAGAAGACAGAACCAAGTCAACGACATCGGTGTGACTAAGGCAGTTCAGGTTTGTTATCATGAGACGAGGCTTGGTCGGCGTCATCGATACGATTAAGGAAATTTAGGTATCGATGCGACTAAGGCGGCTTGGGTTTTTATCATGAGCTGGGTCTAAGCCGGCAACATCGATATGACTAAGGCAGTTCGAATTTGTCATCATGAGAAGAGGCTTGGTCGGTGCCCTTAATATGACTAAGGCAGTTTGTGTTTCTCATCATGAGTCAGAGTCAAGTCGGCATCATCGATATGACTAAGGCAGTTCGGGTTCCTCATCATGAGACGAGACTAGGTAAATGCCCTTAATGTGACTAAGGCGGTTTGTGTTTCTCATCATGAGCCGGAGCCAAGTCGGCGTCTAGTTTAAAATATTTAGTGTGTTTTGCGTGTCGAGTCAACCACTTGCTTGAACTTGCAACCTTGAATTGACTCCTCAGTAACTTAATATCCTTATGAAAGCTCACGCCAAGATGAAATTAGCAAGGATAGGATAAAGCCCATATTGAGAAGTAGTTTTTGCTTTTCAAAAGTCTCATAATTGGATTAAGCGACCATTAGTGTACAAGACTGATATAATACTTGAGAGAATTCAGGTGGCACGGCTGTAGTAACCAATTCCCGCTTGTATCATAAATATATTTTAACTGACTTACGTGAGGATTAACCGAGTGGCGTATAAAAACTTGCTGCCCTTCTAAGTTTGAAAGGAAAGAAATGTTTGAAAGGAATGAGAAAAAAATGAAGGAAAATTGAAATGTAAAAGGTGGACTGTGAATGAATGCTGGCGGAAGGACAGTAGTCAGGTAAACAATTGGAGTTGATGTTGCCTCCGGCCTGACTAGGATGGAGCTTGAGGATCGTTATAGGTGTACAATCGGAGCAATAAAAAGTTGTAACCCGGCCTATTGACATCTAAGAGTGAAGTCCCAATTTCCATGCAAACTTGAGTACTAACCATGCTAACCTAAAATATTTTGGGATGAGGCCAAGCTAAATAGTACTATAAGTGCCTTAATATCCAGTCATGCCTGGTGCTTATTGATGTTGAGTTCCTAGTGGTCTTCACCGCTTTCTGAATGATTATAATTATGGGAAACTACTTTAATTTGTGGGCTAGACTTAAATTGTGAAATTGACTTGGCATGAGGATTCCTAGGGATAGTTTGTTGTTGCTGGTTTATTAATTCAATGTGGTTAAAATGCAAGTACTCATGTTGACAATATCTATTGGCATGTCTATATGTTGAGTGATGTACTTTGTTGTCTTGAGAGTTGAGTCTTTAGTCTTTTGAGTCTAAGTCTTAGTTTTAGTCTTGCTTGGGGACAAGCAAAGTTTAAGTGTGGGGATGTTTGATGTGTGTCTAAAATATGCATTAAACGCATAGGATTTTGAGTCATTTATGCACGTTTGTCTTTAGTTTAGTATCATTTTAGTAAACAATTGAGTTTTAGGTGACTAATGAGTTCTTTGTGCTAAATTGTAGGAAAATAAGGCAAATTTGGTAAGGAATTATACTTGAAGAAGGAGTTCAGCAGAGATAGTTGACTTGCAAGGGAATTTTGGTCAAATTTGGAGCCAAATCAGAGGATGCGTATTTGATAGACAATTGAAGATATTGCTTCCCTCTTTCCGTGCATATAAAGAACACCTAAATCGGAGATCATGAAAGGAAGTTACGACCAAAATACTGAAGGCTAGCAGATTATTATCAAAGAATTTTAAGGGCCAATTTTAGAAATTCGGTCGTTTGATCCCTTAGGGCTCTAGGGACGACCCATTAGGTTTTTACACTTAGGAGGGCTTATATATAACCCTCTAGACTTATTTTAAGAGAACTTTTCATTCTAGAGAACATAACCTATTTTACTTTGTCTTTGTCACGACTATGAAGAACTAAATCTCTTGGTAGATTTGAGGGAGGAGACCCAAGGATTTGGTTGTGAGGATCAGGTTTTATTAATCTATCTCAGTAGTATTTAATTATTTCCTTGTGCTTATTATTGTTCTTGAATAGTTTACGTTTGTGAATTTATTCTTGAACATATTTGCCTTTGATTCTTGATTAGCGGTTGCAGTTAGGAATTGAACCTTGGAGCAAGGTTAATTCAGCGAGGAACGGTCGTTACCAAACTAATTAACTAGGAATAAGTAAGGCTAGTTTGTAGATACCAAGATTTTGAATATAATCGCTAGGAGTAGGAACATCTATTCTTAATGCTATTATCTTATAGAATAGAAATCGGTCGATATTCTGTCTATTAGGTGATAAATAACTAGTTAGGCGGTCGTTTGGCTAGTTGATTGTTGGATGTTTGAGGTCTCTTTGCGGTTGCGAGAGATTTACACCTACTTGCTACATGTGTTAGATTATCTTTTGTGATCCAGTGATCAACCAACCTGTCGTGGTATTCCGATCTCGAATCGGCCGCTTTTCTCTTATTGACTTCACTACTTCTACTTTCTTTTGTGTTCGTTGGTTTCGTACAACTTTGAATCCACAAAACTCCCTCTTTTTTACTTTTGTGTTATTAGTTAGATTAATTGAGTATTCGTTCCTCCTTGGATCTGACTCGGTATCTTTCCTTGCTTAGTACAAGTTTGCGAGCTGCAAAATATCGGTTTATTTTGAGGGGCCTCGACACGCTCGTCAAAATTTGGCGCCGTTGCCGGGGAGGTTTCGATTTATTTGATTGATCTAACTTATTATGTTCAATAGAACTTTATGTGCAGGTCCACCAACCTCTACGCTTGAACCAGATTGTGATGGATGGATTGACTATCCAGTGGAGTACTATGGAGATCAATTTCAATGAAATTATGATCCTTATGCTCATACTTATCAACCATGTCCACAACAAGCATCCAACTCCTTATTGGAAGACCTTATTAAGACTTTGGCCATCAGCACCAATGAAAGTATACAAAATACTAACCAAAGTATTCAGAATCTGGCCAACCAAACTCAAGCGAGCATCAAGAATATTGAAGAGCACATATCCCAACTTGCAGCTGACATAAGAGAGATTAAGGCAAGTCGACAAAATGTGGAGTTTCAAGAGCTTGAGATGGAAGAAGTAGAGGTTGAGATTCAACACGAACAGGAAGCGGTGGACCTTGAAGAAGAGGAACAAGATGAATGTGAGGTGATGATCGTGCCGCAGCTCATCGAAGAACCACTAGAGATCATGCTACCTATGGTGACACCGACAAAATTACAACAACTGGAATTTGAAGTTAAAGTTGGTGGTCCCTATATAGATAGCATGTTTCCATTTCAATTTGAGTACGCTTACGTACTAGATATAGTGGAAAAGGATGACAAGGCACCAAGAGTGAAAATGAAGAGGAAGATTGCACAACCTTCCCGAGTTAAGATGAAGATTCAGGACCAAAATTGGATATTTAATCCCGATTGAAAGAACAAAGAGGCGTCTAGCTAATGACGTTAAAAAAAATGCTTATTGAGAGGCAACCCAATTTAGTTTTTCCCTTCTTAGATCTTAGTAGTTTATTTTTAGAATTTTTCTTTTTTTTTTAGTTTCTAATCGATGTCTTCTAGTTTTGCAGGAAAAAAAAGAGAAAAGGGTTAAGTCGAGGCGAGGAATCCACGCCACGAAGTGCACAGAAACTTTGGAAATTTATCGCACCGACCGAAGTCATTTCGCGACGAAGTGACGAGGAATTTTCTCTCCTCGCACCGACAAAGCCACCTGGCGCCGACCAAGCACGTCAACTTTAATTTTTCCTTCTACACCAAGCTGAAGCCGAGCCGCTGGAGCCGAGTGCATCTCAAAGCCGAAGCCGACGATTTTTTTTTACGGAAACAAAGATTCTCTTTCCGTTTTCCAAGCCCGAGAATTTTAGTCGTAATTGAATTCTTTTTCAGAATTTCTACGGGATTTGGACTCTCTTTCGCCTCATTATTCTTTTCTTCTATTATTATATATTTAAACCCCTGTTATGCTTACTTTAACTTATTCTTTTACAGGAACAGCAACTTAGTCTCATTATACCAACAGAATCGTCGAATTTCTTTTCTCACTCCAATTTTTATCATGCCTTCAAAGAACAATGTTACCCGTGCCAATCAAGATAAACGAAAGAGAGGAATGGACTCAGTGCCAACCATCGATCTTCGCAACGCACCACCTGAGGGAGCCTTCGAACCCTAAACTTATTTGTTATGTTTTAGTTTTATCGTATTCTGTTTCACGTGTCTTGTTATGTCTTGTGTGTTTTATTTTATTTATTATGTTTAGAGTCAACCTATACCATGAGGACATGTTGTTTTCTAAGTGGGGGTATATTGGACATCACTAGTATGTTTATTTTTGTTCATGAGGACATATTGTTCTCTAAGTGTGGGGATGTTTAGTTAAAATGTTTAGTGTGTTTTGCGTGTCGAGTCAACCACTTGCTTGAACTTGCAACCTTGAATTTTTGACTCCTCAGCAACTTAATATCCTTGAAAGCTCATGCCAAGATGAAATTAGCAAGGATAGGATAAAGCCCATATTGAGAAGTAGTTTTTACTTTTTAAAAATCTCATAATTAGATTAAGCGACCATTAGTGTACAAGACTGATATAACACTTGAGAGAATTCAGGTGGCACGGCTGTAGTAACCAATTCCCGCTTGTATCATAAACATGTTTTAACTGACTTACATGAGGATTAACCGAGTGGCATATAAAAACTTGCTGCCCTTCTAAGTTTGAAAGGAAAGAAATGTTTGAAAGGAATGAGAAAGGAATGAAGGAAAATTGAAATGTGGAAGGTGGACTGTGAATGAATGCTGGCGGAAGGGCAGTAGTCAGGTAAACAATTGGAGTTGATGTTGCCTCCGGCCTGACTAGGGTGGGGCTTGAGGATCGTTATAGGTGTACAATCGGAGCAATAAAAAGTTGTAACCCGACCTATTGACATCTAAGAGTGAAGTCCCAAGTGCCATGCAAACTTGAGTACTAACCATGCTAACCTAAAATATTTTGGGATGAGGCCAAGCTAAACAGCACTATAAGTGCCTTAATATCCAGTCATGCCTGGTGCTTATTGATGTTGAGTTCCTAGTGGTCTTCACCGCTTTCTGAATGATTAAAATTATGGAAAACTACTTTAATTTGTGGGCTAGACTTGAATTGTGAAATTGACTTGGCATGAGGATTCCTAGGAATAGTTTGTTGTTGATGGTTTATTAATTCAGTGTGGTTAAAATGTAAGTGCTCATGTTGATAATATCTATTGGCATGTCTATATGTTGAGTGATGTGCTTTGTTGTCTTGAGAGTTGAGTCTTTAGTCTTTTGAGTCTAAGTCTTAGTTTCAGTCTTGCTTGGGGACAAGCAAAGTTTAAGTGTGGGGATGTTTGATGTGTGTCTAAAACACGCATTAAATGCATAGAATTTTGAGTTGTTTATGCATGTTTATCTTTAGTTTAGTATCATTTTAGTAAATAATTAAGTTTTGGGTGACTAATGAGTTCTTTGTGCTAAATTGTAGGAAAATGAGGCAAATTTGGTAAGGGATTATACTTGAAGAAGGAGTCCAGCAGAGATAGTTGACTTACAAGGGAATTTTGGTCAACTTTGGAGCCGAATCAGAGGACGCGTATTTGACAGACAATTGAAGATATTTATTTCCTCTTTCCGTGCATATAAAGAACGCCTAAATCGGAGATCGGAAAAGTAAGTTACGACCAAAATACTGAAGGCTGGTCTGGTAGATTATTATCAGCGAATTTTAAGGGCCAATTTTAGAAATTCGGTCGTCTGATCCCTTAGGACACTAGGGACGACCCATTAGGTTTTTACACTTAGGAGGGCTTATATATAACCCTCTAGACTTATTTTAAGAGAATTGTTTATTCCAGAGAACATAACCTATTTTACTTTGTCTTTGTCACGACTATGAAGAACTAAACCTCTAGGTAGATTTGAGGGAGGAGACCCAAGGATTTGGTTGAGGATCAGGTTTTATTAATCTATCTCAGTAGTATTTACTTATTTTCTTGTGCTTATTATTGTTCTTGAATGGTTTGCGTTTGTGAATTTATTCTTGAACATATTTGTCTTAGCGGTTACAGTTAGGAATTGAACCTAGGAGTAAGGTTAATTCAGTGAGGAACGGTCGTTACCAAACTGCAACCGCTAATCAAGAATCAAAGGCAAATATGTTCAAGAATAAATTCACAAACGGAAACCATTCAAGAACAATAATAAGCACAAGGAAATAATTAAATACTACTGAGATAGATTAATAAAACCTGATCCTCACAACCAAATCCTTGGGTCTCCTCCCTCAAATCTACCTAGAGGTTTAGTTCTTCATAGTCGTGACAAAGACAAAGTAAAATAGGTTATGTACTCTGGAATAAAAAGTTCTCTTAAAATAAGTCTAGAGGGTTATATATAAGCCCTCCTAAGTGTAAAAACCTAATGGGTCGTCCCTAGTGTCCTAAGGGATCAGACGACCAAATTTCTAAAATTGGCCCTTAAAATTCGCTGATAATAATCTGCCAGACCAGCCTTCAGTATTTTGGTCGTAACTTCCTTTTCAGATCTCCGATTTAGGCGTTCTTTATATGCACGGAAAGAGGAAAGAAATATCTTCAATTGTCTATCAAATATGTATCCTCTGATTCGGCTCCAAAGTTGACCAAAATTCCCTTGCAAGTCAACTATCTCTGCTGGACTCCTTTTTCAAGTATAATTCCTTACCAAATTTGCTTCATTTTCCTACAATTTAGCACAAAGAACTCATTAGTCACCCAAAACTTAATTGTTTACTAAAATGATACTAAACTAAAGACACACGTGCATAAACGACTCAAAATCCTATGCGTTTAATGCGTGTTTTAGACACACATCAGCGTCATAAATATGACTAAGGCAGTTCTGGTTTCTCATCATAAGACGATATTAGGTCGACGCCCTCAATGTGACTAAGAGAGTTTGTGTTTCTCATCATGAGCCGGAGCCAAGTAGGCATTATCGATATGACTAAGACGGTTCGGGTTTCTCATCATGAGATGAGGCTAGGTCGGCGTCCTCTATGTGACTAAGGCGGTTTGAGTTTCTCATCATGAGACGGGACTAAGTCGGCGATATCATAAGGAAGGCACGGGCACAAAAACAAGGGATCATCAACCAACACATCAAAGAACAACTTATCTTTTTTCTCTTCTTAGCATAGCTCTTTTTTTTTCCTCTTCCTTAGATTGAACGTCTAAAGTTTGTAGCTCTTTTTTTACCCTTTCCGTTAGACCGACCTTGGAACGTCTATTCCAAATCTGTCTCGGGAAGTCTTACGTTCTTGTCCACTTTTCCCACCAACAACCATATATGCCTTTTAGTGAGAATGTGTTCTGGTGGACTCGTAGACCCATTTAAATTTATCCACGCCAGAGCTCCGTAGGTTTACTTGTTGTAAGCTGCTTTTAATTTCTTTAAAATAGCCACCTCTATATGCCGTTGCTCCATTCCCTGCAGTTGATAACGAAAGCCTGTTTCTGCTCGATAGGGAGAATAGTCTAGGAAAATCTTCTCAGAAAGAAATGTGTTGAGAATCTTACATTAGTGAAAATATGAGTGGAGGACAAATTTATAAGTGTAGAAAATTCATCAACTCCTTGCCTTACAGCCTGTTTAGAACCAATTCCGACAAGAAAGGAATCTCATTTTCAATTCTTAATGGTAATGAAAATGAATCACTAACAATTCCAAGTGAGAGAGAAAAGTTTCCTTCAAAGAGTATAATAGATATTTTACTACCAAATCCGGTTTAGTCTCCTATAAATTCGACCTAATTTCAAAGAAATTCTAAATTCGGACTTTTAAATAAAATAGGAATTTTTTTTCGAAAATATTTGGTTCGGAACAGACTAAGTTTTTTAAAATTCTGGAAAAGAATTTCATTACCCATTTTTAAACTTTTGGATATGAAAATTCTAAAATGGTATATAGCGAGTTAATATATATATTCTAACAGAATGTTGTGAAGCCAAGTATCATTCCAAAATAGTGTCTTATCACTTGTCTCCAATCTTTACAGACCTTGAATCTTCGGAGATAAGGCAACAAAAGAGCTTTTGATATGCGGATGAAGGTCGGTAGTTCTAACGAAATGAACCACGAACGTGACTTCATTAGTCTGGGTCATTCTTCTGCCACTAACCTGAAGACAGCCGATATGATTTACCTTTGCCTTTACTGATCTATGATGACTAATCTTAAAGGCTGCCTTAGGTTTGGGCCGTGAAGTTAGGTGGCCCAGGAAGGAATTATTTGAAAAGGAAGCTGTTGGGCCTGACCTATTATTGCCTTTTGTTCTCTGTCCAATTCCATCTCCTTCAATAAGATTTTTCCAAGGAATACTGTCCATCTCCAGTAACTTGATAGTGACGAATTTGTTACCCAGTTGCATCTCCAAGACCTTCCTTATCTTCCCCGTTATTTTCGTCTCGATCAACATCCAGATGTTGTCTAGGGCTCCGACCGACTCTTGAGATATATTTGTTATTGTTCGTTTGTTTATCGGTTATTTATTTGATTTTGGGTTACTGTTGTTAAGATTTGTTGTTTGCGTTGATGATTTTTTTTTGAGAAATGGTGCTGCATATATATATAAACGATCTTAAGTTGGGAAATCATGATACAATAGAATTTGCAACTCCGGAGAAGATGACGAATTTAATTGGGGGCACACGAGTAGTCACCCAATTGACAATCTCATTCGTCATCATCCGTGGAGTGAAACAAAGTTTACATTACAAATGTGTTTGGGTTGATGATTGCTAGAGAGTTTTTCAGAAAGAGAGTTAGAGAGAGGGTGCATTTTTTAGAGAAGGGTTACTTATTCAGTGATATCCTGAAAATAGATATATTCTGTCTGAAAGTCTTAAATGATTTGATTTGTACTATTCATATCAACAAAGTGTACATTTTTTTCTGACACATTTTGAGAGAACTCCGAGGTTAAATGCGTTTGGCCGAAAGTAGGATCATGATGGATGACTTCCTGGAAAGTTTTTCGGGATGCGTTCGAATGAGAACAAAATACGCTAAAAAAGACATGTGTTAGTCTGTGGAGATAGTCGATCAGATCACATAGTGTTATATATTCATTGTAATATTTACAAAATATTTAGTGAGAAATTCTCTCTTGATTTTCCCGATATTTTAATAGCTTTTTTTAATACGGAAATCACTGTACTAGGCTTTCCAGCTAATAACAAATCGTACGTGTTCTTCTTTTCATCTACGCCACGTATCTGTATGTTTCGCTTTGAAGTTACCGTTGGCTCGGGCTGACCCTGTTTTGGTTTGTGTTAAGGTGATGCATATAGTACTCTATGGTGTAGCACATTAAGGTCACATAAAACTCTTATTTTCCTATTAAAGAAATTATTGTCGACTCGGTTGTTGTTTGGATACCGAGATCGGTTCTACACCACATTCTTTTTTTTTGTCAAAAAAAGTGACCTTAACCTTTACTTTAAATACAACTTAAATCTTAGAATTTGAAAAAAAAATTAAAACTTTCAAAGATTAAACTAATTTTGAAAGACCCGGACGGCTGGGCCAAAATCATCCGCTACAATTTTTTGGGTTATATTATGAAATTTAATTAATTGACTAATTTAAACACGAGTCAAATATAACTTCAATCAATAATATAATTTTTTCTACATACGTATTGTTATTGCTCGAATTAAAAATTTTCTAATTAAACTACAACAAACTAACAATTCATCATTTTATCTAAAAGCTTAGCATCTCTTTTAATTTTTAAAGGAAAAATTATGCTCAGGTCCCTGTAGTTTGGTGTTCCTCCTTCTGGGGTCCCTGCATTTCTGAAATCGTTCCTGACATCCCCGAAGTTTGGTTTTAGAGACTCTCGAGTCCCTGACGGCTCTTTTTTTTATTTTTGGTCATGAAAATGACCAAAATATCTAATTATTTTTTATTTAAGAGTATTTTGGTCATTTCCATGACCAAAAATGAGAAAAAGAGCCATCAAGGACCCGGGAGTTTCTAAAACCAAACTACAGGGATAACAACGTAAATTTTAGAAATCCAGGGACCCTAAAAGGAGGGACGCCAAACTATAGGAACCTGAACATAATTTTCCCATTTTTAAATCATGGTTTACATGTACTAGAAGCAAGAGAGACCAACGGGTAACAATTTCTCGCGTAAGTGTGACGATAACTGTTATACTTTTAATCCTATGATACATCATGCTTGAATGAGTGCGATGCCTGATCCGAGTAGCTCATAATTTTCGGTTTTAGTTTTTTTCATATGTACAAATGAACAACGTAATATTTTTCCAACAACTTTCTGAAATATCATACAATATTTACTTTGAAAACTCTTGCCGCGGAAATATATTTTACCAAGTAGAGACTGAATTTCCTGACATGGTAAAATTATTTCCATAGTTGGAGCCAACAAGAATCTACCGGCTGCAAGATACAAAGGAATTGCTTTTCCCAAAATTGCCTGATTCTTTTAAGCCAAGGATACGATCACATATGAATGAGTTTTACAAGTGGTAAGAGAATCTACTTGTGTAAATCTTGTATTTAAGTCTAATGAAGATAAAAGATATTATTAATAAGTGTATGACAGACTCTGAATATAGAAATTAAAATGATCACTTGTTTTTGTTAAGAAACGAGTGGAGTATACGATCACATTGGAAAAAAAAAAGTTCACTTAGCTTAAAAGGCCACAATTTCAATGTCATATCCTTCGCGATTTCTCATCATAAAATTATTTGGAGGTCCATATCTTACACAAGCTACTTATCAAAAAATATCTAACACAACATGCTTTCGATATCGGGGAAAAAAAACGAGCCCATGAATGTTGCTTTTTTTAATAGGTAACATACAGGGGCGGAGTCAGAAAATTTCGAGAGTGAGGACAATATAACTTGATAATGGTACAGATTAGTATTCTAGTTTCAATTTTTAGGTAGATTAATTTTTTGTGGGGTCAATTTCTAATTTTAGTGGGACATACGTTAAAAGATATACTAGTTTTCAACAAAAAAAATATAACATATAACTTTTTCATCAAAAGCAGAAAGAAAAACAACAATTGATGGTTTATTATTCGAATATATAATCTTAATTATATAAATAAACCATAAATAAAAGCCATAATTAAAAGATTACCTCTTCTAGCGTAGAATCCACTTAATGCGTTCTTCAGAGGTTCTTCACAGGATCTTGATGATGGAGGCTCGTCACTGGTCGATCCTTACTCACGTATGAACGAAGCAGGGATTGGATTTCACCGCCTAAAAGCCTGGTGCTTTCTCAGAGAAAAACTGGAGAGAAAAATGAGCGTTTCTTTTTCTCCCTGTGTGTTTGATTATCAGATCTTTTTCCCTCTACCTTTTCCTTCCCTTTTTACGTATATAAAAGGAATATTAGAGGATAGAGATAAGGGTTTGAGTTGTTATCTGTATAACCAACTCTCTGTAAAATCTCTTTTCAAATTAAATAAAAGATACACAAATCTTTTTATTTATTTGATTTCTTTTGGATAATCATGGGTGGAAAAATCAACATCTCCCACTCACACATGATTGACCATAATCAATTGACTCTCTCATTTTTGCGTTTGGCAGATAGGCCGTGCGACCAGCATACATCGAGTGCACTTAGCTAAACCCAAGAGCACATAGCGGCTACTTGGATGATAGCATCTCGATTAGCACCTCCATCACATAAAGTATGCCTTACCTTAGGCCTTATCTCACATTCATTGTTTCCACATGTGATTTCTGAAACAATCTACTCGTGTTCACTATTATATTGCTCTCAACACAATAGACCGGTCAGTAAACCACGAATCTTCCAGAATGTGATTGATAAAGAACCTTCTCCTCTAACTATATTTCTTCCATCATGATCCAGCTGCTTTTCCAGTCAGCCTTGTCAGGTCGAATCTAAACCATAACCCTTTAAAGACTTTCTAAGCTAGCGACACTGAATCATACTTCCAAAATAAGTCAAGGATCTTAAGGGTAAAATTCCAAAAACCATAGTTTTCGGAGTTGGTCTCACACTAGGGAAACTGAAATCACTTTTAATAAATTAATTTCTCATCCATAGGTCGAAAGCACACATGACACGATCCATGTGTTATGGTGTTTTGTCCTCTGCAAAGGAGCGCATGTCTTTCACAAATAACACCATACTAGAGCATCAGCCTCGATGTTCACAAATAACAGCTTTACTCTACCCAAAGACTACTCTAGGCTATCAAGACAGAATCATGGTAAGTTCTACTTACTTCTTACCATTGGATTCACATAATCCTATAAGTTCACAAAACTTATTTAACGCAGCATCTATTGCTCGCACTATAAATAATCTTGCACTTTAACAAGACCCTTTCTTGTAATTAAGCAAGACGGCATTCATATTTTAGAACAGGCACTCGATAATTAATGATGTTCTAAAACTGCCTCATCTCATTCAAGAATCAACTTATGACTCCCACTGAGGTAAACACCCGTGTGAGTGGGCTACTTCTCTGTCCGACATGCATTATAGTAAATGTTATTCAAATTAACATTCACATTCGTATTACCAAAATAATATCAATCTTATTGAATAACAAATTCAATATTCATGAATATGAACAAAAACATGTTCAGCAAATCCTGGGACTTGATATATTTCTCAAAATATGTCTCTAAGTACACCCTTAGCCGTTAGACATGCTTTCATATCTCTCATAGATACGTGTTTTTATGTTCATTTCTTTTACACACAATCATATCGCAAAAAATATACTCAATAGTTTTTATGAGGTTGTTAGGGATAAAAAGTTTAAGACTCTCTTCAACCATATCGCTTCTTGTATAGTAGCTACAAAAGCTACATATTAAGCTTCCATAGCTGCCAGGGAGACAAACACAAGTCTGTTTCTTGCTACTCCATGAGATAGCAACTCCAATTAGCAAGAAAAATATCCCATTGTGAATTTTCGTTCATCCACATCCAATGCCCAATAGGTACTAGTACCATTCCTCAATATCAGGCCTTAACCTTGACAACGCTATGGACATTTTTGCAGTCGTACTAAAGTACTTCATAATTTCTTTGACACTTACCAGTGTGCTATGCTTGGATTGAGACAATTCATAGCATATTCATAAAGGACATTCACTACTTCCTTTATATACTTGGATATTTTGGTGTACAAGTGTTTATTGAGACAATGACCTTTTAAGTACTGGGACATACTAGAGATTGCTGTCATCACATTTAAATCATTGAACTCAAATGATTTTTCGAAATCTTAACTTCGAGTATGTAATTAGCATCTCTCATATCTTTCATTTCAAAGTTGTACTTATAAACTTTGAGCTTGATAAGATATCCCGTATCATTTTCAGCTATCCGTATGTCATCTACATACCATGCATAATGGTACACTTTTTTAGAGCATTTAATGTTGACATTATGGTACTCGTCATTCATTATACGACACGTTCGAATTATGATCAAAAATAAAATGACGGATATACCATTGTCTTGAAGACTGCTAGAGGCCATAAATTTATCTCTACAATTTTGTAAACTCTATGTTCACGGCCTATCTAGATGCAACCCTCTGGTTGAACTATATATCTTCATCCAATTCTCTATTGAGAAATATGGTCTTCACATCCATTTGATGTTAGCTCTAAGTCCTTAACCATGGTAGCCAAAAAATCTTAATGGGCAAGAATTGAATCATGCATCATCATGTGAGAGCGACTCTATATAGTCAATTCTGTCATGTTGCGTGAATCATTTAGCAGTTAAGCGAGCTACATGTTAGCTTTATGCTTAATTGTGAGAATTTATTTATTCTCAATTGCCTTACGCCCCCTTAGGTAGGTCAACCAGTTCTCAAACATGGTTTTATTTAATGGAAGTCTATTCTTCAACCATCGGTTTCATCCATTCATTTTTCTCGGGAGCTGATAGAGCATCTGAAATATACATAGGTTCATTCTCATCTTGTAGGATTGCTAAAAGAATCTCACATATAACATTAACATATAATGTTGTTAAGAGACCATTTCCTACACTTTCAATCTCAAATTGTCGGTGTGGAAAAATATTTCACTTTTAGCTATACGTTTATCCTAGGTCAGATAAACATCTCTTATATTTATCATAACCGGGATCGTATTCCTGCTGAAGTTATATTCCATACTCCTACAGAAATTTGGAACTATACTCCCATTGAGATGAAGATCAATCATACTCCCACTGAGATGAAGATCATTTGGATCATGAACTTCCGGATCTAGAGGAGGTGGTGAACCATTATCTTCCTCCTCCACAAATTCTCCCACTCGAATGGAGTGATCCAGATGATTCTAGCTCATCAGTTTCCAAAAATATGATATTATGTGATTCAAAATTCTGACACTTTCTATTTTCATGTTCGCTCACCAACATGTATCCCTTTGATACTTTAGAGTATCTTATGAAGATGTTAGCTTACCTCTCGATCATTTCTCGTATTTACTCGAGGTAGTAGTGACAGACTTGAAAAGGCACGCGGTCTAGAACATATCTATCCGTATTTAGAAGAGTACAATTTCTTCTTTTTGCTCCCCCATTCTATAGAGGTGTGCAAGGAATGGACAACTGATGTTCAATTCCTTTTTCATCATATGAAGCTTAATTTAGAAAGATACTCGCGATCACGATTCCAATGCTTCCGACATTTGAGAAATCAAATAGATTTGACCATTACTAATGTAGTCATCTATAAAGCTGATGAAACAATAATAAGGCCATGTGCCTTGCCCTCACATTCATTTGACCACATACGTCTGAATAGATTAAATGCCATGAACATTCACATCTAGTCATTTTCATGAATGACTAGGACCAATAAAGATTTGTCCAAAAATTAAGTAATCCTAGTTGTACTCAAATATCAATAGAAATCAAGAGTCTTTAGAAACTTGAACAGACATTAACATTCCAATGAATTTAAGGAGCATCTAACACGTCATGTAGAAGTAGGGTTCATTTTTTACGAAGGCTCTATATGTAACCAATCCCTTGTACTTCTACTTGTGTGTTAGTTCCAACATAAATGGATCATGTTCCATTAATTACTTGTCGGAATTCTATGAACGATACATAATCATTCATCTCACGGTCTGTCATTCATGAATCCATCACTCACAATGAATGATATTCATTTAGAAGGATATAACGAGGCATATTTAATCCACTCATAGGTGAGTTAAATGGGCGTCTTGTCTTTTTCGTATTGCAATCTTTTACAAAATTGTCCTTCTTGTGACAGTTAAAACATTTCATCTTTAGAAATGTAAACCTTTACTCTTCCACATACACCTTTTCCATCAGAACTCTTCTTTTGGGTTAAGTCTGTTCAGTTTTACTTCTCTTTGTTTCCAAGATATTCCATCTGCCTTTAAAATTGTGGCATATCCTTCTTAGCTCCAATTGAGCTTGATTTAGTCACATATATCTTAGGATAGACTAAGATTGCTAAGAGTCAATTCTCTTTAAACTTAAGGTGGAAAGCCGACATTCATCAAATGTCATAACATTATCATTATGTGGATTAGGTTCATCTTTACATGATCCCAATTTATAGGCATAGAACAATTTGGATACTGAGCTCAACTCTCAGCTTATAGTTAGCTTCAGCTAGCTCACTAATCGCGCAGAAAATATCACATAGACACTTTTCTGTTAAGTGATAAGCTTATTGAGTACACCTTTGGATTAGACCATAATTACATCTATGGTCTGTTGAACCTTTTGTTCGTTTAGCACATAGGAATTAGAAGCAATCAAATTGCTTTAGGAAATTATGAATATTGCGTGTATTTATTTTAGTGATACGATATAATTTACTACACATTCATAACTCTAAATAATATAAAGTTTTTAATTAATCTCGAATGGAAGTAGGTCACGAGCATGTTTCCCCTCACCTTTCGAGAATTAATTTCAAAACTTTAAAATTCAAAGTTCATTGCATAGTAAATTCAAGTAGAAATTTCACATGGTAATAATGAATAATTAAATAAACAAGATTATTTAATTGGAAACATAAAACGTCTTCAATAAAACGAAATAACCATGGAAATCATTAAGTTTAGAACACAAATGTTCAATAAATAGAAAAATTCTAACATGACCTTAACAAAAAAATTACGAGATTACGTGTAATCTAGGAGGATCTAAACATATACAACTCGGATAGGCCTAGATTTTATAATACTCATGGCACTGGAATGCGGGAACTTATACACGTATTTCTTGCAGCAAAAGTGACGTACTAGTCGTCCACTTCGCAACTTCATCGGAGCATTAGGGACAATTTCCTCTAGAACTCCCCATTTGCCCAAATATAGAATGAGAAGTTGCAAGACATCCTTATGTGTTCCATATCCAATAGGAAGGAAAAACGTAAAATCTTCCTTTATCCTCAACATGACTAGGAGATCTCTGAACATCGAATGCCAATCATTTCCCCGGTCATAACCTCCAGCCCAAATGCACTCCTGCATCTCTTGGTGAACAGAATATATGTGCTCCGTAAGCACTTTGCTGCTATCCTTATGCTCCCACCAGGAGATCCGACGCTTCAGTATCTTTTGTCGCAGCGTGTGTGAATAAGGATCCCGACGCATAGTCGTCTTGGACTTCACCATCGTTGGTCTGCAACAAAATGCAGACAGAAAAATTGGGTCAATCTCATATTTTTCCAAAATGATTAAAAATCATAATTTTCAATCAAACGATGATTCACACATCAAAGATATGTTCACAATTGAGCTTTATATGTGATTAATAGGTCATATTATTTTCCATATTTTCTAGTGTCCAAACTTTAAAAATATGAAAAAAATATTTTAAGAACTCGTTCTAGAAATATTATGGTTTATTAAATTATTACATTGATTTTTTAAACCAGCTTATTAAAAATAAGTTTCTATTAAAACCCCTTTTGAAATAAAAACTTATTTAGCTTGAATAAACCACAAGTTTATACAATTAGACCCAAAATAAAAAAATAAGCCCATGTTGACTTTGCCATTTTGGTTAACTTGGGCCAGATAATTGGAGGCCCAGAATGTGAACTAGGTCCACATGGACTACTTAGTCAACGCAAGATGGGCCACGTCCCACCTCTGATTTGGAAGCCCGCGTTGACTGGTCAACACGAATCGTGGGCTTGGTCAAGACGGAGGCCCGCGAGCCTTGGTCTTTCTCCTTCTTTTATTTCGGGCTTGGCCCGAGTTTACTTAAAAACTCTAAGGCCCATTTGGATTCTATTTTCTCAAAAACAGAATTTAAAACCCCTAGGCTCAAGTTTTAGAAATAATTTGGGTCCACTAAAAATTATTTCTCGGCCCTATGACGAAAAATTGCAGCAGCCTCGTTTTGGATTTATAATTAGACACTTTCATATTATTTAAATCCAGAAATTTGGCCCATCAATTATTTTACCCATCCAAAAATCAATCCAGTCTCAAAACTAGCCCCAATTTAAATATATTTCACTCGGCCCAATTACGAATTAGGCCCAAAGTGAGAATAGGGTTTTCGCCATGGAAAAAAATCCATCTTCTCCTCCAAGAAAATGGCGCTGCCGACGAGCATCCGGGAATTTCTCCGGCGTGACCATCGCCGGAATGGCTATCTATCGCCGAGACCATCTCTGTCCGTGACATGCCGCGACCTCCTGTCGTTCGTGGTCTTCCCTCGAGATCGAGGTGGTTACCGCAGTCTCCTCGTCGAAGTCCCATTGAAGACGAGGCTCGACATCTCTTTCCCTTGCTCGGAGTCCATCATCGGTGGCGTCGTGAGCGAGTGATACAGTTTTCGTGTCCAAAAAAGAAAACGTTGCCTGGATAGAACGACGACGATCTTCTGTAACAACAACAAAATCCATCGATCGTCTCGGCTTGAACTCGTTGTTTTCGGCCAAAAATTATCTCCTTCCGGTCCCAAAATGGAATCCGTCGATCGCCCTCAACTAGACCGAGATCACCGTGGTCGCTTCGTGGAATTGCACCGTCGTCGTCTAGAATTCTGGTTCCCCGGTTGTCAAAACGGAATTGAGGATAAATCCCCAATTACGAAATTAGGGCTCATCCCCAATACTGGGGATTTTAGGGATAAATTACAAATCAATCCCAGTAAGTTTCACGCGTTCAGATATAAGGACGTAGTCCTCTTGTTAGCGTTTCACGCAACAATATCTGTTTAATACCGCAAGTCTTTCGCGTGTGCAACGAAGGACAAAAACGTGGGAACAATGGTTTAACAAATTCAGTTCGGTCCCAGTAGGGTTTTCTTAAGAACAGTTTCTTAAAAATCCGATTTTTGATCAAAAAACACAGAAAATGTTTTTTATAGCAAAACTCGATTATAGACCAGAACAAACCTCACGATGGCTCTGATACCAATGATGGTTTATTATTCGAATATATAATCTTAATTATATAAATAAACCATAAATAAAAGCCATAATTAAAAGATTACCTCTTGTAGCGCAGAATCCACTTAATGCGTTCTTCAGAGGTTAGGATCTTGATGATGGAGGCTCGTCACTGGTCGATCCCTACTCACGTATGAACGAAGCAGGGATTGGATTTCACAGCCTAAAAGCCTGGTGCTTTCTCAGAGAAAAACTGGAGAGAAAAAGCAGCGTTTCTTTTTCTCCCTGTGTGTTTGATTATCAGATCTTTTTCCCTCTACCTTTTCCTTCCCTTTTTACGTATATAAAAGGAATATTAGAGGATAGAGATAAGGGTTTGAGTTGTTATCTGTATAACCAACTCTACCCTGTAAAATCTCTTTTCAAATTAAATAAAAGATACACAAATCTTTTTATTTATTTGATTTCTTTTGGATAATCATGGGTGGAAAAATCAACAACAATTAAAACGATAGATTTTTCTATTTTTTCACAACTACAAAATTACGGTACTAATTGTAATTATTGTTAGTCTTGGACCTACATCAACTTCTAGAGTTGAAATAACCTCCATAGTTACGCGTAGCCAAGTAGTTGGCCATTTATGTTGCCTGTAGTGTTAAAACTATATATAGCTCTAGAATTTCCTAGTATGGATTGAGTTGGATGACACCCTCATTTTTTTTTAATTACGGAACCTTTTATTAATCAAGAAAAAAAAAGTTATAGAAGAGATGAGAAAAAGAGGAAAAGGGAAAAGAAACTAAACAACTCTAATGGCCTAAACGGATAACTAAACTAGCTAAATTCACTGTCATAACTATTAATCCTACTCAAGCAACCCACAAGACGGGAAGTCGAGAGTAGTATGTTACTCTGAAAGGTAACCATCGGCCAGAACATGTCAAAGATAGTAATCATCAGCGTATGGCTCCAGCCAACGCAAATTCTCTCCGGTGTAAGAGGCCTTAACCCTCCTCGCTTTTATCCTCTCGAACTTATCCATGACGCGTCCACATATGTTTCAGCTATCGTATCCGACATCACCGAAAGCTCATCAACATCAGAATCGTCATTGTCAGTCATCCATCTCGATTCATAAGAACCATACCTATCTCTTGGGTTACAAAAAATCCAACTGCTTTGTTCACCACACAAGCCCCCTCATTTGCAACCGTGGCAGAACTGGACGTAGGTGGGTAGTAATTACGAACCTTCAAGCTCGTCTCCTCATGTCCAAGACCACTTCCGATTTCAGGACTTAGAGGAACCATAACTTGCAAATTCGTCTCAACATTAGAGACCTCCACTCGGTCAGAAGTAGGAACCAACATCAAAGCTTTCAAAGCATCCCCTTCCTTCCGAAAATCATCAACCAAAATACTTCCCACAACCGCAACATTCAATGTAACAGATGTAGAAACGTGATTCAACTCACCAGTAGCTTTCTGGCACCAAATCTTCTTACCATGAACTAAACCGACCTCGCTACAATTATCTTCTCTCCATTGGACATTTACTTGATCCGCTTTCTTGCCTCCTGACTTGGATTGGAGAAGAGCCACAAATGATTGAATACCAGGAATCGGAGGAGGCTTGGTGGTGGAAGTAGAGGGGGCTACCTTGTGCGATGGGAGCGAAGGGTACAAGACAGCCTTGTTCCTAACTTTCACATCACCTATCTCGGTGGGCAAAATCAAGATGCGACCATCGTCTGTCACAGGCAGAACCATGCCTTCCGTGCCTCCATTGTACGATGCATGAAAAGGGTAACCGTACATGAAGGGAAGAGATCCGTGGCATTGCTGAATGGGAGAAAAGAGACTGGCCTGAAATTCCATGTGAGCCGCCAAGACAGTAATCCCCGAGGAAGAGGGAGTGGAGGCCGGCAACGTCTATACAATACCGGGGGTCCGTGTTGGAGCCGCTTGTGAGACCACCAGGGTGATCTTTGGAAGGGCAGTGAACTGAACCCTAGCCACGAGGCTAGGTTGAAGAAGAGTCAATTCTAGTAACAGAGCGATCCCTGTCCGATTAAGGAGAAACAACTGCACAGAAAGGAGCGCCGTCCTCCCCAGAGCCTGTGGGTGCCCTGCCATGGTCACCGACGACGGGGCAGGGTCAGCAGCCAAGCCGAGAAACAGGAGAGTTGGGAGTCGCCTCAAAATCACCTAGGGAGTGAGAGGGGCTAGGGATGACACCCTCATATACTTTAACTCAAAGCCGATGACATAAAACTCACCTGTCCAAGCATCCCGCCGTGTACTTGACCGAAAAGAGAGCTTGCGTTAGTTGACAAGCAATAGAATTCTGTATATTATTTTTCTAATGTTAATTAGTCTCTCCAATGTGCCACAACCAAATTAAGATGGGACATGTAACCCACCGTTGATACTGTAGATTAATATAATTCGATAAACCCATGATTACAATATTCCTTTGCCTGCTTAGACCAGGAAGAACATATATCTATCAATTATCAACAATAGCTTATTAATTAGTAATGTAGTTGTTATATTTTAATCATGAGTTCTCGAGTTTGAGCGTTATCTATCAAGTTTGAGTGTCTTGCTCGTTTTGGCCAAATCCTTACATGAGAATGGATAAGCCTATATTTTTTCCAATTGGGATTGAGTCCAGGTAACAATTTTGAGCTCGTTGACTTTGGAAAACATTCAGATTATAGCCATTCCAAGGAAAATTGAGAACTTTTTTTAATGTTTGCAAATTTAATTTAATGGGATACGGTCTTCACAAGGAATTAAAAAGAAAATCTCTTGGAGCATGACCTTACACTTTCCTATCTCTCTATATGAGCCACAGTATATCAAAAAAGAAGCAACATTTTACCATTTACAAACTTCAAATTGACCTATATACACATCCGTCAATTTTATCTAAGCTTCGTGTGCTGAGGTAAACAATCACATACCCACAAACCGCATAAAAACGACCCTCCAACTTCATGCAAAAACAACACCACCACCACATCTTCAAGAGGTGGTTTAGCAACAAGAACAACGAAGAAATGGTGGATCAAAATGGAAGCATAGCCAAGAAATGGAAGCAACTAATCTGGGAGAACAACTGGAAAGGCCTATTGGATCCTCTAGAGATCGACCTCCGGCGATACATCCTCCACTACGGCGACATGGCGCATGACACCTACGACTGCTTCAACTCGGAGAAGCTCTCCAAGTTCACCGGCAGCAGCATGTACGCCATGTACGACTTCTTCTCCATGGTGGGCTTGGAAAAGGGTAACCCTTACAAGTACAAGGTGACCAAGTTTTTTTTTTCTTAGACGTAATTTTTTTACGCCAATATTACACATGCAAGACATTAAATCCCGAACTTCTGCCTTTTGTCAGGTAACCAAGTTCTTCTACGCCACCTCCTCGACAGAGCTCCCGATGGCTTCATCGTTCGGTCCCTTTCATGCGAGGCGTTGAGGAAGGAGTCGAACTGGATGGGGTATGTCGCGGTGGCGACCGACCAGGGGAAGGTGGTGCTCAGGCGGAGGGACATTGTGGTGGCCCGGAGGGGCACCATCCAGGCCATGGAGTGGGCTAATGACTTCCAGTTCATATTGGTTGACGCTTCCAAGATACTTGGGAAGGTTTGTCATGAAGAACCTAAGGTCCACCAGGGTTGGTACTCGCTTTATACAATATTGGTTAATCTTGACATACCATTCGACTTTTCTACGCTTACGTGACGTATCATTACGTATAGTATTTCGTAAACTTTTCAAAACAATTGTAAATTTATTGAAATTTTTATAAAAAGTTTTAATTACGGAAAGTTGAATGTAAGTATATTATTCTGGTCCGCAAGACAATATGTTTCGTTGTATCAGGGTTGTTCTTAGTCACATGGATAATACAATATGTTTCGATCTTGAACAGAATATGACTACATAGACAACAAAAATCTGAATTGTGTATGCATTGTTGTATGTAGCAAATAAAATTTTGAATTATGTGTTTTGGGATACAGGTTTGATGGCAGAGATTTTTTGGAGAGGTTGGCGGGGAAGCAGATTGACGGTTTTGACGCGTAATTAACAAGTAATTACGTGTTAAACCTGTTTAATTAACAAACTAATTCGTTAATAATAAATCACTTACTTGTTGAAGCAAGAGGTCCACAGTCTCGGGTCCACAATTTCTTCGTGCTAGTCAAATTACGATCAAGATTTAACGGATTCGTAATTGATTTTCACGAGATTTTTCCTGAACTAATCTGATCAAAATTTGATCAAAATTCATGAACTAATCCAAAATTTTTCCTTTCTTATTGAGTGGTTGTGGGAAAAGTTACCAATTGGTCCAGCCGGATTCTCTTTTTTATAGGGAAATTCGGACAACCAAAATGCACCACGTGGCATGCCACGTGTCGCGCATGGCTGGCACGTGGCACTTTTAAGCCACACGTCCGCCACGTGGCAATTCGGACCGCATGTCCGCTACGTGGCACTTCGGACCACGTGGCACTTTGGGCCGCATGTCCGCCACGTGGGCGCGCCTCGTGGACTGCCACATATGACATTAGCACCACGTCACGCTGACGTGGCACTTGCGTGGCTTCGGGGCGGTCAACGCGAGTTGACCGGCCCATTCAACCCAACTTGTGGGTCTAATGGGCCCGGGCCCAATTAGGCACAATAATAATTACCTAATGGGCCCAAGGTCCAACATCTCCCACTCAATTATTATTGACCTTGATCAACAGTTATCAAATTTCTTTAAAGGATTTCGTGCGACCAGCACACGTCGAGTATGTTAAGCTAAATTCAAGAGCACAGACACTCAGGCTACTTGAATAGTAGCATCTCGACAACCTTCTTGTATAATATATGCTATTATCCCAGGACTCATGTCACATTCCATTGTTCACATCAGTGATTTCAAACAATTATATTTGGGTTCACTATTGTACTTTTCAATACAATTAGTGCACCTGAACCACGAAACTTAGAATGTGATGAACAGAGTTCCTTCTCCCTTAACTATATTCCTTTCATAATGATACAACCTGCTTTTCTGGTCAGCCCTGCCAGGTCGAATCGCTATGCCATAACTTTTTCATGAACTTTCCAAGCTAGCAGCACTGGATCATACTTCCAGAATACGTTTAGGATCTTAAAGGTAGGTTTCGGGAATCACAGTTCTCAAAAATTGGTCTCACACCAGGGATTGTGAAATTACTCAACATTTTCATCCCATCCAGTGGTCGAGTAGCACACATGATACTGATCACGTGTAACGGTATTTTTTCCTTTTTAAAAGAACACATGTCATTTAATACCATACTAGAGTATCAGCCTTAGCTTAACTCTAGGCTAATAGGACAGACAGTATGATAAGTTTCACTTATATCTTATCATATGGATTGTAGAAAATCCAAATGCAGCAACTTATTCCTTCATCCCATAAGGAAACTTGCTCTTAAGCAAGACGGTATTCCGTCATAGGACATGCACTTATGTATGTCCAATAACTGCCTCATCTCATCTAGGAATCAACTTCTTGACTCCCACTGAGGTAAACACCCGTGTGAGTGGGCTACTTCTCTGTCCGACATGTTTCACATTTAACTCATATTGCCAAATAAAAATCCTTTATTCCAACTAATTGGATTACAAATGAAACTGTCGTAAACTCAGTGACTTAACATGTTTCTCGAACACTTCTCGAGGTAATGCTTTAGTCATTAGATCTGCGGCCATATCTCGTGTAGATATGTGTTTCATACACAGTTCTTTATATTTTATTAAATTTCTCACAAAGTGAAATTTAATATCTATATGCTTAGCCCTGCTATGGAATCTAGGATCCTTAGCATATGCTATAGCTGCCTGGTTGTCGCAGAATAGACTCACAGGCTCCGTCGAGTTGATCAGGGAGAGATGGCTTAAGAATCTCTTCAACCATACCGCTTCTTGTGCAGCATGAGCAGAAGCTACATATTCTGCTTCCATTATTGACAGGGATACACATATTTGCTTCTTACTGCTCCATGAGACAGCACCCCCGTTCAACAAGAAAATGAATCCAGATGTAGACTTTTTCTTATCCACATCACCTCTCCAATCAGCATCAGTATAGCCACTTAATATCAGGTCACGGCCTTGATAGCACAAAGAGTATTCTGCAGTAGTATTCAAATATTTTAAAATCCCTTTGACAGCCTTCCAGTGAGCACTGCCTGGATCAGACTGATATCTGCTTGCTATCCCAACAGCATAGCAAATGTCAGGTCTAGTACACAACATTGCGTACATCAGGCATCCAACTGCATTGGCATAAGGAATCTTCTCCATGTCCCTACGTTGTTTAGCTGTTTTTGGGCACATGTCCTTACACAAATTATGACCTTTAACCAATGGGACATACTTTGGGTTACTGTGATCATAATTGAAATATTCTACTACTTTGCGAATATATGTCTCTTGTGAAAGAGACACTATTCTTTTCGAACGATTCCTCGAAATCTTAACTCCGAGTATGTAATCTGCTTCACCCATGTCTTTCATTTCAAAGTTGGAAGATAACCAATCTTTGATTTTGACAAGAAATCCCATGTCATTTCTAGCTAAAAGTATGTCATCAACATACAAGGTGATGATAACAAATTTCTTTCCTGATCACTTAACATACACACAGTGATCTTCGTCTATCATTATAAAATCATGCTGCATGATCGTATTATGAAAGCGAATATATCACTGTCTAGACGACTGCTTAAGGCCATAAATTGATCTATTCAATTTGCAACCTTTGTGTTCGCAGCCTTTTTGAATGTAGCCCTCAGGCTGAATCATATAGATTTCTTCATCCAGTTCTCCGTGGAGAAAAGCAGTCTTTACATCCATTTGATGTAATTCTAGATTTATGTTAGCAACTATAGCTAAAATGACCCTAATTGACGTAAATCTAACAACAGGTGCAAAAATCTCCTCATAGTCTATCCCAGCCTGTTGTTTAAACCCTTGGGCAACCAAACGTGCTTTGTATCTTTCGATACTGCCATCTGCATTGCGCTTGATTTTGAGAATCCACTTATACCCAATTGCCCTACGCCTCTTAGGTAGGTCAACTAGATCCCAAATCTGGTTTTTGATCATAGAAGACATTTCTTCATCCATTGCATTCATCCATTCATCACGTTTTGGAGATGACAATGCTCCAGATACATTTTTAGGTTCATCTTCATCCTGCAGGATGGCCAGAAGAATTTTACTTGGACCACCAAATTTTTTTAGTGATACCAAGAACGCATTAGCCTCGCCTTCGATGTCAAATCGTCGGCGTGGTATACTTGTTCTGCTAGACCTTCGGTATTCCCAGTTTTGATAAACATCTCTCATATATTCATCATATCCAGGAATCGCACTCCCACTGGGTGGAAATACCGTACTCCCACTGAAATAAGGAATTACCTCCCTTTCAGGCAATTATCTTATGTCTACTTAGTCAAAATATGTTCAAAAAGGATAATCTTGCGATTTATCCCCATATGCCTTCGCAGCTGGCACGAAGTGGATTTTCCTAGGACCAGTCTCCCTGTTTAATTTGTTTATTTTCATCCCGATCTAGTTTGGCCTTGAATGTGGTTCTATCCTGGCTTTTCGCAGAGGCTTCTTTTATCTTGCTTTATTTTGATTCTGTACCATTTGTTAGACGTTGAAGATTGGATCTTTTTTAATTCTGCTGCGTTTGTTTCTGCATTTAAGTGTTCAGCACAAGGTTTTCAACCGCAGTCCCTTCTGCTTGCTCCGTTCTTGAACTATAACTCCTCAGGGAAGCTAAAATGAGGAAAACACACTGATTTTGCTTGTTGCCGAATCACGAAACATCGCTCGAAAGTTTCGAGGACTCCAATGCTTGAATGTGTATATCTAGATCTTTACATCACAAGGGCTGCATATAGGAGTTGGTTCCAAGTATCAGGTAATCCAGGCAGGCACCAGTGGTTGCAGTCCTTGCCAGAGCCCCCGCCATACGACGAAGGGTGCACGTCTTTCCTTAGTTACGATAAGGTCGTTATATCGAGGAGATAAACCGGTTTACCGATCGATCCCAACACATTGTTTACCACTGCAGCGGCTGCTGGTGCTCCTGCTAGATATGTAGACCCAGATAATGGCTCTCCCTGTCCGCTGCAGCTCATCCTAGATTGGTTCCAGTCCTTGCCCCTGACATCATAGCACCATTTTCGACTCGGTTTTTAGCAATATAAAGCCTTAGGTTGCTCATTTGGGATGGTCATGCTTTTGACTTACTGATAGTGGGTGGGAGAGATCCCTTGAAAGAAGACTTTGGTCCTTGAAGTGTCAACATTCTGATCAACCCAGTTGGCCCAAGTCGTCAACCCTTTGTAAAACGCCTCGAGGTGGTTCATGTCCTTGTACAACGCTGATCCATCCCAGATATAGTTAAAGGAGGTACGATTCTGGAAGGTTCTGTTGCCATATCTGCTGCACCAAATCAGTCCCCGAGATCAAGTAGTTACAACCTTGATCCCAGCTGTCCCGATTCTCTGCAATTCTCTTCCAAGTCTGAACTGATTCACTCAATCAAGATCCCGAGATTCTCTCCTAGCATTAATAACCAAACGCTGTATAAATATGTGTATATGCTGTAAAAAATCTTCAAGCAATACAGAAATCATTTCACCACAAACCAAATCCAAATCCACCGAGAGTTGAAGATCAACCTAGAGTTCCCACCAACCAAATCCACCACAAACTTACTGCTAAAAATTACCTTTTATGGCGGGCTCAAATCGAGCCGATGCTCCAAGGATATGGTCTGTTTCACCATGTCGAAGGCACCAAGCCGGCGCCACCTCGTCTCAATGCTGCTGTAACCGAAGGAGAACTGCCGACGCCCAATCCGGTGTTTGAAGCATGGTACCAAGAGGACCAGAAGCTACTGTCTTGGCTGACCTGCTCTATGTCAGCCTCTGTGATGCCGCAAGTTGTTAGCTGCGTCAAGAAAATGGATGTATGGGGAAGGCTGGCCAAAGTCTATGGCAACGGGTCCCGAGTGCAAGCAACCCATCTCAAGCAAGCTCTCTATTCACTGAAGAAGGGCTCGGAGACTATTGATGCCTACATGCATCGGGCGAAGGCATTCTTTGACCATATTTTTTCATGGCCAGGGCTTTAATGGTAGACAAGGATATTTTTACTCTCATGGAGGAGGAAGTGGACAAAGGTGATCTAGTGATGGGCCTAATTACTCTCAGCCCACTAACCAGGAAGTTCAATGTTACAACTACATGGGTTTCGTTCTTCTCTCAAAGAATTGTTCCAGTGCTCGCCGGTCAGGCCCCTCCTGCCCAGCAGGCCCACAAGCCCATTATGCAACGTCTCCATATGGCTCGTAGTGGGTACTCGATTCAGGGACAACACACTACTTGACTTCAGACATCTCTTATCTCCTGGTCCACTCCGAGTATACTGGACCCAAGGAGGTCACTTTTGGTAATGGACATCGCTTCCCATCTCTCGAGTCGGTTCTATGTCTTTACCATTTTCTAGCTCATTGCTCTCACTGTCACAAGTGCTTTATGTACCGGATTCCCGCACTGTCATAATAATGTTGTTTTTGAATTCTTTTTTTTGTTAAAGACCAAGTCACGAGGAAAATTATACACCATAGCCAGAGTAAAGACGGCCTCTATCCCTTCTATTTTTTGGCTCCAACCAACGGGCCACGTACATTTTTCGTGTCAACTACTCTATCACTCCACATTTGGCATCAACGTCTTGGACATGCCAACCTTCAGGCTATCAAGATGGGTCTCCGTTTGCAATCTATTTCATTTCCCAAGAAGAAGTTGTCTTCCCTATGTCATGGTTGTAGCTTAGTAAAAATTCACAAGTTGTCATTTCCTATTTCTACCTATCAAGAGTCAGGGCCCCTTGATCTGATGATCTGATATGAAGTGATCTCTGGGGTCCCTCTCCTGTCAAGTCCTACGATGGCTATCAATATTATGCAGTCTTTTATGACCACTTTAGTAAGTATGTTTGGCTGTATTTTCTCAAACGCAAGTTTGATTCATTTGATGCATTTGTTCAATTTTGAACTATAATACTCTACTCTATTAATCATATTAGTCAGACTTAAGTGAAGTATACTTAGTTGTAATGATATATTAGATTAATATTTGGAGTAAGATTGTTATGTAAATGGAGTTCCAAACATAGTTGGAAGTGAAGGATTGTTATATCAGACTACCCCGGACAGTTCCAAGTAAGATGTGAAAAGCTGCTCACAAGTTATTCATCCGGGATCTCAAATAAAATTACTAAAAATAGTATGAAAAGGGAAAAAATTGATGTATAAGCTTTGGAAGACATGGATTTGTCATACTAGTAATTTAGATCAAGCCTAGTTAAATTATTTTCAAGTTTTATGAATTTAGTTAGATAATTTCGGACAAAATGACCTTTGTTCAGTTAAATGGATATATCATTCTTCATTTTGCTCTAAATGTTACAAATAAATATGATTCTGAAACTAGACACACAAAGCTATATTTTATCTGTTTACGAGTTTTGACAAAAAGTAAGGGAAGGTAGTGAAAATAAATCTGTAATCAGGTACTTTCTGATTGGACTACGTTTTTCAAGCAACCAATCCTATTTCAACACTTGCAAGTTCATTAGAATGAGTTAGAAAAGGTGAGTAATGATAGATGGCTACTCATCTATCCTCTTTTATGACTCAGAAACATAAGAGAAGAGGCTAGAAACTCCCGAACTAATCCAGAAAACGAAAGAAAAGAAAAAGAGAGAGAGAGAGTAAGAAGACAGAGGAAGAAGCAGTGAAAGAAAGAATGGCTTGGTAAGTAATGTTCAGCTTCGATTTGCACTTTTATGTCTTGATAAAAGTTGTAGAATACTCAAAGATCTTTCTAACGGTATATCATATGTTCTATTTGGATCAAGGAATCAACCGAAAATTGATTTTTAACTACAGACTAATTACTGCAGTATTCGATTGAGTGGATTTTAGAAGAAGTACTTGGTAAGTCTATTTGGACTCCGAGTTGGACTTTGGTTTCTTCATACATATTGTAGATGACTCAATAATTTTTCTAAAACTATATCATACGCCTTATTTGGATAAGGGAAGCATCCGAAAAGTTGGTTGCAAGACAGACAGACTGGCTGAGTTCAGAATTGAGGTAGTTGAAGAAGACGTGATCGGTAAGCATATTTTAGCTTGGAAATAGAATTTTAATGAAACAT
This sequence comes from Hypericum androsaemum, assembly GCA_963995505.1. Taxonomy (NCBI): domain Eukaryota; kingdom Viridiplantae; phylum Streptophyta; class Magnoliopsida; order Malpighiales; family Hypericaceae; genus Hypericum; species Hypericum androsaemum. The sequence goes on from OZ023199.1 coordinate 9,325,953, forward strand.
AAAATTTAGAGCACTTAAGGACCTTTCTAAAACTATATTATTGTCCAATTTTGACAAAAGAATTAGCCCAAAATTGTTGTTGCAAAATGGACTGACTGCTGAGTTTCGGAAATGAGGTAGTTCAAGAATAATGACGTGGTAAGCGGATAGAACGTGATAAATTGGTTTTGCTTGGTGCATGTGCATGTTTCAGACCTTGATTATGTGCGTCTCATGCATATGAGTTGTCTTTGGAGTGGTTACGTGCATATATGATATGTTTGGTCATACTTGGATTAGTTCGTGATATATGTGGTATTTGTGTGTGTGGCCCGCTAGAGAATATATGTTTCCTAGCTTGGGGCCGATTTGTGAGGATGTGATATGTCCATTTCTGTTGGATATGATTTTGGACCTTTGATTTTGTGATGAGTATGTTATGTTTGTTTCTGGTGAGAAATGGGCAGATTTTCCGTGCTAATCGGGAACGTTAGCCTATGTGTACATAGTTTGGGGATATCCTATATTACTATTATATGCTTAGTATATGATTATAGAAAGGAGATTTGATGGCCATGTTGATATCCTTGTGCTGAAGAGGAAGTGGCCCAACTAAATCTGTCTATAGCTCACCGTTATTTGACTATGTGATTATGTGATTGTGAGATAATTTGCGTGATAGAATGGAACGTCATATAGTTTGCCCATATTTTTGTGTACGTGTGTGGTCGTATGATTAGTCTACATATTAGTGTTGTTTTGAGTGATGTGGGACATAGTTAAGTTCTGTCTCTCCCACATGTATCTGGCATAATCCATATGTTATGTTCTATTTGCTTACGGAGTGTTCCAAAATACTCACCCCCCCTCTCTCCAGTTTTGCAGGTTCTTTGTCTAGCAGCTCCGTAGCCACCGTGTTCATTTAATAAATGTAAAGAATAATTTAATTGTATTTGTCTGATATTTTGTAAAGTTAAAATATGTTTGACACTGGCTAGACTCGTTGTGTGTTGTAAATGGGTTAGGGTCTAGCACCGGTCACCGACCCTGAATTCGGGTCGTGACACGAACTCATGTTGAATTTTTTTTGGCCGACCTATAAAGAATTTTCAGTCCGATTGTTGGGGGGGGGTTGTGTTTCAAGCCTTAACAAGTTATTTGAAGACTAAAGGCACCGTACACAGGGTGTCGTGTCCCTATACTCCGGAACAAAATGGATGTGCTAAAAGGAAGCATCATCACATTATTGAAACTAGTTTGGCAATCATGCATCTTGCTTCCATTCCTATTATAAAACATAAGCTCGAGCCGAGATCCACTAAATGTATTTTTATGGGATACAGTCGCCAACATAAAGGCTACATTTACCTCGACATACTTACTAAAAGACTTCATATATCTCGCCATGCACTCTTTGACGAGTCCATTTTTTCTTTTGCAGGTCTGAAGTCAATTAGTCAAAGTCCCCTCGAATCGAGCCCACCAGATAACCCACGGCATGCAAATTTAATTTCTTAAAGCAGAATCCTTTAGATGCACCAATGAGGCCTCAAAGCGGGCCTCACTCATTATCACCACAAATTGACAGCCAACCATCAAATGGGCCGACAGCAACTCCCCTGGCCCAACCGAACATAAGCCAAATAGCAGCCCAAGGACAACGGTCTCCAATTAGACAAGTCTATTCCCACCGACCAACCCACCTTCCAGGAGCTCTAGCTCAGATTACGAAACCACCAGCTTCCCACCAGTACCCACTTTTTTTACTAAAGCTATTAAAGATACAAATTGGTGAATGACTATGCACGAAAAATTCAATGCTTTAATCAAGAACAATACCTGGTTACTAGTGCCTCATTTTGCTGCACCAAATGTTTTAGGCAGTAAGTGGGTCTTTTGGCTCAAAACCCACTCTGATGGCTCTGTGACGAGATACAAAGCCCAGCTGGTTGTCAAAGGCTTTCAACAATGTCCTCGTATTAACTATTAGGAGACCTTCAGTCCAGTTGTCAAGCCTGCAGTAGTTCGACTACTACTCTCCATTACGGTCTCCTATGGCTGGCAGGTACGATAGTTTGATGTATCAAATGCCTTTCTGCATGGCAGCATGACAGAGAACGTATTCATAGGGCAACCATCTGGCTTCGTTCATCCGAAGTACCCTAACCATGTATGCAAGTTGCTGCGATCGATATATGGCTTAAAGCAATGCCCGAGAGCATGGTTTAGCTATCTCAAGACAGCCTTGTGTGAATTTGGCTTCAAAGGGTCCAAAACTGATTCAAGTCTCTTTTATCTCTGCCACGAAACAATTCACATTTATGTCCTTTTCTATGTTGACGACATTTTGATGACAGATTCTAATTCTCTGGCGATGGATAGGTTGCTCTGATTCCTTAACTCAAGATTGGCTGTCAAAGACCTAGGTTACTTGTCCTACTTCCTTGGTGTTGAAGCAGTCTATACATCCAAAGGCCTATTCCTCTCTCAAAGCAAATATGTTCATAATATTATAGCCAAGTCCAAAATTGCTGATTGTAAACCGCAAGCGATACCGACGTCAATCAATAAAGTCAACTGTAATGTGCCATGTGATGAAGGAATTTACTGACAGATTGTTGGCTGCCTCTAGTACCTTGGGGTTACCTGACTAGAAATCGCCTTTGCAGTCGACCAGGCTGCCCAATTCATGCACTCTCCAACGCCAGCAAACTGGATGAAAGTAAACAGATTCTTCAATATCTCTAAGGCACAGTAGATAATGGATTGATCATTAGACCATCAGCTTTGTTGTCACTTCAAGGCTATAGTGATGCGGATTGGGCCAACTGTCTGATTGATCGATGATCCAACATGGGGTATACTATCTTCCTAGGCCTCAACTTGATCTCCTGGTCATCAAGGAAACAACGAGCTGTCTCTCGTTCAAGCACTGAAGTACAGGGCTCTTGCAATGGTAGCATTTGAGACTCTTTGGCTGAAATCCCTTCTCGATGAAATTCAGCTCCCTTGCAAAGCCCCACCCATTCTTTGGTGTGACAACCCAAGTGCTACGTATCTTTCTGCGAATCCAGTGTTTCATTCAAGATCCAAGCATATGGAAATTGATTTCCACTTTGTCCGAGAGTAACTCGCGGGTGGTGGACTTCATGTACGATACATCTCAACTCGAGACCAAGTAGCGGATCTCCTCACCAAGCCGCTTGCAAAGAAATGTTTTCAGGAGCTACGATCTAAGCTGACAGTGACCCAACGTCAGCTTGAAGGGGCATAAAGGAGATACGATTCTCGAAGGTTCTGTTGCCATATCTCCTGCACCAAATCAGAAGTCTACGGCAAGAGGTCGAGCGAGAGGCCTACGGCGAGAGGCCGAGCGAGAGGCCTATGGCGAGAAGCCTATGACGAGAGGCCAAGTGGCAAGAGGCTGAGTGAGAGGTCGAAGGCGAGAGGCCACGAAGGCGGGAGGCCGAAGGCGAGAGGCTACGAAGTCGAGAGGCTACGAAGTCGAGAGACCACGAAGGTAGGAGGCCCAAGGTGAGAGGCTGAAGGCAAAGGTGAGAGGCTGAAGGTAGAAGGCAAAAGGCCAAAGGTGAGAGGCTGAAGGTGACAGACCACGAAGGCAGAAGGCCCAAGGTGAGAGGCCGAAGGCGAGAGACCATGAAGGTAGGAGGCCGAAGGCAAGAGGCCGAAGGCGGGATGCCGAAGGCGAGAAGCCCATTTGACCTTCGTAGGCGGGAAGGCAATTTCGGGAGTAAGTCCACTTTGGTTGATGAGGCCGTTAGCTTGAGTCCATTTTGGGATTCACTTTGGGCCTGGCTAGATGTCCTTTTTGGGGGATGACGGACTGGAGACGAGATTTTGTATGGGGGATTCGAGAAGGACAAGTCGATCTATATTTTCCTAAGTTGAGCCGGGATTCTCAATATTTGCTTCCTATTCGAGGACAGGATCTACTCACTTAAGGAAAATGGCTTGTACTAAGCCGGGAGGATCCCGTCATATTAGGAACAAATAACTTGAAGCGGATCTCTCGGGATTGGGACTTGGAGCCAAAGGTCTTGGAGGCGGTTTGGGGTTTCCTATTCTGAAGACGCGGAGGTTAGGTCAAGGCACTCTATATAAGGAGGGCTCGGGCGAGAGAATAGACATCACCAATACAACACAACAATTACTTTACTATCTTGTCGTTTTATCTTTCCTTAGCCTAGCGTAGCTCGTAGCATAGCTCTAGCTTTTGCTTTAGTGTAGACCGACCTTGGGACGACCACTCCGAATCCGTCTCGGGTTACTTGTTCCCTTTTTCCCGCAACAACTGCGGAGACTCGTGGAAAGGCAACGACTTGATCGTCTTCAACTCTTGGCATTGGTGGACTCAAACCGGCGACTCTCAAGCGTAGGTCTCGCAATCTCCTCCTTCCTTAGATTCTGTTATACATTGGTGTTTTACTATCTGAGATTTCGAACTTGTTAGAGTGGCGCATGCATAACGGAAGCATAACATCGATAATAAACGTGAACGCTAAGACCGCGTAGAAATTATACCCAAAGATGTAAATGAGGATATACATGCCATTGTCAAATGAAACGAGCGGACTCGCTCATACAATGTATACGAGTTTGCAGCATCATGCTTATATAAAAACATTTGCCGTAGTAAACCCTTGTGGAATAAAACTTATGACACGAAAAAATAATGTCCAAGTGTAAAATGCTGCAAAAATAATGCTCACGCAGAATGATGCACGAGTGACTACAACATATTCCCCAAATGTTTCAGAATAGAAACTTCATCAAGATTTTTTGTGAGGCGGCACTGATACGCACTCTAAATACCCTTGATTGGCTTCTTTAACTTTATTGTGGGATGATCCTCTTCGACTAGATCACCCCATTTCTGTTTGCTTCCTATCTATACGAGACATCACAATTGTTGGGATGGCGAGAAATATGAAAGACTTATTTCCTATTCCTATTCCTATTCTGACTAGGTTTTGGACTCCTAATCCGACCTAGATAGGTTACTTGTACACCAAGGGTTTGTCTCTATATAAAGACATGTTATCCTAGGTTTTTTGTATGGCTTTGTGGCTCGAAAAATTATCAATAAAAGTTCTCATTTCTCTCCGTGGATGTAGGCATTAGGCCGAACCACGTAAACTCTTGTGTCCGTGTTCTTTGCGCATTTTGTTCTCTAGTTGCTGAATTCATAACAATAATTATATTCATATTTTCAAGTTTGAATTTGTGCAATACAGATAGGACTATTGAAATGATTTCTGTATTGCTTGAAGATTGTTTACGGCATATACACATTTATACAAAGTTTGGTTATTAATGCTAGGAGAGAATCTCGGGATCTTGATTGAGTGAATCGGTTCAGACTTGGAAGGAAATTGCAGAGAATCGGGACAGCTGGGATCGAGGCTGTAACTGCTTGATCTCGGGGGTACCTGGAGAAACACCACCAACACGGCCCCCCTCAAGGAGCCGACTATTCAAGACGTTGTTGGGACACTCGAAGCCATAGTCACCAGGCTTGATCAATTGACAACCGATCATAAGGAAACACCACTAGCTCTCTAGCAAGATCGATAAAGTCTATAACTACGTAGACGAATTGATCCATTAGGCAGCTATAGATCAACAGGACCAGGCGGTTGATTACTTCAACCAAACCATAGCACATATGATAACCACTAAGGTGTCTGAGGCCATGAATAAGGAGAAGGGCGTCTTCACCCCGTTGCCCGCTGAGCACACTTTCCCAGACCCAGGGCACATTAGGAGTGACCGGTCAAAATTAATCAGCCAGGACTCCCATGCACTCTTCGCTCCAAGCATCCTCTAATAGCGGGACTCAATGGACGAACGACATTGAAGCCACAAGAACAAGAGTAGGTAACGTCCAGACAGATTTAGGCCGATATCAAACGGCCCAAAGTAGGACGTATCCATCTAGGGTTGATGCTAACCGCAACACCCTTGAAAGAGGAAATACCAGAACTAACCCTCTTTTTGATGTAGGAGTTCCCGCTGATACCCTTTGGCATCAGTACACACAGGAAAGAAGGACGGAGTTCGAGGAGGAAGAAGTTGACCACCCTGTCAACAGACAATTGATGTATGGGGGTACCCAAGCAAGGGTGGATCGACAACTACCTCCCATCGAGGATGTAGAAGACCTATCTCCCAGAGGGCAACATGGCCATAATCAAGGACGGGAGTATGAGGTAGCACATCAAAGGGAGCTTGTTGCTGAGGTACTTAGGGACATGGGGGTCAAAGTAAGGCATACCCCACGCACTAGGTTTACCAAGCCATACTCTGAAGTCTATAATGGAGAACCTTCCCAAGGGGATACCACATCCCGGACTTCACTCAGTTCTCTGGTAAAGATAATAAATCATCGGTGGAACATGTGGCATGGTTCATCATCCAGTGTGGTGAGACCTCATCCAGCGATGCCCTCCATCTGTGCCAGTTCCCGATGACCCTTACCAAGACAGCCTTCACTTGGTATATTAGCCTCCCGCCATTTTCAGTGCAAACTTGGGCAGAGATAGAGCAAAAGTTCCACAATCAATTCTACAGGATAGGGCCAACCATAACCATCTCAGATTTTGCCCACATGCAACAACTCGAGGGCGAGTTAGTAGAGAGGTTCATGATCCACTTTTAAAAGGTGAAGAACTGGTGCCCAACCAACTTGTCGGAGTCAGATCTAGCATCCTTCGCCATGTAAGGGCTCACCTTCCGACTCTAAAAAAAGCTCGAGGTTGAGAGGTTTCGAGACCTCTCAGAGTTGGCACAGAAGGTAACCGCAGCTCAACAACTGATCAACGACAAGTATAGGAGGGCTGCCTCCTGTAAGGGTACCTACTCTTATGACCCTACACTCGAGATTGATCATTTAGATAGCGAGAATGGTTGGGGAGATGATCTGATGGCAGAAGACATGGTGGCTGAGCTCACCAAGGGCAAACCTTATAAGTGCGAAAGCCTCATCTAGAAAAGGGAGACGGTACCCAATGAGTTTACTCGCCCTAATGCCCAACCTAATCAACCAAAGGGCCTCAAGGAGGTCGGGAAAGAGTACTCATTCAATGTAACCAATGCTGATGAAATCTTTGATAAACTGCTCAAGAATGGCCAGATCACTTTACCCAAGGGTCACAAGATCTCAGATGAGAAGGAACTGAAGGCAATGAGATACTGCAAATGGCATGCCAGCAAGTCTCACAACACGGCCAATTGTGTGGTCTTTCAAAACCAGATCCATCAAGCAATTAGAGATGGCCGATTGAAGTTTGCCAAGGAGTCACCACTGACAGCCTCCTTCACAGCCCTAATCGATGTGGTCGACCTTAGGAGAGGTGAGAAGGAAGGCAATCCTAGGAGAGAGAAGACGCATCCAAGAGATTTGAGGGAGACCCTCGAGAAGCAAAATCAGTGTAAGACACCCCTAAGAGATCTGAGGGAAATGCTCGAGGGGCAAGGCCCTCGAAGAAATTTGAGGGAGATAGTCAAGAAGTAAGATCAGCTCTTAACACTCGGGGGATAAAAATCCTCCAAGATATCTGAGGGAGACCCTCAGCAGACAAGATAAGCAGAAGACACTTGGGGGGCATGGTCCTCAAAGAGAATTGAGAGAGCCATTCTCGCAACAAGGCCTTCCAAGAGACCTGAGGGAAACCCTCGAGAGACAAGGGGAGCACCATACAAGGACACCAAAGTCATTCATACCAAGGGCCCCGAATAGCAACTGGAGGATCCATCACCCTCGCACTAAGGTGGATCTCCAAGGCACCCCTGACCAGCCCCGAGAAATTTTTCACCGACTAGGGGAAAAGAGGCCTACACCAGAGTCACCAATACCCGAAGCATAGAAAAAAAACTCAGAAGCAGTGCCTCAAAAGAAAGATCCAAGCCGAGAAGCAAATTGCAAAGGATCTTGAGAGATAGCTGGCGGGACACAAGGCTTTGATAGAGATGCAAGAAGCCTTGTTGACCCTTCCCGTGATACAATGTCATACGGCCTCCAAGCGAGGCCAACCTATGGAAGCTGAAGCCTCGAAATATGACAAGAGTAAAGCACTGATGAGGGAGTTCGATGAGGCAAGAACCCCAAGTGGGGAGTATGAAAAAGATAGATCAAACGTGAAGGAGAGGAGATACACTGACCTCGGGGAGAAGCTGGACAAGAAGATGTGGGTACCAGAGACCAGGAGTGAGGTTCCCCCCAGTGAAAAATCCTCACGGAAGGAGCCAACAAGCCCGGAGGTCATAGTTGATCTAGACTCAGGCTATGTGAGGTTTTTGGCTTTTGAGAAACTGAAGATTGATGATGGCCCTAATGAGAAGCCGAGTCAGGGTAGTAGCTCTAGTGAAAGCAACAAGAAGCCGAGTCATGGCAATAGCTCCAGTAGAAGCAACAAGGTTAACTCACCCTTTATGAAGATCGGCGATTATGAGAAGCTGAGGCTGCATGATGTCCGTGTCCCAAGTCAAGACGAGTTGCCAAGCTGGCCTGATCAAGATGAGAAAGAAAATATAGTTGATAACCTCATCAAGGACGATGAGGAGGGAAGTCTAAATCCACCAAGCCCCAGTAATGAAGAAGAATACATGAGGTGGAGGATGAGGCAGTGTGCTCGTGAAGATGAGACGGGTGAGAAGTTGGAGCTCAAAGATAGCATGAGCGAAGATGACTTCAGTGAAGATGATCGAGACTTGTCGATCAATATGGTCTTTACCCTACCGGCTATCTCTGGGCCGAAGGAAGGCCAACCCTGCTGCTTTGAGGGAGATGTTATCGAAGAGGATGTGGTGGAACTTGAGATTGGGGATAAAGCCCTAGCTATACCAGTGGTGGAAGATTTCAGGGATACCATCACTATACCAAGGCCTACCCGGAAGATGTGTGAGCACCTGAAGCCACTCTACATCTCGGCCCACATTTTTGAAAAGCCGATCAACAGAGTCCTCATAGACAATGGGGTGGTCGTCAATATCCTCCCTTCACTCCTCAAGAAGCTGAACAGGGAGAATGAGAAGCTGAGTGCAACAGGCATGATGATGACTGACTTCACTGGTCAAGGTACTCACCCCCTAGGAGTACTCATTGCGGATGTCACTATAGGCTCCATCACTCAGGAGGTGCCATTTTTTGTCATTGAGGCGACGACCTCCTACAACGGCCTACTTGGGAGAGATTGGATTCATTCAGGCCAGGTCATCCCATCCTCTATCCATCAGTTCCTAATCTAGTAGAAGCCTAACGGGAAGGTAGAGGTCATAGCTGCTGATAAAGACCCATTCCAGGTGGCTACAAATTGTGTAGAAATGGCTTTCTATGACTGCTCTATCATACCAACCAGCGTGGCACGGAGCGACATAGATGGCCAGATTGCCAGATACGCGAGCTCAGTTGAACGCGAGGTTCCCTCTTCCAATCGGCCAACTAATGTCGCACATAAGGGTAAGTGATGCAGCTTGCTCACCTATAAAGAGTAAAGCCATATAAGAGGTGACAAGGCGATTGGGGGTCTACATCTTGTCACAATACGAAGTGGCCGAGTGTGTCTTCAAAGATGATGGCCAAGACCTCTTGGAGCTACTGAAGATAAGTAACCTTCACCCAGCTTCATACAAGCTGAATGACGTCAATGTTAGGGTGAAAGACCCTCTAGGAGGAAGTGCTCCTTGATTCTGATAAGATGATCTTTTAAGAAGGATGGATACGGCCTTAGTTACTTTTCATAGTCTTCCCTTGGGATAATTCATTATGTAATATGAATTTTGTCCAGCCTACCCAAGGCTGACATATGAATAAAAGTTGTGTCTTTCGGCCCCTAGAGGCTGACAAATTTTGCCTTATCATAATTTTCCTTCAAAGTCTTAGTAGTTGCATTTTGAGGCTTTGGTATAGGCCGGGGATTTGAGTGCACACATCAGGGAAGACAAGTCAATGAGGTTTATTGTGGACCACGTCAACACTTCTCACCTGACCGTAACGAAGTATTAACATGCGGGGGCATTATTGGAGTGAAAAAATATCAAGTCTTGAAACTCGAGGTCGATCATGACAATTATTGAAAGACTTGATCAGGATGCAAGTTCGTGGCATTAAAGGATCGACCTATATTGGGATCATCAGTCCAAAATACTTACCTAGAAAGTGTGATCGATTACTATCAACTAATTGTTGATCTTCATATATTCTCCTTCACACTTAGTGAAGAGTGGGTCGACAACTCACACTTAGTTAAGAGTGGGTCGACAACTTGGTGCAAGTATAGGATGGGTCGACGATTTTGTTTGGATGGTCAACCCAATCAATCGATTGTTGAAGCCTAAAATAATTATCGCCTTCGGAGGATGATTTGATTAAGAGCCGAGTACGGTTCATAATAGCGTATTTAACCTCTGAAATTTATCAACCTGTTTTGATCTCTACGTGGTGGTGGGTTGACAACCCGAACGAGTGCCCGCTGGAGTGAAATTGGTGACCGGGGTTCCAACTTAGATCCAATCATTGACCAGAACACCCACAGAGGTCCAATCTTCGACCTGGACACCAACTGAAGTCCAATCGTCGACCCAAGAACTGGCTGAGGTCCAATCGTCGACCCCATCAATCACGATTATTAGACTGTGGTAAATCAGCTATATCTTGTGATTCAGAACTCTGATTGAGATGATTTAAATTTCTACAGAATGTTAAGATTTACATCTTTGTAGTTTATGAATTTGACTAATTCAAAGACTAAGGAGGTCTAAAATTCATTTAAAGTCTGGGTCGACAATCTGGCAAGGATCGTCGACCCGATCCAATAGACTTTAGAAGAATGGCCGTATCTTGTGACTCAGACCTCAGATTAAAGTGATTCAAAGTGGTGTGGAAAGTTAAAACATATGGCGACAACTTTGTAATTTATGGATTTGGCTAATTCAGAAGATAAAGAGGTCTAAAGTTTATTTTAATTCGGGAAGAATCGTTGACCCGAGTGCGTGCTAAGAGCCAATCGTCGACCCGAATGCTGACTAGAGGCTAATTGTCAATCCGGGAGCTAGGTGATGGTCGATCTTCAACCTGGGGAGCCCAATAAGGTTAAGTTATCAACCCAGGGAGCCCAGTGAAGTTAAGTTGTCAACCCGAGGAACTCGAATGAAGTTAAATTGTCGAGAAGAGACCCTCCCTGGGAAGGTTTGTTGATCTTAAGTCTCAGCTAGTTGAGATGCAAAGAGATCGAACTCAAAGAGACCGAAAGTACTTAGACTCTGGGAGTTTGACATAAATGCGGAACAGAAGCTTCTAGAGACCGAAAAGATGGGGTTGGATGAGGATAAGCGTTGGTCGGGATCAGATAAGGGTAAGCGCTGGTTAAGTTGGATGAGGATAAGCGTCATTAGAGATAGGTCTTGGGCGTTTTAATTTGACTTGAGCACGCTAAAGGAGAAGGCTGGGGCATTTACTTCCTCTATATAAGCAGAGCCCGGGGCAAGGCAGATGGGATATACAACACATAAATCATACACAAAATACCTCTTCAAGCTTTGGCTCTTATCTTAGTTTAGGTTAGTTGATAGTATCGGGTTCGGCCACCCCTTGTTACCAGTAGAGTTAGAACGACCTTGGGACGAGCACTCCGAGCCGTCACGAGATCGATCGACGTTCTCTTCATTTTTTATCCCAACAGTACTAGATAGCGTTTATCATTGCTTATCTCTAATATCTAGACATCTTCTACTTTTGGTGCTGTCATTTGGAATGACAGTTAGAGTGAATAGTAAATATTTTTTAGTGACTTTTCTAAGACGTAATATAACTTTATTTATTAAAAAAATATACCATACTCACTACCAAGTTATAAGCTTAATAGCATCTTCTATAATTTTCAAATGACGGTTGACATATACCAAAAGCAAGAGAAACCCACGGGTAACAATTTCTCGCGTTAATGTGACGATAACGGTCATACTTTTAATCCTATGATACATCAGGTTTGATCTAGTGCGACGCTGATCCGAGTTGCTCATAATTTTCAATGTTAATTTGAAATAATTTTTTTTTAAGAAAACAACTACAATTTCTTTTTAGTTTAGTTTTTATCAGCATTTAGAAGTATTCGATCACTCATTAGATCAGCTTTTGAGTTAGCTGAGGCTAAAACGTGATTTTAAAAAAAATCATACTAAATTTTTAACGCTATTCTATTCTCATAGCTTGAAATCAGAATTTTAAAAAATGATTTGCCAGCTATTATACAAGCTCGATGGTATATTTTTTAAATTGTAAATAGCATGCATTAACCAAGGTAGTTTGGGCTTAATTTTGCCACCTCGAATTACTTTATTATTTTATGGAAAGGGACACGACCACATATTTCAAAGATCACGATTTCAATGTCACATCCTTCGCAATTTCTCATCATAAAATTATTTGGAGGTTCATATCTTACATAAGCTTTCTATTCGGAAAAAAGCTCTACACTATGTTGCTTGTAGTGCTAAACTTATTGTTCTAGAGTTTTCCTAGTATCGATTGAGTTGGATGACCCCCTTGTGTACTTTTTTTTGTTTGATACTGTATGGTATTTGGTTATCTACTCAGTATAGTAACGTGAATTTAATCCGATGAAATTATTAAATGATAATAAAATTCTCTCAATGTTCAATCTCAAGAACTCTTACAACCAGTTACTCCCATCATATACTTTAACTTGAAATCGATGATATAAAAATCATCTCTCTAAGCATTCCACCGTGCTCTTGACCAAAAAGAGAGCTCGCAGTAGTTGACAAGCAAGTGAATTGTGTATATGATTTTTCTAATGTTAATTATTCTTTGCAATGTGCCAGCAACCAAGCTAAGATGGGAACATATCACCCACCGTTGATAGTATTAATTAATGTAATTCGCTTAACCCATTATTATTATATCACAATTGCAATCTCTTACAAATTCCTTTGCCTACCTAGACCAGGAACAACATAAATCCATTAATTTTGAGACCAACAAAAATTGGATCAGAGAGTTGTTTTAGCACAATTATCGAGTTCGAACACAATACATTAGTGTTAGATATTTGTTGGGAGACTTTTGATATTTTTCAAAGGTCTTACACAATTCAAATCTGGATAAAATGAGTCCAATAAGTGTTGAAATACCAGATAATTTTGAAAAAAATAAATCTATTAATTTTGAGTGTTTTGATCATTTTGCTCAAGTCCTTGCATCAGAATGGATAAGCTTTCCAACTGGGATTGAGTCCAGATAAACAATTTTTAGCTCGTCAACTTAGGGAAACATTCAAAATTAGTATAGTCATTCCAAAGAAAATTGAGAATTTTTTAGTGTTCGTAAAATTAATTAATGGGATTTGGTCATCACAAGGAATTAAAGGAACATCTCTTGGAGGGTGACCTTGCAACCACAATTTATGCCAAAAAGCTTGTAGCCCAACGGCACAAAGCATTATAAATATTTAGGAGGTCAAAAGTTTAAATCTTGGTATTGTCATGGTGTAAAATTTACCTTTTTTAAAAAGCAACATTTTAACATTTGCAAAGTTGAAAGCGATCTATACAAACCACCGTTAATTCATCTACGTTCAAACCGACATATATACACCCAGCTACAAACTAAATCATACAATCATATACACCACAATCCACACAAAAAAAGCACCCTCCGACATCTCCCAAATCATGCAAAAACACCACCACATCTTGGAGAAGTGATTTAGCAACAACAACAACAAAGAAGTGGATCAAAATGGAAGCATAGCCAAGAAATGGAAGCAACTAAGTGGGGAGGACAACAGGAAAGGCCTACCAGAGATGCATGGGTTTGGTCATTTGCTTCTATTTTAAAAATGTTTGGGTTAGGTATTCTATATAAAATTTTTAAGTACGTCGGTCTATATAAAATTAAGAAAGAACGTAAGATAATATCCAACAACAGAGAGAATACTATAAGGTGACTTTTTTTATCAAACCAAATTTTATTAAAACCAAAAGAAAAGAAAAGGTTGCTTGAGCTATAAGGTGAGGTTTTAAGAAAAATGAATAATGACCAAGCTTAATATCTCAAGTGTCACTAAGTGTGTATATATACATATTTATAGCGTTTAGCTGTAAGCTATAATATATCCTAACTTGGGGAATTAAACCTACGACACGAAAAAAAAGGGCGCCTAAGCGTTTAGCTACGAGAACAATGTTCATGCAGAATGAAACATGAGTGATTACAACATATTCCCCAAATATTTCAGAATAGAAACTTCATCAAAATTTATTATGAGGCGGAGCTGATACCCACTTTAAAATACCCTTGATTGGCTTCTTTAACTTTATTATGGGATAATCTTCTTCGACTGGATCACCCCATTTCTGTTTACTTCCTATCTATACGAGACATCAGAATTAGATTCATAATTTAACGTTTGATTGTCTGCAATACAGATGGGACTATATATGGGATGGAACAGCATTGTACAAGGACATGAACCGCCTGGAGGCATTTTACAAAGGGTTGACGACTTGGGCCAACTGGGTTGACCAGAACGTTGACACTTCCAGGACCAGAGTCTTCTTCCAAGGGATCTCTCCCACCCACTACGAGTAAGTCAAAATCATGACCTTTATATTGCACAAAATCGAGTCGAGAATGGATCTTACCTGCCATTATATGTCAGGGGCAAAGACTGGAACCAACCTAGGACGAGTTGCAGTGGACAGGGAGAGCCATTATCAGGGTCTACATATCCGGCAGGCGCACCCGCAGCAGCTGCAATAGTAACTAGGGTGTTGGGATCAATCAGTAAACCAGTTTATCTACTCGATATAACGACATTATCGCAATTGAGGAAAGACGCGCACCCTTCGTCGTATGGCGGGGGCTCTGGCAAGGACTGCAGCCACTGGTGCCTGCCTGGATTACCTGATACTTGGAACCAACTCCTATATGCAGCCTTTGTGATGTTTTTTGAAAGGTAAATTTTACACCATGACACATGCCAGAGTTTGAAATAACGCCTTGTGCTGTTGGATTACAAACCCTTTAGCCAGCCCTGCGATGTAAAGATCTAGATATACACATTCAAGCATTGGAGTCTTTGAAAGTTTGGAGTGATGTCTCGTGCTTCGGCAACAAGCAAAATCAAAGTGTTCACCTCGATCTTGTGCTGAACACTTAAAAATGCAGAAACATACGATCAATTTTTTGTTGTTCTGATCTATATACACAGTCTTTAGTTATTTGGCTTTCGTCAATTGAACCTTAATGTTCCACAAGCTAAGGTGTTAAGGAAATAGAATTTCTAGATTCTAGGTTGGTGCCTAAAATAAAATCAAGCAAAGTACTTGAGATACTACTATTGGAAGTTTAGATTAAATGAGGAGACTGTCAGGAATCAAATTAATGTACTGAATAAAAAAGGAGGCTTCAAGCTAACCTTCAATAATTTAAAAATACAGCCTTAAGGAACAAGAATTTCCAGAATCGAGGTTGCTCCCGGTTTCGAAGGTCGGAGACATTCGGCAGGCGGGGTTGCACCTGGGCGGAGGATTTAGACGCCCAGGGAGCGGAGAACACGGTTCCGCCGCCGCCGGGGTGAGGGGTCGATAGAAATTTTTTTTCTTTCAGAAATTGTTCATGTCAACTAAAAAATCATGTTAACCGATCAGAATTTGTAAACCAGGAAGTGATAGTATGCAAATTGTTCAAACTATAAAGTTACTTTTTTACCCGACAAACAATAACATAAGAACCCCTTAAAAAAAGTAAATTACTCTCAGCTCCCTGGGTTATTGTCAAATACGATTTGATCCATGTATTTTCGAAATGTATGTCCGTCCCCGTAGTTTGGTTTTATTATACTCTCAAATCCCTTGCTAAGGTTATCAGCCATTTTATTATTATTTTATCTATGACATGCATATTCACTTGACTCACATCTCCCGGTCATTTTCTCGGGCGAATATCAGCTTCCGGTCATCTTCTCCGTTGAATAGTAAATTCTGACAAACATCAAAATGAAACCAAATTTTTCTGTAGCTTAGCAAATTCACCTAATTTCCAGTAATCCATCAAAATCAACCCAATTTACAAGTACCCAGTTCAAGAACAGCCGCTATTTCTGGCGAACAGACCCAGTGTGGTGGGCCTCGTCGAGGAAAAGGGTGAGGTGCGGAGCGTTGACTTCACTGTTGGATCGGCCACTACCGACCCCACCGTCTCCACCTTTGGACTTCAGCGTACTCCCCGTCCTCGGCCAACCCTAGCTTCCCGAACTTGAACGCCTCGCTCAGGTCGGACTCCTCCTGCTTCTCCCTCTCCTTAGTCTCCTCCTCCGTGTCGTTCTTAGATCCCTCGAGGACCGGTCGGACTCCTCCTGCTTCTCCCTCTCCACGGGAGGTGAGGTCCTTCTCCTCAAAGATGGAGATGAGTTGGTTGGCGACTGAGTTAGGTTTGATCGCGAGCTCCACCGGTTGCAATGATTTTTTTTGGGCAAATTTCTCTCAAGTCTCTGGGGTTTACTTAAATTACTATTTTAGTTTGTCCTGTTCCGAAATTGAAACTTCTATCTCCTTAGTTTAATATTATTGAACTCTTAAGTCTTTCGCTAATATTATCATTTGTAATATTTTTAAAATGACAATTATACCCTTTGAAAAAAAGACCCATCTTCAACATTCGTCAGTCTCATCACTGGCCCAGAAATCCAAACCACGCATTCCAGGATGCATGCACACTAATTAGATCCAAGCACCCACCCAAACCCAGGATGCATGCGCACTAATTAGATCCAAGAACCTACCTAAACCCAGGATGCTTGCGCACTAATTAGATCCAAGCACCGACCCAATTCTTGATCCTATAAGAAAGCTTTTTAAGTTTTTAATAAGGAAAGTGCTAGATCTTGAAAAAATTATCGGTTTATAAAAAGAGCATGTCAGAACCAATCCAGGTCTGGAACCAATCGTCTCACGGATCTAATGACGTTGAGGTTGAGTTGCTCAGGTTGGAGGAGCATATCGGCGCTAGGATTCCGATAGAACATGAGGTGGATTGAAGCGGATTTTTGATTGTTAGATGTTATTTTGTAATTTTAGATTGAAGCCACATGATTAGGAGACGAGATCTTGAATATTTGGGTTGATCGAAAAAAAATTTATGTCGGAGAAGACAACCGGAGAAGTTCGGATTGCCAAAAAAGATGACCAGAGGGTGTCCTTCTCTCGCCAGAGAAGGTGAAGAGAGGAGAGAGATATATTTAATTTTTTTTATTAAAAAAATTGACCGATGACATCAGCGGTAGTTCCCGGAGGGATTTGAAAATTCAATAAAATCAAACTAGGGGATCAAAGTTTCCATTTTGAAACAGCAATGACTACAATAATAATTTAAGCAAACCACAGGGACCTGAGAGCAATTTGCCTATTTTTATTACTTTTAAATTTTTATTTATTTTGTAAGAGTGTATAAGTCATTTACATGAAAAAACTGATCAATGACGTTAGCAAAGTATCCGAGAGTATAGTTTAACCAAACTAGGTGGATGATTACATGCATTTCGAAAAATAGACCAAATCGTCTATTTAGCTATAACTCAATGATCTAAGGATAATTTACCTAAAAAAACTATAACATACTCAAAAATCAATTCATCGTTTGATCTAAAAGCTTAGTAGCATCTCCTATTATTTTTAAATAGAATAAAGGTCAAATAAATTCTTCTACTATTTTAAAAGGTTCAATAAGTACTCTTTACTTGAAATGACTCAAATAACTTCCTGCATTTTTTTAAACGGATCAAATAATATTCTCAACCCATTTTTTGGTCACAGGCGACATATCACTAACTTATATTACGTTTTTGTCATCTTAAATATGTCACGTCATTTTAAACTATTTTAAAGATAAAACAAATTTTGGGTAATTTAACTTGCGGACAGCCAGGAAAAAGAACAACCTCCAACTACCCATGTCACTTTCCTCAAAAAAAACTACCCATGTCACTAACTGACAAGAATCGTTCTTTATCAAAAAGAAAATGTCACTAACTGACAAGAATCGTTCGAAGGTCGGAGTTGAAGAAGGTAGACAATCATTTGATCCTCCTGGCTGGGTACCCAAAATTCCTCCACCAACCAAAAATCCACCAATGCTAATTCAACCGCATCTTACTAACAAAAAAAATTAAAAAAGAATTTCCCTCTTCTTTCTCACAGACAGAATCACCAAACCCTTGTACTGCTAAATCGTCTCTCTTCTACTTCATAGTCATTTTCTTCTTTTACTTCCAAATCGTCTTCATATTTATTTGCATGATATTTTTTTATTTTTTTTAGGCTTTATAGACTTTATTTATTATATCTTAAAAATGATGGCATTTTTATGATGACAAAAACGTTATGTAAGTTGGTGATGAGTTACCGGTGACACGGAAAATGGGTTGTGAGTATTATTTGACCCATTTAGAAAAGTACAGGAAGTTATTTGAGCCACTTACTTTCAAGTATATAGTGCTAATTGAATCTTTTGAAATAGTAAAAAAATATTTGATATTTATAAATATTTTTTTAAATCGTAGTTGACATATACCAAAAGCAAGAGAAACCCACGGGTAACGATTTCTCGCGTAAGTGTGACGATAAGGGTTATACTTTTCATCCTATGATACATCAGGTTTGATTGAGTGCGATGCTTATCCGAGTTGCTCATAATTATCGCTTTTAATTATGAAATTTTGAAGAAAAAAATTAAAATCCTTTTTAGATTTTTTTTTATCGACATTAAAAAATATTCGATCACTCATTGGATTGAAAAATTGGCTTTAGAGAAAAAAAATGTACGCCCATGATAACCGGACACCAGTGTACCTCTTAATCTAGGTTTTATAATTTAACGCTCATAATAAAAAATATTATTTCAACATTTTCTCTACAAATAAGTTTTCATTTGTAAAACTTTCTAACAACTTTAAGAACATTAAAAAAATTTTACTTTTCAAAACTCTGCTGCGGTAATATATTTTACCAAGTGGAACCTACCGGAATCTATCGGCTGCAAGATACAAAGCATTTGCTTTTCCAAAAATTGCACCATTCTTCTAAGCCAAGGGTACGATCACATTGGAAAAAGAGGTTCACTTAGCTTAAAAGGCCACGATTTCAATATCACACCCTTCGCAGTTTCTAACATAAAATTATTTGGAGGTTCATATCTTACACAATCCCTAGATTTTGACCCAAAAAAACGAAGCCATGTATGTTGCTTTTTTTTCAAATGGATGGCTTAAAAACATTTCATTAAGTAGGAAAACCGTAGCATAAAGCAGAAAGGAAACCAACAACTAAAATGATAGATACTATCGCATAGTACAAAATCACGCTGCTGATTAGAATAGTTGGTCGTTTTAATTTAGTCATCGATTCCTAAAGCTTAAATAATGAGGTATTGTATGAAGTGATTGGCCATGTATATTGCTTGTTATATTAAAATTATAGCTCTTGAATTTCCTAGAATGGATTGAGTTAGATGACCTCCTCATATGATTTAACTTAAGCCGATGACATAAAAAATCACCTCTCCAAGCATTTCACTGTGCATTTGACCAAAAATAAGGTTTGTATAAGTTAACAAGCAAAGGAATTGTGTATATTATTTTTCTAATGTTAATTAGTCTCTACAATGTGCCAGCGACCAAGTTAAGATAAGACATGTAACCCACCGTCGATATTGTAAATTAATATAAATCGCTAAACCCATGATTATAATATTACAATTGCAATCTCTTACGATATTCTTTTGCCTACTTAGACCAGGAAGAACATATATCTATCGATTATCAACAATCACTTAGCAAAGAGCATTTAACCTAGCGATACAAGGCGTAGAACTATTTGACAGTGGTCTAAAATTCAAATTCTTGTAAAGTGTAATTACTTGGTGTAAAATTTTACCTTAAAAAAATTAACAATCACTTAGATTAATCAGTGATTGAGTTGTACTAATTTAATTAAAAAGTCTCGTGTTTAAGCACTTGTATCGATAAAAAAAAACATATCTATCAAGTTTGAGTGTCTTGATCATTTTGGCTAAGTCCTTAATGAGAATAGATAAGCTCGTAAGCCAATAATTTTTCCAATTGGGATTGAGACCGGATAACAATTTTTAGCTCGTCAACTTTGTGAAACATTCAGATTATAGTCATTCCAAGCAAATTGAGATTTTTTTTAATGTTTGCAAAATTAATTAATGAAATACGGTCTTCACAAGAAATTAAAAGAAAATCTCTTCGCGCATGACCTTGCAATGTCCTCTCTCTCTATATAAGCCACAATATATCAACAAAGATGCAACATTTTACCATTCGCAAAGTTCAAAGCTACCTATATACACCTCCGCCAATTCATCTATGCTTCGTCCACGGAGTTAAATAATCACATACCCACAATCCGCACAAAAACGACCCTCCAACTTTCCCAAATCATGCAAAAACAACACAACCTCACCTTCAAGAGGTGGTTCAGCAACAAGAAGAACAAGAACAACAAAGAAATGGTGGATCAAAATGGAAGCATAGCCAAGAAATGGAAGCAACTAAGCGGGGAGGACAACTGGAAAGGCCTACTGGACCCTCTAGAGATCGACCTCCGGCGATACATCCTCCACTACGGCGACATGACGCAAGCCACCTACGACTGCTTCAACTCGGAGAAGTTCTCCAAGTTCGCCGGCAGCAGCATGTACGCCATGTACGACTTCTTCTCCATGGTGGGCTTGGAAAAGGGTAACCCTTACAAGTACAAGGTAACCAAGTTCTGTTTTTCGTAGAAGTAAATTTTTTACACCAATATTACAACCAAGTTATGTTTTTCATAGAAGTAAATTTTTTACACCAATATTACACCCGTCAGACGACTGAACCATGGACTTGTGCCTTTTGTCAGGTGACCAAGTTCTTCTACGCCACCTCCTCGATTGACCTCCCCGATGGCTGCATCGTTCGGTCCCTTTCGCGCGAGGCGTGGAGCAAGGAGTCAAACTGGATGGGGTATGTTGCGGTGGCGACCGACGAGGGGAAGGCGGTGCTCGGGCGGAGGGACATTGTTGTGGCCTGGAGGGGTACCATCCAGGCCATGGAATGGGCTAATGACTTCCAGTTCATATCGGTTGACGCTTCCAAGATACTTGGGAAGGTTGGTCATGAGGAACCTAAGGTGCACCATGGTTGGTACTCGCTCTACACTTCGGATGATCCTCGCTCGCCTTACAATAAAAGCAGCGCTCGAGACCAGGTAAATTATAAAATATTGGTTCATCCGGCTCAAAATTAGATTAGTTGGTCCAATAAACAAGATACTAATTGGTTTAAAAAAATGCATCTTTACGTATGAATTTTGTGAACTTTTTTAAAAACATTGTAAATTAATTGATTTTTTGGTAAAAAGTTGTAATGTTTTAATTTGGAAAGTTTACTGAAGTTGCTAAAGGTTAAAAGACTTTTAGGGACTTAAATAGTTATTTTCCATTTTTATTTTTCGTAAATCTTCCTCCAATTTTTTGTAAACTTATTTAAAAAATTTTGTTACTATTGTAACAAAACTTAGCTCCGAAAGTGTGATACTCCGTAAATAATATGTTCTGTCTGAAATACTTAAGTAATTTAATTTGACTATCCATATTAACAAGGTGTACATTCTTTTCTGACACAAATCTTGAGAGAACTCCTAGATTAAACATGTTTGACCCGGAGTAGTCTTGGGCGGGTGACCTCCTGGGAAATATGAGTGAGGACAAAATACGCTAAAAAAGATCATTGTTGGTCTATAGAGACAGTTGGTCGAATCACGGGACGAAAGAATCCAACTTTTTTTTGTTATAATAATAAAATTGGTAAATGGTTTTTTATCCAAAATGCACAAAAGTTTTTATCAAGAATTGCATGTTATCTGAATAGGAAATTAGAAAGAATTGCATGTTATCTGAACATGAATCTCACCAATGATGCGAAAACTGCTAACGATCCCTTACTTTATGAGAGATGGGCGTGGACGGACCCTTTCCGCCTCCACCTACTGCCGCCCTTGGCTGACTGTGGAGGTTTCTACCTGCCCCCTCTCTAATTTACGTCTGCCGCCACTCTAGAGTTCTCCCGCTGGAAACTCAATAAATCGACCATCCATTTAAATTTTAAATTGTTAATTTTGGTATTTGTCAGTAATTTTTGTTAATAAAAAATAAAATTTAGTGAAAATGTTAGGTAGTTTACAAAAGATTTAAGGAATATTTACAGAGAATTGTGGCGCGGGATTAATTTTTTCTAATAATTGTTATCCATATGGAATACTTTTAATAAACTTTACATACCAAAAATAATTGTTATCCATATAAAGGGCAGAATTCTGTACAATAATAGGGAAGCATGTTGATGGAATTAAATTTATACTCATCAACCATGATTCATAATCATGCGCCTAGTTCTATATGGTTATTTAAGTCAAACAAACGTTGTTTTTTCCAAAATTATCAGCAGAAAGTTATTTAAAAAAATGCTCGATTCTCACGAGAAACGTTAGTCCATGTTTTTAATAATTAATTCATTATACCAAATTGTTAGTTAGAAATGATATGAATTAATTGTCTTAAAGTTTGATTTAGATATAAGAATTTTAATATAGTATTAAATCAAATTCATTATGTAGTTCATTGTTGTTCGTACAATTCGATGGTACCAAAATTA
This sequence comes from Hypericum androsaemum, assembly GCA_963995505.1. Classification (NCBI taxonomy): domain Eukaryota; kingdom Viridiplantae; phylum Streptophyta; class Magnoliopsida; order Malpighiales; family Hypericaceae; genus Hypericum; species Hypericum androsaemum. Next base: position 9,348,686 of record OZ023199.1, read on the forward strand.
CTAACCCATTCTTGTTTTTTTGCTCAAGATACTCCACGAAGTAAAGAGACTGGTGGAGCTATACAAGAACGAAGAGACGAGCATAACCGTGACCGGCCACAGCCTAGGAGGCGCTCTAGCCACCTTAACCGCCGTGGACATTGTCACCAACGGCTTCAACAAGCCCAAGGCCCTCTCCCTCCATGGCAAGTCCTGCCCCGTCACGGCCTTCGCCTTCGCAAGCCCTAGAGTGGGAGACTCCACCTTCAACCAACTCTACACCAACCACAAGGACGTCCGCGTTCTCCGGGTCCGAAACGCCTTGGACATCGTCCCGAACTACCCTCTCCTCGGGTACTCGGACGTGGGGGAGGAGCTCGGGGTCGACACGGCCAAGTCTCCCTACCTCAAGAGCCCTGGAGGGCTGACCAACTGGCACAACTTGGAGGGGTACTTGCATGGGGTGGCGGGGACGCAGGGGTCGAAAGGCGGGTTCAAGCTCGAGGTGCGTAGGGACGTTGGCTTGGTTAACAAAACCATGGATGGGCTCAAGGAGGAGTACCTTGTGCCTGCCTCGTGGAGGGTCCTCAAGAACAAGGGTATGGTGCAGTTGGATGATGGGTCTTGGAAGATGGAGGATCATCAGGAGGAGAAGCTAGACGATAATTCTAAGGCTTGATTGTGTGTTTAATTAGTTGTTAATTTCTAGTTTTTGAATTGTTTCAGTATTGTGTTTTGATGACTTGATTAGGGTAAAACTGATTGGATGATTTTTAGTTATATCTATAAGGTTAATTAATCCGGATACGAACTATAATATAGGTTTGGAGTACGTGTATAGCATGTTGTTTGGAGCTTCATTTGCCTAGTTCTTTGTACTATTTATGTGTGTTGCATTTAATCAATGAAGGGATATATTTTGCTCTTTGTACAAGAATGATTATTTTTCTTTAATAAATGAAAAGGTGACAGCCACTTCTTTTTGTCTTTGTTAAGGTTTTGTGTTGGATTATAACCGAGTCTCCCAAAAAATCCTAGAAAAAAAAAACTCTCCAAAAAAAGTAATTTTGAGGCGACCCAGTCCCCCACCTCTTTTCGGCACCGCCGCCAGCCCGTCTTGTTGCCGGTGACTATGGCGGGGCTCCTGCAGGTTCCGGGGGGGACGATGCTCCTCCTTGTGCGGTCGTTCCAGAAGAATAAGATCGGGGATGGCCCGATTATGATTTCATCTCTTCTTCAACCTAGCCCTGCGGCTAGGGTTTTGTCAAGCGCTTATCCTAAAACTATTCCAGTGATCCCAAAGGTAGTTCCAGAAAGGTGTTTTGATGGTGCTCATAGGCCGTCAATGCCGTTCTTTTCCTCCCATCCGATGGGGAATTCTCCTCTGTGGTCGTGTCTACGTTTCTTTTCTCTCCGGGTTCGGTCACCCTCTTCAGGAGTCGTTCCTTGGAGTCATGGAGGGCGTTGTTCTGTCTGGTGGAGGTATTGGTCGTATCTTGGCTTTGATGATGAAGACTGGTATTGTACGAATCAGATTTCAGATTGGGGTGATGCATGAGTCGGGAAGAAGGCTGCCATGTTCTCCACGCCCCCATTCATTACAGTAGTGGTCATCGGTTCATTGGCATCCAAGCAACATGGGCAGTTTGCTTTGTTAGAGGCTGCTCCATCCAACAATTGGCCTCCTTTATATCCCAATGTAGCATGCTTGATCAGAGTTTGGTCTATTAACTTTGAAGTCGAAGGATTTGAGTTTGGTTGCTTCCAAGATGGTTGGTGATGATGAGCCTTTGCTTGTCAAGATAAATGGTGACCACTATCCTGTGTGCTACGCGACGAGATATTTTTCCAGGAGGAGGTAGTCACTAGATACGATATCATACAACTCTAGACTACCAAGTTTGTGGGTTAGTTTGAGTTGATTACGAGTTGTGGCAGCAAGTTAACATTCAGGTGCTCGTTTAGGTCTTGGTATTTTTTAGTTTTTTTTCCTTCTCTCTTTTCTCACCACATTCTGTATTTTAATATTTTTTTGGGTAATAAAATTTCCTAATTTAGAAAGAAAAAGATGCAACCAACTTTTTCTAGTGGGTCCGGAACAAGAATCTCTGGATGATAGGGTAGATAAAAGTTGAGATAAAAGTGAAAAGTAACAATATAGGAGTTGTTAGTTTAAAAAAATTCATGTTTGAACCTTATACCTATAAAGTGATCTCCTCTAAAGTGATAACCTCCCTAAACTAATAAAAAGTTCTAGTCCCAAGTCAAGACAAGTGTAAAAATTTAATAACTCCTCTATCGTAATAATTAATACTTTTTTAGAAAATGTTAGTGTAAAATCTCTGTCTCAATTTTTACATAAAGTGATAATTTTGAATATGTACATATATTTTTACATACTTTACGAATTTGAATAATAATTTAAGATGCTAGTTTGTGCTAAATTTCTTTAGTTGATAACTTTTACATCATCATTCATCTTTTGAATTGTCATCAAATGGTTCTTATGATCGCCGTCTTGCTGTAAAAATAGTATTTTAATTGAGTGTAATATTTGAATAATATTGTAAGTCAATATTTTAGGTATTTTGTTATTAATTATTATTTTCTATGAGATATTAATTATTATTATTATTATTAATATATTTTTCGGAGGCTTGAATTTTGTCAAAAAAATAATTAAAATTTATTTATAATTTTTTGGTAACTTAAATATAGATAAAATAATTTTTTTATAGTAACCTCTATAAAATGATAATTTTTTCAGATCCCGATAATATCACTTTAGAGAGATTTTACTGTAAAGCAAATTAAAATAATCCTTTCTAAATAAATATTGCATTGGACATCAAAGGTCATAGACAAAAAATATGAAAAGTGACCGTCGCAATCTCTATATACAAACTAAAATTTTAAAACAATAAGTATATGAATTTTTCACGCTTTAAACAAATTTATTGTTAGTATTATTAAAATGTAATAATCCTCACAGCAATGACTTCTTTTAAGAAATTATGATTTAACCATTTGCATCCCATGAAACTAAACAAGCATTAAAAGAATAAAATATGATGAGCAGCTGAAAAGGGTAACAACCTACCTAGGACGGCAGCTGCCATAATTTCACGATTCTGACAACATAAATCTGAAAGTTTAATAAAAATAAATTAGAAGATCAAAATTTTAATTTCGAAACAGTAGAAACTAAAATAATAATTTAGGAAAACTCCAAAGACACGAGGGTCATTTTCCCAAGAATAAAATATGATGAGCAGCAAAGGTAACAGGCTACCTTTGACGGCAGCTGCCATAATTGCCCGAAACTCCAACATTGGCTACCCTTTAGTCCAGAAAGCCCAAATTGCAGACGACAATACCCAGTCCATGAGTTCAATTTTTTGTACAAGTTATTTTTTTAGATAAATAATCACCGATCAGAAATTAAACTTAAACTTTCGTCAATTTATATCACACTTTGTGCCATTTTCCAACTTCAAGTGTTAACGTCATCGTTAAATGGACAGTGGCCGACTCTTCAATAATTTAAATTGGAAATTTCCAACAGGTAGAAATTTCATATTCAATTAAAAAATCTTAAGTTAATGGATATATAAATTTTTTACAATACGTGTTTTGACTTTGCTGAAATATCATGAAACAGGAGTCGTGCGAAGAAACAATACACCGCGAGATCAACTCGCTCTGTTATCATATTAGAGTCCTCATATTTAGCGAAAACTCTTTGACGCAATAAGTATGTAGATTTTTAATACTTGTAAACAACTTCTCCAAGGTTACGAACGCTGGTGGTCATCTCAAAACACCAACCATTGTACATCATGGGTTACACAAGAAAATACACAAAATGGTTCTGAAATGTGCCAAGTAATATTCGTTATTTGTACATTGGACACTTTTATTCCCTTCATCATGTAGCAGCTAGGATAGCAGAACTCAATTCTACAACAGACAACAATCGTGGTACAAACAGGATTAACCGGAAGGTAGTGAATAATTTCGGACCCGAAAAAGTAGAACAGAATGAAGGTGACAGCACTATGTACACGAATTCGCCTGTTTGCGAGGTAGTCTACACACCGAAGCATTATTGAGGATTAGGCGGCCGGCTGTTGGCAGACGAAACGCGAGATCCCCATTCGAGCAGCTCTTTGCTCGTATCGTCTTTATGCACTATAGTTTCGATGAAGCATAGAGCATCCTTTTGCTCCCCTGTTGCCGTGGCAATTGCTTCAACTAGTTCATCCTCGGTTTGCACCTGCAATTATCGACAGACTTTTCATATGGTATAACCTTCATCATGCTGCTTAACAAGTAGGCCGCGTCAACCTGCTCGCTAACTGGTTCCATGCGCACCAAATTCAGTATCGACAGCCACTATATACTAGAAGCAACACACAACTGCGTACAATGTATGATTCATAGATCAACAATAGCTGATAATTTCGTAGAACAACAATAGCTGATTCAATAAAGTTCAGATAAACTAATGCAACTGCAGGAAGTGAAACTAACCTTGGCTGTCCAGCATTTGCCTTCCCCGTTATGGATAGCTTTAACAAGGCCAGTGTAGTTCCAGTTCTTAATCACATTGTAAGGGCCATCGTGAATCTCTACTTCAATTGTGTAGCCTCCATTGTTGATCAGGAAAATAATGGTCTTTTGCCCACATCGAATCATTGTGGAAATATCTTGAGCAGTCACCTGAGCAAGCAAAAAACTCTGTTTATACCTTCTAATCAGAAGAATCTTTTATCTGTTGCTCAATAACCATCAGCGGATACCGCATGCTCCTTTTTCTCTATGTTGCTCAAAACACAGGTTTGAATGCTAATTACAGCTATAGCCTATAATGACCTTGCTAACAATGACATCATCTAAATATTACCAAACGTTTTTGGAGAGATTTGATGATAGCTATTAGCATTAGTATATTTAATGTTTAGTCACCTGGCGGAGCGTTATCACCAGAATTGTATAACTAAAACAACGTAACTGACCTGAAAACTTCCATCACCTATGCAAGCAATCACACGCTTATCAGTAGCGGCCTGAGCATAACCAAGTGTGGCGCCAACTGCCCATCCAATAGATCCATACTGCATTTGAAATTCATATCTAAAGAATAAAAGTGCAAAATGATTTTCAGAGTGATGCACATAGTTCATAAAGAGGACCTGTATCACGAGGTTATTTCCAAAAGGTTAACTTACCCGCAATTCTCAGGGAGCCGGAGCTTCTGGCAGTTGAACCATGAATCTCCGGTTTCAGCAATTACTGCAGTATCTCCACTTAGCATCTCCTGTTTTGTGTTCAAGTAAGTTCATGTCAAGAAATTCAGTGCAAACACAAACTAGGCACGCATGGAGCAAATTCCGGACGGAGTAATCACAGATTCACAATCAGAATTATCACAGAAATTTGAACTTTACCTGAATGTGCTTGAAGAGTACATTGACCCTGAGAGGTTCGTCCTTATTACTCTTTAGAGGGATACCGGGAGGGACATAAATGCGCCGGTAATTCTCCACAGCAGCACTGTTTTTATTCAGTTTCTTTGCCAAGGCAGATAAGAAGTCGTCCATGAACACCCAACCGAAGGAAGGTCCATTGCCGATAGTAACACGGTTAGGCTCCACAATAATCGCCTTTTCCTTCTTAATCAGCAAAGAATATCCAACCGAGCTATAATCATTGAAGATGGGACCGGCGAAAAGGTAAGCATCCGCGGACTCCACTATCTCACCACAGAAGGTGGTACTGACAGCACCCCAGTAAGTACCAATGAAATGCGGATGAGTCTCCGGGACTAGCCCTTTTGCTGAGGGCATTATAGCTATGGGATATCCACTGGCATCTGCAAGTTCAACAAACGCCTTTTGCGCCTTTGCAACCCTTAGCTTCGGTCCCCCAACAATGACCGGTTTCACGGCTCTATTCAGGAATTCAGCAGTTGCATCCACAGCTGCTTGTAACCCCAACTGATTGCTTACCCTGTAGGAATTGAAATATACAACCACTCAGCTGCAACATAGTCATAGTTCAGCTCTGACACTCTACAGAGGTCAGTTCGTCTCATTTCAAGGTCCAACAATTTGCATTCAAGATCAAATCATCAGCCTACCAAACAGTCAATTGCATTGTTGAAACAATAAATTCGAACCAAGAGACGGCTTACTTGGGTGCGAGAAAGAACGGCACGGGCTCCCTGGTAAAAGTTGGATGAGGAATCCCAGGCAAATTGCAGGCGATACTGATATAAGCTGGTTTGCTTTCCTTGAGAGCAGTAGAAATAGCCGTGTCTATCAACTCATGTGCATCCTCCAGATTGCTCACTACTGCCTGTCACACAATACACTCCAGTTGAGCACATGCTCACATACAAATCCAAAAAAAAAAGAAAATTCAATTTTTCAATATAGCTCAAGATTTACAATACTATCAATAACGAAAGCACCAATGAGTTTGGTTGCAACCAAACAATATCAAGATACTTCATAAACCAACTAATACATGCTCGAGCCAGGTAACACTACAACCGCAAAGCTTTCCCTACAGAATTCGAGTACAACTACATTCTCGGGGATTGAACTGAGCTACGACGAACACGAAGTCGCGCACTTGATGTGTTTAATCTGAGCCAGTAGGGCACCAAATTTGTCATCGCTCTCTGTTTTTTTCTCTTCTCGATACATTGACAGCTCTATGACATTGTTCTCAACATACCAACTCATATACTTAAAGCCGCCCGGATCATCTTCAAGTGGAAATCCATTCCACCTTCATAGGACCAAAATACACAAGAAAGCAACAATTGATTCTTCAACCTCATCATCTTAAGTCAAGACGTTGACCAAATTAAACAAGTGTCAAGGGCATGTTTGGTTTGACGGTAAGAATTTGCGTTTAAAATTAGGGAAAGGATTCCACCTAACGACAACACTATGTATAATGAATAGAAAATTATCGTCCTAAACCATACACAAGAATAAGAATTATATCCCACATTTTTCCTTAATTACATACGTGTGCTCGTCGACCAAACATGACCTAAACTAAAAAGAGACCAAACACAGACTACTATCAATCATTAACAATAATATGATGTTTTATACCGTCAAACACTTAGATCAACCAGAAATTTAACTAATTCTCAAGTTTGAATTTTGATAATCAGTTTAAAACTCGGTGAGAAATTACATCAGTGTTTGTGATCCGACCCGACTCTAGATTGATCGCTTCGATAAAAATATGGATACCAAGTAGTTACAAATAGAAACTTACTGAGCCACTGACATTGAGAAAGAAAATAAATAAATAAATATGAGCTTACTTGGAAGCAAGTGACAGCCTGGAAGCACCTAAGCTCCTGAGAGAAATCGGGCAACCCGATGGTGTGGTGGAGGATCCGATTCGTCCCGTGGTCGTTGGAGTTGGGCCCACCGGCTATGCATATCACCGGCAGGTTCTCGCTGTATGCCCCGGCGATCGCGTTCAGCACGCTGAGCCCGCCGACGGTGAACGTCACGGCGCACGCGCCGACTCCGCGAGCCCGCGCGTAGCCGTCGGCGGCGTACCCGGCGTTGAGCTCGTTGCAGCAGCCGACGAGTCGCAGCCCCGGCTCGGCCAGCAGGTGGTCCAGCAGCGCCAGGTTGAAGTCCCCGGGCACGGCGAACACGTCTCCGACGCCGATCTCGACCAGCCGCCGGGCCAGGTGGCTCCCCAGGGTCCCGCCCGGGGAGAGGGGAATCGGGCGCGTGGAATCCATGCGCGTGTGTGAGGAGTGTGTGATGATGTGTTCAAAGGGAGGGACACGTGGCAGACGTATTGGATTATTAGTGGAGGTTTAGGGTGGTTTTAGGGAGTAATTAGGGAGGGAGTTTATATAGGTTTTTGAGAGGGAGGGTTTTTGGTTACTATGGGCTCTACAATTGGCAAAGATTCTTTGAAGTGTGAGGAAAAAGTTAGCTAAAAGATGGAGAATTTATTAGCCCTGTCCTCATCCATGACATTTCTCAAGTTGGAAAATTATTGTTTTTTGTTTGTCAAAAAAGTTTGGTAGTCGGACCAATACTATACTGATTAATCAAAATTTGTTTGAAGTCGACTACAAATTCGAACCGGTTTGAATCACCGGATAAATCGGCAATTTCGAGATTAGACGAACTTCAAGTAGACTATCTATCGAGGCAAGGTTCGGGTTGAGGTTTGGAAACCTTGTGGCGCGGTCCAGTTTAGGAACCATAACTGCCGATTTTCGAACCACGGATTCCGCGGTTCAAAGGCTCGTAACCGGGGCTACTTGTGGGTGTGTCTCCAAGTATACAGTGTTATGTAGAGCAAGTCTGAATATTGATCAACGACAAAACTTATAATTAAGATAAAACAGCTAATTGCAGAAAGATATAAATATAAAGCTTACCGGTTGGTTTTAGTTTACATAGGTCTTCTCATTGAAGGAACACAAATACCAGGAGATGGGTTTGACGCTTAAGACGTGGTTCCGCCAGTTGGTTTGGGTCTGACTTGGACTCAATTGGAGGGTTCTACTCTAAGTTCTAGATGCTTAAGGTGTTATTTAAAGTTTTCGAGTTTAAACTCTTTAGAATGAAATAAATTTTGTAAGAGTTTAGTCGTCCCTAAAAAGTATCACTTGATTTTTTTTAAAGATAAATTTTATACAAATGTCAGAGTTTGAACTTTGAACTTCTAAACTATTTACAATGTTTTGTGTCGTTGAGGTACACGCCTTTTGGTAAAAAAGTTTCACTTGATTCAAATCTAAATTAATCAACATAATAATAACGGGATACAAGGTAATTTATCATGTGAGATTTTAGACTCTTGTCGAGAATAATTGGCATTAATTTAATGTGCTGGGATTAGATGAGTTGATTTTTTAAATTTAATATAAAAATAGTAATACAGTGAATATTGATATTCTTTAAAATTTGATTGAAATTATTTTTAAATAAAAAAATGGAAACCAAGAACAAAACACTACACCTCGGCAAATACCAGTTCAGCGAATGTGCGTGGTTTACTGGGTTTTCAATTGATCGGCCGCCGTGGGACCACTTTCCGGTTCCCAAGGACCGCAACACGTGCTATATCAGATGCATTTTCGAGTTTTGTTTATGTAAAATTAAAAATACATCAATCGACTGATAAAAATTAATCTAAGTAATAAAATACTTGCATTAATTTAAAGAAGTTTTGGTTTTAAATTTCAAACAACCTACAAAAATTCATTAACAAAATTTTATTTTATCAGTCGGATGTTGACACTTTAGAGCAGTCAAAGTTGTCTCTTCACTTGCATGTCCACCAAAGACAGCTGAGCAGTAGTTAATAGGCAGCAAGTGGTGTGGATCAATTCTAGTCTTTTGATCCTCCATAACTTGAGTTTTTTTGCTGGTGGGGGTCAAATTTTCTAACAAATTTCAGAATAGGGTTGTCAGAAAAAGTTTTCTTTGTCTGGGGTTGGTAAGAAATCGCACAAAATGTTGCAGTTTTATTTGCAAAAAAACCGCACAAATTAGTGCAGGTTTTGACCAAAAACGCACTATTTTGTGCGGTTTTAGTTGGAGCCGAGAGATGACAAAGTTTTGAGCCGGGAAAAAAGATCCAATAAAAATGTAGTTCTCTTGTTGTGATTCGAACTCATGACCTCCCACTTCTTCAATAGTTGCTCTAACCAACTGAGCTACGAGAGATCATTTTTAGGAATTTTATAATAAATTATATAATATAAAATACGGAGCATTGTTCTTATTTATAAATGCATAATCGCTAATGCATTTATATTTTTACACAATGACATTAACAAAACTAACCAACCTTTCACTCAAAAAAAATAATTAACCAAATATATATTCAAGTAATTCTCTACTTAGCTACGAAATCCGAACATATATTATTATTATAATGAATAGTATATTCTATACGAATTTAATATTTTCCTAAAAAAATATGAAGTTAATATAATTTAATATAACTTTTCATCAAAATATAATTTAATATAACTTAATAGATGAGAACAATGCTCTCAATACTTTGTTCTTGTTAGTTTATAAGAATATTATTACAATTAATGGTATATGATTATTACAATTAATATTAGTAATCAAGAAAAATTAACAAATATTTTAAAACAAATAAATATTAACGATCTGCTTTGATGTCGAAGTTCTAGTCTGATTAGTTTTAAAATATTAACTATTTTCTTTGACAATAAGTATTTATTTGTTTTAAAATATTTGTTAATTTTTCTTGAATAATAATATTAATTATAATAATCATATACCATTAATTGTAATAATGTTCTTATAAACTAACAAGAACAAATTATTGAGAGCATTGTTCTCATCTATTAAGTTATATTAAATTATATTTTGATGAAAAGTTATATTAAATTATATTAACTTCATATTTTTTTAGGTGGAAAATATTAACTTCATATAGAATATACTATTCATTGTAATAATAATATATATTCGGATTTCGTAGCTAAGTAGAGAATTACTTGAATATATATTTGGTTAATTAGTTTTTTTTGGGTGAAAGGTTGGTTAGTTTTGTTAGTGTCATTTTGTAAAAGTATAAATGCATTAGCAATTATGCATTTATAAATGAGAACAATGCTCCGTATTTTATATTATATAATTTAGTACAAAGTTCCTAACAATGATCTCTCGTAGTTCAGTTGGTTAGAGTAACTATTGAAGAAGTGGGAGGTCATGAGTTCGAATCACAACAAGAGAAGTATATTTTTATTGGATCTTTTTCCCCGGCTCCACTTTGACATCTCTCGGCTCACATCGGCTCAAAACTTTGTCATCTCTCGGCTCCAACTAAACTGCACAAAATAGTGTGTTTTGGTCAAAACCCGCACTATTTTGTGCAGTTTTTTTGTCAATAAAACCGCGACATTTTGTGCGGTTTCTAACCAACCCCAGACAAAGAAAACTTTTTCTGACAATCCTATTCTGGGATTTGTCAGAAAATTCGACCCCCACCAGGAAAAAAACCCCATAACTTGGGTAAATTGGAAGATAGTTAGGATAGAAATATTTTTTGTTTATATTCGGGTCTGTTTGCTGTCACGACCTTGGGGCACTTGTGGATAAGGAATATTTTTGGTGTAGCTTTTAAATATGTAATCAGATATCGCATATCATTGTAGTGTCTATGATATATGTTATCTGGTACCTTATGTACGATACTCTTAGTACAATGGTGTAACCTTCTTGGCTTGTTCTTTTAAGATGAATGTGATACTTTACTTATCAAAAAATAGGCATCAAACACGATATGTATGTGCTTTCATGGCTTAGACATTGTGCGATACCCCGTAAATGATATGTACTATCTGAAACGCCTTAAGTGATTTGATTGGTACTATCCATACTCATAAAGTGCACCTTTTTTCCGGCACACATCGTGGGAAAACTCCAACGTTAAACGCATTTTGCCGGGAGTAGGATCAGGATGGTTGACCTCTTGGAAAGTTTTTCGGGAAGCGTGCGAGTGAGGACAAAGCACACTGGGAAAGACCTGTGTTGGCCTGTGGAGACAGTCAGTCGGATCACGAGGCATTACATTTGGTCTCAGAGCAAAAATGATTCTGGGATTGTTTTGTGTTCTGGATTGTTCTTACTAGCGCGACGAGGACGTCGCGTATTTAAGAAGGGGTGAATGTGATACCCTAATTCTGAATAGCGATTTGATTAGTACTATCCATATCAACAAGATTAAACGTATTTGGCCAGTAGTAGGATCAAGATGAGTAACCTCCTAGGAAGTTTCTGGGATGCGTGTGAGTGAGGACAAAACACGCTGGAAAAAATCTCTGTTGGTCTGTAGAGACAGTCAGTCAAATCACGAAAAAAAAATTTCAAAATTTTTAAAGGGCGATAGGTTAGTATTTGAATGTCCAAATGAGTTAACCTTTTTAAAGTCGTATAGATTTTTGAACTTTACATAAAAATTTACCAATTTTTTGTAATCATTATTTATTTATTTTTTAAGAAAACCTGACACTACCACGTGGCGGCAGCCGGGTAGAGTCGACCCGCTAGTGGGAACACTCTCTTTCTTAAAAAAAGTTACACTATTTTGGAAAAAAAAATACCTAAACTTGTATCCGTTTAGAAAATTTTAGTGTACCCAAAATAAAAAACAACCAGTCTTCAATTATCATCCGTTGGACAAACGAGAAGCAAATATCAGGCTGCATGAATTAGGATAATGAGTTGGAGAGGCCAGCCTTATATGGACTGATGAACCGAGGGCTCTAATTGGTCGGAGTTGAGGCAACAAGAAGTCCATGGCTTCGGCTCTTTGATAAAACTCTACTTACCAAAACTTAACAAGGTTACGTTGTCTATTGTTCAGAATCCAAATTAGTAATTAAATTAGAATAACTCCCTATTTACTTTATAAAAAAAATAGAATAGTTCACTATCATTTAATCTCGGGTTCGAGTCGAACAATATTTTAAAAGGAAAAAAATTCAAATTATAACAACACAATATTCCGGATGATACTCAATCTCAAAATTTTTAATTAAACTAGAACATTCCTATATCATTTAAACTCCAAAGAGTAAAATATTTGAGATTAACATGGGGAATGGATCAATTTAAGAATTATACCCTACTTTAGAAGGGAGCCGACGTTGGTCATCCATGTGTAAATATATTGCTCCTCAAAAAATGATTTTAAAAAAATAATGTCAAATAACCAATTTCTACCCAAATTTTTATCTTACGGATTAGGTGTAACAACTCTCCATTTTTTAATATAACGTCTCACGCTAGATTGGATGAAACGTCCCAATCAAGAAACCACTAAATAACTCTTTCCCTTTCACCAAGGAGGGCAAGGACCAAAAAAAGAAGAGAGAAATCGCTATAAAGCAGATTAGCAACATGGAGGGACCAAGTGAAAGATCAAACCAAAAGAACTCTATTTATAATCCAACGGCCTCAAATAACTTGGCTGAAAAAAGTCAACTAAATCCAACGCTCTACAGTGCAGATCGCAATTGCAACAATTAACAAACGATTAACAATGAATTCCCCGAAGTAAATACAGCACCTAACCAAATCCACCAACAATCCGGATAATTGGTTATAATTTAACCGATAAGTCTTAAGTTCGAAATAAAATTTGTTGAAATTTTTTTTACTATCATTTATAAATTTTACCCGACTCAAACTCAAATTGGTCAATCTAATAGATTTTTGAATATCACTCTGTTCAACCAATAACAAGAATTACAAGAACCCTAAACTTACACAAAAAAAGGAAAACCCTAAAAGGGCTAACAAGGGATCTTGGTGGTGAACCACTTCATGACCGAAATCGGAGCCTTGATCAAACCCAACGCCAATTCCACTATCACCGTCACGCAGAAGCAGCACGGGCACAAACAACTCAACACCAACCTGCAAAAAAAACCCCAATAATTAAATTAATACCCAGAACAAATTAATTCTGAACCAAGGAAATTAAAAACAAATTTTTACGGAAATTATAGAGAAATATTTGGACACGAACCCAACAATCCAGATGACGATCCCGATCAGGGTCAAGAGGAGGGAGAGGAAGGCGAAGGGTAGGCCTAATAGAAACCCTAGTGGCCTACATTCGCAATCTTCGCCACAGCAGCAACACATGGTTTAATTAATTTTGGGGTTTAGGGTTCTTATTTTGTGTTTTGGGTAGGGGAGGAAGGAAGGGCTTTTGATCTTGGTTCGAGGAGAAGGTGGGAGAAGAGATGATAGCGGGTATATTAATAGAGGAGGAAGGTTCCTTGGCGAAGGATACTATATATGAAACTTCAGTCTGAGACAAAATACGAATAGTGGTTAGGGGATGCAATAATGCAAGTTTTATTTATAGGTCGATAAAATTCATTGTTTTAGAACTCGCGGATCTATCAATCGGACCACGACCTGATATTCACATTGTGTCATTTTTAAATAAAATTCGGAGGGCGATTAGAATAGTGGTTAATATCATTGACTCTCAACACAACCAGTCACATTATACCGTAATTATTTTGTCTATGGGATAAAAAAGTCAAGCTATGATCATAATTAAGCTTAAATGTTGTGAATTATGCGATTTTAAATTTTTTATTTTATATAGTTCAATATCTTTACAAATTATAATTATATTAAAATTATTTAAAATTCTACTTATCCAAAAAAAATACATCGATAAGATTAAGTCATTGTAAGCAACGGATATTAAGTACCAACTAATGCTAAAATTCCACGCAACTTTGGCGTTACGATCCATCCATGAAGCTTCCTTGGTTTCTCTTTCCGCGTCCCATGAGTTGTTAGTGTCCCCACGTCATACACGAGGCCGGTAGTTGACGTCCAATTTTGTGGACGGCAAAGTAGTTGATGTACATTGGTCTCCAAATAATTGTACAGTCCACACCCAATCGAACTTGTCAAATTTACATTTTTTTTGCACGTCACATTAGTTGTGATATTTGATTTTTATTTAGGAATGATTCTCTGAATAATATTGTTTTTCTTTATAAGGTATGAACTTAATATTTTATTAAAAGAACTCAAGTCAAACAAATTGGACCGGTCGAATGTCTTGCCTCAAATGCAATCACTATTTTTTTCGCAAACGCTATTGATACATTTAAGATATGTAGTTTGTCATTTAAAGTGACGATACGCGCTTGGTTTAAGATGATGGTTGGTACTATGATCCCTTATTTGTTAAGTATGCAATTAATTAACTAATAAATTTTTAAGGATAAATTACTGTAGCACCTTTCTTGTTTGACATAATCGACGATTTAGTCCCTCTAGTTTCGAAAAATAGTCTGGCATCCCCTTCTTTAATTTTATTATACTTCGGGATCCCTGGTGCCGAAATATTTAAATTTTTCCGACAAAAGGCCACTTGAAAAGACAAAAATGCCCCCTCCCTTAAAATAAAAAAATTGCTCCACTCTCCTCTCTCATCCAGGGGCGGAGGGACGTGTAATTGAGTGGGAGAAATTGTCCCCACTTAAATTTGTTTTATAACTAAGTATATTTTTTAATGTATGTTCCCACTAAAATTAGAAATTAACCCCACTAAAAAATTAACCAACCTAAAAAATTGGATAATTTTATCTTCGAATTTGGATCTGGATTATCCAAAAAATTTATTTCGTATTCGAATTCGGATAGAAAAATATAAATTTGAATTATCTTAATATCCAAATAATAAATATACTTAGAAATTAGGAGTTGTAGTCCAAGAAGTGGACTGGGCCGATTTGTTCAAGAAAGAAAGTTATGATCCAAAAATTTAATTTTCTTAGTGCTCACCGCACTTTTTTTTTCACTTCCCAATTTTTTTATTTATTCTAATATAGTAAACTATACGAGTTTAAAATCAAAATCATTATGAAACCCTAAAATATTCAAGCTGCTCCGATCACCCCTAAAGTTCTCCGGTCATCTCAATAGGATAACTGGTATTGTATTTGTTGTTATTTACGTTTTGGTTGCTTTGGGTTAGTTGTTCAATGGATTTTTTTTTTTTGCAATTTATTTTCGTGATTTGTTTTGATTGCTTTATCGTTGTTTCTTGAACTTTTATGATCTCTATGTGGGTAGTCTTATTGTCATTTTTTTGTAAATTGTCTTCCTTATTGCAGTATTGATTTATATTAATCTGTTTAGTTTTATATTTCTGATCAGTTATGGATAAGTACGTGACAAAAGGTAAGAGGCCTATTGACGAAGTTAGTAGTTCTAAAAGCACAGAAAGGAGTTTCAAGCAAGTTTATATCGAGATTGATTTGGAAAATCTTCCTTCAGATTCTGGTTTGAGACCAAAAATTTTATTATATCATCCTGATATCCGTGATAGAATAAGAAGAAAGTATCTATTATCTGGACCTTGTCAGCCTAGGCGACACAATTTTCAGAAAAAGAAATTTGGAACTGTGGCAGGTTCTTTAAATCCTGTTTGGTTTAATGATCATAAAACTTGGTTGGAGTATAGCATAAACAAAGAAGCTGCATTTTGTCTTTGTTGCTATTTATTTAAGTTTGAAAATGACAAGCACGGAGGTGGAAACTCCTTTGTTGTGGAAGGTTTTAGTTCCTGTAATAAACCAGAAAGGTTTACTACTCATGCAGGAAAACTTAACAGCAGTCATTTTCAATCCGTGAAAAAATGTCATGCTTTGATGAATCAGAAACAACATTTGAGCACCTATTTTAATAGGTATTCTGAGTTGAAAAAAAGACATATATCGAACACGCTTATGTGTTTCTAATGTAACTATTATGCAGGAAAACTTAACATCAGTCATTTTCAATCCGTGAAAAAATGTCATGCTTTGATGAATCAGAAACAACATTTGATGACCTATTTTAGTAGTTATTCTGAGTTTAAAAAAAGGCAATATCAAACACGCTTATGTATTTCTGATTGTTTGATTACATATATCGAGAAAGACGTATTTGATTGTATTGATAATGTAATTATTATGGAGCAATTTCAGTGCATGAATAATCGTAGAGAACAATTATAAATGTTGTAATTACATACGTTGAATTTTTTGAAAAAAAATTATATTGTCTTCGCTCCGGCTCCGGCCCTCCTCTCCTCCCCTTTCTTTTTACTCCTCTCCGCCTCCCCTCTCTCCTCCATTAAAGAGACAACTAAAGTTCCCAGATCTAAAACCTTTTAACTCCCAGATCTAAAACCTCCAAAATGTAATAAATTTGTTGTGTTTTTAAGACAAAATCAATTGTCGATTACTAAATTATCTATTTCCACAAACAAAAAAAAAACAATGAACCGCACCGACGACGACGACGGCGGCTGGCGTAATTCAAGCTCGGGCTAGGGGAAGCGGCGGGGGCGGGGGCTGGGGCTAGGGCTAGCGGAGGGGCGCCGGTGCTGGGAGTAGAGGGGCGGGTCGCCGGCGAAGATGGTGGAGAGATGGCGGACGAGGTCGACGAGGTCGACGAGGTTGGAGCTGGGGTAGACCCAGTTGTGGAGGTAGGGGACGGAGACGAGGCCGGAGGGGTTGACGTGGGGGTGGGGGCGCTTGATGACCATATCGCGCGTGGGGTTCACGTAGATGCAGGGCAGATGGCGGGGGTAGGACTCCATCAGCCAGACGACGACGGGGATGTTGTAGGTGACGCCCTGGAAGGGCATCGGGAATTTATTGGTAATGAAGATTAATTAATTAAATTTTTGCTTTTGGTCGGATTCTGAACTGGTGTTTGGCTTCAAGATGGTGTTTGGCTTTTGAACGAGGGGAAGATGACGATTTTTTGCTTTTGGGTCATTGATGGTGTTTGGCTTCAAGAAGGGGGAGAGTGGAGAGGAGAGGGGAGAGATTTTTTTAGGGAAGGCGGAGAGGAGAAAGAAGAAAGGAGAGGGGAGAGATTTTTTTATTTTTAGGGAGGGGGTATTTTTGGTCTTTTCAAGTGACTCGCCGGAAAAAATCGAATATTCTGATACCAAGAACTCCAAAGTATAATAAAATCAAAGAATGAGATGTCATAATATTTTTCAAAATTAGAAGGACTAAATCGTCGATTAAGTCAAACAAGAGGGGTACTATAGTAATTTACCTTATTTTTTAATAGCTTAATCAAGAAAATTCGAATTCTATTTAACAAGAATGCAGCTATACTTATTATGAAATTTTGTTATTTCAAAAATATCACCTTTGAATATGTAAGTGTCTATATATATTTGGGTACTATTCACGTATCAATTAAGTAAAAGTAAGATCCACGAAATAAGAAAAAGTCCAGATACTATCTCGTGATTTTACCATTTTCACTACAGGGGTCTTAGGCCTGGGTTGGTTTAAAATACTTGTATTTTTTAATAATTAAATACTTGTAGTTTGCTCGACGATATTCTAGACAAAACTTCTCTCTCGGCCTCTTTAATAATTTTTGTAATTTAAATAAAATCCTCAAGAAATTCATTCGAAATAAATTCTTTCAAAACGTGTAGGAGTTACAAAAATTCCAAAAAAAATCAAAGAATTTATGTTGTGTATTTACATATAACATCAATAACCAACTAAGCAAGACTATTTAATATATATAAACAAAATTTCTAATTTTAATCAATACAGCATAAAATTGTGGATTATTCTTAATCCGAATCCGACCTTCACATCTGCTCGTCGTTCCCGGTTTCTTTTAACCGTCAACAGGTCAATAAAAAATTTCCTATAACAAATGGAATTTTGTCCTTTTTTAAATAGGTATCGCGAGATATTTTATGGTGGTTTCTCTATACCAAGTCATAAACCGTACCAACTAAATAGAGACATGTGGACAAATGAGGCCACTTCATATAATCTTGTGTAATGAGTATTTAAAATATATAATCTTCTCATTAATGAAAAAAGTTGTCAAAAATTTTAGATTAAGTAATTGTGGTTCATTCCATGATAAATTCAATTAATTACGTTCTTTGTACCGAGTATTATTTTTACAAACTTAATGTGTTCCATGTATTAAAAAATTCACCGTAACAAAAAAAAGTTAGAAAATTTAGAGAATTCATAAAATATCTAAAAAAAATTAATAATAGATGATTTTCAAAAATATAATTTATTTTCTCGTTATAGAACGAACTTCTTTAACTTTTGTGTTTCAAAAGTATCTTAATTTTAAAAATGAATACCAAAGCTTTAAATCTTATAATCAACTAATAATGTGTAATATTCTAACCTACTAATCAATCTCCTTTTGTTTTTTTTGGTGAAAAATCAATCTTCTTTTGTTGTGGACACCGACCATTATGATAACATAATTATTCAACTTTTTTTGCACCATAGATATCAATTTTTACTACACCTAAACTCTCCATGATTTTTCATCAAACGTTGCATCATTTTCAATCTCCGAAATACAAAATATATTTATTTATAATCTCTAGTATCATATTTGTACGAGCATTAATTATTTTTTTAACGAATTGAGTCTCCACTCAGAAAAAGAAATTAACTTAAAATATTCAAGAATCAAGCTGATTATTTAATATAATTTTTTGTGACAACTTTTTATTTATTTTTGAAGACAGAAATGCGCCAAAATCAGTTAAGAATAAGATCCGAAACGTGAGAGTAGGTGGTAAGCACATCAAAGAGAAGTGTACCGAACCAGGATTTAGAGAGAGATAAAGGCTGATCCGGTTTATCGGAGTGGTACAACATACAAATACAAATACAAGAAAAGAACGTGGATGCAATCCAGGAGGCGAAAGCGTCCTCCTTTATCAACGAGGAAGGCTGTTTAGAGGAAAATTGCGTAAAGGATGCTCTCTCAATAACTCCGTCTCCTTTTTGGTATCGATGCTATCACCACCCGGCCTGAGCTGCAACGACAAGGGCTTTTCACCTTGACTATGTGACTTGTCTTTTGCGCATTCCTCGTCAACAAAGACTTCAATACAAGACATTCCTCTAGATACAGGTCTTGTTGGGATTGATGGGATCATGCCCACTAATAAGTGGTTGATAAAAGTATCTATTAGTGATGGGTGAAGTCTCCATTAGTGATGAGTGGAGTCTCCATTAGTGATGAGTGGATTAAGAAATCATGACATTCCTCTCTATAAAAGGAGAGATGATTTTCCATTGTGAGAGATATCCACAAAATGAAGAAAAACTCAAAGTATAAAGTTTATAGAGAAATAGATAGTTTACAAGTTCCAGAGAGAGAGAGCTTGAGGTAAAAATAGAGTGAGTGAAAATTCTCTACTGTAAAATACGAGTGAAACACGAGAGTGGGATAACTCGGGGTATCGGGCAGTGAGGATATTTTTACCACTGTAGTTTCTCTATTTACTAGTGGATATTTTCGGAGCTGGTCCCGTGGTTTTTCCCTCTAGTATTTAGAGGGTTTTCCACGTAAATCTTGGTGTTCCCTCTTGGTGGTATTTTTTTTTTCCCATATACTTTTGACCGTGGTAATTATTAATTACCGGGATAAATTTTATTTACCGCTTCTGCTGCACGAGTCAAATTTTCAACAAGTGGTATCAGAACCTTGGCTTTGTAGCTGAGATCTTTGTGCGTTGAAGATGGAGGACAAGCCTGTCGAAAAAGCCATCAAGTTGACTTCGTCAAATTATGCCGTCTGGAAGACTCTGATGATGGATGTTTTATATTGCAAGGATCTTTTTGATCCTATTGAGTTAAAAGGTATAAAAGATGAGGCAATAGCAGATGCTCTCTGGAACAAGATGAATAGCAAAGCCTGTGGGTTAATTCGACAGTCGATTGACCCCAGTCTTATTCACCACGTGGCTGACGAGACGGATGCATTTAAGCTCTGGGAGAAGCTGGAAAATTTGTTTGAGCGGAAAAATGCTATTGACAAGGCTTTTCTGCTCAAACGGCTTATCACAGCCACATACCGTGATGGATAAAATGCGTCTGAGCATTTGAGTACGTTCCAGGAGTTTGCAAATCGTCTAGTAGCAGCAAAGGTTCAGCTAGACGATGAGTTGCTGGCTTTGATGTTGCTGAATTCCTTGCCAGATAGTTGGGAAACACAAGTTTGACATTGTCTATGGTCAAGGATAGTATCCTGAATGAAGAAACTCAGAGAATAGAGAATGGCATGATGAGCTCTAGCAATGAGGCCATGGTCACAGAGAACCGTGGGAAAGGCAAGTTTGAAGGAAGATTCCAGTCGAGAAAAGGACTGGAGTGTTACTATTGTGGCAAAGAGGGGCACTTTAAAAGAAATTATAGATTATTCAAGAAGAAGCAGGGAGGCGAGCAGAAGAATGAGAATGACCAAAGAGCTACCACATCTACACTAGAGGAGGTTGCATTATTTTCTTGTGAAGAAGATATTTGTGCGGTCAGTGATTCGTACACTGAATGGGTCATTGATTCTGCTGCATCATACCATGCAACTCCCCACAAGGAGATGTTCACCTTGTACAGAGCAAGAGACTTTGGCAAGGTTAGAATGGGGAATAGCAGTTTTGTTAATATTGTGGGAGTTGGTGATATTTTGGTCAAGACAAATGTTGGCCATAAGTTAACATTGAAAGACGTCAGACATGTTCCTGATCTGCGTCTGAACCTGATATCTAAAGATGCCCTGGATGTGACTGGTTTCCATAGCCATTTTGGCAATGGATTATGGAAGCTGACTGCAGGAGATCTAGTTACAGCTAGAGAAAAGATATCTGGTACACTTTACAAGACTCAAGTGAAGCTGCTTGGAGATGAGGTGAATGTAGTAGAGGACTCTACCTCACCAAATCTGTGGCACAAGCGGCTTTGACACTTGAGCGAGAAGGGAATGAAAGCATTACGGTCCGTTGTTCCAATTGCCATAGACCAGGTGTTTGATCTCTTCAAGAAGTTTCATGCTATGGTGGAAAGAGAGAAAGGTACATCCTTGAAGTGTATCCGGTCAGACAATGGCGGGGAGTACACGTCAAAAGAGTTTGAGCAGTATTGCGCAAACCATGGCATCAAACATGAGAAGACAGTTCCAAGCACCCCACAGCACAACGGTGTTGCAGAGAGAATCAACAGAACTATAGTGGAGAAAGTGAGATGCATGCTCAAAATGGCTAACTTGCCTAAGCTGTTATGGGGGGAAGCAGTTCGTGCTGCCTACTACCTAATCAATCGGTCTCCATCAGTTCCGCTAAACTATGACACCCCAGAGAGAGTGTGGACCGGTAGAAGTGTTTCTTACTCATATTTGAAGGTGTTTGGATGCAAAGCTTTGGCTACAGACTGTGGGATCTAGAGAGAAAGAAAGTCATCAGAAGCAGAGATGTAGTGTTTCATGAAAATGAGACATGTTCAACCCCAGTAATAACAGAGGCAAGGATAGAGGCTGGTGGTGGAATTGATTTGGCACCTGAATCTTCTCCAATGACAACTGGTGGAGAAGATACAGATCAATCTTTTTGGGTGGGTGCTGAATCAGAAGAGAATTTTAATCAGGGGGAGCAAACGCCTGAGGTTGGCGAAGTAACTTCGAAATCTCAGGAGGATGAGCAACTCAGAAGGTCAACAAGACAGATGATGTTGTCAACCAGATACTCCAGTTCTGAGTATGTCCTTGTCACTAGCGAGGGGGAGCCAGAGAGCTTTGAAAAAGTCCTGGAGCATGAGGACAAAGCTCGATGGATGGAGGCTATGCTTGAGGAATTGAGTTCTTTGAGAAAGAACGGTACTTATGAGCTTGTGGAATTACCCCAAGGAAGGAAGACCTTGATGAACAAATGGGTATACAAGGTAAAACGAGATGGTGATAATCTCATAAAATACAAGGCTCGGCTAGTGGTGAAAGGTTTCAGCCAGAAGAAAGGCATTGACTTTGATGAAATATTTTCACCAGTCGTAAAGATGACCTCGGTTCGAGTAGTACTTGGACTAATAGCTAGTTTGAATCTGGAGTTAGAGCAAATGGATGTCAACACTGCTTTCCTCCATGGTGATTTGGAGGAGGAAATCTACATGCAGCAACCTGAAGGTTTTCAGGAGAAAGGGAAGGAAGATCTGGTGTGCAGGTTAAGAAAGAGCTTGTACGGCCTGAAGCAAGCTCCTAAACAGTGGTACAAGAAGTTTGACTCATTCATGATGAGTCATGGCTATACCAGGACAAACGCATACTATTGCGTTTACATCCGTAGATTTTATGATGGTAAATTCATAATTCTTTTGTTGTATGTGGATGATATGCTGATCGTTGGACATGATGCTGAGATGATAAAGAAGTTGAAAGAAGATTTATCAAAGTCCTTTGACATGAAGGATCTTGGTGTAGTAAGGCAAATTCTGGGCATGCAGATTATTCATGATCGACAAGCTAGGAAGCTGTGGTTATCCTAGGAAAGATACATTGAGAAGGAACTAGAGAGATTCAATTCAAAAAATGCGAATCCAGTCAGTACACCTCTTGCTGGCCAGTTTAAACTCAACAAGAAAGCATGTCCTACAACAAAGGAGGAGAAGGAAGACATGGCAAAGGTTCCATACTCCTCAGCAGTTGGGAGTTTGATGTACGCCATGGTATGCACGCGTCCAGATATTGCTCACGCAGCTGGTGTGGTGAGCAGGTTTCTCTCTAACCCGGGGAGACAACATTGGGAGGCTGTGAAATAGATCATAAAATACTTACTAGGCAGTTCAAAAATGTCTTTGTGCTTTGGAGGCTCGGAACCAATCTTGGAAGATTTTTCAGATGCAGATATAGCAGGAGATATTGACTCCAGAAAATCAACTTTTGGATATCTGTTTACTTTTGCAGGGGGAGCTGTGTCATGGCAGTCCAAACTGCAGAAATGTGTTGCCCTATCTACAACTGAGGCAGAGTATATTACAATGACCGAGGCAGGAAAAGAGTTGTTTTGGTTAAAGAGGTTCCTTCAACAGCTGGATTTGGAGCAAGATGAGTATGTGATTTACAGTGATAGTAAAAGTGCTCTAGACCTGAGCAAGAATGCCACCTATCATGGTCGCACTAAGCACATTGATATTCGGTACCATTGGCTCCGAATGGCCATTGAAGAGGGGAGATGACGTTCCAGAAGATTCATACAGATAAGAACCCTGCTGATATGTTAACAAAGGCAGTGCCTCGTGAGAAACTCCAATTCTGTGCTAGGTCATCTGGCACGGGGGTTCATCATTAAGCTCAACCAGAAAGTTTCTCCCTCAAGTGGGCATGAGGAGAAAAATTGATGGGATCATGCCCACTAATAAGTGGAAGATAAAAGTATCCATTAGTGATGGATGAAGTCTCCATTAGTCTCCATTAGTGATGGGTGGAGTCTCCATTAGTCTCTATTAGTGATGAGTGGAGTCTCCATTAGTGATGAGTGGATTAAGAAATCATGACATTCCTCTCTATAAAAGGGGAGATGATCTTCCATTGTGAGAGATATCCACAAAATGAAGAAAAACTCAAAGTAGAGAGTTTAGAGAGAAATAGATAGTTTCTAAGTTCCAGAGAGAGAGAACTTGAGGTAAAAATAGAGTGAGTGAAAATTCTCTACTGTAAAATACGAGTGAAATACGAGAGTGGGATAACTCGGGGTATCGGGCAGTGAGGATATTTTTACCACTGTAATTTCTCTATTTACTAGTGGATATTTTTCGGAGCTGGTCCCGTGGTTTTTCCCTCTTGTATTTAAAGAGTTTTCCACGTAAATCTTGGTGTTCCCTCTTGGTGGTATTTTTTTTTCCATCTACTTTTGACCGTGGTAATTATTAATTACCGGTGTAAATTTTATTTACCGCTTCCGCTGCACGAGTCAAATTCTCAACAGGGATCTTGTCTTGTGCTTTCATCTTGGACTTGGAACTCCATGTACAAAGCATATACTATATAGAACACTCCCCAATTTTGTTGGAATCAAGGAAATTATAAAATGACCTCCGCATCTACACAGTTCTCAGCATATTCTAACCAGACTTTGAGGTAACACTGGTCATCTTTGTACTGATCCAAATGCCAACAACTCCAGATGAGTCTCCCCCCCGATTGGAAATGCCTCCTGAACCCACTCTATGCACTCCAGCCATGGAAGGAGTGGAGTAATCATCAATTCCCTGGATCAACTTCCTCCGGGTTTCGAGTAGAGAGAGGCCTTGAGTTGATTCTGGGTATGAGATTTGAGTGATTGGTTCAATTGACCATCATTATGCCCTCTCTTCAAAGGCCTCACCTTCTCCTTAAAGAGCTCCCACTCGGTCCCCATCTCTTCCATCAGCGCTATAAACTCCGTCTCCGCATCCACAACCACCTCGTTCCTCGTCCCTTCTACCTCTGCCATTGCTTTTTCTCCTATACTCCTTTCCTCTCAAGAAGGAACGAAGACCGACCAGAAGAAGGGTATTTCGGGAACCGGAAATCTGGACACTTGGGTGTGGGAAAGTCTCGATCTTGGTGGCGAAAGCCAAAAGGTTAAGAAAATGGATAGGAAGATTAGGGATGGAGAAAATTCTATACCTTAAATATTCATTATACTAGCTTATATGAAATGACCTTATTTGTCCACATGTCACTATTTAGTTGGTAAGGACATACCAAACTATCAAATGACATGGTATAGATAGACCACCATGGGTATGGATTGGGTACGGAATGCCCAGATTCCGAACCGTTCAGAATGAAGACACGCGGGAACTTTTTTGTAAAAATGTAAAAATACAGGGACCAAAATAAAAAAAGTCACGCACAAACACAGGCCTGAAACAAATGCCATTATGACATAACTGCGAATACCAGTATCACATAACAGTGCATGCCAGTATCACATAACTGCGCATGCCAGTATTACTTTTTTGCAAAAATGCTAAAATATGAGGACCAAAATGAAAAAAGTCACGCACGCCATTATCATAAACGGGACTTGCCGCTATCACAAATACACATGCCATTATGACATAACTGCGCATGCCATTATGACATAACTGCACTTGCCAGCGCGAACCCCCCTTCACTCCAAACCGTTCGGAATAATTTCTTCACTCCGTACCCAATCCACTCCCGACCACCATAACGTTTCTCGTCGCGCTCCTTTTTATAAGGGGTTGTTTTTTTGGAAGGTCCAAATCTGGAGGCTAAAATACATGTATAATTTACGCGGGAAAATTATTGCCTCACACTTTTAACGCCACGAGCTCAGACGAGGATCTTGGCTCCCTTCTGAAAACTTTCTTCAAGAATTCCCGTCGGTCTCCTACCTTTACGAGTCCCTGGATACAAAAAAAAAACGATATTGGACATGGCGCTATATTGAAGAATACCGAGGCTAGGTTCAGCACGGTAATATTTTGTTTGACCAAGTTGCTTAAAAATGTGTACGGACTGACAGAATTTTAAAATTACTCTTTAATATCATTAAATAAAAAATTGAAAACATGAATCAGACAATATGAAAAAAATCATATGAAAAAACCAACGAAAGAGAAGTGTTTTCAATTTTGATTTATTTCTCAAACAAATTTAAAACCAAAATTTTCCTAACTATGTTTAAGTGTGTCTTTGTCTAAAAAATGCAATTAAATAGTGGGTATCAACCGGAGAAACATCTTTCACATAATCGAGTAGTGGTGTACAAGTCGATCAAACCACATAATACTAGAGTAATTTTTTACCTTTGTTCTTTTTTTTTATAAATAATTTTTTTAACCTTTGTTCTAAGTCAACTTTAAAGACTAAACTGGAAAATAAACTATTTACTAGCTTGTTTTGAGAATTGAGAAATGTCTTACAGAATGTAGCCCGGCTCCGTCCCTTTAAGCTTCCAGGGGCAGATTCTCTGATCATCTTCTCCTGTACTTTCAGGTTCGAGTCCTCGTGGATTTTCCAGATGGAGAAACAGCAGTTTTTCCTCTTCTGCTCAGAAGCTAGCTGTTCCTCTAGCTTGGCTATCATACTTTTCAATCGATCAATCTCCGCATCCTCGGATTTTGTATTCTGCGCAGTTGCTTCCTTCTTTGCCATCAGATCCTCGTACTTCTCCTGTGGTGTTTGGATTTTCGAATCCAATTCCTGCATTCCAGAGTTTTCATTGTTAGAGGGTTCGGTCGGTAGACCCCATGGTTAGAGAATAATAATGAGTACCTCAAGGTGACTAGTTGGCTCGAAATGTTGAACTGTCTGTGCTTGAGACGACTGAGCAATTTCAATGGTACCATTCACAGGAATCGAGCGAGCAGAAGTTACATGCGCTGCGCACGCCAAATTGACGTTACAAAACAAAGAGCAAGCAACAAAGAAGAAAAAAATGTGTATTAGCTTTCGGGTACCATTTGAGACAATGTCTGAAGAATGTCCTAACAAGCTAGTAGTTGATGATCCCTCAGTCGTATTGTCGTGGGGTTGCAAGAGTTTCGTGCAGCCGGCAATGTCAATTTTTTTAGGGGCCTTCTTCAACTCATAGATACTTTCAAGATTAGTCAGCATTGTGCATTTTCTCAGATATAAATATTCCACGTTTCTTGGCAGGGGAGGAAGTATCTGGAGATTGGAGCAGTCTGAGAGATCAAGGGTCGTCAAAACCTCTGAGCCGGCCAGACTCGGAAGACCGTTAAGATAAGAGCAAGCATGAAGGTTTAAGTACTCGATCATGTTCAGGTGCTCAACGGATGAGACATCAACCAACCTTCTACAATTTTGGAGATTCAAGTGCTTAAGCTTCTTGGCCTCTGATAAATCCGGTAGCTTTATCAAGTCCGAGTGCTTGAGGTCAACAACTTTTAGGTACATGAGAGGCTGCATCCGAGTTTCCAAGATCAACAGCAAGAATAGTGAAAGAAAGAAAAGCAACGTGCAAGAACTTGGGTTGAAGGTAATAAGAAAAACCTGCTTTTCTTCCCAGAGCATTTCGATACTGCTGTACGGCAAGTGAAGCTCGACAAGATATTTTGCAAAAAAACCCAGCGGCAATACTTTGGCAGGAAATGCATCCCAACGGAAGTACTTCAGTCCTTGGGAAATAGAAACAAAGTAATCACCCTCAAGTTGGACGTTGCAAGTTTGTCTATCATACTGCGGATGATTATCGTAATGCGGATGATAGAAGTTGAACAATCTGAGTCCTGACATCTTCGTGAAAGCTTCACGTTTCAAGGGCATTATTTCTGATTTAGACATATCGAAAAATATGCCTTCAACTTTTAGAGATCCCTCCACAACCACCTCGTTCCTCGTCCCTTCTACCTCTGCCATTGCTTTTTCTCCTATACTCCTTTCCTCTCAAGAAGGAACGAAGACCGACCAGAAGAAGGGTATTTTGGGAACCGGAAATCTGGACACTTGGGTGTGGGAAAGTCTCGATCTTGGTGGCGAAAGCCAAAGGGTTAAGAAAATGGATAGGAAGATTAGGGACGGAGAAAATTCTATAACTTAAATATTCATTACACTAGATTATATGAAGTGATCTTATTTGTCCACATGTCACTATTTAATTGGTAAGGACATACCAACTATCAAATGACATGGTATAGATAGACCACCATAACGTTTCTCGTCGTGTTGCTCCCTTTTATAAGGGGTTGTTTTTTTGGAAGGTCCAAATCTGTCACAGGAGGCTAAAATACATGTATAATTTACGCGGGAAAATTATTGCCCCACACTTTTAACGCCACGAGCTCAGACGAGGATCTTGGCTCCCTTCTGAAAACTTTCTTCAAGAATTCCCGTCGGTCTCCTACCTTTACGAATCCCTGGATACCAAAAAAAAACGATATTGGACATGGCGCTATATTGAAGAATACCGAGGCTAGGTTCAGCACGGTAATATCTTGTTTGACCGAGTTGCTTAAAAATGTCTACGGACTGACAGAAATTTTAAATTACTCTTTAATATCATTAAATAAAAAATTGAAAACATGAATCAGACAATATGAAAAAAGATCATATGAAAAATACAACAAGAGAGAAGTGTTTTCAATTTTGATTTATTTCTCAAACAAATTTAAAACCAAAATTTTCCTAATTATATTTGGGTGTCTTTGTCTAAAAAATGTAATCAAATAGTGGATATCAACAAGAGAAACATCTTTCACTTGGTCAAGTAGTAGTGTACAAGTCGATCAAACCACATAATAACTAGAGTAATTTTTTGACCTTTGTTCTAAGTTAGACTAAACTGGAAAATAAACTACTTACTAGCTTGTTTTGAGAATTGAGAAGTGTCTTACAGAATGTAGCCATGCTCCGTCCCTTTAAGCTTCCAGGGGAAGATTCTCTGATCATCTTCTTCTGTGGGTTTTCCAGATGGGGAAACAGCAGGTTTTCCTGTTCTGCTCAGGAGCTAGCTGTTCCTCTGGCCTGGCTATCTCACTTTCCGATCGATCAATCTCCGCACCCTCCTGTGGTGTTAGGATTGACGAATCTAATTCCTGCATTCCAGAGTTTGCATTGTAATAGAGTTCGGTCGGTAGACCCCATGGTTAGAGAATAATGAATGAGTACCTTAAGGTGACTAGTTGGCTCGAAATGTTCAACTGTCTGTGCTTGAGACGACTGACCAATTTCAATGATACCGTTCACAGGAATCGAGCGAGCGGAAGCGACATGCGCTGTGGACGCCGAAGTGATGTTACAAAACAAAGAGCAAGCAACAAAGAAGAAATAATATGTGTATTAGCTTTACGGTACCATTTGAGACAATGTTGATACTCGTGCTTCCAGGGGCAGATTCGCTAATCATCTTCTCCTGTACTTTTTTCAGGTTCGAGTCCTCTTGGATTTTACAGTTGCAGTTATTCCTCTTCTGCACAGAACCTAGCTCGGAATGTTCAACTGTAGCCTGCGTTTGCGACGACGACTGACCAACTTCAGAAGTACCATTCGCAGGACTCGAGCGAGCAGAAGCTACATGCGCTACATAAACCGAAGGGACATTACAAAAACAAGGAGCAAGAATCGAAGATGAAATAATATGTGAATTAGCTTTACGGTACCATTTGAGACAATGTTGATCCTCGTGCTTCCAGGGGCAGATTCGCTAATCATCTTCTCCTGTACTTCCAGGTTCGGGTCCTCATGGATTTTACAGTTGCTGCTATTCCTGTTGTGCTCAGAAGGATTTTGTTTCTTTAGCTCGGCTATCACACTTTCCAATCGAGCAATCTCCCTTTTCAATTGATCATTCTCCGAACCCTCGGATTTCGAATCGGATTCCTGCATTCCAGAGTTTGCATTGTTAGGGAGTTCGGTCAGTAGACCCCATGGTTAGACAATAATAATGAGTACCTCAAGGTGACTAGTTGGCTCAGAATGTTCGACTGTAGCCTGCGCTTGAGACGACTGACCAATTTCAATGGTACAATTCACAGGAATAGAGCGAGCAGAAGCTACAACATGCGCTGCGTACGCCGAAGTGATGTTACAAAACAAAGAGCAAGCAACAAAGAAGAAATAATATGTGAATGTTACCATCTGAGACAATGTTGATCCTCGTGTTGTCTGAATAATGTCCTGCCAATCTAGTACTTGATGATCCTTCAGTTGTGTTCTCCTGGAGTTGCAAGAGTTCCATGCAGCCGGCAATGTCAATATCTCTAGTGGCCTTCAACTCCCAGATACTTTCATCAAGAATTGTCAGCATTGTGCAATTTGTCAGATATACATATTTCAGATTTCTTGGCAGGGGAGGAAGTATCTGGAGAATCGAACAGTCTGAGAGATCAAGGGTCGTCAAAACCTCTGAGCCGGCCAGACTTGGAAGACCATTAAGATAAGAGCAAGCATGAAGGTTTAGGTACTCGATATCTTCAGGTGCTCAACAGATGAGACATCAACCAAACTACTACAATTTTGAAGATTCAAGTGCTTAAGCTTCTTGGCATCTGATAAATCCGGTAGCTTTTTCAACTTCGAGTGCTTGAGGTCAATCACTTTTAAGTACGTGAGAGACTGCATCCGAGTTTCAAAGATCAACAGCAAGATTGATTTAGCTAAAGATAGAACTTCTAAAGAAAGAAAAAAAAAAGCAACGTGCAAGAACTTGGGTCTAAGGTAATAAGAAAAACCTGCTTTTCTTCCCAGAGCACTTCGATACTGCTGTATGGCAAGTGAAGCTCGACAAGATATTTTGCACAAAAACCCAGTGGCAATACTTTGGCAGGAAATGCATCCCAACGGAAGTACTTCAGTCCTTGGGAAATAGAAACAAAGTAATCACCCTGAAGTTGCACGTTGCAAGTTTGTCTATCATACTGCGGATGATTATCGTAATGCGGATGATAGAAGTTGAACAATCTGAGTCCTGACATCTTTGTGAAAGCTTCACATTTCAAGGGCATTATTTCTGATTTAGACATATCGAAAAATATGCCTTCGACTTTTATAGATCCCTACAAGCAAGAAGATACTAGTTAAAAGTAAGCTCAGAATGCAAGTGAGATTATAGTTTGACTGCTACTTACCATACTTCCGGTCAAGCAATTCCGGATATCATCTGCATCCCACAACCTACTCCGTCCTCCTGGATCTTCACTTTCTTCTTTGACGATTTGCTGACCCACTTGTCCATGCAATTCGTTCATATTGAGTTGGTTGCTCAAAATACTTATCAAAGCCTTACTCTTCAGAATTTTAAATGCCCTTTCCGGTATGAAACCACAGGCATCTAGAATATCTGCAACTGTGTCCTTGTCCATTCCGTTGAAAAAGCATGCAATATCAAGAAATACCTTTTTCTCCAACTTGTCCAATCCATCAATGCTCACTTTTAGCATCTCTGAAATCGCCCGGTCAGGAATGTTTTTCAACTTAACCAATTCCCATTCCCATTCTGCCACAGACTTGTTGGACTGAGATGATCCGAGGATCTCCAGAGCAAAGGGATTGCCTTGAGCATAATCCACAAATTTATGGGACAACTCCAAGTAACCATCTTTTGGTTGGTTCTGCTTGAAGGCACACCGACTAAAGAGTTGAAGAGCTGCATCAGTTGCTAGAGGCTCGACCTCATATATATGATCCACCCCGTGTGCAGTAAGCAGATCTCTGTTTTGAGTTGTAACGATGATTCTGCTTCCAGGACCAAACCAGTTACACTCTTTAGCCAACAATTGTAACTGTCGCAAATCATCTACGCCGTCCAGCACAACGAGAACATTTCTATTAGAGAGCCTTTTCTTTATGATGTTGGAATCGTACAAAGGCCATCCAGTAAGGTCTTTCTCCTTAAATATTGCAGACAGGAGTTCTTTTCTCAAAGCAAACTTACCCTTTCCCTTCAGAAATTTGTGTCCAACGTCGGCAATAAAGCAACAAGCTCCAAACTTTGAACGGATCTTATCATGGACGACACGGGCGATGGTACTCTTGCCAATCCCTCCCATACCCCAAATTCCTACAATGCGAACCGAATCCGAATCGACATATAATTTCTTCAACATTTCCTCCACATGAGCACCAATCCCGACCAAATCACTACTATCATATGAGAATGCACAGTTCACCTTATCTGAAACATCTCTAACGATGTCCGAAACAAGATCAGCTTCATTCCTGCCAGACAAAAGAGTAAAAATGAGGCAGGCCGATTAGCACTCATTTAACTCATTCAAGATCATCTCTAATTTGTATTTAGGAGAAGAATAGGCTCATCAAGTACTTCAATCACTATGCACGTATCCTTAAGCCTTGGTTAAAGGGAGTGGATAATGATTTTATAGAACTCTATTTGTATTTGTTGGATATATTCAAGTCTTAAACCCTGCACCCCTAAATAGGATCATCTAGTAATATATTACACTATGATAACACAAGTCAGAGCTTGAACTCGTAATTCAATGATTTTGTACACTCCATGTTCCGTTAGACTACATGCCCTTTGGCAGATCATGTAGTAATTGACTAATGAGTAATGGACTTCGATTCAATTAAACAAATTTTGATTGAAAACTTACAAATGTAAAATATACAATTGAACCACTCGTAAATAGGGGCTAAAATAGAGCCCGATAGTACTCAAAACCTTACATCAGCAAGGTTAAGGACAAAAAAAGTACAGAGAAGAATAAAACCGTTACCTATTCCGAGAATCCCAGCCGCAAATGCGGGAGACGTAAGTCAAAGCATCCCTCCACCGCCTAACCGTCTCCTCCTCGACGCTCGCCGCATGTTCCGCAATCGCGGCCCCGAAACTCCCGCTCACCTCCTCCACGTCCGACGGATCGATGTCGTAGAAGACGGGGACGACGACGCCGTCCCTGCTCCTTGCTTGCTCGGCTATCTCCGTCAGCTCATCCAGGCACCAAGGCGAAGACGCGTAGTTCGCGGACAGGACGACGACGTAGAGGGTCGAGTCCCTGATGGCCTCCACTATCTCCTGTGAGATGGATCCCCCTTTCGGCAGCTTCCGGTCGTCCAAGAACGCGTATATACCGTTGGTGGTTAGCTTGTCATGCAGGTGGGCGACGAAGCTGAGCCTTGTGTCGCAGCCGCGGAAGCTGAGGAAGGCGTGGTACCTCCGGTCCTTTTTCGTGGCGGCCATGGTTCAATAATGCTACAATCGACCGTTTTGGTGGTTTCAGGCGGGTTGGACTTGTTCGTTCTTGGTTGACTCGACCAACCCCGGTAAAATAATTGAGCTTTAGTAACAATACTATAATAATTTCTGTGTACGTCCCTCGGGTTCTGGGGTATGGATTGGGTACGGAATGTCTAGATTTCGAACCGTTCGGAATGAGAACACGCAAGGAATTTTTTGCAAAATGCTAAAATACGGGGACCAAAATGATAAAAACTGCGCACAAACACAAGCCTGAAACAAATACCGTTATGACATAACTGTGCATGCCAGTATCACATAACAGCGCATGCCAGTATCACATAACTGTGCATGCCAGTACGACTTTTTTGCAAAACTACTAAAATACAGGGACCAAAATAAAAAAAGTCACACGTGCCATTATCATAAACGGGACATGCCGCTGTCACAAATACACATGTCAGTATCACATAACTGCGCTTGCCAACACGGTCCCCCTTTACTCCAAACCGTTCGAAATGATTTCTTCACTCCGTACCCAATCCAAACCCCGGGTTCTGTGATATCTTCTTTGTGGTTCTCTTATCTTTCAAAATATATATTTTTTCCATTTGATTTTATTATATTCTCATATCTGTTATCATTCAATTTATTTTTAAAATGACTATTATACTCTTACAATTAAAAGAAAAAAATTATATCCTCCCATATCTCTCTTGAGGACGAACTTAGTGCTCACAACATAGAATTGCCAACACCATACTGTTTGAATGTGCAGTGCCAATTTTGTCCCTTGCTACACCTCAAATTCGTCAGGACAAGGACTCCTTTCTTCTCTGGCGTCGATCTCGGTGGTTCCCTTTCCCCAACCTCCCTCACAGTCCTCTCGCCATGTCTCCCAAGCTGGCCATCGTCCTGGTTGGTCCACCGGCAAGAGATTGATATACGAAAAATTGCAAACAATTAAACTCGTTATCAAATAGTATAGTGGATAAGTAGGATTTCGAACTGAGGATTAGAACGCAAAATTAATCAATCAATTATGCAAAGCGGGAGAATCAAAAGTTGTAAATGAGGTAAATTAGATTGTAAAGGGACTAAACGAAATCAGGAACATAAATAAAAGAGTTGTGATTCAGTGGAGACAAACGAGCACGATACCTTTATGAACTACATATCTATGTCGAGACTATGGTTTTTATGAAGATCTAACTAGTACCCGGAGTGTTCTAGTGCATCTCTCTAACGCTTCAGCTCATTAGGATGATAAAACTAAGCTAGAGTAGATCATGATTACTAACCAATATTTCCACTCATTTAATTAGACCAAGAACTAAACTAAATTCAATTATGAAGTTAACTCCCATCGGGTTGTCCCTTAGTATTAAGATTCCTCATTAATACCTAAGGACATGTCAATTGACTTTTCTGTTGATTCTAATGCGTTCTAGTCCACTACCATCAACTAAAATCATAATCTAAGTGATCAAGTTAGATTAAGCAATACGATCATCAATTAACAACTACCATGAAAGATAATCAAACCATTGGCAACATAGACAAGTAATCATATAATTAAGGCATCGCACTCACAAGAGAATTACTCGCTAAGTATAATCATGAAGCATAAGATAACAATGAAGAACATGGTGTAAACTAGCATAAAAGGTAGAGAAAGAGAGGGCTTAGTCATTGGAGCAAGCCGTTCCAATCTCCTCCTCCAGCTAGACCACCACGTGCACTTTATTAATATCAAAGAGTAATTCTCAAGGTCAGGAATAATAATTTTTAAAGGTGAGGGCTAATAGTCTATATATAGCCAAATGTCTAGCTATAAAATAGGAAAAACCTAGAGGAGGTTAACCAAAATAATAAGTCTTTCTAGCTAATTACAAGTGGTCTAGAATAAGGAAAATAATATAACTAGGGTCCTATGGCAGAAAAAAAGAGGCCAAAAGTCGTCCAAATTTGGAATGGGTCGAATACTCGAGAAAACAAGAAGTCGAGAAAATCTGCAATCGCAGGGACTGGCGGCCGCTAGTTAATTGGCGCCCGCCAAAATTTGGTTCGAGAGTTCCAATCTGCCAACTTGCGGCCGCAATTTGGGCTGCACAGCTTTGTCATATCTTTGTATTTTCTATTTTTGACCCTTTTCTTCTCTGAATTTGACCTTGGCTATAAAAGACAAAATGTAGATCCTTCTTTAAGCTTTCCAACGATATATCATTTGTTATAATCCAATGCTCGAAAAGAAAGTTGTGGCTCTTGCGACATGGTCCCTCAAAATTACCCCTTCAACGGCCTTCAACGAGCTTCACTTCCTATCATAAAATACGACAAAGGGTAGAAGCCCACTACAAGAGTCAAACATATAGAAAAAATAAAAGACTCAATGGAACAAAAAAAAAGCAAACGAAAATACGACTAAACACATACGAAATGCATAATAAAATATGAGCATTTACACACTCATCACATCCCCACACTTATTTTCTTGCTTGTCCTCAAGTAAGGAACATCAGGCACACCTTGAAATCTCGAACTTTCATCAAAAAACCACCCCACAATCTAGTAGTTCACTACCTGAGCACAAGGAGTAAGCTGTTCCAATCTCCTCATCCAGCTAGACCACCATGCGCGCTTTATTAATATCAAAGAATAATACTCAAGGTCTGGAATAATATATAAAATCTGAGGGCTAATGGCCTATATATAGCCAAACGTCTAGCTAAAAAATAGAAAAAAATCTAGAGGAGGTTAACCAAAATAAGAAGTCTTTCTAGTTAATTACAAGCGGTCTAGAATAAGGAAAATAATATAATTAGAGTCCTATGGCCAAAACAAAAGGTCAAAAGTTGTCCAAATTTGGAATAGGTCGAATACCCAACAAAATAGAAAGTCGAGGAAATCTGACATCGCGGGGGGCTGGCGGCCACCTGTTAATTAGCATCCACCAATAATTTTGGTTCGAGAGCTCCAATCTGCCCAACTTCTAGCCGCAAGTTGGGCTGCACAGTTTGTCACATCTTTGTATTTTACATTTTTGACCCTTTTTGGCTCCGAATTTTGTTGTTTGTCGGAGGTGGTGTACTTGATTAGGATCTTGTAAAGTCGAGGCAAGAGTTAGACTCTTTCTTCGTAAGACTAGATTGCCCCGTATTCAGTGCTTACGGGCTGCGGCAATCGTCCCCAAGATACAACGACTGGGCTGCTTCCGAGTTCATAGCATAACGACCCTCGAAGCTTCAAGCGAACCTTAGAAATTCAGAACTTTCTGAGAGAGGGAGAGAGAGCCTACAATTGCTAATGAATGCTTATGCAAGTTGTAGTGGGGTGGTTTGCAAATGAGAGGGAGAGGCCTATTTATAGGCGCTGGAAGAGTGGCAGTCAGGTACTCCGAAGGGGAACGAGGCACTTTCGAAGAGATGCCACTCAGGCAGGCAGCCAGATCGCTCGTGGCTCTTCGGAGATGTCCCTTTGGTAGGCAGATTGCTTCAGCCTCTTCGCGTCCCTTCATGGATTGCTCGCAGCTCTTCGTCCGTCTAGAAATTTCTGGGATATTCCAGCCCTTCGTGCCTCTTTGGTGGCCATCCTGGAACGTGCTCGCAGCCCCTCGTCACTTCGGTAGATACGCAGCTCTCTCCGAAATTGGGAAATATACTTAAGGCTCCTCTAGCTCCTCGCGATGATGCGCACGTGGGAAGTGCCAAGTGCGCCACAAAGTGCCCATTGCGACCTGCGTCCAATGCGCCATGCGCACACGGACACACGCGTGCACATGCGCGTACGCATGCTCATGCACGTGCTCGTGCTCGGATGGTGTTACGCACCATCCTCGCCGCGGTCCGAGTTGGCTATCCTTCCAGGTGGTCAACTTATTTCCTAGCTAACAAGGAGTTTCTCCTTATAAACTAGAAAAAGTTGGTGCCACTTTCCAATGTGGGATTGCACTTTTCATTTCCCTTTTGGGCCTTCCACTTTGGGCTTTTCCACTTTGGGCTTTGCATTGAATTTTCATTCAAGCTTTTCCAACAATCCCCCACATGAATGATGATTAATGCTTGCTGACACTTTTTTAAGAAAAGTTACAACGAAATATTATTGCATCGAGAAAGGTAGCTTACGGCTTTGAACCTTCCCTAGTAAAATGCTATCGGATTTACTTGCTGCTCAGTGAACGCGATGTCTTGAACTGGTCAGCTTTTTTTTATGTAAACCAAGACAATGACATTTACACAATGATATCTCTAATATCCTTTGGTTCTCACGTTGTGTCTGTTTCGGCCATGGACCTTAACTTGGATTCATAAGTGTTTTTCCTTTTGAAGTGGCCTCACTTCACACTTATATAGGTGATCTCCCATTAAGAGTATCCTGCCATACTCCACCTTTTTTCTGGTATAGAAATCATTAAAAGCGTAGACGCTTAACCTTACCACACCTGTGCAGGTTCGTACTTGGGCAGCTTCTGAGAATGGGACGGTTTTCAAGTATTCATCTGAACCATCCATAACTTAGTTGTCTCGTTGAACCAAGTTTGTGGGATCTCCACTCATCATGGTTGAGTTACCGCTATGAACGTTCTTTAATGTGTGGGTTTTAACTCCATTCCCCTTACTGCGTTATACATTTGATCTCTGTTGATTCCTTTCGTCAAAAGATCAGCTATGTTGTCCTTGGACTTCACATAATTAATGGTTATTATTCCACTTGAGATTAATTGTCTAACGGTGTTATGTCTCCTACGGATATGTCGAGACTTACCGTTGTACATAGTACTTTGTGCTCTCCCGATTGCAGACATGCTATCACAATGTATCAATACAGGGGGCACAAGCTTATTCCAACACGGAATATCCTCTAGGAAATTTTTGAGCCATTCAGCTTCTTCCTCAGCTTTGTCTAGTGCTATAAACTCCGACTCCATGGTGGATCGAGCTATGCACGTTTGTTTAGAGGATTTCCAATACACAGCTCCTCCACCTATGGTGAATACATAACCACTAGTAGATTTGGAGTCTTTAGTGTCTGATATCCAATTCGCATCACTGTATCCTTCCAATACAGCTGGATACCTAGTATAAAGTATGACATGGTTCATGGTATATTTCAGATACTTTAGAACTCTTTCCAGAGCTAGCCAGTGGTCTGGTCCTAGATTGCTCGTGAATCTACTAAGCTTGCTAACTGAGTATGCAATATCAGGGCGTGTACAATTTGTTAAGTACATTAGACTCCCGATGATCTTTGAATATTTCAGTTGAGATACTGGGTCACCTCTGTTCTTAGCTAAGTGTAGACTTAGGTCTACCGGAGTCTTAGCTGGAGGTTTATCAAAAGTATCAAACTTCTTGAGTACATTCTCAACGTAGTGAGATTGTGACAAGACAATTCCTTCAGTCGTCCTAGAGATTTTAATCCCTAGTATAACGTCAGCTAGACCCATATCTTTCATGTCAAAGTTGTTCCTTAACATGTTCTTAGTTTTCACGATAAGATCATTACTGCTTCCCATGATTAGCATGTCATCTACATACAGACATACGATTACGTAAGCATCAGGTGTGCCTTTAATATCACACTCATTGATCTTAAAGCCATTTGACATCATTATTCTGTCAAATTTCTCATGCCATTGTTTCGGCGCCTGTTTTAGCCCGTACAATGACTTGACCAGCTTGCACACTTTATGTTCTTGTCCGGGGCCAACAAACCCTTCAGGTTGTTCAATATATATTTCCTCTTCCAGTTCTCCATTTAAGAAAGCTATTTTTATATCCATCTGATGTATCTCAAGGTTATAGAGTGCTGCGACAGCTATGATCACTCTAATGGATATGATTCTTGTGACCGGCGAATAGGTGTCAAAGAAATCATATCCTTCCTTCTATTTGAACCCTTTAGCTACCAACCGAGCTTTGTACTTGTTGATTGATCCATCAGCTTTGTATTTCCTTTTAAGGATCCACTTGCAACCTAAAAGTTTGCAACTTTGTGGAAAATCCACGATTTCCCACGTATGGTTTTGCATGATGGACTCTATCTCACTATTGATAGCTTCTTTTCAGAGAGGAGTATCCGGACTAGATAACGCCTCTTGGATTATTCCAGGTTCATTTTCTAACATGTAATTTAGAAAATCTGGACCAAACGACTGGCTACTTTGGTCCTCTTACTCCGTCTAGATTCCTCAGCACCTTGATCAGAGCCTTGTATAGCTTCATAACTTCTTTTGTTTGAGCTTACTTCTTTCTTTTCCTTTTTAGGAAAGATATTCTCAAAGAATGTTGCATTCCTTGATTCCATGACCATTCCCTCGTTAATTTCAGAGTTTTCAGACTTGTGCACTAGAAATTGGTGTGCGCTACTGTTGTGGGCATATCCGATAAAGATGCAGTCAACTGTCTTAGGTCCTATTCTCACCTTTTTAGGTGGAGGTATTTCTACCTTGGCTAGGCACCCCCATACTTTAAGGTAACGGTAGGAAGGCTTCCTACCTTTCCATAATTCATATGGGGTTTTGTCCCTTTTCTTGTGTGACAATTTGTTTAGAATATGATTAGCTGATAGCACAGCTTCCCCACACAAGTTCTGTGGTAAGCCCGAGCTAATCAACATAGCATTCATCATCTCCTTAAAAGTTTGATTCTTGCGTTCAGCTACGCCATTTGATTGAGGTGAGTATGGAGCTGTTGTCTGATGAATAATGCCATTTTGTTGGCAGAATTTCTCAAACAGAGCTACATATTCTCCCCCTCTATCACTTCGAATCATTTTGATTTTAGTGTTAAGTTAATTTTCAACCTCATTCTTATAAATCTTGAAAGCTTCTAGAGTTTCGTCTTTTCCTTTCAAGAGGTGTACGTAACAGTACCTCGTGCAATCGTCAATAAATGTGATGAAATACTTTTTCCCACCTCTAGTTTGCACTTGTTTCATATCGGATATGTCGGTATGAATTAACTCTAAACGTGTAGTACTTCTTTCCACTGAATGAAAAGGTGCTTTGATCATTTTTGCCTCTATACATTCTTCACATTTATTGTTTGGGTCAAACTCCATTTTAGGCAATAAATTTAAACTTACTAACTTTCTTAGTGAGCTCAAATTTACGTGTCCTAATCTATCATGCCATAAGTTAGAACACTCAGCCAAATAAGAAGAATTAACAACTTTATTAGGGCCATTAAAGACGCGTTTGACAGTTATTACATTCATCTTAAAGAGCCCCCTCTCGAGGTAACCCTTTCCTACAAAGGCCCCGGCCTTGGTTAGAACAAACCTATCAGCCTCAAATACTAGTTTCATCCCAGCTTTGCTTAACAGTGAGCCGGATACTAAATTCTTACGAATGTTTGGAACATGCAGCACATCCTTGAGGGTCAACTCTTTTCCGGAGGTCACCTTCAGCACCACCTGGCCTAGTCAGTCTACTCGAGAAGTTGCGGAGTTACCCATAAATAACTTCCGGTCGTTGATCGCGATATAGGTCGAGAACATCTCCTTGTCTGAGCAGATGTGTCGGGTTGCCCCTGTGTCAATAAACTACTCTCTTGGGTTATCCACAGATTGGCTTCAAACACCATGGCGGATAAGTCTAGCTCAGATAGGTCTTTGGCCAGATTTGCCTTCTCACGATCGTCCCTCTCGGGTAGGCGATAATCTTTTGCCATGTGACCGGGTTTGTCGCAGTTGTAGCAATTGCCCTTGATCTTTTTAGCCTTCTTTTGCTTTGGCTCTTGCTTCTCCTGCTTATTCCCGATCTTCTTCCTCTTCTTGCCGGTACCACCTTCGGCGAGGTGTACCTTAGCCTCAGAGTTGATCCTGCCAGTCTTGACTTCGGACTTTCAGTTGTCTTCCTTGATCCTTAGTCTCATGATCAGGTTTTTCAACCCCATGTCCTTCCTCTTATGCTTGAGGTAGTTCTTGAAGTCCTTCCACAGAGGGGGTAGCTTCTCGATCAGAGCAGCCACCTGGAAGGATTCACTGAGTTGCATGCCTTCGGCGTGAATCTCGTGTAGAATCAGCTGCAGCTCTTGGACTTGGTCAATGACCTTCTTGGAGTCCACCATCTGGAAGTTGAGGAACCTTCCGACGATGAATTTCTTCATCCCGGCATCCTCTGTTTTGTACTTCTTCTCCAAGGAGTCCCACAATTCTTTCGCAGTCTTGGTACCTGCATAGACATTGTAGAGGGTGTCGTCTAAATTATTCAGGCCATAGTTACGACATAGGAAGTCGCTGTGACTCCATGCATCGAGGGCGTTGATCTTCTGTGGATCAGCCTCATTTTCTGCCACCTTTGGAGCCTCTTCCTTCAAGAATCGGACCAGGTTGAGCGTCGTCAGGT
This sequence comes from Hypericum androsaemum, assembly GCA_963995505.1. Taxonomy (NCBI): domain Eukaryota; kingdom Viridiplantae; phylum Streptophyta; class Magnoliopsida; order Malpighiales; family Hypericaceae; genus Hypericum; species Hypericum androsaemum. The sequence goes on from OZ023199.1 coordinate 9,390,054, forward strand.
AGAACAGCATCTTCTGTTGCCATCTCTTGAACTCGGTACTGTTGAACTTGGCCAGCCTTTCAGCGTGGACAGTTCCTGGGACCGCTGGCACTGGTGCTGAGCTTGTTGATGCCATCTTCAAGTACACAAATCTCGTCTTACGATTTTTGTTTGTAGGAGGTGGTATATGAAAGGAAAGATTTTCACCCTTCTTGCAATAATGAGTAAGTAAGGGATTGTCGTCCCACAAGGACTAAGCTAGGCCGCAAACTCGACTTTATCACTAGTTTGGGACAATAATAAATGGAGGTGTCAATTCCAAATACGAATTGGCTACTATAACGACTAAATACAAGAAGATTTAAACAATAAAGGAAAGAGTGGGCTTGGTGCCAATGACACTAAATAACCAAATGGCGTGTGGGGTTTATTAAGTTCGTGTTATGGTCCGGATGTTTCGAAGGCAACTAATCAATGCTCTCGCGACAAATTAGTCTAAATCGATTCTTAACTAGACTTAGATGAACTAACCACGCTCTTGCGACAAATTAGCCATCTAATCTAACTAATTACCAACTATACTTACCATCCTTTGGACAACTAGTCACCTAAGGTGATCTCTCATCAATAGGCAACTAGTTAACTAGTTAAATGGTCCGTCAATCCTAACCCCTCTCGGCGATTAGCATTAACTTAGTTCATAATCAAGGTGATCAATCAAGATTAAGCATTAAACACATTAACTAGTTCATAATCCTTAACATATTAACCCCACAAACCAAAGGTTAAGTAGATGCCATTAAGGCACCTAACCCACAAATGAACTACTCACACATATTCAACATACAACTCAACACATCCATTGAACAAAGCAAGCAAAACAAGAACATTAAAAGATAGAGAAAGAGAGAGCTCAAAATGGTCTTCAAGCTTCCAATCTTCTTCCTTCAAGTTTCCTTCACAAGCTTCAACAATGGCTTCCTCTCCTAGCTTCTTCTTGGCCACGTTTTTCTCTTCTTCTCCTCTTCAATGGTGAATCACGTTTTTTGCTTTGGAGGAAGAGAAAGAGGCAGCCACGGATTTTTGCTCTTGGAGAAGAGGAAGAGTGAATGAATGATGGTGAATGGTGTAGTGGGAGAGAAGGTGGAAGACAAATTGGCTCAAAATATGGAAGTGGAGCACTAATGTCTTAAGTTGTCCACTAAGGGAATCAAAAGAAGGCACTTATACTAGTTTTTGGCAAGAGAAGTGCCAGCCACGAAATTCACTATTCATGCCCAAAAATGGGCCCAAAACAAATCCTAAGATTTGGCCCACTCGTCAGATTTGTTGGTAGATTCGAAGGTCAATTTTAGACACGATTTTCCTCCCACTTGGACTCCGAATTTGAAGAAGTCCATGGATACAAAGTTGCAGCTCCGGATATCTTCTTTCCAACGCCACCTTGCTTGCCTCCATTGGACTTTGGATGAGAAAGTTATCGGCATTTGAGTCGCAAGGGGTCAGTTTTGGTCCACGCTCTCTTGGGTCTCGCAACACGCCAATCGTTCCGGCTGATCCGATCACCTATGACGCGTCCCTTGGCACACGAACGTCCACCATGAACCTACTAAGACTCCTATCAAGAAAGAATCACAATAAAAATCACAAGACTATACTAAAACGAACATAACACATAATACGAGACAATGATGTCAAATAACGAACAAACATACTAGAAACAATAGAAAATCAAAACTAAAACATAGACAGATGATAGAGTGTTTTCACACTCATCACACCCCCACACTTGAATCATTGCTTGTCCTCAAGCAATGCTCATACAAACACAATCACAATAACAATCACAAAAGAAAGAAAACATGATAAGGACAAGACAAGGCATGATAAATTCACAAATTGACTCCCCTCAAAATCTCAAACTCACATCAAAAGTCCACCTCACTACCTAGTTAGTTCATCAACCCAAACACAAAGAGTAAGAACCGGTAGACACCTCACCACTCGATAGTTTATTCAAGTGTTATCACTATGTAAAAGACACTAGAAGGTTAACCACTCAGAGGTTCGGAAATTTTTCGCTCACGATTTGTAAGTAGCCAACTTCCTATTTCTCGCGTGCATGACCGATGTCTTTCAAAGTATCCTACGTCCTACTCAACATTTTCTCCAAGTCGTGTGGTTGCTCGTGAACCAGAGGGTTTCAATCGGGTTGTAATGGGGCTAAGGTAAATGTGAGAAAATATGTATGGATAGTAGTTAAACCACCCAATCTGAGGACATGTTACAAAAGTACTCTAGTCACTCGTCAATTTTAAACATCTTCACCATAACTAGCTGAAGCACACTCCCAAAATTTACCCATTTCCTAAGACCGTGTAGCACGAGTAATGCCAAATATTAATGCCTTATTCAACCTTTGCTTTTTTTCTTTCTTCTTTTTTTTCTTTTCTTTTCTTTTTCAACTTCTCTTTTTTTTTTTTTTTACAAATACGAACACAAACTTGGCATTTTCTAGGCAAGAACTCGGCTTCTTTGTATGGCCTCTTAATTACCCAAATTCCCAATGAAGTAACCCATAAAGCTACCAACAAAACCCAATACATATCATATCCCCAAAAAAATGTAAACTTATGTGTCCTCGGATCGGATGACCAAAGGTCGGGAAGATGGTGGATATAAGGCTTAAAGTTGGTGTAAATATAATATGATCAATGAATGGCTAGGCTCAATGGGTTAAAGCAATGGATATAAAGGTTCTTGGCTCTAAAGCTCTAGGCTCAATTTCAAAGGATTAGCCCCCGTCATTCACTAACACCACACAACCAAGACCATGTCAAGTACTAGTAGGATAATTCAATCAACCGAACTCATGTAGGCACCTCATGAATAAATGAAGACGGTTGTCTCCTCCTTCGGCTAAAAGTTCCTCACAAGGTCACTCATCAACCCTCTACTCTAATCTACATAGTGAGACCACTAGTCGAAACAACCGAGGGTGAAGTTTCTACAAGTTCTTAGGCCTTGTGCTCGAGTTTATTTCCTAACTAGGTGTGTGGTAAGCTTCTAACATAAGTTAAAGAATTTTGAAAGGGGTCAAATTTTGAAAATTCATGCCAAATCATTACCTAAATAAGACAAACTAGACCTAAACACACAAAGGATTCCTAAGTGGAACCCCACCCCCACACTTGAAGTACACCTTGTCCTTAAGGTGTAGGGAGCACACATACATCTAAACAATTGAACGATACTAACAAATGCATTAAGAAGCAAGCATGAACATCAAACAAACATGAAGAACAAGACATCACAAAGACATAAAGCAAACTCAAGACATCACGAAGACAAAAAAAAAATTTAACAAAAATTAAAAAAAAAATTAATTAAAGAAAAATAAAGTGCTAAGAAACTCCCCTTAGTCTTGAGGTGGAGAAGGTGGTGGTGGCGGGATGTTGTATCCGGATCGTTCCATCGGTCATTTGCGTGGATTGGGAGGATTTAGGAGGTAGGATTCTAATAGGTTTAGTTGGCAAAGATTTGAGACCCCTTCCACCCTGAACTCGAAGAAGTCATAAAGTACAAAGTTGTCGGCCTATCTCTTAGCTTTCCGTAGCAACAAGAATCACCTCAATCCGAGTCTCGAGCACCAAGATATGGCCGATTTACTAATGATAGCGCCAGGCTGGGTCATGACCGTGGCCTTTGATGATGAGCCACGATCGTGGCATGTTTCGGCTTGGCTGAGCCACGACCGTGGCCTCTGCGTTTTTCCTCTATGCTGACTTACAGAGAGTTTGCCACGAACGTGGCCTTGATGTGACCTTGATGGCCACGACCGTGGCCTTCAGATTTTTTCAAGTAGTGGACTTACAGAGATTTTTCAAGACGGTGGCCTTTATATTTCTTCGATTTGAGACTCCTTCCACCCCGAACTAGAAGAAATCATCAACTACAAAGTTTTAGGCCTACCTTTTAGCTTTCCATAGCAACAAGAATCCGCTCCATCGGATGCTCGAGCACCAAGATATGGCCTTTTTACGGAAGGACGCCAACTCCTGAATGCTCGAGCCCCCCTGTAACTTGGTTGGCGTACGCCGGGAAGATGGCGTCCGCCAAGCCCTCTCGCCAATGTCCAGAGAAATTTTTGCCTTGTTGGGCCAGGTCAATCCCAGTTTGGGACGGGGGCTTCGCCCCCCGTATCCCTTGTCGAGCATCCAACCGTCCAAATCACCTTCAAAATACAAGAGATCCCATAAGCATGAACTAACACTTCAAAAATCGTACAAGAATAAGAACAAACATAAAAGAAACAGACACGTAGACTATGACAATATAAAGACAATACAAAAACATGCTAAGTTATAGTCGTTAGCTTGACTTTACTCCCCTTTGTCATGCATCGGAGGGTGAGGTGATGGAGTGCACCTCCGAACTTCGTTCAACATCGCCACCAAGGTAACTCTTGCACCTTTGGCCATTTACCTTGAAGACCCCTCCATTACTTCGTTCCAATTTGAGGGTTCCAAATGGAAAAACCTTTACCACCTTGAAAGGTCCACTCCACTTGGACTTGTGTTTTCCCGGAAAGAGTTTCAAACGGGAGTTGTAGAGTAACACTTGATCACCCTCCTTGAACTCTTTCTTCGCGATGTGGGCATCATGTGATCTTTTTGTCTTCTCCTTATGAAGCCTTTCCAACCCTGGCTTGGCTTCCTCCTCCAAGTGGATGTAATGCACAATCATGTCGGGATTTGTCCCCTTGATATCAGATTGTTGGCATGCCATGCCCTTAATCTGCTTGTTAAGCACTTCAAGTACCTTCTCCTCTTGCTCCTTAGAGAGCTTGTTGGAGATGATATTGGGGAGTCTTTCTTCATCCTTTAAGAATGCATGTCGTAAATGGGAGGGTAGCTCTTTCTTCTCCAAGCTTGGAGCCTTAATGATGGAAGGTGGAGTAGGATACTTCAAATCAAGCTCCGAATCTTCATGGAGAGTTCTTTTATCAACTTTTCCCACGAACTCTTCCAGGTTTTCCTCTTCGTGTTCTCCATCATTCTCTTCATCTATTCCATCTTCACTCTTCAATGAGCTCTCCTTGCCCAACTTGAGGACAGCATCTTCAACCATATCAATTTTCATACACATGCCTTCATCAAGAGGGTGGTGCATTGCATTGGACATCTTAAACTCTACTTTCTCCTCCCCTATTCGGAGGACCAATCTTCCTTCATGTACGTCCACCAAGGCACGTTCCGTGTTGAGAAACGGTAGGCCAAGAATTAGTGGACAACTCTTGTCTTCTTCGTAATCCAACACCACAAAGTGCACGGGGAAGATAAACTTATCAATCTTCAACAAGACATCCTCCACAACCCCGAATGGCTTCTTTATGGTTTGGTCCGCCAATTGGAGACGCAAAGAAGTGGGTTTCACCTCACACAAACCAAGTCTTCTCATAATAGACAAAGGCATCAAGTTAATGCTAGCGCTTAAATCACATAAGCACTTGGGAAACTCAACATCACCAACAAAACCAGGAATAGTAAAACTCCCCGGATCTTTTAACTTTGTCGGGAGATCTTTAGAGATGAGAGAGCTACACTTCTCCGTGAGGGTCACCGTCTCTCCATCTTTCCACTTCCTCTTCTTTGTGATGAGTTCTTTGAGAAACTTCGAGTATTGCGGCAATTGATCCAACATCTCAAGAAAAGAAACACTGATCTGGATGTTCTTCATCTTCTCCATGAAGCCAATAAACTTGTCATCCATCACATTCTTCTTCTTCAATCTTTGAGGGAATGGTAGTCGAGGAGCTTTAGGTGGTGGTGGCACATACTCCTCTTCTTCCTCAATCTCAGCAAAATGACTTTTCTCTTTCTCCACCTCTTTATTTTCCTTGGCATTCTTCTCTTTTTCATTGGCCTCCTCATACTTTTCTCTTGATTTTGGGCTCGTCTCTTGACAAATGGTTTCCTTGCCACTCCTCAAGGTAATTGCACTCACATTTCCTCGAGGATTAGCCTCCGTGGAGCTTGGAAGAGAACCGGATGCTCTGTGGGCACTTGCATTTGCTATTTGCCCAAGTCGCCTCTCCATATTATGCATGGCGGTTGCTTGACCCTTGAGGATTTGTTCAAGGTTATCTTGCCTTGATCCTTGTTGTTGTATGATGGCCAAAATTTGGCCTTGTTGACTAACCACCCCTCCGACTTCTTGTATGAACTTGTCCATCTTGTCGATCCTCTCCTCAATAGCTCCCATCCGATCCATCAAAGAGAAACGTGGTTGGAAACCCGGAGGAGGCCCTTGAGGTGCATTATGAAGAGGAAGTCCCTTATCCAGAACAATTGCCATGTTATCTCCATTACTTGCTCCGGTACCCCTCCAAGAGAAGTTCGGGTGATTTCTCCAACCGGGATTATAAGTAGATGAATATGGGTTGTTTCCCATCCTATTTGCTTCTTGCCCTTGGCCACCCACGAAATTCACTTGCTCCATAGAAGAGCCCAACATGGCACACTCATTCATCTCATGGCCAACATTGCCACAAACTTCACAATTCGTCCTTACGGCTGCCGCATTGGTTTTGTTCAGGCTAAGATCGTTCACTTTTCTTGCCAACAATGCCAATTGGGCTTGAATAGAGGAGACAACATCAACATCAACATCAATCACTCCCTTTTGCTGGCTAATAGGTTGTCTTCCTCTCTCATTTGCCATAAGGATGTTTGTAGCTGCTAATTCTTCCACGATGTGGTAGGCATCATCCCTCTCTCTTCTCAAAAAGGATCCATTAGAGGCAGCATCAACCGTCCCCCTTGTAGAGGGTCCAAGACCAAAGTAAAAAGTTTGGAGTAAAGACTCCTCTGATATGTTGTGGTGTGGACAACTCCTTTGTAATCCCTTGAATCTCTCCCAAGCTTCACTCAACGACTCATTCTCGAATTGTTGGAAGTTGCTAATCTCCTTCACGAGTCTATTGGTCTTGGAGAATGGAAAATACTTGTCAAGGAAGGCATTGGCTAGCTCTTCCCATGTCGTAATTGTTGTCCCAACTAGATCTTTATACCATATCTTTGCTTTGTCCTTCAATGTAAATGGGAATAACCTAAGCTTCACAGCATCATCGGTAGCTCCATCGTGCTTGAAGGTATCGGCTATCTCCAGAAAATTAGCAATATGGTCGTTGGGATCTTCATTCGGTAATCCATAGAATTGGACCGAAGCTTGGAGCATGTGAATCACCGCTGGCTTGATCTCGAAGGTGTTAGCTTGAATAACAGGCCTAGGAACTCCATGAGAGACCTTCGAGGAACTCCAACTCCTTGCGCATCTCTTTGTGCGTTCATCCTTGCTTGAATTCTTCGCTCTTGTCGCAATGTCCTTTCCAAGTATCCAATGTCCACTTCTATTTCCACCGGTCGGTTGTTGGTGGAACGAGTTCGGGGCATGCGACAAACAAGTACCTTGCAAGACAAACCACAAAGGAACTAAGTAACCAAGTAAACAAAAAAAATAAATATCCCAATCCAAGTTCGTAAGCCAAATTAAGCGTCTAGTACTTAATCCCCGGCAACGGCGCCAATTGAAAGGAAGGATTTTCACCCTTCTTGCAATAATGAGTAAGTAAGGGATTGTCGTCCCACAAGGACTAAGCTAGGCCGCAAACTCGACTTTATCACTAGTTTGGGACAATAATAAATGGAGGTGTCAATTCCTAATACGAATTGGTTACTACAACGACTAAATACAAGAAGATTTAAACAATAAAGGAAAGAGTGGGCTTGGTGCCAATGACACTAAATAACCAAATGGCGTGTGGAGTTTATTAAGTTCGTGTTATGGTCCGGATGTTTCGAAGGCAACTAATCAATGCTCTCGCGACAAATTAGTCTAAATCGATTCTTAACTAGACTTAGATGAACTAACCACGCTCTCGCGACAAATTAGCCATCTAATCTAACTAATTACCAACTATACTTACCATCCTTTGGACAACTAGTCACCTAAGGTGATCTCTCATCAATAGGCAACTAGTTAACTAGTTAAATGGTCCGTCAATCCTAACCCCTCTCGGCGATTAGTATTAACTTAGTTCATAATCAAGGTGATCAATCAAGATTAAGCATTAAACACATTAACTAGTTCATAATCCTTAACATATTAACCCCACAAATCAAAGGTTAAGTAGATGCCATTAAGGCACCTAACCCACAAATGAACTACTCACACATATTCAACATACAACTCAACACATCCATTGAACAAAGCAAGCAAAACAAGAACATTAAAAGATAGAGTAAGATAGAGCTCAAAATGGTCTTCAAGCTTCCAATCTTCTTCCTTCAAGTTTCCTTCACAAGCTTCAACAATGGCTTCCTCTCCTAGCTTCTTCTTGGCCACGTTTTTCTCTTCTTCTCCTCTTCAATGGTGAATCACGTTTTTTGCTTGGGAGGAAGAGGAAGAGGCAGCCGCGGATTTTTGCTCTTGGAGAAGAGGAAGAGTGAATGAATGATGGTGAATGGTGTAGTGGGAGAGAAGGTGGAAGACAAATTGGCTCAAAATATGGAAGTGGAGCACTAATGTCTAAAGTTGTCCACTAAGGGAATCAAAAGAAGGCACTTATACTAGTTTTTGGCAAGACAAGTGTCAGCCACGAAATTCACTATTCATGCCCAAAAATGGGCCCAAAACAAATCCTAAGATTTGGCCCACTCGTCAGATTTGTTGGTAGATTCTAAGGTCAATCTTAGACGCGATTTTCCTCCCACTTGGACTCCGAATTTGAAGAAGTCTATGAATACAAAGTTGCAGCTCCGGATGTCTTCTTTCCAACGCCACCTTGCTTGCCTCCATTGGACTTTGGATGAGAAAGTTATCGGCATTTGAGTCGCAAGGGGTCAGTTTTGGTCCACGCTCTCTTGGGTCTCGCAACACGCCAATCGTTCCGGCTGATCCGATCGCCTATGACGCGTCCCTCAGCACACGAACGTCCACCATGAACGTACCAAGACTCCTATCAAGAAAGAATCATAATAAAAATCACAAGACTATACTAAAACGAACATAACAAATAATACGAGACAATGATGTCAAATAACGAACAAACATACTAGAAACAATAGAAAATCAAAACTAAAACATACAAAGATGATAGAGTGTTTTCACACTCATCAGTATACTTGATTAGGATCTTGTAAAGTCGAGGCAAGAGTTATACTCTTTCTCCGTAAGACGAGATTGCCCCGTATTCAGTGCTTACGGGCTGCGACAATCGTCCCCAAGATACAACGACTGGGCTACTTCCGAGTTCGTAGCACAACGACCCTCGAAGCTTCAAGCGAACTTTGGAAATTCGGAACTTTCTGAGAGAGGGAGAGAGAGCCTACAATTGCTAATGAATGCTTATGCAAGTTGTAGTGAGGTGGTTTGCAAATGAGGGGGAGAGACCTATTTATAGGCGCTGGAAGAGTGGCAGTCAGGCACTCTGAAGGGGCACGAGGCACTTCCGAAGAGATGCGACTCAGGCAGGCAGCCAGATCGCTCGTGGCTCTTCGGAGATATCCCTTCGCTAGGCAGATTACTCCAACCTCTTCACATCCCTTCATGGATTGCTCGCAGCCCTTCGGCCGTATGGAAATTTCTGGGATGTTCCAGCCCTTTGTGCCTCTTCGGTGGCCGTCCTGAAAGGAGCTCGCAGCCCCTCGTCACTTCGGTAGCTACACAACTCTCTCCAGACTCGGGCAAAATACTGAAGGCTCCTCCAGTTCCTCGCGACGATGCGCACGTGCGAAGTGTCAAGTGCGCCACAAAGCGCCCATTGGGACCTACGTCCAATAGGCCATGCGCACATGCACACGCGTGTGCGCGTGCTCGTGCTCGGATGGTGCGCTCGTCGCGGTCCGAGTTGGCTATCCTTCCAGGTGGTCAACTTATTTCCTAGCTAACAAGGAGTTTCTCTTTATAAACTAGAAAAAGTTGATGCCACTTTCCAATGTGGGATTGCACTTTCCATTTCACTTTTGAGCCTCCCACTTTGGGCCTTTCCACTTTGGGCTTTGCATTGAATTTTCATTCAAGCTTTTCCAACAAATTTGACGCTGGCTATAAAAGACGAAATGTAGATCTCTCTTTAAGCTTTCCAAAGATATCTCATTTGTTATAATCTGATGCTCGAGCAAAAAGTTGTGGCCCTTGTGACATGATCCTTCGAAATTACCCCTTGTGACAAAAACCCAAAGGGCGATCTCGCAACCGCACCTGTTGCCCTTTCCCTGTTGGTGAGGACATCAGTGGATTAAGTGACGGTTGATGTGCCCTTGCAATATTTTTTTTTGTTCTTGTGCTCTTGCAATATTTATTTGTTGTTTTTTTTTGTCTTTAAAAACTGATGTATCCTTGTATTTTTTCTTTGAAAACTGATGTGTCACTGGTCTTGTTTGATGTGCTGTTAATCTTGCCTCTTGTACCGTTCAACTTTACCGATGTGTCGTTCAAGTCTATGTTGGGGTTGGAGTCGTAATTCTACCTACGACCGAGGGAGGAGGAGAGGAAGTCGTCAGAGGAGCTGCTGGGCTTGGAGATGACGGTGGTTGGGGCCACAATTACGGACAGAGTCATTATCGTCAGACTTCATTGGCAAAGGCTCGACATTCAGAGGTCTCGACTATAGAGTAGGACTCCAGCACTAGCTGTCGTTTCACGGACGGATGAATTAATGGGATTTCTATCTTCCAATAGAGTTTAGTTTTGGGTTTGTCTAGATCGTGCCCTTTGGGACTGCCTATTTTCTTCGGGATGATGACTCTGTTCCTGGATGGACAATGCCGAAGGAAAGGAGGAGAATGGCAACAGGCCAACACGGGGGGAGGTATTAGTAGTCGGTTGGGAGAGACCTCTTGGGGGACATTGCTGTGAATGGAAAGATTTAGATGGAAGGGATGAAATTTGTTGTGCCTTTTGTTCAAGGGTATAAAGACCATTTCATATGACAAAAGGAGAAAAAAATGAGCCCATGACATCAGTGAGGGATCTCAAAGTATAATAAAACAAAACAAAGGAGACAACAAAATGATTTTTCAAATACACGGGACTGAATCAGTTATTTGACCAAACACGAGGGATCTTAGCATAATTTGCCCATAATTTTTTGTTTATACCATTTAGTATCCGGACTCACTGGACCGTCTAATCCAAATTCGAGTCGGGTACAGCCTTTGAATGGTGGTAAAGTTTTTCCAACAAGGCATGAATTTCTGTTTATGCAGAACTTGGTCTACACATAGTTGTCGACTTGATGACTCTCATAATAGTATCTTTAGAGACTTGAAATCAATTCCTCATTTTTTGTTATTCCAGCTGTTATTTAGTGTCGACTAGTCCAGTTGATTTAACACTACTATGTTCTGAAGGCTTGAACTAGAAATTTTTTGATTAAGCTAGAGCAACGCCTTTACGAGTTGATCTAAATACTTGGGTCTAGCAGCTGATGTCTTCGTCAATAGTACTACCCGTATGTAACAGCCTTGCCTTACGATATTGGAATATGTTGCGGTCTACAGTTATCCAAGTTGAGATTTTTTGATATCTTTAACATTTATGATATGTTTGGTAATCCACTAATTTGTGCTTAATAAAGAAATGCTTCTGGTCCACCCCATTTTACTACAATCAAATGGGTTGTTTTTTTTACTACAATCAATTGGATTGTTTTACCGACAAAAATCTTGAAACAAAAATCTTGAATTTCAAGAAATAACCCAACCAAATAATTGTGGTGTGTTTCTATTATTGGGGTTTGGTCGAGGATGAAGGAGATGGGTGTGCCTCCATCCACCACACAAAGGATTTCCCGGGTCTGACTGACCCCCCTAACCAAATAATTGTGAGAACGTGGGCAGACCCAAAAATGCGGTCCATGTCATCAATTCAAATCTTGCTTTTCTTTTAGACCACCCACATCGGTGATCGCTCACCGCTCCACGACAAAGGGCAAAACTAAAAAAAAAATAGAAAAGCTCGGCATTTTGGCCGATCCGCTCGGCCGAGCGGTGCTCACGGTCTTTTATTTATTTTTAATTTAATTTTAATGATATGTGACACAATATTATTCGTTGAAATAGATATTATTTGTTATTTATAATAATAAATAATATCTTTTGATAAAATTAAAAATATGAAAATTATTAATTTTCAATTCTCTACGGAATAAGAAGTTGTAGCTCTCTAATCAAAATTATTTTTCAAACATATTTTCGACATTCTTACACTCCGAATTTAAAAAATCATAAACTAAAATGTTGTAGATATACATTTTACCTTCGCAAAGCAACTTGAATCAACTCAATTGGACTCCGGAATAAAAAGTTGTGGAAACTTGTCCTCGTAACTCGCTCGACTATTAACTTCAAACGTATTTTCAAAATTCTTACACTCCGAATTTGAAGAAGTCATAAACTAAAAATTGTAGATATACGTTTCACCTTCGCAAAGCAACTTGAACCAACTCAATCGCACTTCGGAATAGGAAGTTGTGAAAACTCTTCCTCGTAACTCGCTCGACTATTGACTTCAAACGTATTTTCGACATCCATTTGTAGCTCGATTTATTTCTTTCTAATTTTGTATTCCAACTTTAGTAATTTTAATTTTGTTATTTTATTTTAATTTTTTCCTTGTTATAATTATAGACTCATAATTTTATATATTTATTGCAATTTATATTTAAACATAAATTAAATTATAGATAATACGTAGATGAGAGAGAAATTAATTGTTTATTCGGTGAGCAGATTGGATGAGATCACTAATAAAGATGATAAAAGATTGGGTTAGATTGGATTGGATAGAATAGTAATTTGATGAGAGAGAGATTAATTATTTATTCGTGGATCCGCTCACTAATAAACGTAGTCTTAGGGGAACAATTGGAATCTAACTCACAAGGATGGTTTTTGAAATTTACGGTTTTACCGGTCCAATTGTTACATCTAATTATCAAATAAATAATTAATTTTTATCAACATGTAACTCAATCTAACCAAACATTTTTCTACCCATGGTCTAACCAAGTTACCAAATAAATAATTAATTTTTCTTTTATCTACATACATGTGTTATCTATACGAATTTTCATAGAAAATTAAAAATATGAGTTGAAAATATTGGGCTAGATTTATAGAGAATAAAAAATATAAATTTTTATATTTTTATCGGATAATATTGTATCATGTATCACTAAATTATTATTTTTTTGTAAAAATGGTAGAGTCATGTCCCTATATAAATATAAAAAGTGAAAACAGATACATCAGTCATACAACTATCCATGATCAGACGAAATGTGACTAGGGAAACTACTGGAAAATCTACTGGCCTGAGTCAGAGGAAGTATTTGGTCACGATTTGGCTAGTCTCACGAAGTACTTAAAACTCTGGTGGGTGGCAGCTCAACTTTTAAATGATCTCAATTTGTTCTCTTTGGAAGACAACAGAGGGCTTCTAGTACTATGCTGTAGGTCTATCGCGCCCATGTCAGTAATTTTTAAAAGTAAGTGGCTTTGTGCCAAAAAGAAGTGGTTTTCGAGGCTAAAACCATCAAAACTTCGATGGAACATAATTTTTGACTTATTTAGAATTTTTGATATTATAATATATTTTTGAAAAGAGAATAATATGATTAGACTTGGCCATTGTTACAATACGATTCGCGATTTGATTTGTCAAATATTTGATTCAAATTTGTTCTGAGACGAATTGAATACGGTTCAAATCATGCAAGCTTAAGAGCACATCAATTTGCCTGATGTGTCGTTCAAGTCCATGTGGTTAGCCAACAACATCGAATCCATCCATCTCTCTCTCCTCCATGGACGTCCACCATCAACACTTCAAAAGTGAAGACCCTTCACATCGGAAGTCACCTGCAAGCTGGAAGCGGCTAGGTCAACGTCGAAGTCTGCTCCATACATCCAACAAATTATTTCTTCACAAAGAAAGAAAAGGAAAGGAATTAGAGAGAAAGAGCAGCCCGTCGAACATGGTGGCGATGGTCTTAAAGGCGAGGATGAGGCCACAGTTCGGGTTGGAGCCTTAATTCTACCAACGACCGAGGGAGGTAGAGAGGAAGTCATCGGAGGAGCCGCTTGGCTTGGCGATGACGCTGGTGGGGCCGCCGACACGGACAGAGTCATTATCGTCAGACTCGCTTCATTGGCCGTCATTCTGAGGTATCGTCTATAAAATGGAACTCCAGCACCAGCTGTCGTTTCATGTATGGATGAATTAATGGGATTTTGATCTTCCAATAGAGTTTAGATTTGGATTTGTCTAGATCGCGCCCTTTAGGACTGCCTATTTTCTTCGAGGCAAAGACTTTGTTCCTGACTGAATGATGCCGGAGGTGGGGAGGATTGATAGGGGTAAAATTGAGAGAATAATCTATCATTCCTATGCAAATAATATAGTAGTAGGAGGTTTGAACTAAGGGATTAGCACGAGAATCGATGCAAAAAAGGTTCGCATGTGATGATTATGAGAGTAGTATAACGAGTGAACGAGAATGGAAATAAAGAGAAGGACAAAAATACGAAGAGTGTAAAAGAGTAAATGCAATAATGATAAAAAAGAGCACGATACCCTAACATGTTGACAGGATCAATTATGAATTTCTTATGAAATGATATTCGGAATTTCCTACGACACTATTACTAATAGATGGGTGCTAGGCAACTACCAATGCTACTAATAGTGTAACCGATAAACCTATAGTGCGAGGCAATGATCTAGATGATTCATTAAGTTCCTCCATGTAAATCACCTACAGAGAGTTTCCTCCGTCCAGACTGCAAGGTATATTACTCGGTGTTTCGACTTCTCTACGTCTGCTAGAATTGTAAATTAGCTAGAGATCATACCACACTTCATATTATTAAGCTTGAACCAATAACCTATATCTACTCTTCCCGAGGGTATGAGGCAACGACCTAGAGTTTATAGGTTAGGCCTACTCCAGTCTTAACAATATGAAAGTAAAAGTAAGCATTAAGTATACCGAACAATAACCACATCCGTAATCAATCCATAATCTAACCCATCAAATGTGCCATACGGGTACCGCACTCAAAGGAAACTACTCCCTACTCATGGCAATCACATTTGTCATAATCATATTAAAGAACATGAAAAGTATAAGAAAGAGAGAGCAGGAAAGAAGTCACCAATAATAGAAGTCTCAAGAATACTTCACTGAAAATCAAACCCGAACCTGAGTAACATGAAAAATGTGTAAAGAAATGTAAGTGGAAAAAATGGATGTATAAAACCTAGAACTAGTAGGGTATGTATAGAAAATTAGATGCCAAAAACTCTAGTTCTAGATTCTTCTCGATAAAATGGTAGAAATGACTTGGCGGCAGTGACTTTTCTGACGTGGCTGAGAGCCGTACGCACGTTATTTAGATCATCTCAATTATCTTATTTTCTTAATGTTTTTATTTTTGCTTGTATTTGTAAAGTTCTACTATAGTTCAAATCTCTCAACAACTACTTAAATCAATTAAAAGAGCATTGTTCTAGTTTAATTAAGAAATTTCGAGTACTTGTAAAAACAAAAGTGTTAAATAATTATTAAGAGAATCTTGCCACTTTTAAAAGATTTTACTGTGCTCGGATCTGGATTGGTTTAAAATGTGTTATTGCCCCTATGGAACAAAGAAAGAAGACCCATCTTTGAGCATCAGCCAAGCCATATCCGTTTCAGTTTCATGGTTTTGTTTTCATGGGCTCTCTTCCATTAATTAATTAGATGTCACCATTAACAATCTTGGTTTTTCGTTTGTGCCGTGTGGCCTCTGCTGTAGGGTCGGGGATAACCCCATGTCGAAATTTTTTTTGACCCGGGTCTTTCTCTCTCCTCAGGTCGAAAAAAGTTTTTGACTTCAAATAAAGTCGAAAAGATTCTTTCGTTTGAAAAAAAATTTCGACATGAAGAGAACAATCAAAAAATTTTTTCGATCCGGATAAAGAAATACCATATTCGGAAAAAACCCATTTCTAGGCACTCCCAATTCCCAGTTTAATCTTTTTTCTCTTACCCCTTTCCTTTGAGCCATCTCTCTCTCTACCTTCCACTTTCCCTTCCTCAAGGACTTGCTGTTTGTTACCTGAAGTCCCATGGTTGCCTACTTGGGTATCGTAACAGGCCAGATAAGTTTGTTTCCTTTGATTCACTCTTTTTTGCTCCGAGATTCCCCAAGACAGTAAACGAAACAAGGAAAATAGTATATAAACTAAAAAAAAGAAAGAAAAGCTCTCGGATATGGAGTTGGTAGTTGGTGCTGTTTCAGATGCGGTTGTGAAGGTTGTTGTCGATCCAATAAAAAAGCACATCGGTTATGCTTTAGGGTTTAGGGGCAAGGTCAATTCACTGAGCGATGAGGTCCAGAAGCTTCAGGTGGAAAGAGATGGATTGCTCAAGTCTATTGAAGATGCGCCACGACTAGGGGAAGATGTGGAGCCCTATGTTGCTCGATGGCGAGATCTGGTCGAAGAAGCAATTGCAGAAGCTGAAGCAGTTATCCAGACCGGCCAGGTCGCCGCACAGAGGAGTTGCTCTAGCAATTTGAGGACCAGATACCGAATGGGCAAGAAGGCAGATCAAGGAAAGCGAGGTACTTTTAAAATGCCATACATATTTCCTTTGGTTTTTGGCGCCATTGTTTAGTTTATTTTATTTTATTTTACTAATTTCAATTGGTTGTTAGTTTCAAGTTATTGTTTGGATGTCAGGTATTATTCAGCTACTGGAGGAAACATATAAATTTGATACCACGATGCCCAAATTTGGTAACATGCAGCAACCTGTAAAACCATCTGTAGAAGACGACGAGGCACAATCAATGCAGCAAACTGTAAAGCCGCCTGTAGAAGACTACGAGGCACAATCAAGGACTAGAATCATGAATGATGTGATGGAGGCACTATTGGATCCCGATATTACCATGGTTGGAGTCTATTGCATGGGTGGGATTGGGAAGACCACCTTAGCAAAGGAGGTCCTCCGTGAAGCTATGTTTGAGGAGTCATTTGATTATGTGGTAATGGTGACCATAAGCGCGGCGCCAGAGCTGAGGAGGATTCAAGATGAAATTGCACAATCATTGACTGGATCGAAGTTGCAAGAGAGCACCGATGCCTCTAGAGCTAGTAGGCTATGTAACAATCAATTTTTTTTCCAACAACCGTATCATCAGTCGGAGAACCGTCTATTGTCGACAAGCTCAGTATCCTACCACCAGATCCACCTCCATAAAAACCCTAACCTGCACCGTCCCTGCCGTCCTCCTCCGCGCCCGATCTCCACTTCCACTGACCCCATCACAGTCGAGACCTCCATCCCCTTCGTCTTCACCGACCTTATGGCAGATTTAGAAAGATCGTTAAAGCTCATCAAACTGGGAAGATTATTAAAGTCAAGGGCTCTGCAAAATTCGTCGAAGGAGAATCGTGAAGGATTGATCACTGTGGTGGAATCCAACAACATTTTTTGGTTTTGATTCATCTGCATGTTCTGGTTTTCTTTATTCGACATGTTCTTGGATTCCTCTTTGTTAGTATCGTTGTCCAGAGTTTTTTTTTGGACCCAGATCCTGCCCAAATCAATACAAACAAATCAAACAAATAAATTCGAAAATAATTAAAGTCTGGTAAGTTAAAATTGAGAATTTGGTATTATATCTAATAATTAATATGCATATATATTATTTTAATATTAATTTAAAAAATTCGGGTAGGATCAGGGCAGGATCTTATAGATTCATATCCATGCCCTTATCCTTTTAAAATATCAGGATCTGGGCAGGATCAGGGTCTAGACCCGGTCAAAGTTAACGGATCTTGAACCCTTCGGATCTGGATCAGGGTAGACCATCAGTATAAGGGTCTAGTTGCCATCCCTATCTGAGACCAACATTTTTTTGAAAAGTAGTGATGGCTAAATAATTTTTTAAATAGTAGGGACCCATGAGATAATTTTACTATAGATCAGGACTAGAGTGTAATTTGTCCTTAATCTTTTCTCTCACCCCTCTCCTTGAGCCATCTCTCTCTCCCCCCACACCTACCTTGGGTTTTTTTTCTTTATGGTGTTACTATTCACCATTTTTTGTGAAAAAAGCGTCCGAAATGAAAGTATTGCGGGGATGGTGTCCACGTGGCACGGACGCCGGAAAAAGTCGGATCTTGGAGGGTTTTTTTTCTTTATGGTGTTACTATTCACCCTTTTTTGTGAAAAAAGCGTCCGAAATGAAAGTATTGCGGGGATGGTGTCCACGTGGCACGGACGCCGGAAAAAGTCGGATCTTGGACCAAGATCCGACTTTTTTTGTCGGATGACCAAGATCCGACTTTTTTAGTCGAATCTTGGTCGATAGGCCATATCCGAAATCTGAAAAGGAGATTTCGGATATGACCAAGATCCGACATTTTTTGTCGAATTTATCATATTGGTCCAAGATCCGACTTTTTTGGTCGGATCTTGGTCGTCATATCGCCTATATAATGGATACCTCGCAGAAGCCTTTTGTCATCCATACGAAGACGTCCTGCGTACCACGAAGACCCTGCCCAAAACCAGGTAAATTAATTTACTTTAATATTTTGGTATATATGTAGAGTTTGTTCATTAATTAAAAATAATTAGTATATTTTAGCTGTGAAATTATTAATTGTTTCTATTTTTTGAGTGTGATATCTGATTGTTTAAAATTTTGTGGGTGTATATATGTAGAGTTTGTTCATTAATTAAAAATAATTAGTATATGTTAGCTTTTGAAATTATTAATTCCTTATATTTTTTTAGTGTGATATCTGATTGTTTAAAATTTTGTGGGTGTGCGAATTTTATAAACTGACCAACCCCAATGGCCAGACCGGTTTAATGAGTCGGACCGGTCGGGTCGGTCGGGTCGGTCGGACCGGTCGGGTCGGTCGGACCGGTCAGATTGTGAATTTTTTCTTGGTAAATTCCGGATGGTCGAGTACAAAAAGTGACCACCCTGCCAGTCCGATTAAATTTCATCTGGTTCTTAAGGTGGTCTCGGACCAAAAAATTGATGGAGAAGAATGTATGTTTATATGATATTTTCGTTAATATAAATTATGTTTTGTGTTGCTAATATAGAATTGCATACTGTTTTCTTTTGTTGTAGTATTCATAATGGCTAACCGGGTTATAAGAATAAAGTTGAAATACGATGGAGTAATTTTCAACAACAATGAAACCGGTTTTGATTACCAAGGTGGTAGGAAAGAGAAGTTGAAGTTTCATGCAGCATTTGTTAGATACAATATCTTGCGGAAAAAAGTTAACGAAAAGATCCCAATAGGTCCAAATGAAGAATTTGGGCCATTGATATTTAGATGTCCATTTGGAAGAGGACAATTTGGTCCAATGTTTATTAACGACGATGAAGATGTTAGGATAATGCTGGAGACCATGATTAACTTCTTTGGACCAATGGTGAAGGAGATTAAGCTTACAATCATTGTGGAAAAGAGGGTTAATAATTACAACCCGTTTGTCGTTGAAGCTGGTACGTCAACGGGGATGGATGTTGCTCATGAACCAATATTTGATTGGTTTGAAAATGATCCTAGAGAGACGGGTCCATATGCCACATACAATTTTGATCATGAAGACGAAGCAGAAGAAGTAGAAGACGAAGACGAAGCAGAAGAAGACGAAAATGAAGCAGAAGAAGACGAAGATGAAGAAGAAGTAGTAGAAGAAGAGGAACAACAATACCGAGAACAACAATACGGTGAACTCGCTCTAACTGATCCCGGTGAACAATCATCGATGACTGTTTATGGTGAAGAATGGGATTGCGACCGAGCAATAGATGGAAGTTGTTCTGGTTTGTTGAAAGAGGGTACGATTTGGAAGAGCAAATTTGATGCAAAGAGGGAGATCGAGGCGTTCGTAATGAACGATGGGCGTGAGTTTGTCCGAAAAGAAACAAGGCCAGAAACTTTTTCTGTGAAGTGTAAAAAATGGGAGACTGATGATTGCAAATGGGAGATCCGTGTCTCACAGGAAAGAAGGGGCACACTTTTCAGTCCATGGAAAATCGTGAAACACACCTACCCACATACCTGTGGTCGCCTACGAAAGTCGCAGGATCATAAACAACTCACTTCTGCTTTCATTGCACAAATTATTAAGAAACGAGTAGAGGAGCAACCAGAAATTCGTGTGGCCACTTTAAGGTCAGAGATCCACGACCATATGAAGTTTAGACCCTCGTATACGAAGACTTGGTGGGCAAAAGAGAAGGCGTTTCAAGATTTATGGGGGGATTGGCAAGAATCTTACAATCGCCTTCCGCAATGGTTTGCAGCATGCAAGGCAAATAATCCTGGAACTGTTGTTGAATGGGAATATTATGACACCCTCCCTGGTTACGTGGAAGCACTAATTCCTGGAACAAAGATCTTTAAGCGAGTTTTTTGGAGCTTCAAGCCTTGCATTGAAGCTTTCAAACATTGCATGCCTGTCTTGGAGATTGATGGAACGTTCTTGTATGGAAAATACAAGCATGTCCTCCTGATCGCCACTGCAATTGATGGTAATAATGCTATAATTCCAATAGCATTTGCTCTGGTAGAGGGTGAGAACACGGATAGTTGGCCGTGGTTCATGAAACAAGTCCGGAAGCACGTCACGCCTGGCCGACATGGAATATGTGTTATTTCTGATCGACATGCTGGCATATTAAAGGCAATGAATACGGAGTATGGTTGGGGAGAAGACAGTGATACCGCCCATCGATATTGTCTTCGACACGTAGCAAGCAATCTTAACAAACACTTCAAAAACGACGCCATGAGGAATGTCATGAAGATTGCAGGTGACATGCACAAATGTTTTGTAGTCGAAAACTATTTTACAAGTTGTTACTCCACATTTAATATTTTTACTATGTTGGTTGTAGGAATGCAAGCTCAACTGTGGAAGTTGGAAGCTAACATGCGAGAAATATGGAATGTCGACCAGGAGGTCTTCAACTGGATGTATGAACAGGAATTGCCCAAGTGGAGCTTAGCGTGGGATGGCGGACGCCGATATGGTAACATGACGACGAATTTTGCCGAGTGCGTAAATATGATCTTCAAAAAAGTTCGTCGTTTACCGGTGACGGCCTTGGTGGCAGAGACATTTAACAAGCTAACCGAATATTTTGAAGAGAGATCAACTAAGTGTATGAAAGAGAGCTGTACTGGCAAAATATTGATGTCACAGAGGCTCCTAAACAGGTTGGAGCGGTGGGAGGGAAAGGCCAATGGACATAGAGTGCGAGTTTCTGACAGTACAGATGGATCGTACGAAGTTCGCACTGGGTACGATATGAGAAGACAAAAGGGGGACAGAAAGCATTCAGTTAATCTTTCCACAGGATTTTGTGGCTGCGGCAAATTCCAGGCTTACCACTATCCGTGCTCACATGTGATGGCGTGTTGTACTGAACTTGGCATCGATTACAAGATATTTGTGGATAAGTATTATCGCCTGGAAACCACACAAGCTTGCTACCAACTGAAGTTTGTTCCTCTGGGAAATCCTAAATATTGGCCGTATCCTGAAGATCCTACGGTTGTAAGGCTCATTCCAGATGAAAGATTAGCGAGGGGTAGAGGACAGCCACGGAAGCGCATACATAATGAAATGGATACAGTGCCTTTCGTCCGCTGTACGCTCTGTAAAACAAGGGGTCACACAAAAGCCAATTGTACTAATATAAGAGCAGTTGCGGCGGCAAGAGCGGCTAAAGCAGCTAAAGCGGCAGCTGTATCCGTAGGGGCAAGTACGAGTAGACGCCGTCGTGGACGTTGAATTGTAATTAATTTTGAACTGAAAGGATTGTACTTTGTAATATTTTGTGAAACTCTATGTGGGTTGTGTTGAGTTTCTTTGTAACAGTCTGAAGTTTAAGTTACTCTATCTTAGCAGAATAATGACGCATTACACATTTTATGTATATATTTATTGTCATAATTGTTCAGGTGTGCCAATGAGGAGAAGTGGCAAAGAGCCAATCGCACATGATGACGAAGAGCCGGAGCATCCTCAAATTGATTGGAATGCTCTATGTGGTTCTAAGTTTGGGTATATTTTCAAACGATTACAGAGGCCATCCAACGATAGATCAGAAGTCCCTCCTCAGAAACCTACCAAAAGCAACTGTTATTACAAGCTTGTCAAGCGAGATCCAGAACCGTGGAGTAGAGCCATGGACTTTCTGACAGTTGAAGGTATTCCGTATTTCTATATTGGATCACATAATATTTTTATTAAATTTTAATTTATTTTACAGGGATGATGATAGGAACCTGTTTTAAAGGGACAAGTATTCAGAGCTTCAAAAATACCTATAGTGGTACTACAGTTATGTCGGTAAGAAATTTTACATTATCCTTTAATTTGAGTTAGCATCATAGTCAATTTTATAACAAGTATTTTGTATTTGCTTGTAGATGGTTGTAGAGGTGACCCGTTTTCAGCGTGTCGGAATTGGCGCACTTGCGACATTAAAGGTACAATTAAAAGAATTTTATTTATTCTTACATATTTATGTTATGTGAGAAAATTTTTAAACTTTTAATATATTACAGGATTCTACAGGCAGTATTACTGGTACCATAATTGACTCTACCGGTCTTGTTGAAGCTGGATGTGTGTTGTATCTTAAAAATGTGAGCATATCCTTTTTTTTTCTCAATAGTCCCAGATAGTTGTTTACTGATTTTCTGGTTCTTCAACAGGTAAAAGTTGACTCGTCCCCATACCCGAACAACAAATTATTTAGCATTACTGATGAGAACGTGGTCAAAGTGTTCAAGAAAAATGGAGAATCTGATGAAGATTCCCAAGAACAAACTCGTCCAGCACCATCCTATGATGGTCGTCGTCCTTATCCTCCAGCACCATATCCTGAGGGACGTGGTGCCGATTTGAAGGCACTATATGGCTCAGAGGCCTTTGAGTGGCTCCAAGAACAAAAGAGGTTAGAGCTGCATAAAAAGGAAGCTGAAGCTAAATCAGCCCTTCGAAGGAAAGCCATACGAGCTGAAGCAGACCGCAAAGCCAATGACATTTTCAACAATGAACCATGGACAACAGCTATTGAATTTGTTCTATCTCACGGTATTACGAAAATACTTATACATACTTGTTACTTACATTTATGGAGTATCTAATTTTTAAATTTTTTAGGTTTGATGTATGGAGCTAACGTTGATGGAGTATCTATTGAGGATGTAAAAACAATCTCTGAAAGCATCACAATTCCACAGGTAACATTTGTACATATATGAAAATTTTGCAATTTGCAAGTAATGTTATTGTTAACTAAGAGACTTGCAGATGGTTCTGTACGTGAAAAAGAAGAAACATGTATACGGCAATAGTTTCCGAGCAGTTTTTCAGGTATTATAATATAATATATTATTTATTTCTTAATCATATTTTTTAATTATCAAAGACTTCATATCTATAAATTTATGAAGGATCCTACTGGCGAAATCACGGGGAGTTTACAAGACATTGAGAGTACCTACTGTGATGGATGTGTGTTGCTAGTGAAAGATGTAAGCTTATATTATCATTACATCGTCGTCAGTAAATTATTTTAATATAATCATTGACCTAATTACGTATTTTTTGAACAGATTTATGTCTCGTATGAAGAAAATCGAATACATTTCAGTGTTGATCACGAGAATGTTAAACGAGTTTTCAAGGAATAGTGGCAAATATGTCCCTACCGGGAATTCTGATGAGAATTGTGACAACGTGTTGAGAAACATAAAGACATTTTTTTTATCTGTTATTTCAGATTGTTGTCATCCTATTTTAGTATTGCACTTCTTAGTTTTGTCATGTCGTATTTCCTTATACCGTACTTTGTTTAATATCTTGACGGCATACTTATCTAGAAAGGTATAACGTTTGAAAAGTTTCGAGAACTAAAACACAAATCACAAAAAAAGTGAAGTTAATACAGTCATAAAAGCATCCAACGAATGTCTAGTACAGAAGCATAAACTACTTCTTCTTCTTCTGAGCGGGGGCGGGAGCGGGGGCGGGGAGCGGGGAGCGGGGGCGGGAGCGGGGGCGGGGGCGGGGAGCGGGGGGCGGGGAGCGGGGGGCGGGGGCGGGGGGCGGGAGCGGGGGCGGGGGCGGGGAGCGGGGGCGGGGGGCGGGGGCGGGGGCGGGGAGCGGGGGCGGGGAGAGCGGGGGCGGGGAGGGCGGGGGCGGGGCGGGAGCGGGGGCGGGGGCGGGGAGCGGGGGGCAGGGAGCGGGGAGCGGGGGCGGGGGCGGGGAGCGGGGGCGGGGGGCGGGGGCGGGGGGCGGGGAGAGCGGGAGCGGGGGCGGGGAGAGCGGGAGCGGGGAGCGGCGATATCGGGGACGGGAGTCTGAGCGACGGAAAAAGTCAGATTTTGGTGTTTATATGGACCGAAATCCGACTTTTTTTGTTGGATCTTGTTATACCGGACCAAGATCCGACAAAAAAAGTCGGATCTTGGACCAATATGTAAATTCGACAAAAAATGTCGGATCTTGGTCATATCCGAAATCTCCTATTCAGATTTCGGATATATGGCCTATCGACCAAGATCCGACTTTTTAAGTCGGATATATCATCCGAGAAAAACGGTCGGATCTTGGACCAAGATCCGACTTTTTTAGTCGGATATATCATCCGACTAAAAAAGTCGGATCTTGGTCATCCGACAAAAAAAGTCGGATCTTGGTCCAAGATCCGACTTTTTCCGGCGTCCGTGCCACGTGGACACCGTCCCCGCAATACTTTCATTTCGGACGTTTTTTTCACAAAAAAGGGTGAATAGTAACACCATAAAGAAAAAAAACCCCTACCTTCCACTTTCCCTTCCGCAAGGACTTGTTGTTTGTTACCCGCTCGGTAGGTCCCATGGTTGCTACTTTCTAATTGGCTCTCTCGTAACAGGCCAGATAAGTTTGCTTCTTCCATCTTTCTTCTGTCTTTGATTCCCTCTTTTTTGCTCCCTAAGACAGTAAACAAAACAAGGAAAACAATAAAGCTCTCGGATATGGAGTTAGTAGTTGGTGCTGTTTCAGATGCGGCTGTGAAGGTTGTTATCGATCCAATCATAAGGCCCATCGGTTATGCTTTAGGGCTTATGAGCAAGGTCCATTCACTGAGCGATGAGGTCCAGAAGCTTCAGGTGGAAAGTAATAGATTGCTGGATTCAATAGATGAGGTGGAGCCCTATGTTGTTAAGTGGCTAAATCGGGCCGAAAAAGCAATTGCAGAAGCTGAAGCAATTATCCGGACCGGAGAGGTCGCGCAGAGGAGTTGCTCTACCAATTTGAAGACCAGATACCGAACGGGCAAGAAGGCAGGTCAAGGAAAGCGAGGTACTTTTAAAATGCCATACATATTTCCTTCGGTTTTTGGCGACCATCATGTAGTTTTTCTACTCTCTATTGGTTGTCAGTTTCAAGTTATTCTTTGGATGTCAGGTATCATTCAACTACTAGAGGAAACATACAAATTTGATACCACGATGCTCAAATTTGGTAACATGCAGCAACCTGTAAAACCATCTGTAGAAGACTACGAGGCACAATCAAGGACTAGAATTCTAGATGAAGTGATGGAGGCACTATGGGATCCCGATATTACCATGATTGGAGTCTATGGCATGGGTGGGATTGGGAAGACCACCTTAGCAAAGGAGGTCCTCCGTGAAGCTATGCTTGAGGAGTCATTTGATTATGTGGTAATGGTGACCATAAGCGCGGCGCCAGAGCTGAGGAGGATTCAAGATGAGATTGCACAATCATTGACTGGATCGAAGTTGCAAGAGAGCACCGTTGCCTCTAGAGCTAGTAGGCTGAAGAATATGTTGAAGGACAAGAGGATTCTAATAATTCTAGATGATTTGTGGAATGTTCTTCAGCTGGATAAATTGGGGATTCCTAGAGGGAGTGATTTTGTGGGTTGCAAAGTACTAATGATCTCTAGAAGGGTGGATTTGCTTTTTAAGATGGGCTCACAAATGAATTTCCATGTTCAAAATTTGTCAGAAGAAGAGTCGATGAGATTGTTTGAAAAAAAAGTGATTGAAGTTAAGGACCGCACAGTTGCCATGGAGATATTGTTTAAATGTGATGGGCATCCTCTGTTGATTGTCACAGTTGCAGAACTTCTTAAGAATCGGGACTTGAATGCATGGCAAGATGCCTTGACGCAACTATTCAAGTCTGGCAATCCAGATATACAAGACAGAGTGTACTCTTCATTGGAGCTTAGCTATCATCATTTGGTCAGCATTGAAATCAAACAAATTTTCTTGCTATGTGGTATTTGTAGTCCGACAAAAACTACATTGCGAGATTTGTTAAGGTATAGTTATGGTCTTGGTTTGCTAAAAAACTATACAGTAACCGGTGCTAGAAAACGCTTGGAAGTTGTAATTGATGACCTCAAGGCTTGTAGCCTGTTGGATGTCGATCCACGGG
Source organism: Hypericum androsaemum (assembly GCA_963995505.1). Taxonomy (NCBI): domain Eukaryota; kingdom Viridiplantae; phylum Streptophyta; class Magnoliopsida; order Malpighiales; family Hypericaceae; genus Hypericum; species Hypericum androsaemum. The sequence continues at coordinate 9,416,602 of OZ023199.1, forward strand.
GTAACGTAAAGATGCATGGGGTTGTTCGGGCTATGTGCATGGAACATAAAGGTCAAAGTCCTTTTAGGTACAATGCTGACAATTTGTTGGAGGAGTGGCCAACTAAAGATGATATTGGTGATTGTACCAGAATTTCTATACCTTGCAGCGATATCTGGCATCTTCCTGAAGATTTGGGCTGTCCAGATGTTGAATTCTTGTTGCTCTTCTCCATTCGGCATTCAATAAATATTCCAGGTTCAACTTTTCAAGGGACTAGGCAACTCAAAGTAGTTCACTTCACCGGGTTGGAATTTGCATCTCTGCCAGAATCATTGCATTCTTGCGTAAATCTTCGTACTCTGAGTCTGGAATGTTGCCATTTACTGGATTTAGCTGGCATCGGACAGTTGGAGAATCTAGAAATCCTTAGCTTTCGTGAATCAGATTTGGAGGCATTGCCTAGTGAAATAATGCATTTGACTCGGCTAAAATTGTTGGATTTAAGTCACTGCTCTCAACTTGACTTTATCCCAGCGGGTGCGATATCGAAGTTGACCACATTAGAAGAATTGTTCATGATTAATAGCTTTGATAATTGGGAGATTGAAGAGCGCAGCAGCAGTGGTAGGAATGCAAGACTCTCAGAGCTGAAATACTTGTTGCGCCTTGCATCACTGGAGATATGTGTTTCGAATGCCCACGCAGTACCAAAAGATTTGTTCTCCAATCACTTGGAAAAATATCAAATAATAATTGGACAAGGATGGGACTTCCGTCGTCATTCTGAATCAACAAAGACACTGAAACTGAATCTCCTCACAGACACTGATTTGCTCCAAAAAGTTAGTGTGTTGTTGAAGGAATCAGAAAGCCTGTCTCTGGATGGAGTCGATGGGGTGACAGATCTCTTCTATAACTTAGACGTCAAAGGCTTTCCCAAATTGAAGAAGCTCTCCATTCAGGGTCCTTCGGAGCTTCAACAAATCGTTGACTGTGAAAGGTCGAGTGCAATTGTATGGTTCCCTATCCTGGAGTATTTGAAATTAAAGGGATTAGCAAGTCTGGAGACAATATGTCAAGGTCAACCAGAACCGGAATCTTTCAGCAGAATGAAAAGACTGAAAATCTCTGGTTGCAACAATTTGAAAAATCTCTTCCCGGTTTCGATGGTCCAAAGCCTTTCCCTATTGGAGGAGATGGATGTGTCAGGGTGCCAGGAAATGGAAGCTCTATTTGCTGAGCAAAGTGATCGTGGTTATGAGGAGCATGATGTTGTGGAGTTTCCTCGATTACGACGCCTCAACCTCAACAATCTACCGAAGCTCAAATGCTTATTCCAAACAAAGAATTTGCCCTCCGGACCAGGTCAGGCTGAAAAGACTGCGACAACAGATATGCTTCCACCATTTTCCTATGAAAAGGTATGTTATAGAATTCAACTGATAACCAGTATTACGGATGTCGTGTAAAACCTAGTTTTCTATCCTTTGCTGAACTTGGTTAGTTTTTGTCGAGAACATTATAACGACGGGTTATCTCATGTCTTTTTAAAATCGGAAGAATCTTCTCCTTCTTCTTCTTTTCTGCTGCTTATTCTTTACTCAACTTTAATTTGCTACACTTCCTTCCCAGTTTTGTGCTTTTAACACTTTCTCTGTTACAAATTACGAGATATAAAACGGCAGTTATCCCTAAGAGCATCAAAATACAGCAATGCTACGAATTATAGAATTGAAGATTGGAATCATAAAATGATTGTTAGGGGAATTTATATGAAAGTTATCGTTAGACTTTGATTGTTCAGTTCTACTAAACGATTATTAACCAATAAAAATTGAATATATTGAACCTATACTACTATGTTTAGAGTTAAATACTCTTAGCCATCTGTGATTTACCAAAAGGTACTTAAGGGAAGTGTTTTAGGAAGATGTTGGTTGTTAACACTTTCCATCAGAATATAAAGAGTTAACATGAGAACAGTAGAGCTAATTACGGTATAAAAGTATCAAACTTGCAAACAAACACAGTAAAGTAACAAAAATTGTTTAGTGTAAAACCAATTACATAAAACAAATGAATCCATTTGCACCAAAAAAATCTATTAAGAACATGCTAGTTTTTGGTAGGGATCCCAAGTGTGCCTACAAAAACTGCCAAATGGTCAATGAGACATTGACTTTTGAGCTTGACTAATTTAGTGGGTCAGCGCTGACAATAATTATTTTCATTGCTATTTCAGACATCCCCCATGTTCCCTAATTTGGAGGATATGTCAATTGATGGCAGAATTATCAGGTACATGTCCTATTCTGCGTCATGGTTGAGGCATTTCCCCAGATTGGAATCGCTTGAGCTATCTTACTTGTTGCCAAGTTCAGAAGTTTCTGATTTGGAAGCCTTTGGATGTATGCCCATCCTGAAACAACTCGTCTTACGGGATTCACGTGTTGAATATTTATGGAAATACCAGAATGGGATTGATGTCTCGATTTTTTGTCTTCCTTCAATAAGAACCTTGGAGCTCAACAGTGTTAGTGGGTTGAGGCATATCAAGGGACGAGACTTCGAGATTGACTCTCTTATGACTCTCGAGTCTCTGAAGCTGTATGCATGCAGGGACTTGATCGGTTTGGCACCTTCAGCTTCAGCATCTTTCTGTAACCTATCAACTTTGCATTTATGGAAGTGCGACAAAGTGACGGAGTTGATAAAACCTTCAACAGCCAAAACAATGTGCAATCTTGTGACAATGCACATCTGGTGTTGCGATGCCTTGAAGGAAATAGTTGCAGTGGCGGATGATGACCAGACAACACTAGGTTGCATCGCATTCAATAAATTGAAGAACTTGAATCTCGGTCATCTGAAGAGGCTCGAGGGCTTCTGCATGAGCAGTTACTACTCCTTCAACTTCCCCTGTTTAGAAACGGTCTCCATATTCAAGTGCCCCAGCATGAGAGTCTTCTGTAATGGAGATGCAACTACACCCAAGCTACTATATACAAACGGGGAAGCATCACGACTACGGGAAATTCGTGACCTTACAGTCGTGACCTTACAGTCAAAGGTTCCTCCCAAAGAAAAATTCAAGGTTGCTTTCTCTACTGAGTTTGGAAATTCTTTTTTCTGCTGATAGTTTTTTTCTGACATGCTCAGGGACAACATAAAATTTTTAAAATACAAAATAACAATATATATATATATATATATATATATATATATATATGAGGCAAACGGAGCCTGGGGCGAGCTCTCCTGTTGTTTTTGGGTTTCATGCATGCGAAAAACAATTCTTGGGTCTCTTCATGGTAATATTGCTAGTTGTTAAGTCGGACAGGACTAGGCATATTTTGGAGTCGTCATGTCTATTAACCAATGATGAATAGTTATGTCCAACATTTGGAATGTCGAACCAGGAAATGATCCAATAATCTGTCCTGATTAGTTAGATCGATTAGACCATGGGTCAATGTTTATTTTCAAAATTTGTTAATATTAATTCTTCTTTCAAGTTTTCCATGAGTGTGAACCTGAAATATACTTCTTAGCATGTTCCGTTTTTTAAACATTATCTATTATCATTTGTATGTGTCAAATCTTAACTGATCACATCCAAACCAACAAAAAACAAAGTATTCAATATCCAATGATATTAAAAAATTTATCACCTTCTTCTTGAGTTGTGCAAACGTTATTCGATATTCAGATTTTTGGCATTTTTCGGTATCCGCAATTTCAGGATCGGTATATTGGGATTTAATTCTGTATAGATTTTTTGGACAATTCGGTGAATTTCGGTATTCGGTAGAATTTTGGTTATACTTGATATTTTATTTAAATACCAAAAATTATGAAGTACTAAACTGTAACTTTGCCAAGAAATATAATGAAAATTTCTCTCTAAAAAAACCTACAGATTCGGGATTCACTTCCCTTCTCTCCCCCTTCAAGAAAACTAAAAACAGCACCGAGAGCCTCCGGCCACCACCGCCTCCCGCCACCACCACGCCTCTCGACTACCGCACCTCGTGGCCTCTCTTCCAAGTCCCAGGTCAGTCTCCCTCGAAATATTCTACATTGCAAAATAAAATTAGGGTTTCAGATTTGAGAATTTTTCAAATTAGGGTTTCAAAACATATGGGTTTAACGTCGGTTGATTTAATCCGTTGATGAGTGGTTGGATACAATATGTACTTTGAGTTGGATGACCGGGAGTGTTTGGATGACATGAGGGATCGACGACAGAAGTGTTGACTTTGCGTGTGTTTGCTTAGCTGAGTTGTGTGTGGGCCGTGGGTCCAAGTGCTCTTGTTAAGTGGATAAATAGTTTTGTTATGTTTATTTGTTATGTGGGTCGTGGCCATAATTTGTTTTCCTTGGTTAGTTTTCTTGCCAAACGGCACAAGGAGTCGTAAATATTTAGGAGGTCCAGGGTTCAAAATCTAAAATTTATAGTTTTTTTAGGTTGTCAATCCCATCAAAATGACAATTAAGTTCTAAAAGATTAAAAATAACATCTCAACAAAATGACAATAACAACTACAGTAGAGCTAAAATATAATTCAACACCTCATCTCTTGTTTCCTTATCTGGTGCTGCTTTGTCAACTTATCGAGCTAAAATTGCATGTTATAATCAATTTGCTGGAGTTGCTCGATCTTTGAGGTATTATGTTTAATGTTATGGAAAAGGTGGGGAGTGACCATTCATTACATTATGCATCTAAAGACGTAATTGAATTCCTCTTTGGCTTCGAAGTGACATAAGATTTAGGTATGGCCAAGATTTGGTTGGTGTTGGCATCGTTCCAGGCTAAAAAGCAGAGTTGATTCACAACCGGAAAATCTCGTTTGATCTGTCAGACATTGACCTCGGACGTTTCAAGTTCATGCAGATTAGTTGATTCTAGTATAGCATATATGTGCTGCAAGTCTCGGTGTCTTGATAGATGTCTATTTGTGGAGACACTTAACCATGCTGAGAGTTTCTGTTTCATTGCAGCCGAGCAGGATTCAAGAAACGATCAATCTCACAAGCCAGAAGTTTACCAGTATACCCAAGTTCAATGCTAAAGAATGTGTGAACTTGAATCTGCAATGCTGCATCAATTTGGTCGACGTCTCGTTTCTTCTGCAACTTACCAGGCTCATAAAACTAGATCTGAGCGGCTGTACAAGTCTCAGGAGAATACCGAGTATAGTCGAGTTGACATCACTTCTGTCCCTTGATCTCTCTGGTTGCTCAAACGTGAAGGAACTTGCAGGGCTTCCACCAAATGTAGAATACTTGAGTTTAGCTGGCACAGCAATCAAACGACTACCCCAGCCAATCATTCATCTCTCTAGTCTCGTTGTGCTGGATTTGAGGAACTGCACCAGGCTTAAGAATCTAACAAGTGATATTTGCAAGTTGGGATCTCTTGAAATTCTTCTGCTCTCGGGATGCACAAATCTGCCATTGCCGATACCGGAGTTGCTCGAGAAAATAGTTTGTGAATTTTTTAAACCCAAATATGATGTCGGCGATGGCTCGAAGGTAAGGATTAATTTGAACATCTTTTCTTCTCCTTTGTGTGAAGGGAATTTTGACATTGTTTATTCCTCTCTTTCTTTTGCAGTATATTGAGGAATTTGAAGACTTGCGCCTAAGAATGTCCAGGATAACACATGATCTGTCTTGCATAACCGCTTCAAGACGCTTGCCAAACTTTTTCAAAGCAGATAATCTTGTGGAGTTGCACCTTCCATATTACAATCATCAACTACTTTGGCCCGGAAAGCTGGTAGCTCATAGCAACAACACATTTCTTGTTTCATTTCAAATGACTTGCCATCTAATTGTTTATCACAATGCAGGCTTTAGTCAATTTACGGCGGATCAACTTCAAACGCTCGTTGAAGTTGATCAGTCTTCCTGACTTATCCATGGCCCGAAGGATTGCGCATCTAAATTTGCGAGGCTGCGCAAAGTTGGTTGAAGTTTCATGCATTCAGAACCTCACCAAGCTAAAAGACTTGGATATGAGATACTGTAAAGGGATTAGGACTCTTCCAAGTTTGATTGGTCTGGAAAATCTCAGAGAATTTTATCTTTCAGGGTGCTCAAATCTGACGGAGCTTCCTCCATCTATCAGAGATCTTCCTCGTCTCATCGTCTTGGATCTTAGAAACTGCACTCAGATTTGCGAGCTTCCGAGTGGGTTATGGAGTCTCGAATCTCTTAACATCTCTGGCTGCACAAATATCTTGCGAGGCTTGATCATGAATAGAAATAGAGGATCGGACCAATCATGTAAGTTCATATATCTCTGTTTTTCCCATGCTCACAACTCGCTCAAGTACTTTCTTTATCGTTTATAGCCTTTGAAATGTTAAGCCTTTAGGAAACAGAATTTCATATCCGAAGTTTCTGTTGAATTGATGTGTTTAGTTTTAGTTTGTATAAGAAATGAAATTCCCTTTCTACTAGAATTTTGTATAAAAATATCAAATTGTGAATAGATGCCCGTAATATCTTTATTTTCCTAATATCACATTTTAAAAATGAAATGGTACAAATTAATTCCAAAACTTTACGTTTAGTTCGAAATTGAAAATAGAAACCGAATTTCATATGCGTTTACTCTTTTTGGTTGAAAGTTGAAACCCTATGGACAACACTACAGTGTCGAGTATGATCTTTGAAAGATGACAGAGTTCTCATAACAAGTATGATATTTGAGGAATGCCAACTGTATGATGAAATCTGAATTTGCAATTTATGGGTGAGAGCTCAACTATTGTATTAGAATCTTGCTACCTCCCTCTTGCGATAAATTTTTATCTCCATCTAACGGCGAGAGAAAAATTTGTGAAAATGGACATGTCTGCAGCTTCAGACATTGAAATAGATTGTAGTTTCCAGTAATCTTTAGGCAGAACAGACACTCAAGAAGTTTGTGTTCTTTTTTCTGCAGCAGGTAATTATGGAAGTTCATCAACAACCGGGGATGCTTCACAGTCGGCAGAAGAGGTTCCAGCCGACTCGTCGAGTCCGGATTCTGGTTCTAAGTTAATCAGTGTTGCTGAGGTATTAGCTCATGTCCATCTCAAATGCGTACAAATGATGCATCTTGAACTCCTCTGCTTATTTTCCTGTACTCTTGTAGCAGCCAGCTCCAGAGGATCGTGCACCGATCTTGAATAAGAAGACATCCATAGGCCTAGCAGTCGAAGATCCAACTACTAGAGAAGGCAGGGATGCTGCACTTGGCATTCAAATGCAACCTCAAGCAATTGGCTTCCCCAGCTCCAGTGCCTGTCCCCTCGAAGAGTGTACTGAGAGAGACCCATCGGCTGCTTTGTGTGACACACACACTTTAGCTGAGCAGGGAGGAACGGAATCGAACTCTGAAGTCTTCGATCGCCAATCAAAAGCAATGGAATCATTAGCATCTTACGGAGGGATTGATAAAATTGATCGGCTGGAGGGCGAGCTTCAGAGGCTTCGAGAACAACTGGCGGCTTCAGAGAAAAGGAGGGAGGATATCCGTCGGCGCGACCATTCGTTGGAGAACGAGCTGAGGTCGATTCGTTCCGAACTGGAGGTGGAACAAGCCAACGTGATGGAGCAGGAACATAACATTGATGAGTCCCGGAGTGGCGGTAAGAAGAAAGGTTTTCTTCGAAGTTTCATAAAAAGCAAACGTTTCTTTCGATAGATTTGTTACGATATTAAAAATACTCCCAGCCAACACCTTCTTTTACGGTAAAGTTGTTTTTACTGTATATTATTTACATATATATGTATATATTTGAGGAATGGAAATCCACTTACCAGCATTGAGCCTCACTAAAAACCCTCGTGATAAAATCAAGTGGAAAAAACTGCGTGAAAGAAAAGAGCGCCGAGTTTACATCTGGAACTAATTCCACACCCTAAGACCATTACGATGCAAATTCCTAGTACAATGTAAATTCCCAGCCAGCACCTTGAGTTAGTTCTTCGAAGTATTTTTGGAGATGGGTATGCAAGGAGGGATGGTAATGGGTAGGGTCTGGTAGGGTATTGCTAGGACCCAACCTATATCCTAGTTTTTGGAGTTAGATCCATACCCTACCTTCGACCCTACAAATTTTTTATTGTTACCCATAGCCTACCCTCCAGGAGACCCAGGGTTTATATGGTCTGTACGATCCGACCCTTTAACATTCTATCTTTTTGATAATTACTTTACAAGATACTTTTATTATTTCAATATAATCCAAATAAAGAAAAAATCAAAGTCTATGTAATAAAATAATAATCTCAAATTAAAGTTGAGAGTAAACTATAAACCAACTGGTTCAACATAAAATGAAACACCTACGACTACCTCGTCAATAAGAAACTAAAACTTATAAGTGTTCTTGTATAATATAAAGTTTCAACTTCAAAATAATTTCTTTCTAAATTTTCAAGCGACTTTTCAACACGTTTTCTCGATCATCTTCTTGCTCTTGTAATCTAACTCTTCTCGGTAGCTTCTGTGTTTAACCAAAAAGTTTAATTACTTAATTAGTCATATAAAATTTGAAAATTTAAATTAAAAAAATAGTATTATATTAGGTTTTTTTTTGTGTGCTTATTCTTTTTGCGGCTGTATTTTAATTATCTTAGCAATATAAAAAATATGGATCTAAGTAAGATCTAATTAGGGTCTAACTAGAGTGGGGTCTAATTAGTGGGGTCTAATTAGTGGGTCTATGGGTAGGGTCTGGGTCTGGGTTTGGGTTTATATAGACCCTATCCAGACCCGGACCCTATCTAAATCTATAGACCCAAATCCAAACCCTACCCAAGACCTACAGACCCTAAGATCTATTGGGTAGGGTAAGGGTCTGATCCACTGGGTCTGGGTTTTTTTGCCATCCCTATATGCAAGGAGCTCAATTACTCTATCTCAGATCTATCAACCATTTGGTTTATACCATCTGGTATCTGAACATACTAGTGAATCTTTTTCAATAGATATTTAATGGTATTGTATTTCCGATGATCCAAATTTGAAATTTGGTTAAACTAAAATAAAGAGTTGATTTAAGTATTTATTGGTACTTATGAAACAATTGGTTCTAAAGAAAGAATGAAGATGGGCCGAGAAGATAAAAAGAGAGGAAAGGAACAAGTCAATTAATTAGCTCACGAGTATTTAATATTATTACATTTACAAATAACTTTTTTGCCACTTATTTAAGTTGATGTTGATATTTGTTAATCATTCTAATACCAATTGTAAAGGAGATTGAAAAACGGTTAGGTGAGGATCGCCGAAGGATGGTCCTCCTGCGACGTTACGCAAACGATACAAAATATAGCTAATGTCGAATCAACTTCCATCTGCACCATACAAAAAGCTCTATCCCATGTTAGTTCGAGATCTAGGATGAGTGTCTAGAGCTCAAAAATTAGAGACGTGCAATGACTAACGCCATTCGAAAAGTCACTGAATCAATGCCCTCAGAATCGTGGATGACACTACCTGTACTTGCAGGGCAGGGTTGCCCATAAAAGTTCTGTTAGTATTGAGCTTGACAAAATCCTCCGGCAGACATATCCATGCAACTAGGATCTTCTGGTAGGATGATAGTGAAGTAATCCAGTCTGTCAAGACTCGAGCAAAATATTATATTTGTATAGTAATGATGGAGGGGATGCCCGGTGATAATACGTCCTGGAGACTACATCAGCGCGCGAGCGCCACGGTCACAAACAAAACTCAATATAGACCATTACTATTTATTGATCCAACTAGGGCATATACAAGTAAACCCAGTTTCCGGGCCTAAGCCCACAAGCTATCGACTAAATCCTAAATCAAAAGCTTAATCCAATTATAATAGATTGTTTTATAGAAGGAATCCAGTTATAATTGATAATAGTTCCCTAGTTAACATCTCATTATTTGAATAATTTTTTAAACAAAAATATCTTCAAGTACAATTAGAAAAGAAAAATCATTTTCAGAAATAAATATGACAAACTTTTCTCCCTCTCTCGTGATACTTTCGATACGAACAACATATTTTTTCTAATTAATTTTTAAATGTTAATGATATTTAGGGATATTAAACAAAATAGAGATCAGAGATGTACAGAATTTCGAACAATTAATTCGACATTCTTAAACTACATAATAGAAATGTACAAATCGACCAAATTTTTACACGATAACCATCGTAATAGAAATTTTTATTCCTAAGAAGAAGGGTGCTAACCGCTTCTCTGATTTCAGGCCTATCTCCAAGGTGTCTAGTTTATATAAGATTATCTCTAAAATCTTATCCAGGAGACTTCGTGGGGCGATGTGCATTATTATCGGTCCGGAGCAATCGGCATTCCTTGGCGGGAGGTATATCTTGGATGGTGTTATTATCTGCAATGAAATTATCACTTCTTATAAGAGATCTAGAGAAAGTGGCGTTCTTGTCAAGTTGGATTTCAAGAAAGCTTTTGACAGTGGCGCTTACAGCTTTACGACATGGTAGGTAACTGGAGGTTTCTTCATGACGATGATTGTGCAAACTTTGTGGCTGTGGACCTGGCGTTTGGGCTCGTCTCCACCCTTCTTCTATGACTCCGGGTAGCATTTCGTGTTCGGCCTCCTGTCTGCAATTCTCACTTACTTGTATCTGCAGGAGGCCTCGTAGGTTTCTGTACCTTCTTTGGATTGTAATTGCTAGAGGTTTTCTGTTGCTGTTTTCAGCAGTTGATGGACCCTCTAGTTTTATGGTATGTTGTATGAGGACTTTGTATTTTGACAAGGCGATTATTACACCTTTAAAAAAAAAGAAAGCTTTTGACAGTATCTCTTGGGATTATATCGATGATCTAATGTTGGCTATGGGGTTCGGCCTGAGGAGTGCATCTTCTTCAGTTCTTATCAACGGTTCTCCTACTAAGCGGAACTGCATCTTCTTCATTTCTTATCAACGGTTCTCCTACTAAGCTGTTCCGCTTAGAGAGGGGTCTCTGTCAGGGAGATTTGCTCTCGCCTTATTTTTTCTTGATGACAGCTGAAGGTTTGCGTAGAGTTATCTTGAAGGCTGAGCGTATCAGATTGGTCGAGGGACTGCTCATCCCGGGAGAGGTGGACAGTTTATGCTTATTGTAATATGCAGACGACACTATTTTAATGTCGGAATAAAGGCCAAATAAGCCCATGTACTTGTTCAAAAAGTTCACATAAGCCCCTGTACTTGAAAGTAGCTCACATAAGTCTTTGTACTTCTCTAAATGGGTCAAATAATACCCTGAGAATATTTTTCCGGTCACCGCCGACACGTCATCAACTGACATGGCGTCTTTTTCATTTAAAAATAGCAACATCATTAGCTTATATGGGTCCTTGTCAGCTCAAAACACCACATCGTCATGTATTTATTAGTTTTTAATTAATCTCATCTTCTTCCCATGTCCCCCCTTCCTTCCTCTCTCTCAGGAGAAAATTCAATACAAACAAGAGAAAAACCAAGAAAAATCAATACAAAACACTTCAATTAAAGCACCTATATGGCATAAAAAGAGACAAAAAAGTGTATTGTACGGTTCTAACCCACGAATTCAAATGTCAAGACCACAAATAAAACTTTAAGCAAAAAAAAAACTATTACTCGTAAACCTGCACAAAGAAGATATATATATATATATAGACAGGTGAAGATAAAAAAGGATAAATAAACTTCAAATTAGAAATTAAAGGCTACGTTTGCATCCACCGAGAGCCTTCTGCATCGGCGGCTTCTCACGGCCGAAGAGCCACTTCATCTTCGACTTGAACAAGCTGGAGTCCGACGACGCAGATGCAGGAGGCGGCGATGCAGCTTTCTTCGGCTTCTTCTCTTCGTGATCAGAGTCCGACGAGCTGCCGTCAAACTTCTCCTTTATCAATTGACTCCTCCTCCGCCATCGTTGTCATTTTTTTAATTTCTTATTTGTCTCCTTTATTAGCTTTTTAAGATTAATAAATACCTGATGTGGTATTTTGAGTTAACAAAGATATCATGCAAGTTAATGACGTGATGATTTTTAAATGACAAAGATGTCATGTGAGCTAATGACGTGTCATCGGTGACCGGAAAAATATTCTCAGGGTATTATTTGACCCATTTAGAGAAGTACAGGAGTTTAAGTAAGCCACTTCAAGTACAAGAGCTTATGTGAATCTTTTGAACAAGTAGAGGGACTTATTTGACCTTTATTTTTTTTAATGTCCGGGCTTCAACCTCTAGCCTGTCTAATCTCAAGAGGATTTTAATTGGCTTCTCTTTCGTATCAGGGCTTAACATTAACTTTGACAAGAGCTCCATTACGGGCCTGAATGCTTCTGATGAGTGGCTCAACTGGGTTTTTACAGATTGGGGTTGCAAGCTCCAAAAGGTTCCATTCACCTATTTGGGTCTTCCGGTGGGCGCGTCAATGATTCTCGCCTTGCTTCTTAGAAGGAGTCTTCTCTCACTTTGGGTGGATGAATTGTTGGGTTTTGAATGCATAATTAATACATTTGGCCCAAGCTGAAAGGCCCGAGCTGAAAAGCCCAAGCTGAGGATGGGAGAACCATTACCACATCGGAAATCGCAAGAGAATTTTCCCTGTTTATAAGGAGAAGCTCCAAGATGGTGTAACATTAAATGTTCCCCCTGAAGAGCTGACTGAGGCTGCCTGGAAGGACGGTGCAAAGCACGATCCAAGCACGAGCACGAGCACACGCTCGCGCACGTGCGTGTGCGCATGGCACATTAGACGCAGGTCGCAATGGGCGCTTTGTGGCGCACTTGGCACTTCGCACGTGCGCATCATCGCGAGGAGCTGGAGGAGCCTTAAGGTTTTGCCGAAGCTCTGACGAAGAGGCAGAAGGGCTGGAACGTCCCAGAGACTTCCAAAAGGTCAAAGGGTTACGAGCCAACCTGAAGGGTGCACAGGCGAATCCAGAAGCTCCCAGAACACCGAAGGGACGCCAGTGTGCTGCCTGCCTGCCGAAGGGGTGCCAACGACCTCTGAAGAGCCATGAACGAATTGGCTGAAGAGGCACCTGAAGGGCAGCCTGCCTGTTGGCCGAACAGACGCGTTTTCTCGAAATTGCTTCATGCCTCTTCAGAAATGCCTGCCTCCACTCCATCCAGCGCCGATAAATAGGCCCCTCCCCCTCATTTGCAAATAATCCCAACTACAAGTGCATAAGCATTCATTAGCATTGTAGTTCTCTCTCTATCTCTCTCTCAGAAAAGTCCGAATATCCAAGGTTTGCCTGAAGCTTCGAGGGTCGTTGTGCTACGAACTCGGAAGCAGCCTAGTCGTTGTATCTTGGGGACAATTATCGCAGTCCGTAAGCACTAAATACGGGACAATCTCGTCTTACGGAGAAAGAGTCCAACTCTTGCCTCGACTATTAAAGATCCTAATCAAGTACACCACCTCCGACAAACAACAATCGTAAGACGAGATAAGTGTACTTGAAGATGGCATCATCAAGCTCCGCACCTACACCAGTGCCAGCGATCCCGGGAACTGTCCACGCCGAAAGGTCGCCGAAAGGTCGGCCAAGTTCAACGGTACCGAGTTCAAGAAGTGGCAACAGAAGATGTTGTTCTACCTGACGACGCTCAACTTGGTCCGATTCTTGAAGGAAGAGGCTCTGAAAGTGGCAGAAAATGAGGCTGATCCACAGAAGATCAACGCTCTCGATGCATGGAGTCACAGCGACTTCCTATGTCGTAACTATGTCCTGAATGGCTTAGACGACGCCCTATACAATGTCTATGCAAGTACCAAGACTGCGAAAGAATTGTGGGACTCCCTGGAGAAGAAGTACAAAATGGAGGATGTCGGGATGAAGAAATTCATCGTCGGAAGGTTCCTCCAGATGGTGGACTCCAAGAAGGTCATAGACCAAGTCCAAGAGCTGCAGCTGATTCTACACGAGATTCACGCCAAAGGCATGCAACTCAGCGAATCCTTCCAGGTGGCTGCTCTAATCGAGAAGCTACCCTTTCTGTGAAAGGACTTCAAGAACTACCTCAAACATAAGAGGAAGGACATGGGGCTGGAAGACCTGATCGTGAGACTAAAGATCGAGAAAGACAACCGAAAGTTCGAAGTCAAGACCGGCAGGACCAACTCTGAGGCTAAGATACACCTCGCTGATGGAGGTACCGATAAGAAGAGGAAGAAGCCCAGAAATAAGCAGGAGAAGCAAGAGCCAAAGCAAAAGAAAGCTAAGAAGATCAAGGGCAACTGCTACAACTGCGACAAGCCCGGTCACATGGCCAAAGATTGTCGCTTGCCGAAGAAGGACGATCGTGAGAAGGCTAACCTGGCTGAGGACTTGTCTGAGCTACACCTATCCGCCGTGGTGTTTGAAGCTAATCTGGTGGATAACCCAAGAGAGTTGTTCATAGACACAGGGGCAACCCGACACAGGGGCAACCCGACACATTTGCTCAGACAAGGAGATGTTCTCGACCTACACAGCCATCAACGGGCGGAAGTTATTCATGGGTAACTCTGCAACTTCTCCCGTAATTAGACTATGCTAGGTGGTGCTGAAGCTGACCTCCGAAAAAGAGTTGACCCTCAAGGATGTGCTGCATGTCCCAGACATTCGTAAAAATTTAGTATCCGGCTCACTATTGAGCAAAGCTGGGATGAAACTAGTATTCGAGGCCGATAGGTTTGTATTGACGAAGGCTGGTACCTTTGTAGGAAAGGGTTACCTCGAGAGGGGGCTCTTCAAGATGAATGTAATAACTGTCAAACGCGTCTTTCATTGCCCTAATAAAGTTGTTAATTTTTCTTATTTGGCTGAGTGTTCTAACTTATGGCATGATAGATTAGGACACGTAAATTTGAGCTCACTAAGGAAGTTAGTAAGTTTAAATTTATTGCCAAAAATAGAGTTTGACCCGAACAATAAATGTGAAGTATGTGTAGAGGCAAAGATGACCAAAGCACCTTTTCATTCAGTGGAAAGAAGTACTACACCTTTAGAATTAATTCATACCGACATATGTGATATGAAACACGTGCAAACTAGAGGTGGGAAAAAGTATTTCATCACATTTATTGACGATTGCACGAGGTACTGTTATGTACACCTCTTGAAAGGAAAAGACGAAGCTCTAGAAGCTTTCAATAGTTATAAGAATGAGGCTGAAAATTAACTCAGCACTAAAATTCAAATGATTCGAAGTGATAGAGGCAGAGAATATGTAGCTCCGTTTGAGGAATTCTGCCAACAAAATGGCATTATTCATCAGACAACAGCTCTATACTCACCTCAATCAAATGGTTTAGCTGAACGCAAGAATCGAAATCTTAAGGAGATGATGAACGCTATGTTGATTAGCTAGGGCTTACCACAGAACTTGTGGGGGGAAGCTGTGCTCTCAGCTAATCACATTCTAAACAAATTGCCACACAAGAAAAAGGACAAAACTCCATATGAATTATGGAAAGGGAGGAAGCATTCCTACAGTTACCTTAAAGTGTGGGGGTGCCTAGCCAAGGTAGAAATACCTCCACCTAAAAGGGTGAGAATAGGACCCAAGATCGTTGACTGCATCTTTATCAGATATGCCCACAATAGTAGCGCATACCGATTTCTAGTGCACAAGTCTGAAAACCCTAAAATCAACGAGGGAATGGTCATGGAATCAAGAAATGCAATATTCTTTGAGAATATCTTTCCTAAAAAGGAAACGAAAGAAGTAAGCTCAAACAAAAGAAGTTATGAAGCTACAAAAAGCTCTGATCAAGGTACCGAGGAACCTAGACGGAGTAAGAGGACCAAAGTAGGCAAGTCGTTTGGTCCAGATTTTCTAAACTACATGTTAGAAAATGAACCTGGGACAGTCCAAGAGGCATTATCTAGTCCGGATGCTCCTCTCTAGCTATCAATAGTGAGATAGAATCCATCATGCAAAACCACACATGGGAAATCATGGATATCCCACCAGGTTGCAAACCTTTAGGTTGCAAGTGGATCCTTAAAAGGAAATACAAAGCTGATGGATTAATCGACAAGTACAAAGCTCGGTTGGTAGCTAAAGGGTTCAAACATAAAGAAGGATATAAATTCTTTGACATGTATTCGCCGGTCACAAGAATCACATATATTAGAGTGCTCATAGCTGTCGCAGCACTCTATAACCTCGAGATACATCAGATGGATGTAAAAATAGCTTTCCTAAATGGAGAACTGGAAGAGGAAATATATATGGAATAACCTGAAGGGTTTGTTGCCCCCGGACAAGAACATAAAGTGTGCAAGCTGGTCAAGTCACTATACGGGCTGAAACAGGCACCGAAACAGTGGCATGAGAAATTTGACAGGACAATGATGTCAAATGGCTTTAAGATCAATGAGTGTGATAAATATGTATACATTAAAGGCACGCCTGATGCTTACGTAATTGTATGTCTGTATGTAGACGACATGCTAATCACGGGAAGCAGTAATGATCTTATCATAAAAACTAAGATCATGTTAAAGAACAACTTTGACATGAAAGATATGGGTCTAGCTGACATCATACTGGGGATTAAAATCTCTAGGACGACTGAAGGAATTGTCTTGTCACAATCTCACTACGTTGAGAATGTACTCAAGAAATTTGATACTTTTGACAAACCTCTGGCTAAGACTCCGGTAGACCTGAGTCTACACTTAGCTAAGAACAGAAGTGACCCAGTATCTCAATTGAAATATGCAAAGATCATCGGGAGTCTAATGTACTTAACAAATTGTACACGCCATGATATTGCATACTCAGTTAGCAAGCTTAGTAGATTCACGAGCAATCTAGGACCATACTACTGGCTAGCTCTAGAAAGGGTTCTAAAGTATCTAAAATATACCATAAACTATTGCATACTTTATACTAGGTATCCAGCTGTATTGGAAGGATACAGTGATACGAATTGGATATCGGACACTAAAGACTCCAAATCCACTAGTGGTTATGTGTTTACCATAGGTGGAGGAGCTGTGTCCTGGAAATACTCTAAACAAACGTGCATAGCTCGATCCACCATGGAGTCAGAGTTTATAGCACTAGACAAAGCTGAGGAAGAAGCTGAGTGGCTCAGAAACTTCCTAGAGGATATTTCGTGTTGGAACAAGCCTGTGCCTCCTGTATTGATACATTATGATAGCATGTCAGCAATCGGGAGAGCACAAAGTACTATGTACAACGGAAAGTCTCGACACATCCGTAGGAGACATAACACCGTTAGACAATTGATCTCAAGTGGAGTAATAACCATTGATTATGTGAAGTCCAAGGACAACATAGCTGATCCTTTGACAAAAGGAATCAACAGAGATCAGATGTATAACGTAGTAAAGGGAATGGGGTTAAAATCCACACATTAAAGAACGTTCAGAGCGGTAACTCAACCATGATGAGTGGAGATCCCACAAACTTGGTTCAATGAGACAACTAAGTTATGGATGGTTCAGATGATTACTTGGAACCCATCCCATTCTCAGAAGCTGCCCAAGTACAAACTTGCAGAGGTGTGATAAGGTTAAGCATCTACGCTTTTAATGATTCCTATAGCAGAAAAAGGTGGAGTATGGCAGGATACTCCTTATGGGAGATCACCTATATAAGTGTGAAGTGAGGCCGCTTAAAAAGGAAAAAATACTTATGAATCCAAGATAAGGTCCATGGCTGAAACGGACACAACGTGAGAACCAAAGGATATTAGAGATATCATTGTGCAAATGTTATTGTCTTGGTTTACATAAAAAAGCTGACCAGTTCAAGACACCACGTTCACTGAGCAGCAGGTAAATCCGATAACATCTTACTAGAGAAGGTTCAAAGCCGTAAGCTACATATCTCGATGCAATGATATTTCGTTGGAACTTTTCTTAAAAGTGTCAGCATGCATTAATCATCATTCATGTGAGGGATTGTTGGGTTTTGAATGCATAATTAATGCATTTGGCCCAAGCTGAAAGGTCCAAGCTGAAAAGTCCAAGCTGAGGATGGGAGAACCATTACCACATCGAAAATCGCAAGAAAATTTTCCCTGTTTATAAGGAGAAGCTTCAAGCTGGTGTAACATTAAATGTTCCACCTGAAGAGCTGACCGAGGCTGCCTGCGAGGATGGTGCAAAGCAAGATCCGAGCACGAGCACGAGCACGCGTACATACTCGCGCACGTGCGTGTGCATGTATGCATGGCGCATTGGACGTAGGTCGCAATTAGCGCTTTGTGGCGCACTTGGTACTTTCGGAGACTTCAAGAAGGTCGAAGGGTTACGAGCCAACCTGAAGGGCGCACAGGCGAATCCAGAAGCTCCTAGAACACCGAAGGGATACGAGTGTGCTGCCTACCTGCCGAAGGGGTACCAACGACCTCCGAAGAGCCACGAACGAATTGGCTGAAGAGGCACCTGAAGGGCAGCCTGCCTCCACTCTATCCGGCGCCTATAAATAGGCCCCTCCCCCTCATTTGCAAATAATCCCAACTACAAGTGCATAAGTATTTATTAGCATTGTAGTTCTCTCTCTCTCTCTCTCTGAAAAGTCCGAATATCCAAGATTCGCCTGAAGCTTCGAGGGTCGTTGTGCTACGAACTCGGAAGCAGCCTAGTCGTTGTATCTTGGGGACGATTGCCGCAGCCCGTAAGCACTAAATACGGGGCAATCTCGTCTTACGGAGAAAGAGTTCAATTCTTACCTCGACTATTAAAGATCCTAATCAAATACACCACCTTCGACAAACAACACGAATTACCTTAGTTAAGGCAGCGCTTTCGAGTTTGACTTTATACTATCTATCTCTCTACAAAATTCCAGCCGGTGTCCTTGATGACTTTGAGAAGCGAGTGAGAAAATTCCTTTGGGGAGGCCCTTCCCCAAATCATGTTCAGTCTTTTGTGCCACGTTACCATCCCTATTGACAAGGGCTGGCTTGGTGTTAGTCGCATTGATCTCAAGAATGACGGTCTCCTTTTAAAATGGAAAGCATCCGAACTCTCTCTGGGTTAAAGTAATCTCTGGCCCTCATCGTACTTCCTCGGATGTTGCTTTTCCCCTTAACAAAGTTCCCTGCAATTCGAGGGCTAATGGTATTTGGAGCTCAATCCGGAAATTGGCGGCTTTTAATCTAGCTACTGCAATAAATTTTCGGGATAACATCAGATTGTCTTGTGGGAAAGGTGATATTACTTTGTTTTGGGAAGATTACTGGGTTGCCTCTAAACCCCTCAAGCTTCTTTTCCCGATTGTGCGATGTGGGAACTGGAGTGGCAGTTCCTGGTCTTGGGATCTTACTTGGCGACGGAGGCTTTTCGCTTGGGAGGATGAGGCGGTTGCGGATCTAATGCGTATCGTGTCTGCATTTCCTCTTTCTCGTAATCTTGGTGGTTCCTTTACCTGGAATCTTAATAGAGCGATCTTTGACAGCTCATGAGCTTGTCTTGCATTCTATTCTCTTCCATACCCAACAATGGCTTGTATGGTCGGGTGGCGCAAAGAGTTTTCATCACCAAGATCTTGTTCTTATTTTCCTGAACTCCTTTGCTTATTTTCCTGGAGTTTTCATCACCAAGATCTTGTTCTTATTTTCCTGAACTCCTTTGCTTATTTTCCTGTACTATTCCAGCAGCCAGCTCCAGCGGTCATGCACCGATCTTGAATAAGAAGACATCCATAGGCCTAGCAATCGAAGATCCAACTACTAGAGAAGGCAGGGATGCTGCACTTGGCATTCAAATGCAACCTCAAGTGATGGGATCATGCCCACAAATTAAGGAAAAGAGATGCCCACAAATTAAGGAAAAGAAAAAGATGGACATGATGATGAAGATGCCCACAAATTAAGGAAAAGAAAAGATGGACATGATGATGAAGATGCCCACAAATTAAGGAGGAAAACATGGAGGATTTTATGGAACATTTGTTCCATATGAACTTTTCTCCTCTATAAAAAGGGAGATGATCTTCCATGGAAATACATCCACAAAATGAAGAAAAACTCCAAGTAGAGAGTTTTGAGAGAAATAGAGAGTTTCCAAGTTCTACAGAGAGAGAGAGCTTGAGGTAAAAATAGAGTGAGTGAAAATTCTCTACTGTAAAATACGAGTGAAACACGAGAGTGGGATAACTCGGGGTATCGGGCAGTGAGGATATTTTTACCACTGTAATTTCTCTATTTACTAGTGGATATTTTTCGGAGCTGGTCCCGTGGTTTTTTCCTCTGGTATTTAGAGGGTTTTCCACGTAAATCTTGGTGTTCCCTCTTGGTGGTATTTTTCTTCCCCATCTACTTTTGACCGTGGTAATTATTAATTACCGGGGTAAATTTTATTTACCGCTTCCGCTGCACGAGTCAAATTCCCAACAAGTGGTATCAGAGCCTTGGCTTTGTAGCTGAGATCTTTGGGTGTTGAAGATGGAGGACAAGCCTGTCGAAAAAGCCATCAAGTTGACTTTGTCAAATTATGCCGTCTGGAAGACTCTGATGACGGATGTTTTATACTGCAAGGATCTTTTTGATCCTATTGAGTTAAAAGGTATAAAAGATGAGGCAATAACAGATGCTCTCTGGAACAAGATGAATCGCAAAGTCTGTGGGTTAATTCGACAGTCGATTGACCCCAGTCTTATTCACCATGTGGCTGACGAGACGGATGCATTCAAGCTCTGGGAGAAGCTGGAAAATCTGTTTGAGCGGAAAAATGCCATTGACAAGGCTTTTCTGCTCAAACGGCTTATCACAGCCACATATCGTGGTGGACAAAATGCATCTGAGCATTTGAGTACGTTCCAGGAGTTTGCAAATCGTCTAGTAGCAGCAAAGGTTCCGCTAGACGATGAGTTGCTGGCTTTGATGTTGCTGAATTCCTTGCCGGATAGTTGGGAAACACTAAAAGTTTCTCTGACAAACTCAACTCCAAGTTTGACATTGTCTATGGTCAAGGATAGTATCCTGAATGAAGAAACTCGGAGAATAGAGAATGGCATGATGAGCTCTAGCAATGAAGCCATGGTCACAGAGAACCGTGGGAAAGGCAAGTTTGAAGGAAGATCCCAGTCGAGAGAAGGACTGAAGTGTTACTATTGTGGCAAAGAGGGGCACTTTAAAAGAAATTGTAGACTGTTCAAGAAGAAGCAGGGAGGCGAGCAGAAGAATGAGAATGACCAAAGAGCTACCACATCTACACTAGAGGAGGTGGCACTATTTTCTTGTGAAGAAGATATTTGTGCGGTCAGTGATCCGTACACTGAATGGGTCATTGATTCTGCTGCATCATACCATGCAACTCCCCACAAGGAGATGTTCACCTTGTACAGAGCAGGAGACTTTGGCAAGGTTAGAATGGGAAATAGCAGTTTTGCTAATATTGTGGGAGTTGGTGATGTTTTGGTCAAGACAGATGTTGGCCATAAGTTAACATTGAAAGACGTCAGACATGTTCCTGATCTGCGTCTGAACCTGATATCTATACATGCCCTGGATGTGACTGGTTTTCATAGCCATTTTGGCAATGGATTATGGAAGCTGACTGCAGGAGATCTAGTTACAGCTAGAGGAAAGATATCTGGTACACTTTACAAGACTCAAGTGAAGCTGCTTGGAGATGAGGTGAACGCAGTAGAAGACTCTACCTCACCAAATCTGTGGCACAAGCGGCTTGGACACTTGAGCGAGAAGGGAATGAAAGCACTACGGTCTGTTGTTCCAATTGCCATAGGTACAAAACTACAACCTTGTGATTATTGTATCTTTGGCAAGCATCATAGAGTCCCTTTTGGCAAGACTGCTAAAAAGAAGGAAAGTTTTTTAGAACTTGTGCATTCTGATGTGTGTGGTCCCATTGAAGTGGAGTCATTAGGTGGTAGCAGATATTTTCTCACTTTCATTGATGATGCATCACGGAAGTTGTGGGTGTATTTTTGTAAAAACAAAGACCAGGTGTTTGATCACTTTAAGAAGTTTCATGCTATGGTGGAAAGAGAGAAAGGTGCGTCCTTGAAGTGTATCCGGTCAGACAATGGCGGGGAGTACACGTCAAAAGAGTTTGAGCAGTATTGCGCAAACTATGGTATCAAACATGAGAAGACAGTTCCAGGCACCCCACAGCACAACGGTGTTGCAGAGAGAATCAACAGAACCATTGTGGAGAAAGTGAGATGCATGCTCAAAACTGCTAACTTGCCTAAGCCGTTCTGGGGGGAAGCAGTTCGTGCTGCCTGCTACCTAATCAATCGGTCTCCATCAGTTCCGCTAAACTATGACACCCCAGAGAGAGTGTGGACCGGTAGAAGTGTTTCTTACTCACATTTGAAGGTGTTTGGATGTAAATCTTTTGTAGATATACCAAAGGAACGGAGACAAAAGCTAGATGACAAAGCAGTTCCCTGCATATTTCTTGGCTATGGAGAAGAAAACTTTGGCTACAGGCTGTGGGATCTAGAGAGAAAGAAAGTCATCAGAAGCAGAGATGTAGTGTTTCATGAAAATGAGACATGTTCGACCCCAGTAATAACAGAGGCAAGGATAGAGACTGGTGGTGGAATTGATTTGGCACCAGAATCTTCTCCAATGACAACTGGTGGAGAAGATGCAGATCAATCTTTTCGGGTGGGTGCTGAATCAGAAGAGAATTCTAATCAGGGGGAGCAAACCCCTGAGGTCGGCGAAGTAACCTCGGAATCTCAGGAGGATGAGCAACTCAGAAGATCAACAAGACAGAGGATGTTGTCAACCAGATACTCCAGTTCTGAGTATGTCCTTGTCACTAGCGAGGGGGAGCCGGAGAGCTTTGAAAAAGTTCCGGAGCATGAGGACAAAGCTCGATGGATGGAGGCTATGCTTGAGGAATTGAGCTCCTTGAGAAAGAACGGTACTTATGAGCTTGTGGAATTACCCCAAGGAAGGAAGGCCTTGATGAACAAATGGGTATACAAGCTGAAACGAGATGGTGATAATCTCGTTAAATACAAGGCTCGGCTAGTGGTGAAAGGTTTCAGCCAGATGAAAGGCATTGACTTTGATGAAATATTTTCACCAGTCGTAAAGATGTCCTCCGTTCGAGTAGTACTCGGACTAACTGCCAGTTTGAATCTGGAGTTAGAGCAAATGGATGTCAAGACTACTTTCCTCCATGGCGATTTGGAGGAGGAAATCTACATGCAGCAACCTGAAGGTTTTCAGGAGAAAGGGAAGGAAGATCTGGTGTGCAGGTTAAGAAAGAGCTTGTACGGCCTGAAGCAAGCTCCTAGACAGTGGTACAAGAAGTTCGACTCATTCATGATGAGTCATGGCTACACCAGGACAAACGCAGACCATTGCGTTTACATCTGTAGATTTCATGATGGTAAATTCATAATTCTTTTGTTGTATGTGGATGATATGCTGATCGTTGGACAGGATGCTGAGATGATAAAGAAGTTGAAAGAAGATTTATCAAAGTCCTTTGACATGAAGGATCTTGGTGCAGCAAGGCAAATTCTGGGCATGCAGATTATTCGTGATCGACAAGCTAGGAAGCTGTGGTTATCCCAGGAAAGATACATTGAGAAGGTACTAGAGAGATTCAATTCAAAGAATGCGAATCCAGTCAGTACACCTCTTGCTGGCCAGTTTAAACTCAGCAAGAAAGCATGTCCTACAACAAAGGAGGAGAAGGAAGACATGGCAAAGGTTCCATACTCCTCAGCAGTTGGGAGTTTGATGTACGCCATGGTGTGCACGCGTCCAGATATTGCTCACGCAGTTGGTGTGGTGAGCAGGTTTCTCTCTAACCCGGGGAGACAACATTGGGAGGCTGTAAAATGGATCCTAAAATACTTACGAGGCAGTTTAAAAATGTCTTTGTGCTTTGGAGGCTCAGAACCAATCTTGGAGGGTTTTTCAGATGCAGATATGGCAGGAGATATTGACTCCAGAAAATCAACTTCTGGATATCTGTTTACTTTTGCAGGGGGAGCTGTGTCATGGCAGTCCAAACTGCAGAAATGTGTTGCCTTATCTACAACTGAGGCAGAGTATATTGCAATGACCGAGGCAGGAAAAGAGTTGCTTTGGTTGAAGAGGTTCCTTCAAGAGCTGGGTTTGGAGCAAGATGAGTATGTGGTTTACAGTGATAGTCAAAGTGCTCTAGACCTGAGCAAGAATGCCACCTATCATGGTCGCACGAAGCACATCGATATTCGGTACCATTGGCTCCGAATGGCCATTGAAGAGCAGGAGATGAAGTTACAAAAGATTCATACGGACAAGAATCCTGCTGATATGTTAACAAAGGCAGTGCCTCGTGAGAAACTCCACTTCTGTGCCAGGTCATCTGGCACAGGGGTTCATCATTAAGCTCAACCAGAAAGTTTCTCCCTCAAGTGGGCATGAGGGGGAGAATTGATGGGATCATGCCCACAAATTAAGGAAAAGAGATGCCCACAAATTAAGGAAAAGAAAAAGATGGACATGATGATGAAGATGCCCACAAATTAAGGAAAAGAAAAGATGGACATGATGATGAAGATGCCCACAAATTAAGGAGGAAAACATGGAGGATTTTATGGAACATTTGTTCCATATGAACTTTCCTCCTCTATAAAAGGGGAGATGATCTTCCATGGAAATACATCCACAAAATGAAGAAAAACTCCAAGTAGAGAGTTTAGAGAGAAATAGTGAGTTTCCAAGTTCTAGAGAGAGAGAGAGCTTGAGGTAAAAATAGAGTGAGTGAAAATTCTCTACTGTAAAATACGAGTGAAACACGAGAGTGGGATAACTCGGGGTATCGGGCAGTGAGGATATTTTTACCACTGTAATTTCTCTATTTACTAGTGGATATTTTTCGGAGCTGGTCCCGTGGTTTTTCCCTCTGGTATTTAGAGGGTTTTCCACGTAAATCTTGGTGTTCCCTCTTGGTGGTATTTTTCTTCCCCATCTACTTTTGACCGTGGTAATTATTAATTACTGGGGTAAATTTTATTTACCGCTTCCGCTGCACGAGTCAAATTCCCAACATCAAGCAACTGGCTTCCCTAGCTCCAGTGCCCGTCCCCTCGAAGTGTGTACCGAGAGAGACCCATCGGCTGCTTTGTGTGACACACACACTTTAGCTGAGCAGGGAGGAACGGAATTGAACTCTGAAGTCTTCGATCGCCAATCAAAAGCAATGGAATCATTAACATCTTACGGAGGGATTGATAAAATTGATCGGCTGGAGGGCGAGCTTCAGAGGCTTCGAGAACAACTGGCGGCTTCAGAGAAAAGGAGGGAGGATATCCGTCGGTGCGACCATTCGTTGGAGAACGAGCTGAGGTCGATTCGTTCCGAACTGGAGGTGGAACAAGCCAACGTGATGGAGCAGGAACATAACAGTGATGAGTCCCGGAGTGGCGGTAAGAAGAAAGGTTTTCTTCGAAGTTTCATAAAAAGCAAACGTTTCTTTCGATAGATTTGTTACGATATTAAAAATACTCCCAGCCAACACCTTTTTTTACGGTAAAGTTCTTTTACTGTATATTATTTACAAATATATGTATATATTTGAGGAATGGAAATCCACTTACCAGCATTGAGCCTCACTAAAAACTCTCGTGATACAATTAAGTGGAAAAAACCGCGTGAGAGAAAAGAGCACCCGAGTTTACATCTGGAGCTAATTCCGCACCCTCGATCATTACGATGTAAATTCCCAGCCAACACCTTGAGTTAGTTCTTCAAAGTACTTTTGGAGATGGGTATGCAAGGAGCTCAATTAGTCTATCTCATATCCATTAACCATTTGGTTTATACCACCTAGTATCCGAACATATTAGTAAGAACCTCCCAATAAATATTTAATAGTGTTACGTTGTTGGTACTTATGAATCAATTAGTTCTAGAAAAGGAATGAAGATGGGCTGAGAAGATAAAAAGAGAAAGAAAAGGCCCAAGTCAATTAATTCGCTCATCACGAGTATTTAATATTATTATATTTACAAATAATTTTTTTGCCACTTGATTTAAGTTAATGTTGATGTTAGTTAATCATTCTAATACCAATTGTAAAGGAGATTGAAAAACGGTTAGGTGAGGCTAGCCAAAGGATGGTCCTCCTGCGACTAAGAACTTGGTCTCCAAGTTGTCTACCTGGTTTACTTTTGCTGATATTGCCATCATCATGTTTCTTAGCCAATAGAAGGCAGGTGGAGGAGTAGCTGGGTCCGGAGGGGAGAATATCACAGCTACTGGCTCTGCAACATGAGGAGCACCTGGATCTGTCAGTGAGAGAGTCGAGGTAAACAAAAACTCTCCTGGTCCTGAGGTTGGTTACTATTGTAGATATCCTAAGATGGAGTTTCCTAGTTTTTATGGGGAGAATATCAAGAGTTGGATTATTAAAAGTGACCACTATTTTAAGATGGAGAGGATTGGTTAGAGTCACAAGATGGGGTTAGTTGTAATCCATTTACATGGGGTTGCTCTCCAGTGGTATCACAATTTGTAGAATTTGAGAGGAGGGTTAGATGAGACCAATTGAGAAGAGTTGAAGTTGGAGGCTGTTAGGAGGTTTGGAGAGTCTATTTATGATGATTCATTTAATGATTTATTGATTCTGAGACAGGTAGGGAGTGTACTAGAGTATCATGCAGATTTTGAAGTGTCGTTGAGTAGAGTCTCTGTAACTCAAGCTTATGCAACAACTTTGTTTCTCAACGGGTTGAAGCCTCAAGTTGCAGCATCTGTGAGAATTTTTGTTCCTAGCACACCGACGCATGCTTATGCTCTGGCTAAGATGCAAGAAACAACTATTTGGGTGAACCAAGGGAAGACTAGAGAGTATGTGAGGCCAGTTATACTCTCTACGTATCAAATCCTGCACCTCTTGCCTTGACAGATAGTAACAATGGCACAATATCCTTACTAAGTCTGTGGGTTATAGTTCTGGCCAGTCTAGTAGATCTATTGCAAGTAGTGGGGATAGATCACATGTGAACATGAATCAGGGGAAGGGGAGATATCCAGAAAGGTATAAGCCAAAAGATGAGATCGAGGAGAAGAGAGCAAATGTGCTTTATTTTTACTGGAATGAGAGATATTCACCAGAGCATAAGTGCTTGAAGATGGGAAGACTGTATTTGG
Source organism: Hypericum androsaemum (assembly GCA_963995505.1). Taxonomy (NCBI): domain Eukaryota; kingdom Viridiplantae; phylum Streptophyta; class Magnoliopsida; order Malpighiales; family Hypericaceae; genus Hypericum; species Hypericum androsaemum. The sequence continues at coordinate 9,443,698 of OZ023199.1, forward strand.
TAGAGTTACTTGAAGAGGAGGGAGAAACTGCTAGAGATGAGGTGGAGATCTTGATATGCAAGGATGAGGAAGGAGAGGAGAGGAGAGGCCTATCATGTCTTCTCTTGCTATGACGGGACATGCTTTGCAGAGTTACAAGACGATAAAGGTAACTTGGCAAGCTTACGAGCAATCACTCTTTATCTTGACTGACTCAGGAAGAACACATAATTTCTTGGATGAGAAGATTGTGAACAAGTTGAATTGTAAGCTGGAAGATTACAAGGTTATGAGGGTTAAAGTTGCTAATGAGAGTGAAGTGGAATATTCCAAGATGTGTAAAGGGTTTCATGTGGACGATGCAGGGTCAAAATTTCACCGCAGATGCTTATATACTTCATTTGGGAAGCTATGATATGGTGTTGGGAATTCAATGGTTGGAGACACTTAGGGAGTTCAGGTGGGACTTCAAGCAGCTGAGGATGGAGTTTAGACTTTGAGGGATGAAGGTGGTATTGAGAGGGTCTCAGAAGAGCCAAATTAGAGAAACTATGGCCAAGAGTATATGTAAGTTGATGCAGATGGAGGAGTGTGAAACTGAGATTGAGTTTTATAGCTTGGCGATGATTTCGTCAGTGGAAGAAGTCACAGAAAGTAGGGGGCCAGACTCAGAGATGCCAACTAAAGTGAAGCACCTACTAAGGAGGTTTGATGTAGTATTCTAGGAGCCAAAGTGGTTGCCACCACCCAGGAGACACGCTCACAGCATTCCTCTAGAAGTTGGTAGTCAACCAGTAAACATCTGACCTTATAAGCAGTCTTATAAACAGAAGAACAATATTGAAAAGATGGTTCATGAGATGCTTAAACTGGGAATCATTCAGAACAGCTCCAGAAGCTTTGCTGACCCAGTTTTGTTAGTGAAGAAGAAGGATGGAACATGGATGTTTTGTATAGATTATCGGGCTCTAAATGATATCACCATCAAGGATAAGTACCCAATTCCTATCATAGAGGAGTTGCTAGATGAATTGGTGGTGCTCGTTGCTTCTCTAAGGTGGATCTCATGTCAGGATATCATCAGATGAGTATGAATCCTACTGATGTTCACAAGATGGCTTTTAAAACACATGAGGGTCACTACGAGTTTCTAGTGATGCATTTTGGTTTGACTAATGCACCTGCAACCTTTCAAAATACCATGAACGATACTTTCAAACCTTACTTGAGAAAGTTTATTTTGTATTTTTTGATGATACTTTGGTATATAGCTCATCTCTTGAGTTACATCTTCAACATCTGCACTTGGTATTGACTATATTGAGGGAGGAGAACTGGTATGCCAAGCTATCTAAATGTGTCTTTGGATCTACTTTTGTTGAATACTTTGGCCACATCATAGATACTAGAGGAGTGTCTACTGATGAGAGGAAGATTCAAGCTATTCTGAGATGGCATATTCCAAAGAATTTGAAGCAGTTGAGGGGATTCTTGGGTCTATGCGGGTACTACAGGAGGTTTGAGAGACATTATGGGTTGATAAGTAAGCCTCTAACTCAGTTGTTGAAGAAGGACAACTTTAAGTGGACAGATGAAACTACTGCAGCTTTCGAATAGCTGAAGCAGGCGATGACTTATGCACCTGTGTTAGCCCTTTCACACTTCAAATAGGGGTTTGTAGTAGAGACTGATGCATCCAAGATTAGAGTTGGAGCTGTGTTGATGCAGAAGGGACATTCCTTATCCTATTTTAGCAAGGCACTTGGACCCAAGTATCTAGCTATGTCAGTGTATGAGAAGAAGTTGATGGCTATAGTTTTGGCAGTAACCAAATAGAACCACTACTTGATTGGGAGGAGATTTTAGATAAGGATGGATCACAGGAGTTTCAAGTACCTGCTAAGTCAGAAATTGTCCATCATAAGTCAGTATTCTTGGTTGGCTAAGTTAATGGGATACAGCTGTGAGATAGTATACAAAAAGGGCACTGATAATAGAGCAGCTGATGCTCTATCCAGACTTCCTGAAGAAGAAGAACAGATCTGTGCCATCTTTTTTATGAAGTCAGAAGAGTTGGGAGAGGAGATTTGGCAGAGTTGCTTAGCTGATGCCAAGCTAAAGAAGCTAATTGAGTTACTGGAGAAACAAGGAGGAGAGGATGGGTTGTAACAGCTGGTGAGGAAAAATCTATTGAGCAAATGGAGATTGGTGGTAGGAGAGGACGACAGTTGAGGTTTAAAATGATTTAGTTGTTAAGGAGGTCATTCTGGGGTTATACCTACTGCCAGGAAGTTGCAGACACTGTTATATTGGAAGTGAATAAAGAAAGATGTAAGGAACTATGTGAAGGCTTGTGATGTGTGCCAGAGGTTCAAATATGAGAACACAGCATATCCTGGGCTACTTCAACCTCTCCCAATCCCTGAAAGACCCAGGCAAACCATCGTTATAGACTTTGTAGTAGGCTTGCCTAACTCAAAAGGAATATTTTTCATCTTCATAGTGGTAGATAAACTCACAAAGTATGCCCATTTTATTCCTCTCAGTCATCCTTATACATCAGTAATATTGGCCAAGAAATTCATGGATCGTGTCTTCAAGTATCACGGGTTGCCAGAAGGCATCATTAGTGATAGGGATGTTGTCTTTTTGAGCCAATTTTGGCAAAATCTATTCAAGTTTTAAGGAGTGGAGTTGAGGATGTCAACTGCTTATCACCCGGAGACGGATGGACAGACAGAGGTGGTGAATAGGTACTTGGAGACCTATTTAAGGTGTATGACATATGAGAAGCCTAAAGACTGGAGCAATTGGTTGACACTGGCTAAGTGGTGGTACAATACCACCTTTCACTCTTCGATTGGAAGGACTCTGTTTGAAGGCCTTTATGAGGTTGCCCCACCCATCCATCTACCTTATTTTACAGGTGACTCAAAGGTAGAAGCTGTTGACAGATGCTTGTTGGCTCAAGAGGAAAATCTGAAGCTTATGAAGCATCACCTGGAGAGGGCTCAAGCAAGGATGGTGCTACAACCTAACAAGCATAGAACTGAGAGAGAGTTTATGATTGGAGACAAAGTCTATTTGAAGCTGCAACCTTATAGGTAGCACTCCCTCTAGAATCGAGAGTCCCAGAAGCTAAGTCCCAGGTATTATGGTCATTACAAGATCATTGACAAGATCGGGAAGGTTGCATACACACTGGAGCTGCCCTCTGGTGTAAAGATACATCCCACCTTTCACGTATCCCAATTAAAGAAGACTGTGGTTTCCCAAGTGTGAACAACCTCCGAGCTGCCAGTTTGGTTTATGCCAGAGAAGGAGCCAGAAGCCATTTTTGATCGTAGGATGGTAAGGAGAGGAAACCAAGTTCTAGTTCAAATCCTAGTTCAATGGCAAGGCTCCATACCCTTGAACGCTACTTGCTAATTCTATCATGAGATGAAGAAGAAGTTCCCGCTAGTTTCTTATGAACAAGGAATTTAAGGGGAGAGGAATGTTACATGGAGAATTTTGGACTAGAGGAGGAATGCGAGAAGTTCGGAGTAGGCGGAAAGTTGAATGCTGGAGATGGAGGGAAAACCAGATTAGGGATTAGGGTTCCGGGAAGAGGAATTAGGAATTTCTCGGCTAAATTGGGGGCGACCGTTGCTAAGCTCGGTGATGTGGTAATACAAGGTGTCGTGGGAGCAGCGGGTTGACCGGGGACCACTGACAGAGCAAGTGAACATTGGGACCTCACATGGCAACTTAAAAAGGCACACAGATGGGATGAAGACGGTGATGTTTCACGGAGAGAAGGAAATCGTGGGACCAGACCAGCCAATCGAAGCTTGACACGCTTTCATGGGGGACTAAAGTTGTAATTCGTTAAGTATCGATTTTCAATTAACCATATTCGTACTCTAGTTTATTAGCTGGCATAAGAACTTGCTCTCCAAGTTGTCTACCTGGTTTACTTTTGCTGATATTGCCATCATTATGTTTCTTAGCCAACAGAAGGACTAGATGGCAGAGGATCCTTACTTTTGTACTAGAATCATGATGTAAGGCCTATATATTTTATCTAATGAAAGTGAAAAGGTAGACTAGCCTTTGAGATTACTTTTGGCTTGGAAAAGACTCTCTTCTTACTCTACCTTTTCTTCTACCTACGACCTCAAGAAGCCTCCTTGGTTCACCAAACAGACTTGGGAAGGTGGTTCATCGGACTCTCGAGTTCCCTGGAACTCACTACTATCAGTGTCTAGAGCTCGAAAATTAGAGATGTACAATGACTGACGCCCTTCACGAAGCCACTGAACCAATGCCCTCACAATCGCGGATGACACTATCTGTACTACAGGGCAGGACAGGGTTGCCCATAGAAGTTCTTTTAGTATTGAACTTGACGAAGTGTTCTGGCAAATGTATCCATGCAACTAGGATCTTTTGGCAATGTGATAGTAAAGTAATCCTGTCTGTCAAGACTCGAGCAAAATATTATATTTGTATAGTAATGATGGAGGGGATGCCCGGTGATAATACATGTCCTGGAATCAGTGCGCGAGCGTCAGAGTCACAAACGAAACTCAATATAGACCATTACTATTTATTGATCCAACTAGGGCATATACAAGTAAACCCAGTTTCCGGGCCTAAGCCCACAAGCTATCGATTAAACCCTAAATCAAAAGCTTAATCCAATTATAATTGATTTTTTCAGAAGGAATCCAGTTATAATTGATAATAGTTCACTTTTTGCACATAACACTATGCGGTTTAAAAATGCTGAACCGGGCGACGTGAATTTTCCTAGTTAACATCTCATTATTTGATTGATTTTTTAAACAAAAATATCTTCAAGTACAATAAGAAAAAAAATCATTTTCAGAAATAAATATGAAAAACTTTTCTCCCTCTCTCGTGATACTTTCGACACGAACAACATATTTTTTTCTAATATATTTGTAAATGTTTAATGTTATTTAGGGATTTTGTTTAAAGCTTTGTTTAAATAATGGAGTGTCAAGTAAAAAATTCAGGACAATTAATTCGACATTTTTAAGCTAAATAATAGAGATGTACTAAATTTTTACACGATAACCATCATAATTTATCGGGCAATCGATGCGACATTTTTTACACCGCAAGGTATTAAATTAAATATTTGCCGTTGTAATATATAACCAACATATTCCAGTCATAACAGTCTATTATCCATGTCCACAAAATCATGTGAAAAAATTTATTAAATTCGTTCTTGCATATTCATCCAAGCTCACGTCTATATATTACATTCATCCACCAAGTCATGCGCACGTAATTAATAAATCAAGACACTGACAATTCTCCCCGATGATAAATCCACAGTAACAATACAGTCCGTAACGTGGATTGGATATCAAATAGTGTAAATAAAAAATATAAGACCATGCAATTTACAAGTTCTTGCGCAGGTCATAGTATATTATATTTAAGCATTAGTTTATATAAGCCCTAGGTTCTTTCCTACGCAGGTATTACAACATTCGAACAAGTCATTGCCTACGGATGTCGATGACCAAACATTAATATCTTAATCTTTCGGAAAAGCAATATAAGTCTCCACTTTCAAGACAACAACTATACGACTTGGACTCAGAACAGTTATATTAGGAGATCAAATAATAGCACAAGAAAACAATAAATAAAATGGATACCTACTTACCTCTTTTGTTCAAACTATTGCAATCCAATGTTTTCTTCAAAATAACCACCCTCCTCGTAATCGTAATGAGTACATAGGAGAAGATCAAGTTGGGGCTAAATGAACCACAACTCTCCTATTGGTTAATTGGTAACTAAAGGTTGAATCCCCTCCCAACTCACGTTGGAAGAATTCCATTTCCTCTTTTTCGCTTCTCCAAGAGATGCTGTTATAAGTAGGTGGGTGTTTTAGCTTATAAGTTGACATAAAATACTAGTAGGATTAGGTTTACGTGATAATTTATCTTACGCTACCTAAAATTTTTATGAATATTCACGCACTACCCAAAGTTATTGTTATGAATTCAGCAACTAGAGAACAAAACGTGCAAAGAACACGGACACAAGAGATAGCGTGGTTCGGCCTAGTGCCTACGTCCACGGTGAGAAAGGAGAACTTTTATTGATGAATCCGAGTCACAAAGCTATACAAAACCTTAGGGTAACATGCCTTTATATAGAGGCAAATCCTTGTACATCAAGTAAGCTATCTAGGTCAAATTAGGAGTCCAAAAGTTAGTCCGAATAGAATAGGAACCAAGCCCACAAATCGTTTCCTCTTTAATTTCTCGACATCTCTAACAATCTCCACCTTGGCGAAAAATCATCATGTGGACGAACTATGAAGCTCCATCCGAACTTCAACAAACTCTATCTTGATGAAATACCGCCACATAAAGAACCATGAGAACCTGAGAAACCAAACCGACTCTACCAGCTCCACCTTGACCATAGATATACCGCCATCAATAATACCATCTCAACTTTCTCACCACCTTTTTCTGTTCAATCACATGGAGTCAGCCCTCAAGCTCGAGCTTTCAAGCTTCCGAGCTTGCTTGGCCTATTCCCTCTAATCTCCATTGAACCCCAACTAGCAAGTCCACTTGCTGAAGCAACCTTGCGACCAATAGACATGTCCTCTATTTTTCGGTCAGCCCCATGCTCCACAACCTCGAACTGCTTCTCCGCTGGACCTTCTTGCCTCATACCAATGCTACATGCCATAGCATACAAAGGGCAACCTTTGGTTCTACCAAGTAGAACCATCGATATGCCACGAACTCTACCGTTCGGCCTTGAGTGAGATACCCGATTCGCCCGTGGTGCTACCAACGGCTTCGTTTTCCCCATGCAAAACCTACCCAACACCTTTGACGTTCACGTCTCTTTAGAAAATCATAGCGGGAACTTGCTAACTTTGTCTCTGCGAATCCCAACTCTACTCAAACCATTCATGTCAAGCTTTCGCTCCATCACACAAGAGCTTTTCTCCCCTCTATCGGAACCCAACGATGTGACTCCACCTACAACTGTGTTCCCCACTAACCTATAGGTGTTCCTAGCATTCCTTTCACCCTTCATCACCACCACAGCATCCTTCTCCACCTCCATTAGCCTGCCTACAACATTATAGTTGTACTCACTATAATCCAAGGCTCCTAACGAGATCAAATTCCTCTCCAACTTCGGAACATGCCTAACCCCACACAATTTTCTCTCAACACCATCCCATATCTTGATTTGGATATCACATATGCCAGCAATTCTACAAGTAGAACCATCACCCATAGTCACCATACCTGAATCAACGAACTTGTAGGTGTCGAACCACCCTCTCTTGGGCGTCATGTGGAAAGAGCAAGCGCTATCCAAAATTCAGGAATCAGAATGCTTTGGACTTGACAAAACAGAAAGAAGATCACCATCTGACCCGTCAGAATGTGAGGCCACATTCATGGAACCTGATCCTTTTTCCTCGCGATCCCGAGTTCTTTTTGGACAATCCTTCTTCACGTGCCCTTTTTTTCCGCACTCGAAGCAATTTCCCTTGAACCTCCTTGACCACGACTTAGATCCCTTCCCGTCTTTTGGTCCATTACGATCACCATGGCTACCCCTCACAACCAGCCCTTCCGCTTGTTCATCGCCAATTTTCCTTCTTTGATGAAACCCTAGCAGAGCACTTATGATATCTTCCAACACCAGGGACTCCTTCCCTCAAGTTAGAGTTGTAACCAAATTTTCGTAGGAGCCAGGTAAAGAATTCAGCAGCAATAATGCCTTGTCTTCTTCCTCAAAATTCACATCAACCTTTCTCAAGTCGCTCACAAGTTGACTGAAACCATTAATGTGTTGACTCAAATCCGAGCCCTCCATCATCTTGAGCCCGTACAATCTTTGCTTAAGATAGAGCTTGTTTGACAAAGACTTAGACATATACCTTGCCTCCAATTTATTCCATACCTCAGCTGGTGACTCCTCATCCATGACGTGATACATCACATCATCCGCCAAGCACAAACGAATTGTCGCCACCGCCTTGGCCCCCATCTCCTTCCACTCTTGCTCCTCCATCTTCTCGGGCTTCTTCTCCGAGAGCGCGATGACCATCCCTTGTTGCACGAGGAGATCCTTGACACGCCTTTGCCATAACCCAAAATTCGAAGAACCATCGAACTTCACAAGAGCAAACTTCGCGCCGTCCGTCATCCTCCAACCCAAGCTCTTGATACCAATTGTTATGAATTCAGCAACTAGAGAACAAAATGCGCAAAGAACACGGACATAAGAGATAGCGTGGTTCGGCCTAGTGCCTACGTCCACGGTGAGAAAGGAGAACTTTTATTGATGAATCCGAGTCACAAAGCTATACAAAACCTTAGGGTACATGCATTTATATAGAGGCAAACCCTTGTACATCAAGTAAGCTATCTAGGTCAAATTAAGAGTTCAAAAGCTAGTCCGAATAGAATAGGAAACAAGCCCACAAATCATTTCCTCTTTAATTTCTCGACATCTCTAACAGTTATTAGAATTTTTTAATAAATTTTTTGATTATTAGTGAGGTTCGAATTCGAACAAATTCAAATTAGTAGGTACCAATTTAAATCTGAAATTTTCAATAAAATAAATCAAATCCAATGGTCACCCTCGTATTAAAAAATAACCTTTTTTTAATTCGCCTATTTATTTGTACATCAGATTTTTTTTTGTGTGGAAATACATCAGACATTTATTTGGACATCAGACAATTATATAACGTAACTTGCAAGTAGCTGTCGGTGCGCGGGCACGCGTGGAATCCCAATTTCGGAAACCTTTCCTCTTCAAAAAGTAATTGGGAGACTATAAAGTAATATCGCGAACGGGCTCTAATAAATAAATTATCCCGAAACCTACAAAAAGTTGACAAAGGCGAGACCGAGGAAAAAGAAATCGTCAACCCCTAACGGAAATCATGAACTCGAAACTCACTTTCGTTACGGAATTCGATTCCTCGATCCAGAACACATGGCGGCCAATCAAGAGGATGAAGCTGACAGAGGCCGCCAAGTCCGAGGCGATCGGTTTTGTCGTGGAAGAGAGGATTATTTATGCCCCCGAGAGGGATGAATGCGGCGGGGATCCTCTGCTGACAAGTTGAGGTACGATATACTGAACTTTTTTGAGAATGAGCGGGAGGTTGTTAAGTTAGGATTGGGGTTTATGCGGTCTTCCCCAAGAGATGGAGGAAGCCATCCTCTTAAGACTGCCTGTGAGATCCTTGCTCTGGTTGCGGTTTTCTAGTGGGTTTGTAGATGCAGGAAAAGATATGTACTTCCATTGCTATACTGTCAAATATATCGTCTGTCCTAGGATCAACATAAGGAAATTCCTATACAAGATGAATTTAAAGATGCTACTGCCTATACAAGGTACAACGACAATAGGCAACAATATATTTGGTGTATACATATGGCATGTGTCGACATGGTCTAATACCCACCCCCCAAGCCGGAGTATAGAGGATCCGGACGCCCAGCTTGGACATAAAAAATCGGAGACGGTCGCGAGGTAAGGCCTTGGTAAAACAGTCGGCAAGCTGGAGTGCAGAAGGGACCGCCGTAGGGGTGATGCGCCGGGCAAGGAATTGATCACGAACGATGTGGCAATCAATCTCTATATGCTTTGTTCGTTCGTGAAAGACAGGGTTGGCAGCGATGTGGCGTGCGGCTTGATTGTCGCAATAGAGAGGAATCGGTTGTTGGAAGATCAAGCCGAAATCAGCAAGAAGCTGGAATAACCAAAGTACTTCACGAGTGGTTGTGGACATGGCTCGATATTCGGCTTCAGCGGAGGAATGGGAGACTGTTTTCTGCTTTTTGCTCTTCCAGGAGATCGGGCAGCCACCTAGGGTGATGACATAACCAGTGGTGGAGCGCCTGGTCATGGGGCGATTTCCCCAATCGGAGTCGGAATGAGCCACAAGCTGTAACCAATTATTGCTAGGGTAGAAGAGTCCTTGTCCAGGAGTGGTCTTCAGGTAATGGAGGAGGTGCTCCGCGGCTTGTCAATAGGGATGGCGTGGTGCTTGACTGAACTGACTAAGGATATTGACGGCGAACGAGATATCAGGTCGTGTGACAGTCAAGTATATCAGGCAATCGATGAGGCGTCGGTACCGGCTAGGGTCGTCATATAAGTCGCCGGCCTCATTGTCAAGGTGGATGTTGGGTTCCATAGGTGTGGACTATGGTCGTCCACCAGTGCAACTGGCATCATGGAGAAGGTCGAGCGTGTATTTATGTTGGTTTAAGTAGATGCCATTGCCGGAATGAGCGACTTTAATTCCAAGAAAGTATCGTAGGTTGCCTAAGTCTTTGATAAGGAAGCGTTGGAACAACAGTAATTTGACGTAGCGGAGCAAGCTAACGTCATTGCCTGTCAGGATAACATCATCAACATATACGATGAGATAAGAACATGCTGTGTTGCACTGCAAAATGAACAAAGAATGGTCAGCATGGGATTGCCGAAAGTCGATATCCAAGAGGGCCACCTGTAGGGTGTAGAACTATGTCCATCCGGTCTGCTTTAGCCCATATAGGGACTTGAGCAGCTTGCACACTAAATTGCGTTCGCCATAACAGGGATGACCAGGGGGCAATTTCATGTAGATGTCCTCGGAGAGGTGGCCATGCAGGTAGGCATTTTGAACGTCAAGTTGGTACATGGGCCAATTGCGAACAACTGCAATAGTGATGAGAACACGAATAGATACAAGTTTGGCCATGGGTGCAAACGTTTCCTGATAATCGATGCCCTCAACTTGGGAGTATCCACGGGCTACTAGGCAAGCCTTGTAATGTTTAATGGACCCGTCAGAGTAGCGTTTGATTTTAAAAATCCACTTGTAGGTGATCGGATGGTTACCGAGAGGGAGAGAGGTCAGAGACCACATACCATTTGTCTCAAGGGCGGCAAGCTCAGCCTTGATGGCTGCTCGCCACTTGCGGAATGCCACATTGATGTTGTAAGATGGTGGTTCGACACTAGAGTCAAGTGAGGACAGAAAGGCACAATATCTAGGGGCAAATAATTGGTTGGACAAAAAATGTTGAATTGGGAAGGGAGTACCTAGTTGTGAGGAAGATGAAGCATGAAGGCCGGTATGATAGTCGGAAGGCCATCGTGGGGGATTCTGCATCCGTGTGCTTTGCCACGGGGCAATAGGAGTGACATAGGGGTCACTGGGGGCCGTTGGTTGGTCGAACTTGGGTTCCGCAATATCTGTTATCTGTGTGGGAGTAGTTGGTGACCCGATGTCTGGAGGAGTGGCGACTGGCAATTGGCTCTCATCCGTCGAGTCATATATGTCAATGATTGGGAGTATGAGGTTTTGTTCACTTAATGGATGCGTGAATGCTGGGAAAATATGCTCGTGAAAGATGACATCGCGGCTCACAAATATTTTACATTGTACTAGGTCGAAAACTTTGTATCCTTTCTGGAGTGGGGGGTACCCAATGAATAGACAGGGGGTGCTACGATGGTCCATTTTAGTGTGGGTGTGAGTATTATGGGCATAACACAGAAACACAAAAATGCGCAAATGATCATATGAGGGGGGCTAGCCTATAAGTATTTCAAAAGGCATTTTGCCCTACAAAATGTCGGTGGGTGTCCGGTTTATCAAGTATGCTGCGGTTAAAACACATTCCCCCCAAAATTCCTTCGGTAGGAGGTGTCGATGTTTTTGCTCAACTACCGCATTTTGTTGTGGTGTGTCAATGCATGAGTGTTCATGTTAGATGCTTAGGGTGTTTAAGTGATCGGTGAGTGCATGATTGAAAAATTCAGTACCATTATCACTACAAATGCGTTGAACCTTTAAGTTATATTATCGATCGACCATAGATAAGAAATTTTTCAAAGTACCGACCACCTGACCTTTAGTTTAAGAGATGAACCCATGTGCAATGTGAAAAATTGTCAACTAGGGTGAGAAAATAGCGAGCACCATTGATAGAAGTAACAGAGAATGGTCCCCATAAATCGACATGCAATAATTGAAAACATTCAACAGTTTTAATGGAACTAAGCGGAAACGGTTGTCGAGTATGTTTTGCTAATGGAAAAATGGTGCATGGATGATTGCGAAAAGTAATATGAGGATGAGAATGAGATATCTTTGAGTGTATGCTCAGACTCGGATGCCCCATTTGCCAATGCCACAGGTCGGGGGAGCTCGAGGCCGCCAATGTCAGCATCTTGGTCGCATATGGCAGGGGCACGGAATCCACCACGACGTACAAACCATTACACTCTTTGCCCCATCCAATCATCTTCCCCGATGTGAGATCCTAAAAATGACAAGAATGAGGATGAAAGTGAACTGAACAATAAAAATCACGGGTGAGACGACTAATGGAAAGTAGGTTGAACTGAAATTGAGGTACATAGAAGACATCACGTAGTGTAATACTTTTAGACAATGTAACCGAACCGATGTGGGTGACAGAGAAGCTACGACCATTCAGTATCGTGATGGATGGACCTTGGATCAGGGTGCTATGAGTGAGCTGGTTGAACGAACATGTGATGTGATGTGTACTACCTGAGTCAAGAATCTAGGACAATGACGGGTTATGAGAGGGAATTTTAGTGGTGAGAGCTTTACCATCTAGGGGAGTCTCTGAGGATGGTTTCGGAAGGAGGACAAGCAACTGTTGTAGTTGTTCTGGGGTCAGTTGTGCGCTATTAACATGTCCCGAGGGGCATTCAATGAAGGAGCTCGATGCCGCTGCTGCGATAGCAAAAGGTTGGCCGTGTCCTCCACCCCTTCCCCCACGATTAGCAAGGTTATTCCGAGTCTGTGTATTGCCACCACTTTGGGTAGCCTTTTTCTTGCGACATTCTGCCTCTTCATGTCCTCAGATGCCACAATAGCTGTAATAGATGGCTGGTTTGGTAGGACAAAAGTGAGAAGTGTGACCTTGCTATGAGCAGTGATGACAGACAAGATTGTTCACCGTGTTAGCAAGCTTGATGTTGTTATTGTTGCAGAAGCTGGCTAGGACCGAATGGTCCATAGGGGGTGATGGACGATGGGTGGCCCCCGCACGTTGGCGTTCATCTTCAACAACAAACACGTAGGCCTCAGCTACACTGGGTAACGGCTTCATGAGAAGTATGTTGCTTCGTACCTGAGCATATGAGTCATTTAGCCCCATTAAGAACTCGATCAACCTATCTCGATCTCGCTCGCTTTCATCCGCGAGGGCTGAACCGCACTTACACACTTGACGGGTACTGCATGTGCATGATCTCTGAATCCGATTGCACTCCAACTCATCCCATAGGGATTTGAGAGAAGTGTAGTATATGGCAATAGGACTGTTGTCTTGACGCTGGTTGGCAATGGATCTCTGCACCTCGTAGATTCGGGAGGCACTGCTGGTGGCGAATCTTCACTCGAGGTCCATCCATATGTGGTTCGCTGTCTCCATGAACATTAAACTTGAGGTAATATCAGGCGAGACAGAGTTAATAAGCCACGATTTTACCAAATGGTTTGCGCGTCTCCAAGTGGGGTAGAGAGCTGCACTTAACTCCGGTGGCATGATCATTCCATCAATGAACAAGAGCTTGTTCTTCGTGTCTATGATCATAATCATAGCTTGCTTCCACATGGCATAGTCTGTCCTAGGATCAACATAAGGAAATTCCTATACAAGATGAATCTAAAGAAGCTACTGATTATACAAGGTACAACGACAATAGGCAATAATATATTTGGTGTATACATATGGCATGTGTCGACATGGTGTCGACATGGTCTAATAGGGTTCCTACGATTCCAGACCTGTTAGAGATGTCAAGAAATTGAAGAGAAAATATTTTGTGGGCTTGTTTCCTATTCTATTCGGACTAAGTTTTGGACTCCTAATTAGACCTAGATAGCTTACTTGACGTACAAGAGTTTGCCTCTATATAAAGGCATGTTACTCTAAGGTTTTGTATGACTTTGTGGCTTAAAAAATCATCAATAAAAGTTCTCCTCTCTCTCCATGGACGTAGGCATTAGGTCGAATCATGTAAACCCTTGTGTTCGTGTTCTTTGTGCATTTTGTTCTCTAGTTGCTGAATTCCTAACAAGTGGTATCATAGCTAAGGTTGGAGGATGTCGAATCACGGTGCGAAATTTGCTCTTGTGAAGTTTGATGGTTCATCGAATTTTGTGTTATGACAAAGGCGTGTCAAGGATCTCCTCGTGCAACAAGGGATGGTCATCGCTCTCTCGGAGAAGAAGCCCGAGAAGATGGAGGAGCAAGAGTGGAAGGAGATGGAGGCCAAGGCGGAGGCGATAATTCGCTTGTGCTTGGCGAACGATGTGATGTATCATGTCATGGATGAGGAGTCACCAGCTGAGGTATGGAAGAAATTGGAGGCAAGGTATATGTCTAAGTCTTTGTCGAACAAACTTTATCTTAAGCAAAGATTGTACGGGCTCAAGATGGAGGAGGGCTCAGATTTGAGCCAACACATTAATATTTTTAGTCAACTTGTGAGAGACTTGAGAATGGTTGATGTAAAGTTCGAGGAAGAAGATAAGGCATTGTTGCTCCTGAATTCCTTACCAGGCTCCTACGAAAATTTGGTTACAACTCTAACTTGGGGGAAGGAGTCCCTGGTGTTGGAAGATATCACAAGTGGTTTGCTAGGGTTTCATCAAAGAAGAAAAACTGGTGATGAACAACCGAAAGGGCTGGTTGTGAGGGGTAGCCATGGTGGTCGTAGTGAAGATGGAAAAGGATCTAGGTCGAGGTCAAGGAGGTTCAAATGAAATTGCTTCGAGTGCGGAGAAAAAGGCCACGTAAAGAAGGATTGTCCGAGAAGAACTCGGAATTGCGAGGGAAAAGGATCGGGTTCCGTAAATGTGGTCTCATATTCGGACGGGTCGGATGGTGATCTTCTTTTTGTTTTATCAAGTCCAAAGCATTCTGATTCCTGGATTTTGGATAGCGCTTGTTCCTTTCACATGACGCCCAAGAAAGGGTGGTTCGACACCTACAAGTTCGTTAATTCAGGTATGGTGACTATGGGTGATGGTTCTACTTGTAGAATTGCTGGCATAGGAGACTTGAGAATCAAGATGTGGGATGGTGTTGAAAGGAAATTGTGTGAGGTTAGGCATGTTCCAAATTTAGAGAGAAATTTGATCTCATTAGGAGCCTTGGATTGTAGCGGGTACAGCTATGAGGTTGTAGGCGGGCTAATTGAGGTGGAGAAGGATGCCGAGGTGGTGATGAAGGGTGAAAGGGATGCTAGGAACACCTACAGGTTAGTGGGGAACACAGTTGTAGGTGGAGTCACCTCGTTGGGTTCCGATGGAGGAGAGAAAAGCTCTTCTGTAATGGAGCGAAGGCTTGACATGAATGGTGTGAGTGGAGTTGGGATTCGCGGAGACAAAGTTAGCAAGTTCTCGCTATGGTTGTCTAAAGGGACGTATAGTCAAAGGTTTTGGGTAGGTTTTGCATAGGGAATGCGAAGTCGTTGGTAGCACCACGGGCGAATCGGGTATCTCACTCAAGGCCGAACGGTGGAGTTCGTGGCATGTCTATGGTTCTGCTTGGTGGAACAAAAGGTTGCCCGTTGTATGCTATAGCAAGTAGCATTGGTTTGAGGCAAGAAGGTCCAGCGGAGAAGCAGTTCGCGGTTGCGGAGCATGGGGCTGACCGGAGAAGAGAGGACGCGTCTATTAGTCACAAGGTTGCTTCAACAGGTGGACTTGCTAGTTGGAGTTCGATGGAGTTTGGAGGGAATACGCCAAGCAAGCTCGGGAGTTGCTCAAGCTTGGGGCTGGCTCCAAGTGATTGAACGAAAAAAGAAGAGAGAAAGTTAAGATGGTATTATTGATGGCGATGTATCTATGGTCAAGGTGGAGCTGGTAGAGTCGGTTTGGTTTCTCAAGTTCTCATGGTTCTTCATAGAGCGGTCTTTCATCAAGGTGGAATTTGTTGAAGTTCGGATGGAGCTTCATGGTTCGTCCGTGGGATGATTTCTCGCCAAGGTAGAGATTGTTAGAGATGTCAAGAAATTGAAGAGGAAATATTTTGTGGGCTTGTTTCCTATTCTATTCGGACTAGATTTTGGACTCCTAATTAGACCTAGATAGCTTACTTGATGTACAAGGATTTGCCTCTATATAAAGGCATTTTACTCTAAGGTTTTGTATGGCTTTATGGCTTTGTTCTCCTTTCTCCCCGTGGATGTAGGCATTAGGCTGAACCACGTAAATTCTTGCGTCCGTGTTCTTTGCGCGTTTTGTTCTCTAGTTGCTGAATTCCTAACAAGACCAAAAGCCAAATTATTGGTCTTTGATTGCGAGTCCCTTACTCGGATGAGTCTTCCTGCTGGTGCCCAAGACAAGCTCGACAATCTAGCATTGTGCGTGAGCAAGGAGAGGCTTCTTTTGTTTTCACTTTATGCAGGCGTGTTGAACGTTTGGGTCATGAGAAAATCATCATGGACGAGAGGGTACACACGGCTGATTTGTACGCTGCAGCAGGTTTCTCAATT
This sequence comes from Hypericum androsaemum, assembly GCA_963995505.1. NCBI lineage: Eukaryota > Viridiplantae > Streptophyta > Magnoliopsida > Malpighiales > Hypericaceae > Hypericum > Hypericum androsaemum. Next base: position 9,460,249 of record OZ023199.1, read on the forward strand.
TCCCTTTTGAGAATCGCAAGAGCTTATTGGCAAGGGAGTAGAGTGATGTTGGATGGCTACAAGTCGGGTGAGGGTCCGAGGAGAACCTGGTCGTATGATATACTAACCTCTACTTGGATAGAGATCCATTCACTAACACCTAAGGAACTGGACATATTTGAAGCTTGTGATTATGTCGAGAGTTTGGTTCCACCAGCAGGTGAATCTTTGTTTAACTAGAAGGAATTTGGCTTTGAATTTTTGTTGAACGTGATAGTATGACAATTTAGATTAAAATCTGCCCTCGTATTCCACAGTTGTTTCTAAAGGCTTATTTTTTGCTGTTAGACTCTGTTTGATTTGAATTTTGTTCTAATAAGCTTGCAGTTCACAATTGTTGGGATGACCATCTTCTCTTCCTATTGAAATTTTAGAACTAACCAACTTGGTATGGCCTAAAGGCTTTACCTTTTTGTTTCCTTGGATAGAAAATTTTGAAAAGCTCTCGCTATAGTTACTTAACACTATTGCGTTTGAAATCCAAAGAATTGTTCAAAGGAGTCATCCCTGAACAGGTGCTTCTGATCTCTCTATTTGTCCACTTGGTTTTGTTTTCTTTGGTTTTGGACTTTTAATACATTGTGTTTGCTTCTGGGTGGAATTGTTTATCGGTGTTTCAGACCGGGTGAGCTGTGTGTTTGCCACTACCACACCTGACCATCCAATTCATCTTTGGGATGCTACATCTGGCCCGGTATTGACTCGTCTCTGTTGTTGATTACAATCCTCTCCACATGAATGGAAATGGGGGGAGATTTGGAGGGAACAATGGTAATCCCCATATTTGGGGACTAAAAGGAATATAGTGGCAATTTAGGTATTAATAAAATAAACAAGGGTAATATTGAAAAATTAACAGAAATCAAATCAAACTAAAAAATTAGAGATAATACATTTATTTATGGAAACATTGAAAAAGGTAAAAAATAACAACCAATCCCTCTTTAGACGTGAATGACGATTCACTTTCTTGTCAATAAGAACTCTTCAAATTTTACTGAATTTCAAAAACCTACTAGCTATTTTTTTCACTAAACTGAAAGAAAAAACAAAAATTCAATAAACAACATTCTAATTATATGCGTACATTCTAACCTACCATATAATATTTTTCTTAATTATATGCGTACATTCTAATATTAATAAAATAATTTAAAAAATTAATATCTATGTTGTAATCACTATTATTTTTAAAATTATCTACCGTGTATTGAGAAAGACGAAGAAAAATCATTGCAATTATTAAACGATTAAATAACTCTTCTTACCGAACTACTAATCATATAAATTTTCACTGCAAAAGCAAATATAAGCCAAACTACTAATAGAAAAAAAAAATAGTTCCCGAAAAGAAGAGGGAGGTCAAAAAATTGACATTAAAACTAATATCGATATACCTTAAAACCAATATCAACAAATCTTAAAATTAATATCAATACACCTAAAAATAAATATCAATACTGCTACAAACCAATATCAATACACCTAAAAATTAATATCAACACACCTAAAAACCAATATCAATATACTTAAAATCCAATATGAACACACCTTAAAACCAATATTACTACACCTTAAAACCAATATCAGTACACCTAAAAACCAATTTCAATACATGTGATATTGGTTTGCATGCGCATCGATATTGGTTTGCATGTAATGTGATATTGGTTTGCTTGCGTATTGATATTGGTTTGCATGCGTTGTGATATTGGTTTGCATGTGTCCGTGATTGTTAGCGGTACGACAACTAACGATACTTATTCAGATGGAAGCTTGGATGGATTACTTATTCAGAGATTGAAAAGTTGTAGTGAGGTTGGTCGTGAGAAATCAATGTCAAAGCACAAGAAGATAAAACAGAAAGGAAAAAATGGATGTATCAATATCTCGATCGAGGAGACACTACAAGAGAAGAATCGTTTGGACATAGACTTGAATCGATCACTAAACTAATTATGAACTTGCATTTTGTAAAGAGCAGAAGATTGTCCAAAACTTGAATGTTGCTTGTCTAATGCAGAACTTGCCATTATGTCACTACACATGCAAATCAATATCAATACAGACTGAAACCAATATCAATACAAACTAAAACTAATATCATAACAGACTAAGACCAATATCAATACGTACTCAAACCAATATCAATACAGACACAAACCAATATCAATACATACTCAAACCAATATCAATACATATTCAAACCAATATCAATGTAGACACAAACCAATATCAATACATCTTCAAACCAATATCAATGTAGACACAAACCAATATCAATACATCTTCAAACCAATATCAATACAAACATACATCATCATATGTGAAAAGGCTCGATATGTTGGCCAACTCATATGCTTCTTTTTCCGTACATTGAACGATGGCTCACTTATTCTCAGGAACAATGTTCTCTACACTAATATCCTCTCTATCCTCCTCATTAGTCTTCTGCTTCTTATTCACGTTCTCCACTTCATACTCATTTTCAAGCTTTCATTTTAGTTCCTCTTCAGCCTCTTGGTCCTCATCCTCCTCCTCGTTGCCCTTATCCTCGTTGTCAATAAAGTCATCCTCCTCCTCATTGCCATTATCCTCATCCTCCTCATCATTGCCTGATGAGTGTGAAAACACTCTATCATCTATGTATGTTTTAGTGTCAATTTTCCATTGTTTCTAGTATTGTTGTGTGTTATTTATCGTTGTATTGTTATATTTGATGTTTTGAACGTTTTAGTATAGTATTGTGATTTTCATTAGTTTTGTTCATTTTTATTTCAAGGAGGCTTGTGGTGATGCGGGGAGGATATTGGTCTACTTTGGAGCGCTTCAACGACGACCGGATCAGCCTTGAAGAATGGTGCACGATCGGGAAGGCGACGACATTGGGCTAACTGACCTCGAGAGACTTAACTGCCGATAACTTTCTCATCCGAAGTCCAATGGAGACGCGCAAGGTGGTTCTAGAAAGAAGACATCCGGGGCTACAATTTTGTCTTCTTCAGATTCGAAGTCTAAGAGGGTCAAAAATGTGCATGAAGTCGAGCTTTAAATCCGAGGACTCGCCTGACCGAAATTGGCCAAAATTCCGGGACCATTCCGGAATTTGCCAGGACATTTTCTTGGCTGCCATCCCACACCATTTTGGCTGGAATTCCACTAACAAATTCCCCATACTCCACTATCTTCCATTGTCTCCCACTACTCCACTTTGTCCCCCACTACTTCCACTTTCCCACATTTTCCACCATTCGACTCATTCAATCACCATTCACTCTTCCCTCCTCCAACCTAACCAATTCCGTGGCTGCCTCTCTTCCTTCCTCAAGAACCAAAAACGTGGCTCACCATTGAAGAGGAGAAGAGGAGAAGAACGTGGCCAAGAAGAAGCATTTGGAGAGGAAGGGTAGAAGAAGCTTGAAGAAGGAGCTAGGAGGAAGCTCTTGAAGACTCATTGAGCTTTTCCTAAACTCTATCTCTTTTGTTCATGTTCTATTTACTTTGTTCAATGGATAATTTGTGTTGTTTGTTGAACATGAGTGAGTAGTTCATTTGTGAGTTTGGTGCCTTGATGGCACCTACTTAGCCAATGGTTTTGTGGGGTTAATATGTTAAGGATTATGAACTAGTTAATGTGTTTAATGCTTAATCTTGATTGATCACCTTGATTATGAACTAAGTTAATACTAATCGCCGGGAGGGGTTAGGATTAACGGACTATTTAACTAGTTGTCTATTAAAGAGGGATCTCTTTAGGTGGTTAGTTGTCCAAAGGATGATGTCGATAATCGGTAGTTAGTTGGATTAGTTGGCTAATTAGTCGCGGGAGCGCGGTTGGTTCACCTAAGCCTAATTAACTATCGATTTAGACTAATCGGTCGCGGGAGCGTTGATTAGTTGCTTAAGGAACATCCGGACCATAACACGAACTCATTAAACCCCGCATGTCATTTAGTTATTTAGTTGTCATTGGTACCAAGCTCACTCTTTCCTTTATTGTTTACATCTTCTTGTATTTAGTAGTTGTAGTAACCAATTCGTATTTGGAATTGACACCTCCATTTATTATTGTCCTAAACTAGTGGTGAAGTCGAGTTTGTGGCCTAGCTTAGTCCTTGAGGGACGACAATCCCGTACTTACTCTTTATTGCAAGAGGGGTGAAAATCCTTCCTTTCAATTGGCGCCGTTGCCGGGGATCGAACCCGGGTCACCCGCGTGACAGGCGGGAATACTTACTTGTAGATGATCCAAGGCTAAAGTAGAAGGTGTGGAGTAGAGACTCCTCTGTCAAATTGTGATGTGGGCAACTCCTTTGTAGTCCCTTGAATCTTTCCCAAGCTTCACTCAAGGTCTCATTTTCAAATTGTTGAAAGTTGTTGATCTCCTTCCTGAGCCTATTTGTCTTTGCGTAGGGGAAAAACTTTTCAAGGAAGCCATTGGCTAACTCCTCCCACGTGGTGATATCTGTATCGACCAATTGCTTGTACCATATCTTGGCTTGGTCCTTCAAAGTAAATGGAAACAATCTAAGCTTTACGGCATCATCGGTAGCTCCGTCGAACTTGACTGTGTCGGCTATCTCCAGGAAGTTACCAATATGGTCATTTGGGTCTTCATTCGGCAACCCATAGAATTGAACCGAAGACTTGAGCATGTTTATCACTGCCGGCTTGATCTCAAAATTGTTAGCTTGGATTCTCGGCCTCGGTACTCCGGTCATTGCTCCCCTCAAGGTGGGCTTATAGGAATCCAAGAGAGTCCTTCGAGGAGCTCGATCTCCTTGTGCATCGTCCCTTGGATGAGCTTGATGTTCCATCCTTGCTTGAATTCTTCTTTCTTGTCGCAATGTCCTCTCCAAATATCCAATGTCCGCTTCGATTTCCACCGGAAAGTTGTTGGTAGAACGAGTGGTGGGCATGCGACAAACAAGTACCTTGCAAAACAAACAACAAAGGTACTAAGTAACCAAGTAAACAAAAATAAAAAAAATGTCCTAATCCAAGTTCGTAAGCCAAATTAAGTGTCTAGTACTTAATCCCCGGCAACGGCGCCAATTGAAAGGAAGGATTTTCACCCCTCTTGCAATAAAGAGTATGTACGGGATTGTCGTCCCTCAAGGACTAAGCTAGGCCACAAACTCGACTTCACCACTAGTTTAGGACAATAATAAATGGAGGTGTCAATTCCAAATACGAATTGGTTACTACAACTACTAAATACAAGAAGATGTAAACAATAAAGGAAAGAGTGAGCTTGGTACCAATGACAACTAAATAACCAAATGACATGCGGGGTTTAATGAGTTCGTGTTATGGTCCGGATGTTCCTTAAGCAACTAATCAATGCTCCCACGACCGATTAGTCTAAATCGATAGTTAATTAGGCTTAGGTGAACCAACAGCGCTCCCGCGACTAATTAGCCAACTAATCCAACTAACTACCGATTATCGACATCATCCTTTGGACAACTAACCACCTAAAGAGATCCCTCTTCAGTAGACAACTAGTTAACTAGTTAAATAGTCCGTTAATCCTAACCCCTCCCGGCGATTAGTATTAACTTAGTTCATAATCAAGGTGATCAATCAAGATTAAGCATTAAATACATTAACTAGTTCATAATCCTTAACATATTAACCCCACAAAACCATTGGCTAAGTAGGTGCCATCAAGGCACCAAACTCACAAATGAACTACTCACTCATGTTCAACAAACAACACAAATTATCCATTGAACAAAGTAAATAGAACATGAACAAAAGAGATAGAGTTTAGGAAAAGCTCAATGAGTCTTCAAGAGCTTCCTCCTAGCTCCTTCTTCAAGCTTCTTCTACCCTTCCTCTCCAAATGCTTCTTCTTGGCCACGTTCTTCTCCTCTTCTCCTCTTCAATGGTGAGCCACGTTTTTGGTTCTTGAGGAAGGAAGAGAGGCAGCCACGGAATTGGTTAGGTTGGAGGAGGGAAGAGTGAATGGTGATTGAATGAGTCGAATGGTGGAAAATGTGGGAAAGTGGAAGTAGTGGGGTACCGGAGGAAGTAGTGGAGATAATATGGCAATTGTTCTGGATAAGGGACTTCCTCTTCGCAATACACAACAAGGACCTCCTCCGGATTTCCAACCACGTGCGTTCTTGACAGATAGAATGGGTGCTATTGAGGAGAGGTTTGAAAAGATGGAAAAATTTATGCAAGACGTTGGAGGGGTGGTTAGCCAACAAAGCCAAATTTTGGCCGCCATACAACAACAAGCATCAAGGCAAGATAGCTTTGAACAAATCCTCAAAGGTCAAGCAACCGCCATGCATAATATAGAGAGGCAACTTGGGCAAATAGCAAGTGCAAGTACCCACAGAGCATCTGGTTCTCTTCCTAGCTCCACGGAAGTGAATCCTCGAGGAAATGTGTGTGCAATTTCTTTGAGGAGTGGTAAGGAAATAGCTTCTCAAGAGGCAACCCGGAAGAACAATGATGATCCTATGGAAGCCAATGAGGAGGAGAAAGAAGTAGAGGCAAAGGGAAAGAGAAGTCCACCGGTTGAGATTGCGGAAGAAGAAGTCTACGTGCCTCCACCACCTAAAGCTCCCCGACTACCATTCCCTCAAAGAGTGAAGAAGAAGAATGTGATGGATGACAAATTTATTGGCTTCATGGAGAAGATGAAGAACATCCAGATCAGTGTTTCTTTTCTTGAGATGTTGGATCAATTACCGCAATACTCGAAGTTTCTCAAGGAACTCATCACTAAGAAGAGGAAGTGGAAAGATGGAGAGACGGTAGCCCTCACGGAGAAGTGTAGCTCTCTCATCTCTAAAAATCTCCTGACAAAGTTAAAAGATCCGGGGAGTTTCACTATTCCTGGTAGAGTTGGTGATGTTGAGTTTTCCAAGTGCTTATGTGATTTAGGCGCTAGCATTAACTTGATGCCTTTGTCTGTCATGAGGAGACTCGGTTTGTGTGAGGTGAAACCAACTTCTATGCGTCTCCAATTGGCGGACCAAACCATGAAGAAGCCATTCGGGGTGGTGGAGGATGTCTTGTTGAAGATTGATAAGTTTATCTTCCCCGTGGACTTTGTGGTGTTGGACTTCGACGAGGACAAGAGCTGCCCATTGATTCTTGGCCGACCGTTTCTCAACACGGCACATGCCTTGGTGGACGTACATGAAGGAAGATTGGTTCTCCGAGTAGGGGAGGAGAAAGTAGAATTCAAGATGTCCAATACAATCTGCCATCCTCTTGATGAAGGCGTATGCATGAAGATTGATATGGTTGAAGATGGTGTCCTTAAGTTGGGCAAGGAGAGCTCATTGAAGAGTGAAGATGGAATAGATGAAGAGAATGATGGAGAACACGAAGAGGAAAACCTGGAAGAGTTCGTGGGAAAAGTTGGTAAAAGAACTCTCCATGAAGATTCAGAGCTTGATTTGAAGTATCCTACTCCACCTTCCATCATTAAGGCTCCAAGCTTGGAGAAGAAAGAGCTACCCTCCCAGTTACGACATGCATTCTTAAAGGATGAAGGAAGACTCCCCAATATCATCTCCAACAAGCTTTTTAAGGAGCAAGAGGAGAAGGTACTTGAAGTGGTTAACAAGCAGAAGGGCATGGCATGCCAACAATCTGATATCAAGGGGACAAATCCTGACATGATTGTGCATTACATCCACTGGGAGGAGGAAGCCAAGCCAAGGTCGGACATGCTTCATAAGGAGAAGACAAAAAGATCACATGACGCCCACATCGGGAAGAAGGAGTTCAAGGAAGGTGATCAAGTGCTACTCTACAACTCCCGTTTGAAGCTTTTTCCGGGAAAACACAAGTCCAAGTGGAGTGGACCTTACAAGGTGGTGAAGGTTTTTCCATTTGGAACTCTCAAATTGGAAAGAAGCAATGGAGGAGTGTTCAAGGTGAATGGCCAAAGGTGCAAGATTTGCCTTGGTGGTAATATGGAACGACAAGCGGAAGTGCACTCCGTCACCTCACCCTCCAATGCATGAACAAGGGGAGTAAAGTCAAGCTAACGACTGTAACTTAGCATGTTTTTGTATTGTCTTTATATTGTCATAGTTTTATGTGTGTTTTCTTTTTATAGTGTTAGTTTCATGCTTATGGGATCTCCCACATTTTCGAAGGTGATTTGGACGGTTGGATGATCGACGTGATACTCGGGGGCGTAGCCCCCGCCGTTCGAAACTGGGATCGACCTGTGGCTCAACAAGGAGGAAATTTCTGGCTTGGCGGATGCCATGTCCTTGGCGTACGCCAGGTGACTTACAGAGGGGCTGAGAATTTCGGGATTGGCGGACGCCATCTTCCTGGCGTACGCCAACCAAGTTACAGAAGGTTTGAGCATTCAGGAGTTGGCGTCCTACTGTAAAAAGGGCATATCTTGGTCCTCGAGCATTCGATGGAGCTGATTCTTATGGCTATGGAAAGCTAAGAGGTAGCCTACAACTTTGTAGTTGATGATTTTATCTAGTTCGAGGTGCAAGGAGTTGAAAATCGAAGGAATAATCGTGGCTCATCATCAAAGGCCACGGTCAGGGCCCAGCTGGCGCTATCATTAGTAAACAGGCCATATCTTGGTGCTCGAGCATCCGATGGAGCTGATTCTTGTGGCTATAGAACGCTAAGAGGTAGGCCTAAAACTTTGTAGTTGATGATTTCTTCTAGTTCGGGGTGGAAGGAGTCTCAAATCGAAGGAATATAAAGGCCACTGTCTTGAAAAATCTCTGTAAGTCCACTACTTGAAAAAACGCGGAGGCCACGGTCGTGGCTCATCCAAGGCAAAACATGCCACGGTCGTGGCCAACTCTCTGTAAGTCAGCATAGAGGAAAAATGCAGAGGCCACGGTCGTGGCTCATCCAAGGCAAAACATGCCACGATCGTGGCTCATCATCAAAGGCCACGGTCATGACTCAGCCTGGCGCTATCATTAGTAAATCGGCCATATCTTGGTGCTCGAGACTCGGATTGAGGTGATTCTTATTGCTACGGAAAGCTAAGAGATAGGCCGACAACTTTATACTCTATGACTTCTTCGAGTTCAGGGTGGAAGGGGTCTCAAATCTTTGCCAACGAAACCTATTAGAATCCTACCTCCTAAATCCTCCCAATCCACGCAAATGACCGATGGAACGATCCGGATACAACATCCCGCCACCACCACCTTCTCCACCTCAAGACTAAGGGGAGTTTCTTAGCACTTTATTTTTCTTTAATTAATTTGTTTTTTTATTGTTGTTAATTATTTTTTTTGTTTTTATCTTTGTGATGTCTTGTTCTTCATGTTTGATTGATGTTCATGTTTGGTTCTTATTGCATTTTTTAGTATAGTTCAATTGTTTAAATGTTTATGTGCTCCCTACACCTTGAGGACAAGGTGTTCTTCAAGTGTGGGGGTGTGGTTCTACTTAGGAATCCTTTATGTGTTTAGCTCTAGTTTGTTTTGATTAGGCAATGATTTGGCATGAATTTTCAAAATTTGACCCCCTTCAAAATTCTTTAACTTGTGTTAGAAGTTTACCGCACACCTAGTTAGGAAATGAACTCGAGCACAAGGCCTAAGAACTTGTAGAAACCTCACCCTCGGTTGTTTAGACTAGTGGTCTCACTATGTAGATTAGACTAGAGGGTTGATGAGTGACCTTGTAAGGAACTTTGATCCGAAGGAGGAGACAACCGTCTTCATTTATTCATGAGGTCCCTACATGAGTTCGGTTGATCGGTATCCTACTAGTACTTGACATGGTCTTGGTTGTGTGGCGTTAATGAATGACGGGGGCTAATCCTTTGAAATTGAGCCTAGAGCTTTAGAGCCAAGAACCTTTATATCCATTGCTTTAACCCTTTGAGCCTAGCCATTCATTGATCATATTATATGTATACCAACTTTAAGCCCTATATCCACCATCCTCCCGACCTTTGATCATCCGATCCGAGGACACATAGGTTTACACCCTTAGGGGATGTTATGTATTGGGTTTAGTTGATAGCTTAGTGTTCATGTGGGTTGATTCTTTGGGAATTTGGGTAATTGAGAGGCCATACAAAGAAGCCGAGTTCTTGCCTAGAAAATGCCAAGTTTGTGTTTGTATTTGTAAAAGAAAAAAAAAAGAAGAAATAAAAAAAAAGAAAAAAAAGAGGAAAAGAAAAGAAAAAAAAAGTGAAGGTTGAATAAGGCATTTATAATTGGCATAACTCGTGCTACGTGGTCTTAGGAAATGGGTGAATTTTGGGAGTGTGCTTTAATTATTTATGGTGAGGATGTTTAGAATAGACGAGAGACTAGAATGCTTTTGTAACATGTCCTCGGATTGGGTGGTTTAACTACTATCCATACATATTTCCTCACCTTTACCTTAGCCCCATTATAACCAGATTGAAAGCTCCTGGTTCACGAGCAACCACATGACTTTGAGACACTGTTGAGTAGGACGTAGGATACTTTGAAAGACATCGGTCATGTACGCGAGAGATAGGAAGTTGGCTACTTACAAATCGTGAGCTAAAGATTTCTGAACCTCTGAGTGGTTAACCTTCTAGTGTCTTTTACATAGTGATAACACTTGATTAAACCATCGAGTGGTGAGGTGTCTACCGGTTCTTACTCTTTGTGTTTGAGTTGATGACTAGCTAGGTTGTGTGATAATACTTTTGATGTGAGTTTGAAATTTTGAGGGGAGTTAAATTGTGAATTTATCATGCCTAGTCTTGTCCTTATCATGTCTTCTTTCTTATGTGATTGTGATTGTGATTGTGTTTGTGTTTGTGTTTGTGTTTGTGTTTGTATGAGTATTGCTTGAGGACAAGCAATGATTCAAGTGTGGGGGTGTGATGAGTGTGAAAACACTCTATCATCTATGTATGTTTTAGTGTCAATTTTCTATTGTTTCTAGTATTGTTGTGTGTTATTTATCGTTGTATTGTTATATTTCATGTTTTGAACGTTTTAGTATAGTATTGTGATTTTCATTAGTTTTGTTCATTTTTATTTCAAGGAGGCTTGTGGTGATGCGGGGAGGATATTGGTCTACTTTGGAGCGCTTCAACGACGACCGGATCAGCCTTGAAGAATGGTGCACGATCGGGAAGGCGACGACATTGGGCTAACTGACCTCGAGAGACTTAACTGCCGATAACTTTCTCATCCGAAGTTCAATGGAGACGAGAAAGGTGGTTCTGGAAAGAAGACATCCGGGGCTACAATTTTGTTTCTTTGGTCTTCTTCAGATTCGAAGTCTAAGAGGGTCGAAAATGTGCATGAAGTCGAGCTTTAAATCCGAGGACTCGCCTGACCGAAATTGGCCAAAATTCTGGGACCATTCCGGAATTTGCCAGGACGTTTTCTTGGCTGCCATCCGACACCATTTTGGCTGGAATTCCACTAACAAATTCCCCATACTCCACTATCTTCCATTGTCTCCCACTACTCCACTTTGTCCCCCACTACTTCCACTTTCCCACATTTTCCACCATTCGACTCATTCAATCACCATTCACTCTTCCCTCCTCCAACCTAACCAATTCCGTGGCTGCCTCTCTTCCTTCCTCAAGAACCAAAAACGTGGCTCACCATTGAAGAGGAGAAGAGGAGAAGAACGTGGCCAAGAAGAAGCATTTGGAGAGGAAGGGTAGAAGAAGCTTGAAGAAGGAGCTAGGAGGAAGCTCTTGAAGACTCATTGAGCTTTTCCTAAACTCTATCTCTTTTTTTCATGTTCTATTTACTTTTTTCAATGGATAATTTGTGTTGTTTGTTGAACATGAGTGAGTAGTTCATTTGTGAGTTTGGTGCCTTGATGGCACCTACTTAGCCAATGGTTTTGTGGGGTTAATATGTTAAGGATTATGAACTAGTTAATGTGTTTAATGCTTAATCTTGATTGATCACCTTGATTATGAACTAAGTTAATACTAATCGCCGGGAGGGGTTAGGATTAACGGACCATTTAACTAGTTAACTAGTTGTCTATTGAAGAGGGATCTCTTTAGGTGGTTAGTTGTCCAAAGGATGATGTCGATAATCGGTAGTTAGTTGGATTAGTTGGCTAATTAGTCGCGGGAGCGCGGTTGGTTCACCTAAGCCTAATTAACTATCGATTTAGACTAATCGGTCGCGGGAGCGTTGATTAGTTGCTTAAGGAACATCCGGACCATAACACGAACTCATTAAACCCCGCATGTCATTTGGTTATTTAGTTGTCATTGGTACCAAGCTCACTCTTTCCTTTATTGTTTACATCTTCTTGTATTTAGTAGTTGTAGTAACCAATTCGTATTTGGAATTGACACCTCCATTTATTATTGTCCTAAACTAGTGGTGAAGTCGAGTTTGTGGCCTAGCTTAGTCCTTGAGGGACGACAATCCCGTACTTACTCTTTATTGCAAGAGGGGTGAAAATCCTTCCTTTCATTGCCCACCTCCTATCATGCAAGAAAGTGTATGACACCAGTATCAATGCACATGCAAACCATATCACATCAAATGCAAACCAGTATCACATATTCAAACCAATATCAATACAAACACAAACCAATATCGATACATACTCAAACCAATATCGATGCAGACACAAACCAATATCAATCCAGACGCAAACCAATATCAATACAGGTTCAAACCAATATCAATACGGACACAAACCAATATCAATACAAGTTCAAACCAATATCAATACGTACGCAAACTAATATCAATAAAAGTACGCAAACTAATATCAAAACGTACTCAGACCAATATCAATACATACACAAACCAATATCAATACAAGTTCAAACCAATATCAATACAAGTTCAAACCAATATCAATAGAGACGCTAACCAATATCAATACAGACTCAAACAAATCTGAAACAAAAGTGAAACCAACATGAACACAATATCAATAAAAATAAAAACCACAGCAAGATCATCTTAATACCAATATCAATCCAAATAAAATCAAATATAAGAACATCCTAATAAAAGAGGGATATGACCATAATATGCATTACACCCCAAATTCCAATACTGTATCACATCCATCCGCAAACACATTACTATCTCAACACTCCGAACACAACACAGTTTCCCACATAAAAAATTCAGAATCAAACCAAATAGCAGAGCCAAACAACTAAATTAAGAATGAGAGTTGAAATAGAACGAAACCAATGCCTTTCTGTGTTTTTAGTCTTGGTTAAAAGCGTCTAGTACAAGAACGAAACCACAGCTTTTTATCCAACCCGATAAAAAAATCCAGAACGCTAATTACTCGACGATGGAAAAATAACGCCAGCTCCCAAACCGCGAATGACCCAGAGCTAATGTTGTAGGTCTTGCCCATGGCCACGAAGCCATCGTCCTTGTAGGCCACGAGGGCCTGGGAGCCGGCTTCCTTGTAGGCGAAGAGGACCCACGAAAAAAATATAGAAAGAAAACACAAAACAGTCGAGGGGGAAGGCGAGCGGAAGAGAATAGAAACTGGCACTTATGTCGACGGTGGTGACGGAGAGTGGTGGTCACGGAGAGGACAAGAGTTAGAAACAGGGATTGAATTGCAGAAATCGTGAGGATTGGAGATTAGGGTTCAAGGAAATCGATTTGAGAATTTTTTTCTCGGGAGCCCTTTTTTCTCTCTCTCCAATAAGATGTCGGGTTCTTGTGGGTTATTATTGGAGGGTGGTTAATGGGAGTTTGCTATGTGGAGGTTGATGTAGGTCAAGGAATGGGAGGCGGCAGTAGATAACCTAAGGAGAAGAAAAGAAAAAAATGAATTAGGATCTCAGCTAAGGTTTTTGGGGTAAAGGAGTTTAGGTGGGTTAAAGCAAGAATGTGAAGGTTTGGGTGTAGGGTGATGAGAGGAGGGATTTAGGAGGAAAGATTAGTAGATTTTCATGGAAAAGAGGAGGAGGAGGTTAGGTTTTGGTGACGGGAGGGAGAGGGATGAAGAGATTCCATGAGAGAGAGGGGTTTTCTTTTTTTTCCATTATTTTTCTAGAGTTAAAAAGTCAAAAATGTCCCTGATTGGTTATTAACCATCAGATTTAAAGATTTTCTTTTATAATCGAATCTGACAGTCCAAAATTTAGTCCCTACCTATGGACAAGATTTATTTAGTCCCCACTCAATCCATTCTCAAATGGAAATGGTCTTACTACGTAATATTACCCCTAGAAACTCAAACCATTCTCGCTAGTTAATCAACACAACCCAATATTACCCCTAGAATAGTTGAGTTGAGAAAGTTCATCCATAATACGATGAAATTATGGTTTTTTTATAAGTAGAATTTATTTCAATATAGTAATATTTACATATTTAAGATCCGTGAGGGCTGAGTAATAAATTCCTCTTCTAACAAGGTTGCAATCACGATTAAAACTTATAGAGAAAAAAACGCATAATGTTATTGCTGCTAAAGCATCATTATTTTTACTTAATTATTTATTAGAAAAAAATAAAATAAATGTATAACTGCTAATGTTCTGAAACAGTTGGTTGGACCGGCTGCTAAAGCATCATTAACTACGTTTCAAATATATCCTTTCAAGCGGGTATCGCATCATTAACCGGTGGTTCAGATGATGCTTTTTTAAACTTTCCGCGGCATTCATAATAATAAATAAGACCGACCAAAGCGAAAAGAACCCCCACCGTCACAACAAGGAGACCAAGAAACCATTTCACGTTCTCCATTATTTCACCGTGATCCTGAAAGAAAAAATAAAAATAATGACATTCCAGACAAAAGTCAGTCAACTATCCATGTCTTGATTAAAATACGTCATATTTTAATGAAAGAACATGGATTTTATAGAAATTCAAGTAGATTATTCATAATAATAAAAGAAGCATACATTATTATTATTTTACCGACTAATACCTGAATAACTATTTCAAATTTGAGTTGTTGCAACCTACTAAATTAGTTGGTGTTATGTTGATATTAGAAAGAAGCAACAGAAACGCAAGAAATACAAATTAGCAATGTATGTACCTCGATACACAATTATTTGTTGCAGTAAGAGAAGTTTAGATCTGGAAATCGCTATGATTCACGTTGTTACCTCCTTGGGAATACAACTCTTTAAATAATGGTAATCGGGTCATCAATTAATAAAGCACCTTAATTAAATGACTATCGAAAGAAGAATAAATAGCATATTTTTTAGGGTATGCAAAATATTCGAAAAACTTTACAATGATATTTCTATAAATATGACCTGATTAAAGTAATAGTTAGGTTTTATCAATCAAAATTTAGGTGTTACATCCATCATTTTATATCTCCTAAACTTTATTGAAAAACTAATAGTTTAAATATTGTATAACATAAAATTACTCAAAAATATCTTCCCACTTAATTAAGAATCTCGACTCAAATCAAGAACAAGGATTTTCTATGAAATTCTATCAAATTAATGCCTATTATTGACTAATGAACTTTCTTGTTTAGTTAATTGTTTATAAAAAAATAATTAGCACTTGCAACTGATTATTTCCATTAAAAAAATAATACTCGGTACTATTATGGGATTAATCCAAATAGGAAAATTGAACAAAATGTGAAAATTGGTTTCTAGTTGGGTTTATATCCTAAATTATGGGATACCGCATCATAATATTATAACAAAAAATATTGATAAATGCACCACTTAGTGATGCATTTATCAATAAATGCAATTTGGAAAAATATCCTCAATAAATACGCATAATTCCAACTCAAGACCTTTTAAAGAAATCAAATCCACCCAAATTAATTTTTTAAAGGGTGCACCTAAACCAATTGAATTGCTTTGAATGACACCAGCCCCAAAAACTCATGCACCACGAAAAATTTTGGAATCCAATTTAAAAAGTCGGAATACCTTATATTGACCATAAGAGAAATATTGGCATCTAAAATTGAGGTTGAATCTACATGTAAATGAGAAAAGAGAAAACTTAAAAGAAAATATAAATTCTTCAGTAATATTTTTTCGCCACAAATCTACCATAAATCCTTTTTTTTTATGTTTCCTCCACCAGTATTGTTTGGAAAACAAAAGCGATTTTCGTTCTTTCTTTTCGTTTACTTATTCGAAATCACTTCTACCCATCTTTCTCCAATCACAAATCTAAAGCTGAACGATTATCCATCATGAGATGCTATTGGAGCAAAAGCTGGTTATTACTACGTAATAGTCCTCCTGGTGCTGCGCATGCTCCTGTACTTGAAGCCCTGCACTGGATCATCGCATTGGGGTTTAGTGGTCGAGGATAATTTTGGCCTTGTGGGTTCCGCTAATGGTCTTGTTTGCATCAAACCTAAATGGTGCCTCCCGGATAGAGACAACAGACCTTATGTCTTATGGAGCCCCACAACCGCGTCCCAGCATCAAAGGCGATAATGATATGTTGCTGACATTCACATATCGCAGTGGGATACACGAGGATTACATGTTGTTCGGGATCCCGAAAGGCTGCAGCTCTATGCATATCGGGTTGGATTGAGTGGGGACAAAGCTTGTCCTCACTGAAATGGATTAAGGTTTTTGATGACTGTCAGATCTGTAGACACGATTTTTAATAAAATCTGATGGTCCAAACGAAATTTCCTCCATATGGACAACTTTTATGTTGTCCCCACTCAATCCAAAACCCCCTAAGACGGAGGACGGATTGAGTGGGGACTAAAGAAAATTTGTCCATAGGTGAGGACTATATTTTGGGCCGTCAGATTTGATTATCTTTAAATCTGATGGTCAATAACCTATCAGGTGATATTGGTTTGCATGTGAAGTGATATTGGTTTGCAAGTTACTGGTTTACATATGAAGTGATATTGATTTGCATGTAAAGTGATATTGGTTTGCATGTAAAGTGATATTGGTTTGAATTAGTCCTCATTGGTGGGGACTAGCCCAGTCCCCTAAGACGGGGCACCTGGAGGATGATAAATTATTGCATGGATAGTCATCAGTGGTATGCATCTTGCGACTCATCCTCGCACGTCATGCTTAATAGATTTTTATATTTTCTAGTGGATTCCTACGAACCCAGAGCAAAAGCCAAATTATTGGTCTTTGACTGCGAGTCCCTTACTCAGATGAGTCTTCCTGCTAGTGCGAAAGTTGATTTCCACAATCAAGCAATGGCCGTGCGCAAGGAGAGGCTTCTTTTCTTTTCACTTTATGGAGGCGTGTTGTACGTTTGGGTCATGAGAAAATCATCGTGGACGATGGTGTACACGGCTGATTTGTACGCTGCAACAGGTTTCTCAATTTTTCTTTTGAGACCCAGAAGAGCTTACTGGCAAGGGAGTCGAGTGCTGTTGGATGGCTACAAGTTGGGCGAGGATGAGGGTTCGACCTGGTCGTATGATATACTAACTTCTACTTGGATAGAGATTCATTCACTAACACTCAAGCAACTAAATATATTTGAGCTTGTGATTATGTTGAGAGTTTGGTTCCACCAGCATGTGAATTTTTTTTTACCTAGAAGGAATTTGATTTTGAATTTTCGTTAAACGTGATAGGATGACATTTTAGATTAAACTCTGCCCTCGCATTCCACAGTTGTTAAGATTGAACCTTTAACCACTAACCAATTTGGTATATTCTAAAGGCTTAATTTTTGCTGTTAGACTCTGTTTGACTTGAACTTTGTCCTAATGAGTTTGCAGTTTGCAATTGTTGGGATGACCATCTTCTCTTCCTATTGAAACCTTAGAACTGACCAACTTGGTATGGCCTAAAGGCTTAACCTTTTTTTTTTTCCTTGGATAAATTTTTTTTGAAAAGCTCTCGCGACAGTTACTTAACACTATTGCATTTGAGATCCAACTAATTGTTGTCATCCCTGAACTTGACCATAAGCCGGCTATGATCATCAGTCCTTACCCTTCAATAGTTAGACTTATAGATTTAATTTGATGCACCTTAACTTGTAGATTTTCTGTCCCCTGTTATGGGTTTATAATCCAGGTCTAGCACCATTTTTCTCTATTCTTTAAGTCCCAGTATCCTTGTGTTTATTAAGTCATATGCTTATGATTACAGCTGCGATGTACATATCGTGCTTGTGATGCTGTTGATGAAATTACTGCTGCTATTTCAGCAGCCTTCAACCCTGCACGGAACCAGGTTTGAAGAACACTTTTTAAGTGGTTGTTTCCTGATTTTTGTGCATCAGATTGGAACCTGATCCAACTTCTGATGGTCCATTGATAGGAAAGTCCACAACACTTAAGAGGCACCCATATTAGATTTCCTTCATGCATACATCATAAGTTTAGCAAAAAAGAGAGTGCTTGCTCGCCACCAACATGGGTCTTGCATGGGGAACTAAAGATAAGGATGATCCCTGATTGCCATTGTTCCATTGGCTTAGATGCTCGAGCTTGTACCACTTATTTGTTTGCCTTAGCTAGTGTTTTCAATGTCTCAACTGTCTTTATTAAACAAACTCGGAACGTAAAAGTGGTGGCCCTATGTATCTAATCATATGTTTTTTCTCCAGGTTATTTGATGGCTATAATAAATGTACGAGAGTATTTGATACTCATCGCCCTGCTTTTTCTGAGACTCGGATGATTTTATTCTCTCTTACTTTGAAGTTTAAGGTCTTGAGTACTTTGCTCTTCAATTTGTTGCAATTCTTTGGAAGCTCCCTCGACTCAAATTGCACGGGATATTTCCATGTGAGTTGGCTATACAAGTTTTCCGATCAAATCAATCAGCGGATATTGTTTGATATTGAGCCCAGCAGTTGTCGTTGGTGTCTCTTCAACCTACTGCAACTTCCTCCAATCAACCAACCTTATCCATTATAACCGCTTCCAATCTTATCACTCTGTAACTTCTATGTACAGTCATCTATATATATATATATAGAGATCAACGAGTTCTGTCCTGGCTCACCTAATCAGCGTGGTAGAGGGCAGCCTTTCTCTTCCTCGAATGCGTCTGGTGCTCGTCCACTTTACACATGTCATGGTTCCTCTACTTCAGGGCCTAATGTTCCTGTTCAATATGGCCAGAAACCAGATTTTATGGAAATCTATTGCCAGAATTGTACTGGCTTTGGACATATCTCCGCAGTGTCCCTCTGTTCGCCGAATTACTTCCAGTAGGCCCACATGCCCACATGCCCATTTTAGTGCATCGCCTCCGGATTCATCATGGGTATTGGACTCTGGCACAACTCACCACTTTATTTTGGATTTGACCCAACTTTCTCTTCATTCCGAGTATTCCGGTCTTGAAGAAGTCACATTTGGCAATGACCAAAAATTCATAATTTCTCACACCGATTCTATGTCAATGCTTTGTCTAATTCCTCTGTCATTTTATCTAACGTACTTTGTGTACCTCAATCTCACACTAACCTTATTTCTCTAACTGCGCTTTCTCGTGTCAATAATATTCCTATTGAATTCGTTGATGACCAATTTTTTGGTAAGGACCAGGTCACGAAGAAGATACTTCACCAAGACCGGAGTAGCAATGGTCCTACCCACTCCGATGTTACCAGTCACTGTCTAGTCCACACTCTCGCTTTGCATCATCAGTTCCGTCTCTTCAGCTTTGGCATCACGGCTTGGCCATGTCAATCTTCAGGCGGTCAAGACAGTTCTTAGATCTCAGTCAATTTCTTTTTCTAATAAGAATATCGTGTCTTTATATCATGGGTGCAATGTTGGGAAAATACACAAATTACCTTTCCCTGCATCTACGGTTGTAGCGTATGGTCCTCTAGATTTAGTTTGCAGCGATCTCTGAGGTCCTGCTCCTGTGTCTTCAGTTGATGGATTCTCGTACTATGTTCTCTTTTATGACCTTTTTCAAAATGTGTTTGGCTCCACATTCTTTGTCGCAAATCTGACCTTTTTGATGTCTTTGTCTAATTTCGCACATAGATTGAAAAATATGTTTACCGTCCTATTAAACTTTTTCAATCTTATGGAGGGGGTGAATTCAAGCCATTAGCCAATATCTAAAAACAAATGGTAATGGTATTATTCATCATATTTCGTGTCCCTACATATCCTAGCAAAATGATTGTGCCGAACAAAAGCACTGCCATATTATCGAAATTGGTTTGGCTATAATGCATCATGCTTCCATTCCATTAAGATATTGGAGTCTAGTTTTTGAATCCGCTACTTACCTTATCAACCGTTTACCTACTCCGTTGTTAAATAATTTGTCTCCTTATGAAAAACTATTTTGTGTCTCTTCATCCCTTCAAAATTTGCGAGTCATGAGTTACTTATGCTACCCGTGGCTTCATCATCCTCTTGTTAAAAATAAATTGCAGCCACGTTCTACTCCTTGTGTCTTTTCAGGTTATAGCCGTTCTCACGAAGGTTATCGTTATCTCGATCTTTCCAACAACAAAATACACATTTGTCGCCATATTCTTTTTAATGAATTTGTTTTCCCTTTTATAGATCCGAGATATACTGGTGCTCGTGCCAATATATCCAATCCACATGGAAATCCAACCGGCTTGCCTAACCCATCTCCTGGAATTGGGTCTGTCACTACTAGCCCATCTTTGGTGACATCATCTTCCACAAAACAACCAATTTGTGGCCACCACTGATTGTCACACTTGGGCCTCCAACTAAAACTGGGCCCTCCTCTGTGTCCCAGTTACTTACGGCTTCGTCTGGGCTACCTAGGGCTTCTTCTGGGCTGCCTCGCCCTTTGCAAGTTTATACACGCCGCAACAACGCTGCCACTTCCGCACCTGCTTCATGCTCAACGCCTGAATCCATCGTCCCACTTGCTCCTCCCAAGCATCGAACACATAACACGGTCTCAGGCAAAGGCTGCTCCAACAGTTGCACTCAAAGATCCTAATTGTCGAATGGTAATGGTGGAAGAATTCAATGCTCTTGTAAAAAATCAGACCTGGATACTTGTTCCTCAGTCCCGAGCTACCAATCTTCTTGACAACAAATGGGTTTTCAAGCTTTAAAAAAATGCCGATGGCACCATTGCTCGCTATATAGCACGATTGGTGGCAAAAAAATTTCAACAACATCTCAAAATTGATTACCGTCACACCTTCAGTCCAGTTGTTAAACCGGCAACTGTTCGTCTTATTCTTGCAGTTGCTGTGTCTTCCAATTGGCCAATCCGGCAACTTGATCTTTGATGTATTTGCCATGCCATCTCAATGAAGCGGTCTACATGCGCCAACCACCAGGCTTTGAACATCCTGCATATCCAGATCATGTTTGCCTCTCGTGCAAGTCACTTTATGGACTGAAGCAGGCACTACGCGAGTGGTTCCACTTTCTCCGTGATGCACTTTTTTCCTTTGGTTTTCACGGCTCCAAAATTGATACATCTTTGTTCTGCCTCAGCCAAGGTACCGTTCGCCTTTATGTTTTAGTCTATGTCGATGACATATTGGACACCAGATCCAGTCTTCCTCATTTGGAGCGGCTGTTTCTTTTCCTTCGGAGTAGATTTGTGTCAAAGATCTCGGCCTCTCTCGTACTTCTTAGGAATTGATGCTCACCGAACATCTTCCATTCTGATCTTATCACAAGGCAAATACATCAAAGATGTTCTTACCAAATCCAAAATGAACTCTTGTAATGCTTTGTCCACACCAGCCGTTGCTGACCCACCATCTCATGATAATGGTGATTGTGATGAAGCTCAATACCGTCAAATTGTTGGTTGCCTTTAGTTTTTGGCTGTCACTCGACCAGAAATCAGCTTTGTCGTCAATCGTGCCTCTCAATTCATGCACTCTCCATCTTCCTCCCATTGGGCACGGGTCAAACGCATTTTGCGTTATCTCCGTGGCACTCCGGACTATGGTCTTCTCATTCGGCCCTCCAAGAATTTTGCTCTCTCTGGCTAGTGATGCCGATTGGGCCAGCTGTGCGATTGACCAGCACTCTACTACTGGTTATAGCATTTATTTAGGCCCTAACTTGATATCTTGGGCCTCTTGGAAACAACATATTATTGCTCGCTCTTCAACCAAAGCTGAATATCATGCTCTAGCCGCTCTTGCTTTCGAAATTATGAGGTTACAATTGTTGGAAAACACGATGGCCCCAAGCAAATACACCTACAAAACAAACCACGAATATGAGAAAGAATGAACACCACAGAAACACACACACAAAGAACACAAAAAATTTGGTTACTCGGTTTGACACGAAGCTCTACGTCTGGGGCATACCAAGCCACGAGAGATTTTCACTATTTTACTCTTTTGGAGCTTTATTTGCTCTTTTACAAAGAATGTAGCCACCCACTCTCTAGGAACACTTACAAATAAGGTTACAAGGGATATTTATAGAGCCACAAACCCTACACGGGTATTGAAGAGGGAGGGGCAACCTTGTCCATCAAAATAACACATTCCTGGGCTAACTGGCGGGCAAACTTGTCCATAAAAAATCTATGGCATCAGCCCCGCTACGGTTCCTCGACTCGCTTAGTCTTGCTTCTCTGGCTTTGACTCTTAACCTGATCGATACCCTCGAGCGTCCTCGAACTCCGAACTTAATCCGATCAACTCTGAATCATCTTTAGGCTCCATACCCAACAATCTCCCACTTGGAGACTGACCTCAACATTTGTCACCATTCACTTGATGATCCTCTCCACTTCTTGGTATGCCGGGTCTCTTCTCAGTTCACTAGACCCGTGAAGCCATGTTTAGTTTCAGCTTATCCAAGACAACCACCTTGGTCAACATATCCACGGGATTCACTTTCTCGTCAATCTTCTCAAGCCTCAAGATCTTCCTCTCCAAGAGATCTCATATGTAGTGATACTTCAACTCAAGCCCGAGCACTCTAAATCCTATTCCGCAGAGACCCACAGGCCGGGAAGTCGGAGTGATGCCTCCGACCAATAGGTTAAAAGAGCATCGCCTATCATCTATCCCAGCTGACCCCACATGTCGGCAGTCTAGGGACAGACAGCAGTCCAGTAGCAAGCCGCTTATCACACTAGCCTCGAGGCATTCCATACAAGGGATCCACCCACCCTCCCACCTCTAGGAGCAAACCAAACAATAAACCTAAACACCTATAGTGAATAGTTGCAGCCAAGGACCTCTGTAAAAAATTCTTTCGCCGCCTAACGACAGGAAAAAAGAGTGCCAATGTCGTTGAAGCCACATATTCCTATAATAAATCAACAAGGCAAAAAAATGGGTCGCGACATTATGCTTCTGTCTTTGGGTCCCCGTGCGAACCAAGCCATCGGCCCAATCAGACAGGTGCATAATTTTTTCACAAATCAATAATAAGGCATCCCCAACAAATCTCTGCTAAGATGCCTTAATATGTCATCAGGTGTGTTAGGCCACCAACCCGTCACCTGCAACTTAGACAAAGCGTCAGCTACAATATTACCCTCACGAAAAATGTGGGATACCTGAAACTGCATGCTCTAAAGCTTGTCCTGCACTCTCAACCACCTATTTTGGAATTTCCATGGGGTCTCCACCTGCCTATAGCGAAACAAGAGAAATACATAGGCAGAATCTGTCTCAAGCCATAACCTGCTCCATCTATGACAGTGTATGAACTTCACCGCTAGAAAGGCTGCCTCCAGTTCTGCTTCAAAAGTGTAACCAACCCCCATCTCAAACATGAAGCAACCCTGCACAAAACCTCTACAGTTCCAAAAGACCCCAGATGCAGTAGCCAATCCCGGAGCACCTAGTGCACTACCGTCTGTGTTACACTTCGTCCAACTAGGCAACAGACAAAGCCAACGAACCTTTAAAATCTTTGGAGATCTCCCCGACCGAAAATCCTTCGTGCCTACAATCTGAGACGATCCTCGTGGGTGGAGATCATATGACCCACCTCTAACGCTCATGTTTTCGTGATCAGGTTTCGGACCACGACCTTAATGTGAATGGAATTGACTTCGAAGTGACGTAGATTTTACCTGTTGTCATGAATTCGAGATTTATGACTTCGGTAACTGCTCATTTATTAATTGTGGTTAATATGGGACATTAATGGTGTAAGTGCTCATTTATTGACCATGGTTAATAGGGAGAATTTAATGACCGTTATTTAATGGGGTCTCAAAGCCTCCCTATAAAAGGGGACCTCCTCCTCTCATTTTAAACATACCAAAAACTCACCTTGAGTTTTAAACCCTCATCTCTCCCCTTTAGATTAGTGCATGACATTCTCATCTTGCATATTGTCAGGGTTCTATACAACCAAAGGTTCAAAAGGTGTTCAATAGTGCTTCCTATTGTTCACGTGATTGGGCGTTGCACTTTGAAAATTCTCTTACACATGGAGGCTTGAAGCTATAAGGCGGGTAATAAAAGTTTAAGGGCACACAGCTTGCTGTGACTTCGTCTAGGATTAAATTCGAATACTCAAAGAGAAGGATTCCAATTTGAAGTCTCCTACCTTGGAGAAGACAGTATTTTACACTTTGCTCAAAATGTGGTCATAAGTTACCCTTACTCTTCTATATCATATTACGTACGATTTATATATACATGTTCAAGTCATAATATACTACTAATATTTCCAACAATACTTTGAGAAGCAACAAGAACTGACATCTGACATCAGAACATCATGAACCAACACAATTAAGAACACCATGAGCTTGCAGATTACTTTTTCCACAATTGAGTAGCTTTAGTGAAAATATTGCTTCAATAAAAGGATTTAACAAGAAATGCCAAGTGTAGTCCTGGATTGAAAATAACAAATTCTGGATGTGAGCCCAATTCTGGTGAATTTAAAATCAATTATGTCCACATAAAAGACGGGAATACTTATGAGGACCTATCCAAAATAGCCCGTCTTTAATGCAAACTTACAAAGAAGAGGCTGGCCATTACTGAGCTCTCGCCCTTTTGTTGAATGGAGAACTCATATGTATAGCAGCTATGTCAAAACAGCATTTTCAATTAGTTGAAAAAATTTGTGATAAAATTATAGTTTTCTTACTGAAGCTATTGTTCGCGCACTGTCCATCATTTCTTCGGACAGAGGATTGTGGTGGTAAATCAGGAATTTGGTAACAAGGTTATATACCTTTGTCCCACTGGTATACAAATAGTTTCCGTCCTTTGAGAATTGAACTTGGAAAGACAACTTAATATCATAGTGTGCCTCAATCCTCAAGTTCACTTTTTCTGTCTGATGCATCGCCCGTAAAGAGATATGGATTCATGAATCAAATGGTGATGACAAGGAAAAAAAGGGAGGCAAACATTACCTAACTTTAAAAAAAATACGTATGCGAAATATTTTTATTAAGTGAACTTAATAAATTGACAATTGTAATCAATTACAAAAGTGCTAGGAGAATAATAGCATCACTAAAAAGAAATAAGCCAAAAAACTCCTAAGGTGCTGAAATTTATTCAATAAAAAAAAAAGTTACAACTGATCTTGGAAACGAGACATCGCCGAGATCCCTTGACATTAGATACCGGTTGACAGGTTACTAAGAAAATGGGTACCCACAGGTAAATCAAAACCTAGATTAGCCAAAAAAATCTGCACAACTATTGGCTTCTTTATACACATGGGCTACCTAACACTCCATTCCCTATTCAAGATCTCTCTAATGTATAAAAGGATGATATCCATTTTTATGAAATTTCAAAACGATACAAATTCCTTAAAAATCAGTACAGACCATCAAAAGTAGGTAAATTGAAAACGAGTGCAAAACCTCCAAAGCCTTTCGGAGAATTCATACTCGTTCCACCCCCAAAGGGGTTATTGACAGATTTAGGAAGAAAAGAGGTAAAGAAGAGAAGAAGAAGGTAGGAGATGTTAGGAATGTCTCAACTTGCTATTTAGTTATTGCCTAATGTAGAAGAAATAGAAATATGAATTTCGTAATTGTTCTACTTGAAATGCGCGAATTAATTTTTCAATATTTAATAATATTTAAGGAATTTTTATTTAAAATCTCATTCAAATAGTACCATGTCAACTAAAAAAATCTTGGACAATCAATTCGACATTTTCAAACTAGATGATATGTACAAATCGACCAAAATTTTACCTTATAACCATCACCAGTAAAGACGCACGCGCGATGCGAGTGCCGTTCTGTTTTAAAACTTGTAAAATATATCGTTTATTGATTTTCTTTTCTATGATGTTCATGAATAAGATGCTCTCTTACATATTTAATTAAACTATTTTCTTTTTTGATTTACCTAAGACGCTATAAGAACTTTTTTGTACATGACATTTTTTGTGAACGTTTCAATCTTATCAGCAACATCACCTCTTTTAACTAGCACCTTAGTGTTCTTGCTTGAAACACCTCTTGAAAGGGCAATGTACAATTGTCCATGACTAAAGACATGCTAAGACAGATAAATACTTGTATTTCAATTGTTTGTCCTTGTGCTTTAATGATTGTGAATGCAAAATACAGACATACTGAAAACTGCTTGTGTATCATCTCATACCGCATCTCAAGATTCTTTGGTGGGTTCAATGGCATCCTATGGATGAATGCTCTCTTACTCGCAAAATTCTAACTGAGGATCACTGCATAGATTTAAATAGGCAAAAAGGGAAAAATATATTTGTTATGACCGGAGCTCGCTTTCTTTCTCCTTCTCCGTCTCCCTTGTGGGCCCCATCATGATCTCCATCCGCTGGACCCACGTGCATAACCATGCCGATAACATCCTCGTCATCTGTCGGTCAGTCTGCTCTGCCATCAAGCAATATCGGCATCTCGGGCGTGGACTTTAGCCAGCCGCTCATCGCCATGGTTGTCGTTATTGCAGGCAGCCTTCCTACTGGTCACCTACTCCTGCCACCTCATCCTCTTTATCCGTCGGTTCTGCCGGCGTCAGCACTGCAGATTCCAGCTGCTGTCCTACTCCACCACATTCTCCAACCTCGACTTGCCTCCCATCCTATTTGACTATTCCTCTATTGACAGGGCCGCTGGCTTCCACTTGTACTCCCCTTACTAGCTTGACGACTCCGTCATCATGATGATCCCTCTCTCCCTCTACAATCCACCGTCGAACGATGCCATTCTACGAGACTGCGTCGTATGCTTGCTGGAGTTTGAAAAGAACGACTACGTGAGGACTCTACTAGCCTGCACCCACCCCTTCCATATGGACTGCATCGATATCTGGCTCCGATCCCATGCCAACTCTTCCGCGCCGAAATATTTCTCCCTGATTCCTCCCCCTTCGTCCTCGTCATGTCCGCCAAGATCCGCCCATCCCTTGATGAAGCCGTTCTCGTTTCCCTCCTCGACCAATTTTGACCACGGTGTGACACCAAACCAACTAACTGAAGAAGTAGCCTCTGAATTGTTCATAGGGAAAATTACGGTAGGATTCTTTGTGTTTGGTAATATTGTTTCTCGGATCTCACATATGTTTGGTTTTATTATACTCTCGGGTCTTTATCATCAATCATTTTATTATTATTTTATCATTAACATGTGTTTTATACATTTTCCCAACCAACTTAAGCTTTCAATCATTTTATTATAATTTTGGTGAAAGTTCACTTACATACCTTATGGTTTTACTTTTTGATGCGTTGGTACCTTGTGATTTTAATTTGTGTGACTACGTGATAAATTTTTTTTCCTACTTTACAATCGAGTGACATTTGCTTAACTGAAGTGAAATTAATACATACGTATTTCATCACGTCTACATTTTTTAATAGCGAAATTAAAATAATCCAAAAGAAATCTTTTTACCAATTAACCCATTTTTTATCTACATTTTTTATTTTTTCTCGATTTTCCTATGATTTTCGCATCACTTTCTCAACATTCCCTACATTTGATTTTATCTATTTTTTCACCAACATTTTTTAATAGCGAGAAATCTTCTTTCCAATTATATTATTTTTCAAAACATGTCTTAATAATCATGTTAATAACATATCATTGTAACAATTACTTAGTCTAAAACATTCAAAACGTGACTGAAACATCTCGTAATAATTATCTAGTTCTAATAACTTGCATAGAGTTATTATAACTTAGTAAAAGTTTTAAATCCGAACTTTAAAGATTGAGTAACGCTAAAATTTGATAAAGATAATTTTTTTTTTGCTCAAATTTTAATTAATTACCTTAATAAATATTTCGAAAACCATCCACCAAACTATATTTGAACGCCGTGTTTACAACTTGTTAAAAATCTATTTTAGTATTATGTGTTTGATCAATTACATTGTGGTTCAAAAATTTGGAGGGAGCCCGAACAACCACAACAAACCCCAGATGTGCAGACTTCCCCGACAAAACAAAACTCTCCCCATCCAGCCACCTACCATGTCCACCGCCACCGACGTTGGAGACCCGACCCTGATCCCTTATCTCCCAAACGACATCATCGTCAACATCCTGGCCCGCGTTCCCAAGGCCCACCTCCCGGTCCTCTCCCTGGTCTCCCGC
Organism: Hypericum androsaemum; assembly: GCA_963995505.1. NCBI lineage: Eukaryota > Viridiplantae > Streptophyta > Magnoliopsida > Malpighiales > Hypericaceae > Hypericum > Hypericum androsaemum. Next base: position 9,488,693 of record OZ023199.1, read on the forward strand.
CCTCCTCTCCTCCCCTCTACTCTATCGGGCCCGCTCCCTCCTCGGCTCGACCCAGCCCACTACTTCTCCCTCCGAGTCCCCGCCTCCCCTCCCTCCCTCCGCTAGTTTTCTCTATCCCAAACCCCTCCCACGCCGCTCCTGTCTTCTCACTGGTGGGGTCGACCTTTTCAGCGGTGGGGCTCAGGTCCATTTTAACCTTAATGCCATTTCTGTACTTACCCCAGTCAACAGCAAAAGGAACTCACCTGAGTTTGGAAGAAGCTCGCGGGTTCAGGATTCTCATCGACCTAGCGAAAGGAGAAATTGAAATTCTCCTTTCACTAAAACCATATATTAAAACCATCCACTTTCATTAATTGGGTCACACAAATATATTAACAGATAGAGAGAGATTACAGAGAGGATGGGAAGTGGAGTGAGGCATTCTTCTCGTGTCAGCGATGAGCAGGTTTGGGTTAAAACCCACTGCATTCGATGGCTTTCTCGTTGGTATTTTTCAGTTTGGGGAGATGGAGATCAACGGGCCAAGAGATATCAGAGAGAAGAAGAAGAGGTTTTTCCCAATTATTGACAAGAGATTTAGGGCTTTAAATATTTCTTCTCGTTTATTTTTCGTTCCTCTCTCTTGATGTGGGTCCATCGTCTTTTGTCTTCTCTGTGACTTATGTGGGCTTCATTTTTTTTTGAGGGAATATGTGGGCTTCACCGTATTGGGCTTTTTGCATACCCCAAACCACGGTGTAAATGTGGAGGTCACATAAAAAAAATCAGATTTGGTCCTGGAGGTACAAAGCCCGCCAGGCCCGTCCTGGAGGTAACTCTAACCGTTGGATGAGGCCCAATAAAAAATGACATAGATCTGACGGCCAATATTGAGACATGGTATTTTCGGCATTTACCCATATCTTCCCATTCTCTCTCCCGCTCGCTTTACGCGATCTTCGATTACAGGGGGAAGAAAAGCACAAAATCGCCAGAGACCAGACCAGAACGGGCGTTGTCACATCGCCTGCTCCCGCCTCCATCGACGCTGACGTTGACGCCGATCTCCGGCATGGGGAGAAAGGTGATGCGCTTATACTGTACTCATCATTTCCTTCCTTGGCTTCTGCAAATATGAGAAAATCCTTGTTTTCTAATTAATTACGATCAGATTTAGGAATTTTTGTCTAATTGGGTGATTCCTTTGTATAAGTTGCGAGGGAAATCAGCTCCTACCACCGGCGGAGTCAAGAAGCCTCGCCGCTATCATCCCAGAATCGTCGCCCTCCGGTAATAGCTCCCTCCTTCTTAGGGAAGAAGAGAGATGTGTGACAAGAGAGGTAGGAGGAGAAAGATGGAGCTCAGATCGTTGATGGATTTGGGCTACTGCTTCGTCCTCGCCGCTGCTGGCTATTGCTTCATCCTCGACGAGGAGCAGGGAGGGAAGATGTTCACTTTTAACATTTTGATCGACAGTGATGCGCAAGTCGCTGGGATGGGCAGGAAGGTGATGCACAAGCCTGGTGGTCGGCGTGGATCTTCGTAGAGACGATTTTCCATTGCCGGTGGTAGTTGGTCCTCATCCTGTTCACAATAAATGTTTTAATTAATTTTGATTTCGAACCCTTAACAAGCAGACTCAAAGCATCGTTTACCCTATGATGATCTGTGTGGGGATCGTTGCGTCGCTTCAAGTGTTGAATTGTTGGCCGCTGCTGTTCAAGTCCGACCTTTGATGTAGAGACACTGTTGTTGCTAATATGATTTCCAATTGGATCAATGTGTTGTTGTTGGTACTTTATGTCAATTTTTTGCTTTCACAAATGAGCACTTGGTGTCGTTGATGCCTACATTATGTTTTCCCTTTTTGCTTTTTTTCTTTACTTTTGTGTTGTTTTCCTTTTGTTCATCTTGCATGAAGATGGATAATGTTGCCTCTATAATCCTTCTTAAGGACATAATTGTGATCGGTACTGAATTCATAACTTGATTTTCTTGTATGGTGGTGGCTGGTTTTCTTGTAATCCTTCTTCAAGACGTAATTAGTGAGTTTCATCATGATTAGTGAACTTGGTGTTCTTGGATATTAATGACGATTGTGTTTTCAAGCTGGTAAGGTCTTGGCTTTTATCTTGTCTCCTAGTTCTTTCTCTCGTTAACTTTGTGTTCTTTCTCTCGCTAAAATGGTGTGCCCCATTATTGTTTCTTGCATCCGGAATAATTTCCGGCCAAAAAGTGGCCAATTTACCAATACCCAAGTAACTTAGTTACGATAAAATAGTTTGTTATGTTATGATAAAAATGTTTGTTCAATTATGATCAAATAATTTATTCAATTACCATATGGTTTGCCTTGTTATATTAAATGGTATGCCCAATTATATCAATTGGTATGCCCAATTATACCGAATGGTTTACACTATTACGATAAAATAGTTTGTTATGTAATGATAAAAATGTTTGCTCAATTAGGATCAAATAGTTTGTCCTGCTATGTTCGAATATTTTATATTATTACGATAAAATAGTTTGTCAAATATATATCGAATGTTTTGTACTGTTATGATAAAATAGTTTGTTCCGTTATGTTGAAATGGTTTTTACTGTTACGATAAAATTGTTTGTTAATGTCATGATCAAAAAGTTTGTTCTATTATGATCAAATAGTTTGTACTATTATGATAAAACTATTTGTACTGTTATGATAGAATAGTTTGTTCTGTTATGTTCAAATAGTTTTTCAGTGTTACGATAAAATAGTTTGTTATGTTATGATAGAAAAGTTTGTTCTATTATGATTGAATGGTTTGCACTGTTATGATAAAATAGTTTATCTTGTTATGTTAAAATGATCGAAAATATCTTCAAATGGTATACCCGGTTATGTCAAATAGTATACCCAATTATGTCAAATAGGATACTCAATTATGTCAAATGGTATGTCGTGTTAAATAATTAATTTGATAATATTAATTATGATTTTTTCAAATAAATTTAAGAAATTCAATAATTAATTAAATTTTATAGGGTAAATAGTCATAGGTCCCTGATGTTTAAAAAAATTGATAAATCAGGACAAGCCAATATTGATTAATCATATTTGAAAAATGAACTAATTAGTCCGAGACCATTTTTCTGACTATTAGTCCCTTATATTTGAAAAATGAACAAATTAGCCCTAGACCATTTTTCTGACTAACTTCATGATCAAACTCTTTGAAATTCCTATTATACCCCTAATTATACCCTCTTCCTCTTCCTATTAACTTTCCGGGTAAAAAAACATGATAACTCCAAAAATGGGAGTTACCCCTTTCTTCCCCGATTCCTCCCTCCCATTACGTTCAAACCTAAGTCATCAACTCGTTTCATGTCAAACCTTTTTCACAAGAACAACATTTAAAATACACCAACAAAAAAGCAAAAGAAATAAAAACTAGAGTTGGGCATTTCATCGAATAGGTTATGGGAAGAGATTGTGTCAGCTGGATTATGAGGTTGATTTTGTAGATGATGTGGAAGACGGAGGCGCCGGTCAGGTGATGACCACCATTTACGATCACAAAAACGAGGCAGTGCCCCTCGATGATTTATCAACGCAAAATTTCTTGCTCATTCTCTCTCTCTCTCTTGTAAGAGGGGGTCGGTTGAAAATATAGATATTTAGCACATGTTTGGTGGTTCACCTGGGCAAATTAGTGGTTCACATGTTTGGTTTGCTCCCTGGTTCGTTGGAGGAAGAGAGTATAATTAGGGGTATAATAGGAATTTTAAAGAGTTTGACCGTAAAGTTAGTCGGGAAAAAAGTCTAGGGACTAATTAGTTCATTTTTTAAATATGAGGGACTAATCAGTATTGACTTATCCTGATTCATCAATTTTTTTAAACAACAGGGACCTATGACTATTTTACCCAATTATATATCGAATGGTATGTCTAGTTATATCAAATTGTATGTCCAATTATATCGAATGGTATATTTGGTTATTAAAAATACTTATAATAAAAAAGTGAAATAATTAATTTAAACAATATTTCTATTAAAATATATTTTAAGTAAAAAAAATAAAACGCGCGTGAACAGGAACCCAAAAAAAAATGACGCACACGTGTCAGATTAAATAAGAAATGAAACAAGGCCCCACTAGCACTTTTTTCTTTATTTTTTGCCATGTAATTGACAATTGTACCCCTATCCCTAGCCATCTAGGAGTGTATTTGATATCTTTTCTAGAACTGAATCCAGTCCAAAAAAAAGCTGGGAAAGAATAATTTATATATTTCCAATTGACCAAACAACCAAAATGAGGATTCTATTTATTATAGTAAAATAATTTATCGGTCAATCGATCCTACGTTTTTTTAACTGCAAGGTATTAAATTAAAATTTTACCATTATAATTTACAACCAACATATTCCAGTCATAACAGTCTATTATCCAAAAATCTCCACTCACACATAAAAACACACAAAGTATGGTGGTCATCCTCCTCCGTTTTGACGGGGCGATGCATGTCTGGAGCTTCCATTTGTAAGGGAAAATAAGGAGTTTGGTGGTTCTCTCTTTCTTCCTTGGAGGAAAAAACAAAAATGGTGGTGGTAGCAGCAATTACAATGGTTGGGAGCAGTACCAAGCTGTTAAGGTTTCGGGTTGAGTGCTGCGATTCTAAACCAGGGAAAGGGTTTGGTCCGAAGAACTCAAAGGTAGGTTCTTTTTTACCTTTTGGATTAATTCCCATCTGGGTTTCCATAATTCTGATCAACTGCTTGTAGTTGAAGTTGGGTGCTTTTGGACAGAAGTAGGATCTTTAGAAGTAGGTTTTGGGTAAGATATAACGTTTTCTTTACCTTACCTGTTTTGGCATAAGAGAATGGAGTTTTGGATGTATGCTTGTCTCTCTGTTCTTGCCTTTGGTAAATTTCTGTGGTCCATGGCAACACCGGTTTGGATTGCAATTATATGCTTATGCTAGGGTTTTGATTAGGCTTGCTTCCAATGTAAGTCCTCCCTGTATTCCTAATTCCCCTTGCTAAGCGAAATCTTGAGATTTTTTTGGGTTGGGTGGGGGGGATGGCGGGTGGGGGTTGAATACGAGCACTCCACTAGCTACAAAAAAAGTTAGTTGATTACCGAAGCACTGAAACACTTAACTGTCAAAAAGGAAAGAAGAACGATGGAATGCGTGTGGTCTTGCATTTTTGGTTCGTCTATTGCTGGGATAGAGAAATGTGGTGTGAAGTTGTTGATTTGAGACTGGTTTATCTGTATTTCTCTAGTTGTTTCTACGTAGCAAAAGTTTGGGGTTGGGTGAGTGTTGTGGTTCTATGCCAAGGTTTGGTTTTCCGGTAGCATTTGGGCACCATTATTTATGCTAGGATGAAATGATTTAGTTCCTTTAGGGGTAGGAATATGGCTTCATCAAGAAAGAGTCATTTATAGATTATAGGAATTGCTATTTACTTGGAGAAAGTCCGTCTACTCCAGTGTTTAGTTACTGAGAATGACTTGGGATAATCATTCTTCTTGATGTGAAACCTTTAGATTCTTGAGGATGCCATACATCAAGGACGATTAATGCTTCTGTTTGGACCATTTTCCCAATGTTTTGTTTGAGTCTTTACGCCTTGTCTTTATTTTTCAATCAACCTTTCTTTCAATACTTAAAAGTGTGGACGTTTGCCTCTTTTCTCTGAATCTAACAGCCAAACAAAATCACTACTACAGGGAAGGGGAAAGGAAAGGGTTTGACATCAAATGGAAGGTAGTTGATGAGATTTCAACAAACTTGGTAACACTTATGTTTTATAATATTTTCTATTCATGGATTTTGCTTGTTGCAGGACAACAGCAAGTAACAAATCTGGTCCTTCACTTAGCCGTAAGTGGAACAATCTCTTTATTTTAATAGTGCTAATATATCCAAATATTAGCATTTGTAAAAATCTGACCTGCTATTAGTTATTGATCGACATTAAATTGTTTAGCAATCCACCCTAAAATTAGTAGTTTCACGAGGATATAATATGCCATAATGTAGCTCACCATATGACTATAATGCTACCATCCTTAAATAAAGAGATTGCGTATGTTTGTACATATACTGTAAATTTGTACAGGAGCATTTTATGTTACGAGAGCCTTCACTACGTGATTTTACCAGGCTGTGAATGACTACAGAACTGAATAGAGCTGCTCAGACTTGAAAAATTGATACACTTAAAGCAAATGCCAATCCCGCGAGGACTTATATACATTGTATATGCGGAAAATGGTTTGTCAACTGAATCCTAGATTTGGTGGCTGAAAAAGTATATTTTCACACAAGGATAATGCCAAGTACAAATAATCGACAAAATCGTTTAGCAATGTCTACGTGAACCCCTTCACTAGTTCATACTTCCGCTTGTCTAAAAAACTGCTGCTTTGATTTCTCAGTGTAGGTTAAATTTTACTTCAGCTGGGAATCTGCACTTCAATTCTTCCAAGCATCAGGCCCCTAGTTTTAGTTATCCTATTATGTTTTTGTACCATTAATTCCTTTCTTAGATTTTTCTTGCAGAGGCACCTGGTATAAGTTCTTCCTTTGATGGAAAGTCTAATGTCGATACAACTGACAGTAAATTTGAGAATCGACTGGCCGCAATTAAAAGGTACTACCAAGTACCAAATACTCTGAATGGTCACTGGCCATAATCTTTTCCTTCTACATTAAGCAAATATCAATTGCTATCAAATTACTTGAATAGACACATTTGATTATCACAAGAATGCTCGTTGTTGCATTTGCTTTCATCTTTGATAAGGTTGATATAACAATCTTGCTTGATTTTCAATTTATTTTCTTGGAGATAAGGTAAGAGCTGTATTCCGTGTTGGACTTACCTTCTTTTGAATTTTTTAAATTTCTCTTTTTTTCTTGAAAGCCGACAACATCTGTTTAAATCCGTCTCTGACTACTCAGGTCAGCACTGGAACAGAAAAAAGCAGATGAAATTAAGCAATTCGGACCAATTGACTATGATGCTCCAGTTGAAACCGAGAAGAAGTCAATTGGGATTGGCACAAAGGTAAACTTTTATCCAATCTGTACATTTTAGACAGTAGTGTCTTTATCACTTTCAAAATATGGGGTTTTAGTCGATTTCATGTGCAACAGATAGGAGTAGGCGTAGCTGTTGTGGTGTTTGGGTTGGTTTTTGCTCTTGGAGACTTTCTTCCTTCTGGGAGGTATGTTCAGTGCCTCAAGGATTCATATTGTCATCTTCACCGTAGGAAAATTGATTCTCTATCGATCTATTTATCTGAAAATTGTGAATCATTGGTTAAGATTATCAAGCTCTTATCCTCTTGAATTTGAATGCATCTTGGAAATTTATGTATTTGATTTCGGGGTGTCTGCCTTAACATGGATCCGAGTTGTGGGGGGAGATAAAATTTCTCATTGAATGCTCGTTGATAGTTTCGAGTTTTACTGGTTACTGTTGGACTTGTTCAATCTTAACAAGTATGGGATGCAATTGTCAGTGATAACTCAAATCGGGAAACAACAGTGGTAGAAAAGAAGCTATCGGAAGAAGAGAAAGCTACTCTTCAGGTAATACTTAGGCAAATCCCTTATATATGCTGCTTACTCTGTTATAATTAACTCGTGAAGCCTTCTTTCCCAAGTGGCAACCTGAGGATTCGCAACTTGCCGAAGTTCATCGCATCTGCAAGTTGCAGATTCTCTATGTTTGTTGGCATTTCTTTTTTTATGGCTTGTTGGTGGATGGACAGTGTGTGTGGTTTAGATTCTGTAGCACTTTCTTAATTATCCTTGGTTCTGTTGTTCATTTTACGAAACTCTTTCTGCGATACATATTTCATTTCTTTTTCTTGCAACAACATTTTCATTTACTACGTAGTTGTCCAATCATTTTTTTTATCCTTGCTATATTTATTTAAGAACTACAATTTCGTACTCCCGTATCAAGTTATGCCAATGCATTCATTTTTTGTAAAGTTCAAACTCTGTTTTTCCTTGTTTCTTTTTCATGTGAATATTGCAACATTAATGAATCTGGTTCTGTGGCAGACCAGGTTGAAAGGGTACGAGGAGACACTTGACGTCTCCCCCAAAGATCCATCTGCACTGGAAGTAAGTATGAATATTGGACAGTCCCCCTTATAGTAGTGCCTGATCTGGAAGTACTGGTCATACAATGTAGTTTGGATCACTATCTCTACATGTTAAACCAGATGGTGAAAATATCGTAACGACAAGAGAAAAAAAAAACAAATGATGCCTGCAACCTGTGCGAGTTCAGACTAGCTTTGTACCCGTGAAGCCTTCTCCGGGTCCAGGCTTTACTGGAGTAAATTAAACTTGTTGCTTACTGTTTGATACCCTTTTATATGTTTTATCCAACTACAGGGTCTTCTTGCGGGAACTTTGCAACAACGAAGACCTCTACATTAGTGTATAATTGGAAAGTTTTTAGGAATAATGAAATTATAACACAGAATAGTCCATACACACAAAGGCCTCTTAATTTCTTGTCACAAGATATTTTGCATCTACTCGAGCATGTTAGACTGATCATCTCTTAACTCTGTACCAAACTTTACTCTGAGCTCACAGAAGAGGTTTTGCAGGGAGCTGCAGTCACTCTGGCAGAACTGGGAGAATATACACGTTCCGCTACTCTACTGCAAGACTTGGCAAAAGTTTGTTAATCTTTGCCTTCTGCATTTTTCTTGAAAGTCTTCTCTGCTGCAGTATGCTTGATGCTTTTAAATTTCTTGTTTTTCTGAGTAGGCATATTTGAATTATTTCTGACTAGTCGGATCACTACTGATGCTTTGTAGGAGAAGCCCACCGATCCAGATGTCTTTCGTTTGCTTGGAGAAGTTAAATATGCTCTCAAAGATTATGATGGGAGTATCGCTGCATACAAGCTTTCAACATCGGTTAGAACTTGCAGTAGACATTCTACTTAATTGGTTCACCTTTTCCGGTTGCTAAACTTTTCCATTTGTGGAAAACAAAACTCTTAAAAATTACCTTTTTTCTTCTGTTGAAATTCTACAATTTAGAGTGATATATTAAAGCACTCTGTTCACCATCTTCCTACAGAAGTATACCACATAGATTTATAGGAGCGATGAATGGCTAGCCAAAAAATGTTTTAACAACAATGAAAAAATTTCAAAGCATAATCGTTAAAGCATAATCTTTCACAAATTATACTTTTATGATCCTAACAAATGAACTTGTTTGCTCCCCCTGAACTTCTAATCATCATATGCTCCTGCACGAGCACAAGTTGTTACAAAAGAAGAATTAAAAAATGTTGTCTATTGATTCTGCTTTATGGTATACAATTGTTTAGGTGTCAAAATATGTCATAATTTTTTAATTTTGTTAGTCCCAGATTGGAATCTGTTTCTAACATGGTTAGTTTTGGGCTGCAATATGTTAGGTCTCAAAAGATGTTGATTTTGAAGTCCTGCGTGGCTATACAGATGCTTTGCTTGCTGCCAAGAAGCCCGATGAGGTATGTTATTTTGTTATATAGCTTGAAGTTGGACTTGACTTGGTCTCTTCTTTGTCAACTTCTGTTACTCAAACAGAGAGAACAACATTTGCCGGAGACAGATGGTTAGCTCGTGAGGCCTATGTAGTGATATATAAAAATAACTAAATATTAGGAAAGCGCCAAGAATTGAATGTTGCTAGTTTTCAAACTATCTAAAAACTTCCTTGCTTCTTGTGAAGGCTGTGCAAGTCCTCCGTGCTGCTCGAGAACGTATAGATTCTGAAGGATCAGCTGGGATCAAGGTTGAAAATGGTGCTACCGGAGCTGATGGGTTACAGAATGTTGACCCAATTCAAGTGAGTTGTGTTTGCTTTGCAAACTACCATTAGCTTGTCATTCTACTTTTTTATGCTTAATAACAAGTGTTTTAATTTAAAAATTGTGAGGTGTATGTATCTTCTTTTTCAATCTTTATATTGAAGCCTAGTTTTTCTGCAAAATATGTAGGTTGATTTACTTCTTGGGAAGGCCTATTCGGATTGGGGTCATTTCAGTGATGCCATATCTGTTTATGATCAGCTCATCTCCAGTCACCCAGATGACTTCCGTGGCTATTTAGCTAAGGTCGAAATACCTTCATTAACTTTAGTTTTTGGATTGGGCTTCTGTTCAGAATCTAATTGATTTATATTATCTCCGTCACTTGCAATCTCTACTTTGAAGTGATTGAATTATACACGATGAAGGAGGCATTAGTAAATTGAAAAAAGAGTCCATGTCCGGGTCCATATGTTTATCTTGTTGTAAAAAGAAACTATAAGGTACTATCCGTAATCTGCAAGCATCTTTGTGTGGGGAGTGAATGTTAGAGATATGGTCCTTTTGCAGGGCATTCTACTACAATCTAATGGCAGAACTGGGGATGCTGAGAGGATGTTTATACAGGTAAGCATATAAGGGTCCATTTCAATGTTTCGGTTTTTAAAATGCCTATATTATGTGCTACATACATTCATGTTTATATAAAGACAATGAAGCCACAAAAACAATCCGGAAGCTTTAATCTATATATCAAAACATCGACAGAAGTCACCTGGCAGTTTTTTACGGAGATAATGAATCAATCGTTGTAGAATGAGTAACTCGGGACGTTAGTTCTCTCAGTCTGCAGGATTGATACTATTAAGCAGTGCAGTTTGCTCCATTCGGGTTTGAATGCACAACGTAGCTACTGAACACAAAACTTTCTTGCTATTTTGTAGGCAAGATTCTACGCACCGCTGAAGGCAAAGGCTTTTGTCGATCGTTTTGCAAAGAAATGAACAGGTTTGACATGCCACTGAGGCATCGGCCCTTCTTCCTCAAGGCAACAATTAGCTGCTCCTCCCGGGCACTTTCCTGTTTAAATTACACGACGAAGAAGAAAAAATGGTTGCTTTAGCTAATGAATGAATGTTGTTATCGCCATCGTCGTCGGGAAAGTTGATCTCTGACGTACATGTGATCATTTGGCAGAGTTTTAGCAGAGCGATCATTATGGAAGTGTTTTTGTTACAGGATCGGACAGAGTAGAAGGAAGAAAGCTCAATTTTTCTTCTTCTTGTTTTTGGCAATGTATAGTATTCTTCGAGTGCGTATTGGTCGGACTCCATTGATATACTTTTTGGACCTTCCGTGAACCAGAATGTCTAATATACCTAAAATATTCATTGGAAGTGTAGAAAAATTACGCTTCTCCCTAACAGAGGAACACATTCAATAGGGAAGCGATGAGACGCTGAGAAGCCAATTCCGGGTTCTAAAACTGATGCTATTTGGCAAGTGACACAAGAAAAAGGAATTAATAAAACGTGTTTTACTTGAAAAGAGTTCAGAAAATTACGGATTATTTTCTCGCGAGAATTTCATATACTGTTCAAGTCTTATTATATTAGTAGTAGCATGGAAAGCACGTCATTATTCGATTAAGAACGAGAGATCGGAAAACACGGCTCGAACGCGATGAAAGAGAAAAACTCTATCAGAAAAATTCTAGGGGTTCAACAATAATGAAAACTTTAATCTGTCTCTCTATACTATAAGAGCACGGAATTGGTGTTAGTAGTGTAAAACAGACAGCATCATTCTACTCATATCTGAACTATTAATTTTTAAATCTGAATGGTTGAAATTACACGCGGATAATACCTATTTCTTATTCACGCATATTCCCCATTTTGCCCCTCCTTGTTCCCACTTTCTTCGTTGCAAAAAAGCACACTACTTAGAAGAACTTGCGTGTGCTGGCTATCTGGTATCAGAGCTAGGTTGCCCTTTTATTTCATGCTCCTGATATATGGGGCATGGATTGTACACGGGAAAGGGATTCCTGTACCGTCCGGAAAAAGGGGTGACCAGGGACAAAAATGTTAAATAGCAGTGGGAGAAGAGGCACACGTGGGTTAGAGATTTAGAGTAGTTGAAAGCTCGCACTTTAATTTGTGGGATATGCACTCCATTTTATTAAAAGGAGGTGCGTGGAATGTGCATTCCATTTTAATTTATTTTTTTTATCTTGTACTTTAATTTTTTATTAGATTTTAGTTCGATATTGGCATGAACAGATGTGATAAAATGACATGACATGTTAGGGCAAATTGGCATGACCTATTATGGAAATTGGCACGACTATTGTTTATTATAAGTATTATTTAATATTAATCATTTAGGCATAACTGGGCATGCCATTAGACATAGCCGGACATGTCATAGGCCATAGCCGAGCATGCCATTTTATCGTATCCGGCATACCATTTTATTGTACCTGAGATGCCATTTGGTTATGATCGAAAATGTCATTTTATAGTAACCGAGCGTGCCTTTTGGTCATAACCGAGTCTACCATTTAAACATAACCGGGCATGCCATTTGACTTAACCGGGCATGCCATTTGACATAACTGGGTCTGCCATTTTAGACATAACCGGACATGCTATTTGACATAATCAGGTATGTCATTTTGACATAGTCGGGCCTGCCTTTTGGTCATAACCGGGTCTGCCATTTAGACATAACTGGACATACTATTTGACATAACCAGACATGTCAATTTGACATAGCCGAGAATGCCATTTGACATAATTGAACATGACATTAGACATAAGCGAGCATGCCATTTTAACATAACCTTCTAGCCGCATGGTACTAGATCGACTCTTGAATTTAAACGAATTTTTGACATTCTTACACTCCAAATTATGAGAAGTCATAAAATTCAAAGTTGTACATATACGTCTCAGTTTCGTACAACAACTTTAATCAACTCAAGGCGTTGTAATTATCAAGGAGGTCCAGGGTTCAATCCCTGGTGTATGCATGGTATAAAAATTTACCTTTAAAAAAAACTTTAATCAACTCAATCGAATTTTGGAGTAAGAAGTTGTGGCCCCCCAAACGAAACCTGTCGACCATGACTCAATCGACTCTTGACTTCAAACATATTTTTGACATTCTTACACTCCAAATTTAGAGAAATCATAAACTACAAAGTTGTAGATATACGTCTCAACTTCACATAGCAACTTGAATCACCTCTATCAGACTTCGGAGTAAGAAGTTGTGGCTCCCCAACTGAAACATGTTGCCCGCTTCTCACCGTGGCCCCTTCTTCACAATCGGACTCCAGCCTGCTCCTTGTTGGCGTCGGAGTGGTGGTGGACGTCGGGTTCGTAGTAACGTCGTCGGCGTTAGATCTGGAACCATGAATTTTTAATTAGGGTTGAGACTTGGGAGAGAGAGAAATGAGGGAGTAAGAGAGAGAGGAGAAAGGCAGAAACCAAAATATTGCGAGGAGAGAGAGGAGAAAAAATGAGGAGAATGACTAAAAGACGAAAATACCTCGGACGAATTAAAACTGTCAAATCTCAGATGCGTGTCTAATCATCAAAATAAAGGGACCATATAAAATTCCGTTTAGTACAGAAAACTTCTATTACACTTCGTAGAAAATCTAAACAGTGATATATGAACATAAGAGAAGATGGATCGTTTGTGTGTGCGCCGTGTAAGGAACGACGACGATGGGGAGCATGAGATTGGTACAACTTTCTTCGGGTTTCACAGGGTTTGTATCTTAGTATTTTATGTATTAAAGATGCGCATATCAAGACAGTTGTCATTTTTTTTAAAGGCAACAACGACACGTTGATTTTTTTGTTATTTTTAAAATCAAAAAATTATAATAACACATCAGGTATATTACAACGACACATCAAATAAAATTAACGACATCTCAGATTTTTGGCTCATATATGCATCGGGAACTTTTGGCTGATGTACTATTGGGAATTTTTTGTGTGATATGCTCTTGAAATTTTTTGTCTAATGTATTTTTGATTTTGCATGATATTATAAATTTACCATTAAAAATTTATTGGCCCCTTTATCCTCTTGGTGATTCTGCCGCAGCAGCAACGGATCCGTGCCCAAATAATAAGTAGCTGAACCTATATAAAGAAAAAACTTTAAAATAATCTAAAAGACCTAAAATCAATAAAAACTCTAGATACAACTAACGGGTCCGAAAACATAAATGTCCAACTAATTACAATAAAATAGTTATAACTACGTGACAATAAATCTTTTAAATAAATCTTCAAAAAAAATAAACTCTACTTCCTATTTATGTATGCAAAAGTTTTGTGAAGCAATGATTAGTAACAATCTGATCTATTATAACATAAACCCATTAATTTATATAAGTAATACGAGTTTCATACTCGAGCATATTAACTCTATAAAGCGGGTCAGACTGGGTAATGCTGGGGTTCATCGGCACTAATCTAACAACATAGGTACATCCAACGGCAATGGCAAATCAACCCAACGGCACATCATCCCAACGACACAAAAATCCCAATGGTATATCATCCCAACGGCAAATCAACTAACGACACATCATCCCAACGACACAAAATTATCAAAAGGCATAAAAATTCCAAAGACAAAATCGACGGCACATCGATTTTCAAAAAATAAAGTCGTAGTTCGTGTAAATAGTTAAATTTCTTTCTGAAAAAATATTATAATAGAAAAAATTCAAACGAGTAGTCCGTCAAAATTTTGATTTATTTTTTAAAAATCTCTCATGCACACGTCAGACGCGCGTCAGACCTCTAGCATGGTACTGCAAGACTTGCATTGTCAGCACCCAATCAGGTTCCTCTATAAAGTATAAACATATCCATAAGAGAACTACCATATAATTACTATTTTTTACGAGAATTATATAATTAGTCCAAAGTCCAAACGGGGAAAAATTCCAAGGAAGCTTACGGACCATCACGAAAAGAAATGAACACGCAAATTGGGCCATTCGGAACTATTTCGAAATAAAACGTGAGATTTTAAAACTGAAAAATAGTATAGAAAAAAGGACAAATTATTATCCATGTCATTTTTTGTGGGAGTATACATGTCAAAAAAAATTTAACTAAAAATTTTTGGTGCAATTTTTTTTAATTAATTAGAGTTAGATGCTCCACTTAATTATACATGTTCTGCCAGTTGTTGGGAATGGCGCCAGCCAGGTTCGAGAGGGGTTCAGGCGACCCGGTGCCCGCCGGATTGTACTGCGGACTGTTTTCTGTTTGTTCGTACTCCTATTTTGGACTCTTATGTTGACGTAGATAAGTTTTTTGGTGTGCAATGATTTGTCTATTATATAAAGACATGTTATCTTAGTTCATGTAAGACTTTGTGTTATAAAAAAAAAGGTTTTGTGTCTCGAATCTCATCAATAAAAATTTTCTTTTCTTCCCGTGGACATAGGCATTATACCAAACCACGTAATTTTTTGTGTCCATTATTCTTCGCGTGTAATTTCCTAACAGTTGCTTCCAATAGAGGGCATGTATAATTGCATTTTAGCTACGCTAATAATAATCATAAGTGTTTCAATGTTTTTGTTCATTAGTACAACTTAACAGCACAGGATAAACAGAGATTAAACTTTAAATTTCCAAATACATAATACATAAAAGTAAAGTTTTAATCGTTTAACTGGCAGCACGAGTATCTCAAGTATAACAACTTGTTATACTTCCGATATTTAAACCATCGTCTCAAACTCCAAACTCATTAAATCTCCATCCCACCTTTTCCCACTCGAGTAAGATCACGACACGCCAAGTATAAACCCTAGTTGGGATTCGGCATGCATGATTCTCAAACCCTAAGGCACCAATGCCGATGTTGGTGCAGAATGGTGCTCAGGGTCCGGACCTCCAGGCGAAACTCTCGAAGTGGACGAATCCATAATTTTCCAAATCTGATCGTCCCTCATTTTCTCCAATTCGTAGCTCAATTTCCTCACAATCGAATGCCCATTGGAAGTAACCTTGTGAGGGGTAATAATGCCCTTCAACCGGCGATTATTGCCAAAAAGAGCTTGTGAATCTATAAAATTCGATGATAAAATAAGAAGGATCAGCAACATTGGGACTTGGAAGAAATTATTAGGCTTGGCCATGGTATTTTCACTAGGGAAATAGGAACAAAGAGGTAAGATTCTATAGTGAGCAAGTGTAAAATTAAGCAGCCAAGGAAGTGATATTTATAATCAAGTGCAACAAGGAATTTTAAAAAAACCAACAACAAAAGTAGAGTATCTCGAATATTATAAGTCGATAATGGACATGGCGGCGGGTGGTTATAACTTGACAAATCCAACGTGTATATATAGGAGGTTCTTTGTCCTAAGTCCCACTTTTAATTTTGAGTACGATCAAATTAAGGATCCAACAGATAAAAAAACTTTTATTTCATCAAATAAAATTTCGATTTCAAATTTTATAGAAAAAACTACCGTTGTAGAATATTTTTGACTTAAAAACTTAGTTATTGTACGTAAATATTACAGTGAATATTGCAAACAATACAAACAGACATTGGACATTTTTGGTGTTTAGGTTAGTTAAAAATCTTAGTTTGATCTCCCAACTATAACTTGTCTGCCCACTCATCAAGGCTATATTTTTAATTAGGGTTGATTCGGGTGGGATTTAACAACCAAAGAGGGCTTAATTAACAAAGAAGATATGTTTGTTTGTACATAGCCATGTTGGCTAATGTGTCATTCCACCTGGCTATCTAATAAAAAACTGCCTCCTTTGATTGCCATTTTGGCAATCGTAAGGTGTTTTTACTTTTGGTCCTAAAATAATGTTATTATATTCAAATCTGACTTTGAATAATTAATATATTTATTTATAATATTATATGCTTTTTGTGAGACAAGTGCCCTCAGGGAAAGAGTGGGTTAAAGAGGATGAGCTTTATGAGATAAGTTAACGGTGGTCAACAAGTTTCCAACTTAGTGTTAGCTTTCGATTTAGAAAAGGAATGATCGTTTTCATTATCCATTAGATAGGAGGGAAGAACCCACTTATCAATCATTTCATTAACTTGCTGATGTTTACATTATGTTTTTATTTCATCTAGTTTATTGTACCAGAAAATACAATGCCCCTCATTTCATAAAATTGAATCTTATTAGAATCTTCACGTCTAATTCAAAAATATTAAGACAGTAAATGAAATTTATCGGGTTACAGTTTGTAAAAGTTTTGATTTCACCCATGTGTCGTGACACGAGGGATTGTGTGAGCAACAACGGATCAAGAAATAACTCAAAACTTTAAAACAATGAGTATGCAAATTTCTCACAATTATAAAAAAGTCCACCACGTAGACAATTAGTGATGTGGTTACCTCAGCGTCCATTTTCAAAAACATTTATTACAATATTTAAAAATAATAATTATTTTTATAAGTAGAATTTGTTATTTTTTAGGGGTTGTAGAATTTGTTATCTAGATATGATCTTTTGTAACTTATAGGGGCTTCTAAATACATTTCCATTTATTTTTTTGTCTCTCTTTATTTTTGGAAGTTCTCACTTATTGGTTGATAACAAAAATTATGGGTAAATTATTTTCAGGTCCCTGGTTTATAGTTTTATTACTCGCAGTTCCCTAGCTTTTGGAAATAGTGTACGAGGTCCCTGCTTTTTAAGAAAATATTGATCTGAGGTCCCTAGTCACCGGATCAGAGATTTTCTTCGGAGATTATTAAGAAGATCGATCCGATGACTAGGGATCTCAGACCAATATTTTCTTAAAAAGCAGGGACCTCATACACTATTTTTGAAAGCCAGGGACCTGCGAGTAATAAAACTATAAAGTAGGGACCTGAGAGTAATTTGCCCACAAATTCTTGATGATTCCAACAAAATCTTTTTTTTGACAGTTACGTGTCTTCTAATGCTCATCCAAGCCAAACAAGATAGTATTTTGGGTACCAAAGAATTCTAGCTTATGTGAAGTGATATGTTACATAATTAAGTGGAGTTATGAATTTCTACTATAAGTAATATCGGAGCAGATTTGGTCTCACTGTCTAATTGATTTTAATAAATTGATTTTTTCAGAGTCATTGATATCCCACAATAATTGGCATTCCACTACCCCATAAGGTTATCCATTACCCCATAAGGTTAACTTATTGGGGTATATTTGAATTTTTTTATTAAAAGGAAGTGAATATAAATCTCACTAAATTAACAACTTCTCTAATATGTATGTATATAAGTATATGTATATATGTGTATATTACGATTCCAACTTGGGTTAGTATATAAAATTAAAATTTTGATAAATTAACAAGATAATAAAGAAAGATCCTTATATAAATCTATAGTCTCATCAATTTTATACAATAATAATTCTCTAGCATTACATACATAACTAGAAAAAAATAATAAATATAATCACGAGTTTCTAAAATAAGGTTGATTTATTTTCAAGCCAAGTCACATGAAAAAATCTAAGCATGTGTTAAAATTTATTAATTCGTTAATACTTTTTTGCAGATAATACAGTGGCTTGGGTTCTTAATCATAATTTGATGGCAGATAGTACAGTGGCTTAGGTTCCTTTGGTGTGCTTAGGAGGATCTGTTCGTTTGTCGGAGCTGTTTTGGATTAGTACTTTGGTGCCCGGGAGTCGTACGCTTAATACATTTCGATGTAATTACAATTATAGTTATTTTTTGGTGGAATCAATACAATTTACTTATATATATAAAAAATGACGATGAATTTTTGTTTTGAGTGAAGGAAACATCATCTCAGAAGTCTTCTTTTTGTAAAGTCGACCAACTTTAAATTTTGAATTTCGAGAAGAAAATTACGCCATTCAATGTGAAATTGCACAATCTGTTATTAATATTTCTTTCATGCAAATGTGGAAGTCTAGTCATGGAATTTATCGTAACAGTCACTTTCTTTAGTAACGTGAGATTGATTAAAATATACAACCAATGGACAAAATTGCCTTTAGAGTTTCTCCTTTATGCTTATGAAAAATATTGGCTTATTTGAATCAAAATGATAAAAAAAAAAAAGAAATCCACTATTATTAGTGTCTCCGTTTAGGACAGATACTGCAAAATCCGTGCTTTGTCCACTATTTTGTCCTAATTCTCTTTTCCAATGTTTAGGTTTTTGTCCAACTTACTTTTGAACTATATGGTCATCCCTGACCTGTCGGTCGAAATTTATGCCAAGTACCCCTTTAAGTATCCGTTGACCTATAAGTTAATAGAAATCACTCTACTATTCTTGTTTATCTAAGAGATATCGAGTTTAAGTTATTGTAAACATAACAATATTAAATATTTATTTAAAAAATTTTAAATTATCTGTTTAAATTTAGATTAATCAATCTATCCGGATTCAGGTGGTATGTTAACGATTTCAAATGATTTCTTTTCTCATCAAAGGTCTCGGCTTAATGTGCCTCTGAAGGGTCACCGGCCAAGGTAGACAAAAAAACGTGCAATGCATTACTTCCCTTTATTTAAGCATATCAACCCACACCTTAAAACTAAAGCACCCATGAAGACACGTCAAAGTTGTCTTAACTCATTGCCAGAGCGAGAAATTAAATATACCAAGGTTTTTTATGGGAGGCGTAAGAAATCTACTTATCAAATAAAAGCGTCAAACGTACGAGACAGTCAAAAAGATTCATTAGTTTATACCACTTAAATCTTCATACTTAATGTAACAACTAATTTAAATTCGAGTTTAACAAAATTTTTGAAAGGTGATAAATCTTTCCCGACTGCTCCCAATAACTTTAACTGAAACCTGGAACAATTTTTTCACTTAGTAACAAATTCCTCGCCAGCTACGGTACACAATCTAATTGTTTACTTATAAACTCTACTCGTATTCTCTTTATCTATTGATTTTCTTATTTTGTTTCATTTCCAGATGTATGAAGAGACTACTTTCGCGAGAAAATTTTATATTTTTTGTTCGTACAGTAATAAAGGTTTTTTGAGCATTTTCCCCTTCTTTCATTAAAAAAAATTAAAGCTCATATTCCATCATTTTTTCGACGAATTGAAATCAGACTTCCGGCTATATGCTCATGTTAATTAGAGAATTCAAATTTCTAAAGGCTATATGCTGATGTTAATTAAAATACTAAAATTTCTACTATTGCAAATTATTTGATTGAAATTATTTGGTATCTCGATACTCAATTAAATCAATTAACTAGATTCAAGCCGGTTTAACTATGTCGAATGCGAGACGAGAGCGGTGGTCTCCATTGAATTTCTAATTCTCTTTTATAAGTTGATGAAATTTGACTTTTTTATAAATATAGTCCATCGCCCCCTCCAAATTAAATGTTGTGAATTTTTTTTATATATGCCCTCAAACTATAAATATGGTATTTATTGTATAATAATCACACTGACATAGGCTAGACAAATAACAAAAGAGCACCGGAGCATAAGTGAAGGGTGGGGTGGGATAAAATATGTGAGATCCTTAATATTTCAAAGATACGTTGCACGGCCTCCATGTTTGATTAGGGTACAATATTAATAAGTTTGTAAAGTTTTTTTTGACATATTTTTTCATGATACATCGTAAATGATATGTTAAAGAAATGTTCTGATTGTATTATCTATATTAACAAGGTGTATCTCAATTTCTGACAAACATTCTGAAAGAACTCCAATCAGGCAGGCCCGCCATGGATAGGTGACAAGGATAGGTGACCTCGTGCTTGTGATTGAGAACAAAAGAGCTAGAAAAAATGTGTGTTGGTATGTGGAGACAGTCAGTTTTATCATGAGGCATTATATTTTCTCTTTTTCCAACTTTTTAATATAATTTTGATTTAATATAATTTTTTTAGTTTAATTTGTTTAATGACACGCCACAAAAGTACTAAAAATACATTCAACAGATTAATTAGTTAATTAAAAAGCTCTTCAGTGACTAAGTAGTACAATAGACCAGATTACATAGACCTTCGAATTTTCTATAAACATTAGAATTTTTCATTACTAAGAAATTTATGTTTACCAATCCTAAAGTCTGAAATTGTTGGGCTGGAATATCCCCATTCCAAGCAGGCCCGCCAAGGAGCTGAGCAGAACCACGTTTTGGCTACCCATAGTTAAATTCAGAATAGTCACTAAACTTTTTGTAAAAAAATTAATCCGACCCCATATGAAGTTCAGTTTAAACTCATATTTTTTTTAGTTTTGCAAAAAAGTAATTCGTATTAAAAATAAACTATACTTGCCATCACAAAAAATTCCTGATTCCGTCATTGGCGCCCCTCATATCAGAAAAAGAGAGAGAGAGAGATAGAGAGTTATCCATTATGATAATAACCTATCCACTTATGATAATTGGTGATCCCGAATTTCCTGACAAATTAATAATCTTTAATCTCGGGACAAAGCCAAACTTGGTTAAGGTAGGCAATTTCGTTTGGAAACAACAGTCTTCATTCTGTGTGTTCTTTTTTTGACAAGTGATTCCATGTGTTCTTTAGAATTAAATTTCTACATAATTTCAAGTTTAGGCGACAGATCAATGTAGAAATTGCCGTAAGCATGAGGATGTCAAATTTACTATAATTTACTATAAATTGCACCCTCAATTGAAAGAATGCTGTAGGACAAGACGGTATATTGTAAATTGGTTGCACTTGAAGATCCATGCAGAACTTTTTAATGAAGCTGGTCCCGGTGCAAAAAAGAGCTGGGAGGTCATCATAAGAATGCTAAAAAAACCCTAACCCATGTTAGTTCATATTAATAGTATGCTCGTATAAAAGTACGTCAGAATCTTCATATTCAACATAAAATTTTAAGAAAACGAAGAGACGATCATCTTGCACTGCATTTCCAAGTACATGTTCTCGTTTAAGAAGCCATTGATTGCTTATATATTATTGAACATATTCAATCAAAAGAAATTGATTGAGGGTTTCAAGCTATAGGACAAAATGATCTCAAAATAGTATATATTACAGACAGTTCTACTTGGAAGGTGCAGACTTTAATAGCTAGTTGTTCCTAGAATGGTGTTGCGGATCGGGTCCACCAGGGCTCGCCCTGTTCGGATAGTCATGTAATTCCGTCTTGTTTGCTTCAATGGCAGCCTGGTTCAGGGCTTCATACAACTGATCTACACTTCTCCTTTCCGCTGCGAATCGAAGAGCGCGACCTTCTGCTGCTGCAACAAACAGTGACACCAAGATCATTAGGCAGACTAACCGGCTTGTGGTTGCCATTTAGAGACTATCACAATGGTTTGCAAGTGATGAGTAGTTGAGTTTGCGTTAAAGGGTTGGCCTCTGACTCTCTATTTATAGAAAAGATTTACATGTAAGTAATGCATGGTTGGAATGCATTGAGATGACCGACCGATCTTCATGTGGTGGCTGATGATGTGGAATGAGTCATCTCTCTTGTTCAAAAAGATATAACCGCCAGAACATAGATTAATCAAAGGTCATACTCAACTAGAACATAGATTAATTAGTTTAGTGAATGTCTAGATACTAAGTGATTGCAACCGAAAAATATAACAGACAATGTTTGTGTTAAGTATTTAAACCAAATTAGGTTATCGAGCCTGGAGCTCGGACCTAGTAAATTATTTCTATATACGTAAATCGGCCTATGTCTAGGTCTTATGTGTAGTTGTAAGTGTTGAAGTTTAAAACATTCTCTCATAAATTTATTGTACTATTTACCGATTTGATTTGTATAGTTGACTCTTCTTTATCCGTGATTTTTTTTCCGTCTTGAAATTTTTACACAAATCTGTTGTGTTGTATGTTCTCGATTGGTTGCTTTATTAAACTGGATATATTGACGCATGAGGTGTATAATCCACTACGAGGAGCTTCTTTCTCTTGTTGACATTGTATAATATTCTTCATGGAAACTGTGGCCCTACTAAATGTTACCAATGAGATTGGAGATGGTCTACTTTCTACAATTTGCATTGATCGTCATCCAATTCATATCTCATCCAGATGGATAAGGCAAACTTATCATTCCTGCGTACCATCATTTTTCTTCCTTTTTTAAAGGAATAGGACGGCTGGACAATTCAATTAAATTCATGACTCCAATCCATGTAAATTTAAGATAAGAAATATTTTTATTTCTTTAGAACCATATAGGATCGAGACATTTGTCTCAATAGTGTCTCGTCTTTTCGCATGTTTCAGACCCAAATTTTTTACTTGAAAGAAACTAAATTTTTTATTACTCGGATCGATGATATGTGTCTAAGACACACATGCGACTCATAAAACCTAGAGCCATTTTAGCTATTTGTGTTTATTTTAGTATTGGTTTGGTAAACATTGTGAGTCACGAGTTACTTTTTTTAATAAGTGAGTTATGGGTTGTTTAGGAAATATATTTAGTATTTTGCAGATAAGGGACAAATTTGTGAAGATTTGTTTTTATTGGGATGTTCAGCTACAAATGGACTATTAACACGGGGTCAATGGCCACTGTCTATTTCCAGCTTTTGTGAAACCGAATTTCTATAGTCAACTTAGAAGTCCTAGTTCAAGAGAATTGGTGCAATTGCATTAGCCATGAGATGCGCCACGCAAATAGTTACAAAGAAGGTTCCCTCCTTCATTGTAGGCTGTTTTTCTCCCTTACAATTGCTTTGAATGTAACCATTTGCTGGTTCAAGAAATAAAAATTTGATCCCTTAAGTAGTTCTTTAGTGCAAACTTTGTGATTAGAGAAAACACTGTTGAAAGAAATATCTCATTTTACACTCAATGGTTAATGAGATTCTGCAATTCACATCAAGCATCGCATTTTATTGCATTCTTCATTGATGCAAGTATTGGGTATAGAGCCTGGGAGTTGTTCGGGAGTTGATAGGATTAGATTCGGAGCTCGAGAACGCTTGGAAGATTAATCAGGTCAAGAGACGGGTCGAGAAACAAAGAACGAAGAGGTAGAAAAGAAGCTGCCTGGGCAGCCGACGGACATAGCCGGCCGCTAGAAGTGAACCCGAACCCGGTGGAAGCCGGGTTCCCGGCAGGCGCCGGCCCGCACGCGTATTTTGGCTGGAACTTACCTGTTTTGCCCCACCTCACTCCAAACGGCCTTCTAGGATTGTTGGCTCTATAAATACCTTTTGTAACCTCATTTGTTGTAGTTCCAAGTGAGTGGGTGGCTACATTTCTTTGTAAAAGAGCAAGTGAAGTTCCAAAGAGTAAAATAGTGAAAATACTCCCCGGCTTGGTATGTCCCTGGACGTAGACCTTCGTGTCGAACTGGTAACCAAATCTCTTGTGTTCTTTGTGTGTGTGTTTCCTTTGTGTTCATTCTTTCACGTGTTCGTGGTTTGTTTCATGAGTGTATTGCTTGGGGCCTTCTTGTTTCCCAACAGCAAGAGCCTAGATATCCATTTTCGAGAGTCATTTTTGTAATAAACACGAGGACAACCACCGACCAGGTTATCAGTATCCGTTATCGAGAGTCTTTTTTTTCAAAGAGCATTTGTCCAAATAACATAAGGCACATTTGAGAATAATGGTTCAATATCTGACAAATGGTATAAAAATTTACGATCTCATTTTTATGACCAACAACACTTAACTTTATAATTAATCGTTCCTTGCACCAAATACAAACAAAACTTGCTGCTGTTGACTAATGAAGTTTAACGTGGACATTAGGCTAATGTGTCAGCAAATCATACAATTGACTCACCGGTGAAAATGTATGGATGTAGTCCTAGTCATTAATTCCCACAGCAAAAAAGGGCCACAAGGGAGATCACTCGGTGTCCCTTTCGTAAATGGGTTATGAAAGTAACATACACCTTCGAGCTAGCCTGTGTATCCAAACGCACTCTATCTTTGTCCTTGTCGGCTCCTGTCTTTTAATTGCTCTTGTCTGTATAGCATTTCTTGAGAAGATCAGACAAAACAAATCTTTCCATTTTTCCGACTTTCTTGTATATTGAATCGAGCATTTCCGAATTTATTTATGAATAACTCTTTCAATGACGTTTGCTTCATTTGTAAGACTGTATTTCCTAACTTTTTTTGTTTCATGTTGGTCGACCAGAAATTTCAACGTGTGATTATCTCGAGCAATTCGATTGCTCAAGTAAACCAGTAAAAGAATTTGGCTCTGTCAGAAACTCACTAGCTAGTTTGTCATGTTCTTCTGCTGACATATGAAAGAGGACAAACGTAAACTAGCAAATGGATCTTGCTCGTCTTTAATTTTCCATGTTACGAGTGTTGGAATATGAATTCCATGTAGATTATAAAAGTCTCAAGCACCTAATTTATAATTGGTCATGACACAAGGGCCAATGCAAGAGCAATAATGAGTCGTGGGTCTCGTAAGAGTAATTGATTTTAATATTATGCTAAATTCCCGGAATCTTAAAATTGGGAGTTGATGAAATTTCATTATTTATAAACAATGTCACTACACTTGTTCGTCATACTCGAAATTTCGAGTATGTTCTTTGATTTCGTCAACATGACTTTAAGAAAACAACGAACAATTGCTCTTGTTATAAAAAAGTTCGAATTTTAGCTTTATTACCTTTTCTTAAAATTGTGAAATGCCATGACATGAGGGCCGCTCTCTGGTCTCTGCTATGATATTAATATTCAATTTGTGACTATATACTACTAACTTTAATTGTCACAAGTGCCAACAAACAAAATAAGCAAATGGGCCGAGAAAGATAACCATATAAATAATTCAAGTTGACTTCCGTACAGTATTGCAATAGAAGCAAGATAAAATTATAGGTTTCAACCAAAAAAGATAATATTATAGGACAGGCGAAAAACGCCACCGAAATTAATCTTCCAAAATCAGAGCCGTACATGGTGAACAGGGGTGATCATTAGTGCTCAATGTGTTGTTTAATATCCGAAAAGTGAAAAGGAGAAGATAATTTAACCCTTGGTTGAAATTAACCGCTATTAGGATATCTAATGAGCTGATTACAACAGGTTCGAACCGTATAAAATTATTGAATGGTTTGAACATTTTCGAATTTATTTACAGATAACTTTTTTAATGATGTTTGTTTCATTCGCAAGACTATATTTCCTACCTTTTTTTGTTTCATGTTTGTCGACCAGAAATTTCAACGTGTCGATTCTCTCGAGCAATTCGATTGCTCAAGTAAACCAGTAAAAGAATTTGGCTCTGTCAAAAACTCACTAGCTAGTTTGTCATGTTCTTCTGCTGATATATGAAAGAGGACAAACGTAAACGAGCAAATGGATCATGCTCATCTTTAATTTTCCATGTTATGAGTGTTGGCGTATGAATTCCATGTAGATTATAAAAGTCTCAAGCACCTAGTTTATAATGGGTCATGACACGCAGGGGTAATTCAAGCAATAATTAATATTGAGTAGAAAATAAAATATCTGTATTATGTCTGACATCTTAAAATAATGAGTTGATAAATTTTCATTACTTATAAACAATGCCACTGTACTTGCTCATAAGAACCGAAAGTTGTAGGTTCTTTGGTTTCGTCAAAGGAACATGACACGAGGGTCCGACTCGCTTTCCCAAGCATACACCAAGTTGAGCTCTAGTTTCTGCCACGATATTAATATTCAATTTGTGACTATGTAGTACTAAATTTAATTGCGGCACAACGTCAAACAAACAAAATAAGTAAATGGCGGAGGCAGAATACCATATATATAATCCAAGTTGACTTCCGTACAGAATATGATTGCAATCGAAGCAAGATAATATTATAGGACAAGCGAAAAAAGCCACCCAAATTAATCTTCCAAAACCGGAGCCGTACATGGTGAACAGGGTGACCATTAGTGCTCAATGTGTCGTTTAATGTCCGGAAAGTGCAAAGTAGAAGATAATTTAACCTTTCTTTTTAAACCACCCGGGATACCATCTGGGTAATTAATCCATGTTCGAATCGTGTAGTACTATTGAATGACGACAAAGTTTTTCAAACAAATATTTCACACCGGTGTATTACTAATGACTCGAATTCAAAATCTATAAAGATAATTTAGCTGTATTTAATAATAATTGTTTTCTCTCTCTCTCATGGATAAGTCACTCTTGGAAAGTGACCTTCTTTTTCCATGGTGGTGGCCATTAGCACCAAGCATATGGATACATAGTGGTTCCAGCAATGATAAAAGTAAGCATCCTTTTGTTAAGAGAGCTGAAGTAATTCCAAGTTTATTACATTAACTTATTTGTAAGGGTCTGTGCCGTCAGAACTGCTTTTGCAGACACGTCGTTTTATGTTTATTTTACTTCGAAAACGGGTTTAACTCGTTTGTCTATGATTCTCTGGTATCCGCTTTCATGTCAGTGGCTTAGGACTAATCCGATATGGACTATTTTCAAACTCCGTATGGGATAAAACTTTGACCCATTTCATTGAAATTAAGTCCTCCATTATATTGAATCAGTCAACAAGTTGCTCGATCACCAAAGAAGATTGCAAAGGGTTTATTAAGAAGCACATTACAAAAGCAGGTCAGCGGTTCAAACCTTGGAAATGTCTACCGATAGAAATTAAAAGACTGTAGCAAGTTCTATGCAGAGTAGAACCTGCTGATAATGTCACTGATACAAGTCTCATTCTACTAGGCCAACAAAAAACTAAGCCACCTCTCATGGAAGGTCTCCCTACTCATTTTTGGAATGATGCTGCGGGTCTGGCCCGGCCGGACTCGCCCGTTTAGACTCGTCCAAATCCCCTGTCCTCACCCTCCCATTTCCCGATCCAACACTGAAGACTTCACTCTCGCGCAGGGCTCGAGCGGACTCGATCAAGTTCCTCCTCGCGGTTGATGGATCGAGTGAGCGGGACTCGAACCGAGACAATGAGGCCAGCACCAGTACCATGCACAACCAAAATCTCAAGCTTGCCATATTCTTTCAGCCTCTTTGACCAAATGCAGTAGCTCTTTTCCGGTGCTCTGCAACTTCAACTGGGGCGGTGTATATATATAGATAGATTGCAAGCCGTCCTCGCATTAAATAATCGAAGTGGAGGAGGAGAGGCCAGAAAGGACACAGAATGATATGGTTCATTTTGTTTGCACTCTCATTTTGTGTCTTGATTTGATAATCATTAAGGACAAAAAGGCCAACCAGTTCGGAACCAAGTTTGTGGCAGTGCTTGTAGGAGAGTTTTGTCTGCAGTAGAACACTTTTTGTTGATCGCCCTTTTTACCAATTCTGTGGCTAGATCCCGAAGCTTGTTTTGTTTGTAAGATCTCTGGTATTCAGAGTCTCGAAAGCTGTCATATCCTATTTAAGGGTGGGTTTTTCAATGAGCCTCGCAATGAGTCGTCATCTTAAATGAATCTAAATCTCTTACTATTAAGATCAATTATCATTTTGAACCTTATTTTAGCAGTGGAGTGTGGAATTGAAGGGAGGTCGATTAGGAGTTTGCAGAAGAGGCTCTTGCAAGATTTTTGTTTCATTTTCTCCATTGGCATACAAGAGTCAGTTGTTTGGCCTAGTCTGAAGTACTTCAGCGGACCCTGCATCGAGATGTACGCCATTACAACGTAGATGGACCTGTTCAAGCTGGATTAAATCTCAATTAATATACTCTTTAGGGATACTAAATAGTTTAAAAACATATAAGTTCCACGAAAAATTGCTAGTCAGAAAAAATTGGCAGTTTTAACAAATTGTTCTCATACAGAAGGAAACGAGAGTCACACTGGTGCAATCTTTCTTATTAGAATCCGCATATCTAATTCAAAGCATTAAGTGAGTAAGCTAGTGGAGTTTTCGGTTTATAAGTCCACCGATCTTGCCCAAAACAATGTGAACACACCGAAATCCGGAACTATCCCAAACTCTTTTCTCGGAAACTGGGACTACCTCAATTTCTCTTTATTAAACAACCTCAAGCTCTCTCTTTCAAATTGAAAATTGGGACTCTGAAATTGAGGAGGTCGACGTTGATCCTCGTGATCTCCTCATCTTGATCTACATCAAGTCCTACAAGAAGCTCCTCCGCTGCTCGACGGCTACATCTTTGCCCTTTCCCATCTCCAGGTTTGCTCTCTACTTTCGTTGGATTTTGTACTTGGGTTGAGTTTTTTTTTTTTTCTTTTCGGTTGACAATAAAAAAGTTTGGTTCAACCGAGCATTTAAACCGCCCAGTCGGACCAGGATATGTGCATTTCATGCTTTGTCTAGATTATCCAAGAAGACCGACCGGGAGGAGGTCTCAATCGAGGACCGGCCTGAGCAAATATTTTTGGAAGGAGAAGTCTACTTTTTACTGTTTAGTTTTGACACATATGAAGTTTTTTTTTGAAAGGTAAAAGATGTATATTATTACTCCAAAGTAATTACAAAAGAAACATCACGGGTTTGCACAGGGAGCAAACCAGAGAACAAAAGCAACGCCTAATACACAGTTCACCAAGAATACAGAGACACAAAGGACCACTCCGAACAAGGAAATATGAGAAGCTACGCCAAGGCACCAAGAGCTAAACTGACGTCCTGACAATGCAATTTGGAAGAGAGACCCGACCAACAGAACCACTCTGAGGTATACCTCACAATGCTTAGCAGAAGTTGGCCAATGGAGGTAGACTCTGTTGTCAAAGATCGCCCTGTTTCTCGCCTTCCAAATGCACCAACACACCACAGAAAATATGATATACCATACTTGCTTGAGTGTTCTTCCTTGTATCAACCCAAGCCATAGTTCTGGAAAACGCAGGAATGAGTTAGCTGAACACCAGCTGACTCCGACCAGCCTCGCCAACAAATACCAAACCTTCGATGCCAGAGGGCAACGAAGGAAGAGTTGATCCGAAGATTCACACTCCAATTTGCAAAGTGGACATAGAGACTCCGCCGCGCCAAGCATACTAATCCATACCAATCTGTAGAAGATTATCTCTTGTCTTGATCCTACACTGCAATGCCATCCAAAGAAAGCAACTAACCTTATATGGAACGAGTCTCGGCCATCCATTTCTGAGCACGGAAGGCGCATCGAAGAAGCCATCAAAAACCAGCCAATACAGTCTCCTAGCTGAGTATCCCAAAGAAAGGTCAGGCTTCCACACGAATGTATCATCATGGTCACAAAGACAAGGATTGGCAGGTAAAAGATTCATGAGGCCCTGCAAAGAATCCTCTTCCCAAGCCCGAAGACTTCTTCTCCAGCCAAGATCCCAACACCATATACCCGAACTGTCATAACTAAACTCACCCATTAAAGCCCCTTTGTTTTTGGACAACATATATAGACGAGGGAAAAGATTCAAAAGCGGAGCATCTGAACACCAAGCGTCCTCCCAGAATTTGATCACATTACCTCTTCCCATTTTTGTTCCAATATTGCGCCTAAAGATATCAGCCGTTGCCACATCAGAGATGGCAACCTTCCAGACATCAAGCCATTGACCCAGAAAGCGTGAACGATGGGGAATCCTTGAAAGTGCAGTAGGAGAGAAAGCATCCACAGGACCATGAACACCACATATTACTTTGGCCCACAAAGCATTAGGATTTAATAGATAACGCCAAATCCACTTTAGTAACAAGGCCTCATTTTGGATGTCAAGGCGAATAAGACCTAGTCCTCATTTTTTGACCGGGAGATACACATTAGACCACGGCACAAAAGTGAGGCTACGTTTGGTGGGGTCGCCTGACTATAAGAACTTTTGTATCTTGCCCTCCAACAACTTCATCACACCTGCTGGAACTTGAAACATAGAGATAAAGAAAACTGGTAAGCTCGAGAGAATTGCCTTAACAAGCGTAAATCGACCTCCGATGGATAGAAGGTTTCCTTGCCATGACGCCAGCCTCTTATCGAACAACTCCACAACTGGCTCCCAATGAGACCTCCTCTTCATAGATGCACTTACAGGAATGCTGAGATACTTGAAGGGAAGCTTTTGGCTCCTACACTCCCAGCAAGTAGTAGCAGAGGCCATCCAATCCTCGTCCAAATTAACACATATGATAGAGTACTTGTCAAAGTTTAACGTCAGACCTGAAACTAGAGAAAAAGATAGTAGGATAAGTTTGAGGTTTCTGAGGCTGTAGTGGCAGGCTTTTAAGAAAAGGATGGTATCGTCAGCATATTGGAGTAGGCAAAGGTTAGAAGCCATCCTTGGTATAGGTAAGCAACCTCTCTGCATTTAAGACCATTCGGCAAAGCCTCTCAGCAGCGATCAAGAACATATAAGGAGACATAGGATCACCTTGTTTTAATCCACGCTTCAAAATGAAGAGACCAGATGGCGAGCCATTGATTAGTACCGAAGAGGATGAACCACGAACACAACCAGCAACCCAGCCTCTAAATTGCAGTCCAAGGCCCATCGCACAAAGCAAGTTATCGATGTAATCCCACGAAACACTGTCAAAAGCCTTCTTGAAGTCCAATTTTAAAAGAGCGCCTTTCGACTGAGTCCATTTAAGCATATTCACCACTTCACTGCATATCATAACTCTGTCTAGTAATTGCCGGCCCTCAAAATCCCGTTTGCTCGGGACCAATAATTTGGCCTATGACCTGTTTGAGACGAGCTAACATGATTTTAGCAATGATCTTATATAGGCTGCCGACCAATGAGATAGGCCTAAAATCCTTAAAATGACGTGCGCCCGAACATTTGGGAATAAGAGCAATGAAGAACGATTTGATTTGTGGCAGCAACTTGGAGGAGCGGAAGAAGCTCTTCACAAAAATTATCACATCCTCCTTAACAATATTCCAACAAGCTTTGTAGAAGGATAGGCAAAAGCCGTCGGGACCCGGAGGCTTGTCCCCATCGCAGTCCCAAACCGCCTTTGTAATCAATTGCTGCTTGCTTGATATCCCTCGGGTTGTCACATACCCCATTGGTAGAGTAGATGATGTAGATATAGTTGGCCTTCTCCTTGAGACGAGTAGTGGCGTGATAGTATTTTGTGTTCTTATCACCCATGATACCCCACTAGACACGCGAGCGTTGTCGCCATAGTGAATCAAGAAGTTTCTGATCATGCCAAAGCTTACTCAAGGCCTCTTTTCTTCTTCTAGCTTACAAATCTATGAGTCCCAAAACTTCGTCGACCAAGTCTAGCTAGTCCAACTCATCTTCAAGGCCTCTAATATCCTCCGAAAGTTTAGCGAATGGCAAAAAACAATCATTCCGAAGCTTATCTTTAAGCATACTTAACTTGAAGAACACCTTGTTCGGACCATGAGTGAAAGCATCAAATTCAGCCCACCAATGTGAAACTTTGTCCAAAAATACCGGGAAAGACAACCATGCTGAGTAGAATTTGAATGGCTTCGGGCCCCAATTGATTGAGTCTGTTCTAAAAGAATGGGGTTGTGATCAGACAAGCCTTTACATAAACCCTCTTGATATAATCGGAAAACAGACTTAACCAAGCAGGGGAAACCAAGAATCTGTCTAAGCGACTTGCAGACCCCATGGTGTTATGCCAGGTAAATCTCCATCCACTTAAAGGAAGGTCAATAAGATTCATGTCATCAATGAACTCTCAAAAATGTCTAGAAGCCTGAGAATTTAAAGTATGAGCTCCTTTACGTTCGTGCCTCTCTAGTACAAAATTGAAGTCGCCCAACAATAAACAGTGGTCACAGTTGAGTGAGTTTTTCAAACCAACTAATTCATCCCAAATTCTCTGCTGCTCTCAGAGATTCGAATGGCTATAGACAAGGATGATATAGCATCTAACAGCAGCATAAACTAATTCCCCTTCGAGATACAACCAGCGATCACCTCTTATAACTGAAGAATAATTAAAAAAAGATAGACTCCAAACCATGAATAACCCACCCGAATGTTCGATGGAGGGGACAGCCTCCCAACCGAGGGATTCCCTTCGCTAGAGTTGCCTTGCCAATAAAGAGGTAGGATGCATAACTTTAGACTCAGTAACACCAAACAATCTAATCTTGTGAGAACGAACCAAATTTCTGATAATCTACCTTTTGGTAGAGGAGTTGATACCCCTCGCATTCCAAAGGAGCCAATTTATTGACTTGCTTCGTCTCCTTGGTTGTCAATGGGTGGGACCGGCCAGGGTTCATGGTTAAGGAAGCTGAGGAAGATTATGTTTAATACTTCGCGTAGGGCCTCTTCACCTCCATTGGCGAGAACCCCTGCTGCCGAGGCCATACGCCAAACATCTTCAGCATCAATAACATTGAAGCCTAATTTCCTTAGGATTTTATTCCTATTCTGAATCTCATCATCACCGATCTGAAGCCTAATTTCCTTAGGATCTTGTTCCTATTCTGAATCTCATCATCACCTATCTGAAGCAACCTTGAATTCAACTTGGATCTTGAGGCCCTTTTAAGAGGCTTGAAATTGTACATAATGACATTGATGGACTTTTTGAGAACCTTCCTTTTAATAATTCGCCCATTTAGCTGGTCTTTGGGTAGAGAAGGAGCAGGAGGCTCGGCCACAACAAGTTGCAAGTTATTGGACTCCTGGACTTGGCCTTCCAAGCCAGACTCGGTCGAGGAAAAATTAACATGCATTGAGGCCTGTCTATTGGGTTCATCCTCACCAACTTGGTCCAAATTAGAAAACCCACAATCCTTAGATGAGTTCTGTCCAAGGTCCAAGAGTAGCAGACCAGGCCCAACTTTGAAAGACGAAGGGAAAATATGCTTAAGAGGCCCAGGAGCACCGGACTCAACACCAAGCAAGGGTGTACAGTTGTCCTCTATGTTATAACTAGAGAACTTTTGAAAATATCCCTGAGAAGTTAAAAAGTTACCCATAGAGGGGCCCGCTGCCAAAAAAGTTAGAGAAACTGAAGCGTCACCGTCCCAACTCGGCACCTTCATCGGAATAACACCAAAGGCATCTCCGGCCAGCGCCATAACAACATCCAAAAATTCAGAATTATAAGAACTCGAATCCTAAGCATCTCTGGCATTAGCCCACTTATCTTGTCCACCCTCTCTACTAACCTCCCTAAGGTGAACCACGCGAGGGAGACTACCAATCAGAGCCTGAACAGAGGAGTTGATAAAGCCAAAGTCCGAAGTGTGGACCAGGAGATACACCTCATCCACCAAGGAGTGATAGCAGACATCAACCATAACAAAGGAACCAATGGAGGCAACCAGAACGCGGTAAAAATCATCACTCCGAGCATTCAATGGAATACCACTGCAAGAAAGCCACACAGACCTGGCTGGAGCAACAAAAGAAGGAGACCAATCCTGTACCACTTGGAAGTGACTTAAGAGCAGAGGACCATGTCACTTTCTCTTCATAGTTCGAGAACGATATCAGAAAATGAGGACCACCCAAGGCTTGGATAGAGGAGAATGTACAACCAAGATTATGGAGGGTAGAGTCGAGGCAGACTCCCATCGCAGGCTCTGACACCTTGATGACAATACTGCACGAAAGCCAACTGGAGGGTCCGGGGGAGAATAGGCAACGGGGAACAGAGAGGGACCAGGGACACTTGAGACTAGAGGAGCCTTTTCATTGAGAGCATTGATATATGAAGTGGTAGCTCTACGTCTGTGAGAAATATGGCCTCCCAGTCAGGACCCGATAGCCGCTTGATTAGGAGCCTTTTGAGGACCCTTTGGAGCACTGGACGGCTTAACCGCTCGATCGAAGCGGGCAGTGTCCACCATGATTTTTGATTTCCCAACTTGCTTACCGTTAAGACTCTTGATCAACATGGCAGAACTTTGTAACAACCCGCTAGGGTTTCTAAGAATTAAGAATTAGAAAGGGGTATAAAATAGAAGAAGAAAGAGGGGAAGAAGATGGGAACACTACATTTCCTTTGATATTGATTACAAATGTCTGGAATGGTTCCTCTAATTCTTTCTTGTCTCTATTTATACCTCTTGCATCCTATTACAATTCAGTCACTTAAGGACTTCTATTATTGTTGTTACATCCTTGGATCATAACAAGTCCATCCCTTAATAAGAACCTTGTCCTCAAGGTTCAAGCAACATCACAACAACAGATAAGTCGCTGCACAAAAGCTGCCTTGTACTCTTCATCAGAAATCAGAAATCCGAAATGCAGCTGGTAGAGAAGATGCATCCGTAGAAATAATAGCAGGAGGAAATTGCAACTTTACAGCTGCCTTAAAATTTTGACTTGCATTTGTTGTAAATGCAGCAGGTGAACCCACACGAATCTTCAAAGAGAGCTGTTGCAGACCTGCTATCATCACAAAGCATGTAACATGGAGTTCTTGGCATTCCTGGATCGTTAGCTGCACAATAGGTGGCTTATCTTTTCAGCACAACAGGTTGAACTCCCTCCAGTAATCACTTGCAGCTAACTTCCTCTAGTAACCACTTGCAGCAACAAGTTGCAGTGTTGTTGTCCATCCTCCCATTGTAGATCTTTTATAGTTGATAATAGTCCATGGATCTTTAATGTCAGACTTGTAAAAATAAACAATTTTGTTGCTACCCAACGTCGCTGAACTGCACAAGATTGTAGAGCTACTGCTACAGAATTGGGAAGAGCTAAAAAATGGTTGCTGGTCTACTGCAATAATTGGCAGGCCTGAAAAGCCTTCCAATCGTGGCTGCCATCCAAGGGAAAGAGCAGATCCCCCAGTGATTTGTAATCCTACAATATCAATTTTAGCTAAAATTCTATTGAACTCCTCGTAGATAGCATCCAACAAGCACAAGACTGCCACAAAAACATAACAATTGACCTCTCCTTTCACCATCTCTGGTAGTCCTGGTATCTCCACATTGTTGCCAAAGTCATTGTCTCTTCTTTTCCTTGTACAATAGGCCCAAATGCCATATTTTTCATCCCAAAACAATATCCTCCTGCAAAGATTGCCATAGTACAATAATTTCACCTGCAAAATCTGAATAGCAATGCCAAAATCTTCTAGCTCTTCGACTTCTTCCCCGTAATTCGACCATAAATCCATGGAAGGAATTATGAACACTCTAATTATCTTCCCTCCAAAGGCTAACAACATCTTCTGGACTTGTAACAAGACCAACCCAAAAGCTTCTTTAGAATAAAGAGTCTGAGAGAACACAAAGGCTAACAACATCTTCAGGAGGTTGCAGACTTGCAACAGAACACAAACTTGCAGCTGCACTTTCCTCTGTATTTTCATTAATAAATCCGAATCTCATTAACCCATTGTCCCCCAATAGCTCATTTCTAATATGTACCACCTCCACGACACTAACACCATTCAGGTCCACCTCTTTTGTTGCTCCCAAATCATCAGGCGGTTTAGATTTCACGTCAAAATCTAAGGTGAAGTTAATTCCCACCAACAAGTGTGATTTACCATCTTTGTCGGCAACATCAAAGTCTCCTGGATCCCAGCTTTGGAACATAAATCTCCATACCTTGTATTTAGCCAGATCTACATCCACTTGCTCACCACTTAAACGACTCGATTTGTTGGCTGCTACCTGTCTCACCACAACTTTAACCAAATCTGTCACTTTTCAATCCAGCCGATCCTTATGCCATGGGAACATGCTGTTGTAAAGTTCCAAACACACAAGTCCTGTAACCATAGCACTAGATGTAACAATGGCAGGAATGTTAGGCTTCATCCTGAATTCCACTGACAACTTCCTGAATTGTTCTAGTTCCTTGATCAACATCATCAATAATTGCAGTGGATAGATCCAACTCAATGTGAGAATGATTAACTTTCTTGTTTTCAGTTTCATGAATATCAACACGAAGAGACTTGCAAACTCCCTCAACCAGGGACAAATTCCCGACCATGAAAGATCTATCATCAGTAATTCTTGAACCAATTTTATGAGCTCTAACCTCACATTCTAAAACTGAATTTTCCTTTATACCCACTTGATTTCCTCTCTCATTTTCACAGAAATTCTCCTCAAAACTCTTATCCACCACCATTAATTCATCAACTTGCTCTTCATTTTCAAAATGCTCACACAAAGCGTCTACAAACTCATCCCAATTAGCATCTTCGTTGTCCAAACTCCATGACCTATACCACTCTCTCGCCTTACCGATCAATAAATCTGCCACTATACTATCTTTGTACATCTCCAAATAATGGTTAACCTCAAAGTATTCTTCACAAAGATCAACCCAATCTTTCGGGTTAACCCCCAAAAAAGTAGGAAGCTCGGGAAACTCTCGTTGAGTCAGGAATTTATTTACCTCTTGATGTCTTCATTCTCGATTCTACGAGGATTTTTATGAAAGCCTTTCATTTGCTTCTCTTCGATGGAAGTTTGATTTTACCAGAATGTAAAGTTTTGGGATTAGGATTGCCGTTAAAACACGGGGCGCCCTCCATCCTACTACCAAACTAGGTTTGGTGGCGATATTTTGGTGGTATTGGCATTTTATATAATTGGTCTATAAGTAGAAAAGTTTCTTCGAAGTTACAACATAAGACATATAAGAGAATTTCCGGTGGAGCAGTTAAATGCGTTGAGATCGGAAAGAACACCAAGTCTTGTTTAAATTTTCAACTTTCAATTCGCAAGAATCCTGTGTCGCGTCATCTTCTCCTCCTCACTCCGGCGATTGCCAGAGATCAGAACAGGGCGGTTATCAATCTACCCGCTGCGCTCGTCCACTCTGCTGCCTCCCATAGGTGTAGGAAGCAATGGGGTGTGCAATGGCAAATTTCTCTCCTCCTCCGTCGTTCTGTTTACCACTGACCCAAAACTCCCAATCGCCTCCAAAAACTTGCGATGGTTTTTCTCGTACCGTGACTCTGCCATTGTTAATGTCTGCAACAACTAGCTAATTAATTCAAGGATTGATTAGCTCTGATACCACTTGTAACAACTTGCTAGAGTTTCTACGAATCAAGAATTAGATTGGGGTAGAAAATAGAAGAGGAAAGAGGGGAAGAAGAAGGGAACACTGCGTTTCCTTTGATATTGATTACAAATGTGTGGAATGGTTCCTCTAATTCTCTCTTGTCTCTATTTATACCTCTTGCATCCTATTATAATTCAGTCACTTAAGGACTTCTATTATTGTTGTTACGTCCTTGGATCATAACAAACTTTCACCTGGAGGAACTCTAATGAAACCGAATCGGGTGCCTCGCCTTGAGAGTTTATTGGGGACGTATGCATCCAGGACTTTTATGTGCTTGAAAAAGAGATTTCGGCGGTCTTCGTGTCTCCATTGGGCAGGGAGGCGATTGACGTAGAGGGTCACCGAAGAGGTCTTAGATAGATGCCATAGAAACCTAGGAAAGATGCAGAGCTTACCTAAAATCGGGATGAAGACGAACCTTTGACTACTCCAAAAGCTGACAGAGGCTGGGGTGGAGGAAGGCTAAAGGTTACGGTTTAGTGTAGGGTGGAAGGGTGGTTCCATGGGTTGGTTCACGTGACTTCTAAGACGCTTTAATTAAAGATTCGGATAACTTTCCGAACCTCGTCGACATCCTTGAAATTTGTTACATCGGAACGGCGTCATTTTTTTACGTATGTGTCACACCACGTAGGATCAAATTTTAACCCGAAATTAATAACAGACAAAGCAAAATAATTCAAAATAATTTCCCCCATATCTTTATATTTCTTAAAAAAAAACAAGGGAAAGTTCATCTTCAACCTCCAATCTCACCACCAAAATAATCCCGAAATTCTTTGTGCAACCTCCACCAAAAATCTGATGATGTGCTTGGTTCCTGGAAGCTCTTATTCCGACGGAATCAGAATCAACCATTTTCAATTTAGGGTTTTCAGATAGGGGTTTTCTTTATAAAAGCTAATTTAGGCGGTCCGTGGGAAAATGCTGCTTCCACCTGGGTTCCAGTTTCACCCGAATCACCAAATTGTGATTGCGCCGTTTTGTCGTGGGTCTCATCGTGTTCTTGTCCGGTAAGAAACGGTACTGTCTTAAGAAGCTGGTCGGGAGCCCGTTGACCCAGATCGCCGCCGTTTATGTCGGTCCCTGGAAGAAGAGGCACCTGGACTTGCCCTCCGATCCGGGGATTCCCTACAAGTTCTGGTTTTGTGTTGTGGGTTTTTGAACATTAAAGAGTAGTTCATCTACCACCTCCGGTACTGGCCACATAGCATGTAGTAGTACTCGATGCTCCAATAGAACAACCCTTCCTTAAACCGTGCAATGTTTAGCCCCTCACATGCCCGGCTTCCAAAGAGTTACAAGAGCCCTTGAAGTTGTGTAATCCGATCCTGTTTGCTTCAATGGCAGCCTGGTTCAGGGCTTCATACAACTGATTTACACTTCTCCTTTCCGTTGCGAATAGAAGAGCGCGACCTTCTGCCGCTGTAATAAACAGTGACACCAGGATCATTAGGCAGACTAACCGTCTTGTGGTTGCCATTTAGAGACTATCACAATGGTTTGCTAGTGATTAGTAGTTGAGTTTGCGTTAAAGGGTTGGCCTCTGGCTCTCTATTTATAGATGAAATTTACATGTAAGTTAATATGCATGGTTGGAATGCATTGAGATGACCGACCGATCTTCATGTGGTGGATGATGATGTGGAATGAGTAATTTCTCTTGTTCAAAAAGATATAACCGCAGGAACATAGATTAATAAAAGGTGATACTCGATTAGAACATAGATTAATTAGTTTAGTAAATATCTCGATACCAAGTGATTGTAACGGAAAAATATAACAGGCAATGTTTGTGTTAAGTATTTAAACCAAATTAGGTTATCGATTCTAGAGCTCGGACCCAGTAAATTACTCCTATATATGTAGACTGGTCTATATCTAGATCTTATGCGTGTAGTTGTAGGTTGTGAGATTTAAAATATTCTCCCCCAATCCATTGTACTATGTACCGATTTGACTAGCATAATTAACTCTCTTTTATCCGTAGTTTTTTTCCCGTCTTAAAATTTTTACATAAATTTGTTGTGTTGTATGTTCTCGATTGCTTGCTTTATTAAATTGGATATATTGAAGCATGAGGTGTATAATCCACTACTAGGAGCTTCTTTCTCTTGTTGACATTGTATAATATTCTTCATGGAAACTATGGTCCTACTAAGCGTTACCAATCAGATTGGAGATGGTCTACTTTCTACAATTTGCATTTATCGTCATCCAATTCATATCTCATACAGATGGATAAATGATGGTTTGCATGGATAAGGCAAACTTATCATTCCTGCGTACCATGTTTTTTTAATTCCTTTTTTAAAGGAACAGGACGGCTGGTCAAGGACAATTCAATTCAAGACTCCAATCCATGTAGATTTAAGATGAGAAATATTTTTATTTCTTTAGAACCATATGGGATCAAGGCATTAGTCTCAATAGTTTCTCGTCTTTTCGCATGTTTCAGATCCAAATTTTTTACTTAAAAAACTAAATTTTATATTACTCGGATCGATAATATTTGTCTAAGACACACATGAGAGACATAAAACCTAGAAGCCATTTAAGGTTTTTTTGTTTATTTTAGTATTGTTTTGGTAAAACATTGTGAGTCACGAGTTACTTTTTTTTATGGGTTGTTCAGGAAATATATTTAGTATGTTGCTGATAAGGGACAAATTTGTGAAGATTTGTTTTTATTGGGATGTTTAGCTTCAAATGGACTATTAACACGGGGTCAATGGCCACAGTCTAATTCCAGCTTATTTGAAACCGAATCTCTAGAGTCAACTTAGAGGTCCTAGTTCAAGAGAATTGGTGCAATTGCATTAGCCATGAGATGCGCCATGCAAATAGTTACAAAGAAGATTTCCCTCCTTCATTTTATGCTGTTTTTCTCCCTTACAATTGCTTTGGATGTAACCATTTGTTGGTTCATATGATAAAAATTTGATCTCTTAAGTAGTTCTTTAGTACAAACTTTGTCATTAGAGAAAACACTGCTGAAAGAACAATCTCATTTTACATTCGATAGTTAACGAGATTCTGCAATTCACATCAAGCATCGCATTTTGCTGCATTCTTCATTGATGCAAGTGTTGGGTATTGAGCCTGAGAGTGGTTTGGGAGTTGATGAGATTAGATTCAGAGCCCGAAGATGCTTGGGTGATCAATCGGGTCAAGAGACGGTCCAGAAAAGAAGAATCCGGTGGACGCTGGGTTTCCGGTGGGTGCTGGCCCGCACGCATATTTTGGCTGGAACATAGCTATTTTTCTCCTCCCGACTCCAAAAGGCCTTCTAGGGTTGTTGGCTCCATAAATTTCTTTTGTAACCTCATTTATTGTAGTTCCTAGTGAGTGGGTGGCTATATTTCTTTGTAAAAGAGCAAGTGAAGCTCCAAAGAGTGAAATAATGAAAATTCTCCCTGGCTTGGTATGCCCCCGGACATAGACTTTCGTGTCGAACAGGTAACCAAATCTCTTGTGTTCTTTGTGTGTGTGTTTCCTTGTGTTCGTTCTTTCTCGTATTCGTGGTTTGTTTCGTGGGTGTATTGCTTAGGACCCTTGTGTTTACTAACAGCAAGAGCCTAGATATCCATTGTCGAGAGTCATTTTTGTAATAAACACGAGGACAACCACCGACCATGTTATCCGTATCCGTTATCGAGAGTCTTTTTTTTTCAAAAAATATTTGTCCAAATACACAAGGCACATTTGAGAAGTAATGGTTCAATATCTGACAAATGGTGTAAAAATTTACGCTATCATTTTTAAAACCAACAACACTTAACTCTATAATTAATCGTTCCTTGCACCAAATACAAACAAAACTTGCAGCTGTTGACTATTGAAGTTTAACGTGGACATTAGGCTAATGTGTCAGCAAATCATACAATTGACTCACCGGTGAAAATGTATGGATGCAGTCCTAGTCATTAATTCCCACAACAAAAAAAAGGGCCACAAGGGAGATCACTATTGGTATTGAAAAGCTTTTCTCATTTAATTTTTTTTTAGTCCCTCAGTGTCCTTTTCGTAAATGGGTTATGAAAGTAACATACACCTTCGAGCTAGCCTGCGTATCCATAGCACTCTTTGTCTTTGTCGGCTCCTGTCTTTCAATTGCTCTCGCCTGTATAGCATTT
This sequence comes from Hypericum androsaemum, assembly GCA_963995505.1. Taxonomy (NCBI): domain Eukaryota; kingdom Viridiplantae; phylum Streptophyta; class Magnoliopsida; order Malpighiales; family Hypericaceae; genus Hypericum; species Hypericum androsaemum. Next base: position 9,530,590 of record OZ023199.1, read on the forward strand.
CTTGAGAAGATCAGACAAAGCAAATCTTTCCATTTTTCTGACTTTCTCGTATATTGAGTTGAACATTTTCGAATTTATTTACGGATAACTCTTAATGATGTTTATTTCATTCGCAAGACTATATTTCCTACCCTTTTTTGTTTCATGTTTGTCGACCAGAAATTTCAACGTGTTGATTCTCTCGAGCAATTCGATTGCTCAATTAAACCAGTAAAAGAATTTGGCTCTGTCAGAAACTCACTAGCTAGTTTGTCATGTTCTTCTGCTGATATATGAAAGAGGACAAACGTAAACGAGCAAATGGATCTTGCTCGTCTTTAATTTTCCATGTTACGAGTGTTGGAATATGAATTCCATGTAGATTATAAAAGTCTCAAGCACCTAATTTATAATTGGTCATGACACAAGGGGCCATACAAGGGCAATAATGAGTCGTGGGTCTTGTAAGAGTAATTGACTTTGATATTATGCTAAAATTTTTATCTTATGCCCGGAATCTTAAAATTGGGAGTTGATGAAATTTCATTATTTATAAACAATGTCACTACACTTGCTCGTCATACTCGAAATTTCGAGTATGTTCTTTGATTTCGTCAACATGACTTAAAGAAAACAACGAACAATTGCTCTTGCTATAAAAAAGTTCGAATTTTAGCTTTATTTCCTTTTCTTAAAATTGTGAAATGCGATGACATGAGGGCCGCTCTCTGGTCTCTGCTATGATATTAATATTCAATTTGTGACTATATACTACTAACTTTAATTGTCACAAGTGCCAACAAACAAAATAAGCAAATGGGCCGAGAAAGATAACCATATAAATAATTCAAGTTGACTTCCGTACAGTATTGCAATAGAAGCAAGATAAAATTATAGGTTTCAACCAAAAAAGATAATATTATAGGACAGGCGAAAAACGCCACCGAAATTAATCTTCCAAAATCGGAGCCGTACATGGTGAACAGGGGTGATCATTAGTGCTCAATGTGTTGTTTAATATCCGAAAAGTGAAAAGGAGAAGATAATTTAACCCTTGGTTGAAATTAACCGTTATTAGGATACCTATTGAGCTGATTAATACAGGTTCGAGCCATATAAAATTATTGAATGGTGAAAAAGCTCTCTCAACAAGTATTTCACATAGATGTTTTACCGATAACTCTAACTCGAGATTTTTGAGATAATTTAGTGTTATTTAATTAGTGTTTTGAAAGTCAATCCTGGAAAGTGATCTTCTTTTTCAATGGTGGTGGCCATTAGCACCAAGCATATGGATCCACAGTGGTTCCAGCATTGATAAAGTAAACATCCTTTTGTTAAGAGAGCTGAAGTAATTCCAAGCTTCTTACATTAACTTATTTTCAAGGGTCCGGCCGCCATCCAAGCTGCTTTTAAAGGCACGTCGTATTATGTATGTTTTGCTTCCTTCGATGACGGGTTGACTCGTTCGTCTATGATCCTCTGGTATCCGCTTTCGTGTCAGCGGGGTAGGACTAATCCGGTATGGACTACTGTCAAATTCCGTATGGGATACAACTTTGACCCATTCCAAAGATTGCAAAGTGTCTATTAAGAAGCAAATTACAAGTCAACAGTTCAAACCTTGGAGATGTCTACTTATAGAAATTAAAAGACGCGATTTTTGTAGCGACAGTAGCAAGTTCTATGCAGAGTAGAACCTGCTCATAATGTCACCGATACAAGTCCCATTCTACTAGGCCAACAAAAAACTAAGCCACCTCTCGTGGAAGGTCTCCCTACTCATTTTTGGAATGATGCTGCGGGTCTGGCCCGGCCGGACTCGCCCGTTTAGACTCGTCCAATTCCCCTGTCCTCACCCTCCCATTTCCCGATCCAACACTGAAGACTTCACTCTCGCGCAGAGCTCGAGCGGACTCGATCAAGTTCCTCCTCGCGGTTGATGGATCAAGCGGGCGGGACTCGAACCGAGACAATGAGGCCAGCACCAGTACCACGCACAACCAAAATCTCAAGTTGGCCATATTCTCTCAGCCTCTTTGACCAAATGCAGTAGCTCTTTTCCGGTGCTCTGCAACTTCAACTGGGGGCGGTATATATATATATATATATATATATATATATATATATAGATTGCAAGCCGTCCTCGCATTAAATAATCGAAGTGGAGGAGGAGAGGCCAGAAAGGACACAGAATGATATGGTTCATTTTGTTTGCACTCTCATTTTGTGTCTTGATTTGATAATCATTAAGGACAAAAAGGCCAACCAGTTCGGAACCAAGTTTGTGGCAGTGCTTGTAGGAGAGTTTTGTCTGCAGTTGAACACTTTTTGTTGATCGCCCTTTTTACCAATTCTGTGGCTAAATTCAAAGCTTGTTTTGTTCGTAAGATCTTTGGTATTCAGAGTCGAGAACTGTCATATCCTATTTAAGGATGTGTTTTTCAATGAGTCTTGCAATGAGCCGTGATCTTAAATGAATCCAAATCTCTTATTATTAGGACCAACTATCATTCCGAAGCTTATTTTAGCACTGGTGTATGGAATTGAAGGGAGGTCGATTAGGAGTTTGCGGAAGAGGCTCATGCAAGATTTTTGCTTCATTTTTTCCTTTGGCATAGAAGAGTCAGTTGTTTGGCCTAGTCTGAAGTACTTCAGCAGACCCTGCATCGATATGTACGCCCTTACAACGCAGATCGACCAATTGACTTAAATCTCAATTAATCTGCTCTTTAAAAATACTAAATAGTTTAAAAACATATAAGTTTCACGAAAAATTTGCTAGTCAGCAAAAATTGGCAATTTTAACAAATTGGTCTCATACAGAAACGTGAGTGACAGTGGTCGGGACCAGGCAAATGTTTACCAATCTCCCTTATTAGAATCCACATATGTAATTCAAAACATTATGCCAATAAGCTATTGGATTTTTCGATTTATATCTACCAATCTTGCCCAAAACAATGTGAACACCCCGAAATCCGGAACTATCCCAAACTCTTTTCTGGAAATTGGGACTACCTCAATTTCTCTTTATTAAACTACCTCAAGCTCTCTCTTTCAAATTGGAAATTGGGACTCTGAAATTGAGGAGATCGACGTTGATCCTCGTGATCTCCTCATCTTGATCTACATCAAGGCCTACAAGAAGCTGTTGCGTATGGAGCTTGAAGTCAATCTGGTTCGAGAGGCAAAGTCGAGAAAAGACGAAACCAAATGGAGCGGAGGTGAGACTGAGGCACTTGACAGGCGCCAATAGAGTAGCGGGCTCCAGGGGAGGACTTGCGGGTGCAAGTCTCCTGGCGGCCGCAAGTGTCGAGTTCTAGAGACTTGTGGGCATGGCTACTGGTGGGCACCAGTTGACTGGCGGCAGCCATTTGGTCCCGAAAAAGTTGTGAAAGTTGAATAAGTTTGCCTCTGCTCGCCCTAAATGACCTAGAATTGTTGGTAGTTCTATATATACCCCTTGTAACTCATTTGTAACCCTAAAAAAAGAGTGTGTGAGGCCATTGTGAGTGGCTAGAGAGAAAAGAGAAGAACCCTAAGTAAGTGTGGGTGCCAAAGTGTGGCTTTTCTTATTGTGTGAGTGAAATACAAGTGCATAGTAAAATATCTCCTGGCTTGGTACGCTCTCGAACGTAGATCATTATGGATCAAACCGGGTAACCAAATATTATCTCTCTTTTGTAATTTTCCTTTGTGTTTTGTAAGTTCGTGCTTCTCGTTGTGATTATGGTTCGCTTATGTATTTGTGGGTATTGCGTGGGTCCACTTGATTCCCAACAGTTGGTATCAGAGCTCGGGTTTAGAGCGTGGTGGGAGCTGTTGGAAAACACGAGGGCCCCAAACACCACACGAACAATACCGGAGCTAGAGATCGATGACAAACACAAAGGAAACTCACGCACACAAGAATACGACACAAAAATTTGGTCACCCGGTTCGATCTAAACCGATCTACGTCCGGGGGCGTACCAAGCCAGGAGATTTCACTATATCAAGCTCGATCTACACTCTAGAGCTTCACTCGCTCAACAATGGTGTTTCTCTCTCCTCTTCTCTCTCTGTCTCTCTCTCTCTCTCTACACAAGGAAGAAGATACAGGAATAGTGACTGAGAGGTGGGTATTTATAGTGCCCACAGCCTAGGACTATTTGGTGTCGGCAGGGGCAAAATCGTCCACCAGAAATCACATTTCTGGCCGCGGATGAATAGTACCCAGTCAACATGTGAACAGTGAAAAGTCAACATGTGAACAGTAACTCCGTATATTCAACGCGTAAACAGTAACTCCGTATAGTACGAAGTCTCCATACCCAACAGGAGCGACTATGATGTGTGAAGGGAAGTCACCCGTGGAGAAGTTTGATGGCATGGATTATGGCTTTTGAAAAATACAAATTGAAGACTACTTGTACGGGAAGGACATGCATTTACCGCTTGGTGAAAAGAAGTCGGCCGATATGAAGAAAGAGGAGCGAAAGCTCCTAGACCACAATGCCATTAGTGTAGTGCGCCTTTCTTTTTCTAGGAATGTGGCTCTACATTGTACGGCACCAAAGAAGATTCTAAGTCGAAGGGAATTCGAAGGAAAGAGTCTGGTGTAGCCTCGGGTGCGGCGTTGAGTATGGTTAATAGGGGGAGGTCTGATTCTAAGTCGAAGGGGAAGAAAGAACGGAGGAGGTCCAAGTCCAAGTTGAAAGGTGATTCAAAGAAGGGTAGAAGCACCGTTCAATGTTGCAATTACGAGAAATATGGTCATTTTAGGGACCAATGTACGGCACCAAAGAAGAAGGATGACAAGTCGGCTAATGAAACGATGGAAGATCATGGAGAAGCCTTACTTTTGAGCGTGGGAAGCCCGTTGGAAGCATGGGTATTAAATTTGGGTGCCTCATTCCACTATTGTAGTGACGCGAGTATGATGGAGAGGTATACCCCAGCCAACTTGAACAAAGTCTATCTAGCCAACGATGAGGCTTTGAAAGTTGTGGGGGAAATGGGATGTTAGAATCCACACTCCTAATTGTTCGGTGTTGTTGTTGAAGAGTGTGAGGCACGTTCCAGAGTTCAAGAGTAACTTGCTATATGTGGGACAACTTGATGATGAAGGTTATGCGGTGACCTTTAGTTACAAGACATGGAAGATCACAAAGGAGCCATGGTGGTGGCTCAAGATGAGAAGAAAAGGACATTGTACATGATAAGAAACACTAATAGGATCAATCTTGTTGGAGTTACAAATGATGCAGGCTTATGGCATAATCGCCTAGGCCATATGAGTGAGAAGGAGATACGGGTGCTACACTCGAAGAGGAAGCTACCGAGCCTCAAGATCGTGGGCTGTGAGTCTTGGCAAGGATTGTGTTCTTGGGAAGCAAAAGACAGTGAGCTTTTTGAGAGGTGGCAAGCCCCCGAAGGAGGAGAAGCTCGAGTTAGTCCATAGTTACTTATGGGGACCGGCACTGGTGGTGTCCTTAGGTAGTTCTTTGTACTACATGACCTTCATCAATGATTCCACGAGAAAGTTGTAGGTCTACTTTCTAAAATATAAGTCTGAAGCCTTTGATGCCTTTAAAAAGTGGAGAGCCCTTGTGGAGAATGAGACGGGTCTTAAAGTGAAGTACTTGAGATCCGACAATGGTGGAGAGTACGAGCTTGAAGAGTTCAAGGATTACTGTACGGTGAATAGAATTTGCATAAAGAAGATAGTAGTTGGAACCCCTCAACAAAATGGCATCGCAGAGAGGATGAATATGATAATCAATGAGAAAGCTAGGGCCATGAGGTTGAAGTGTGGCCTACTAAAGATATTTTGGGTGGATGTAGTGAACACTACAGCTTTCTTGATCAATAGAGGACCATCAAGCTCTTTGGAGAATAGGATACCGGAGGAGGCTTGGAGTGGCAATAAAATTGATCTAATGTACCTTCAAGTGTTTGGTTGTGCTGTGTATGTTCATGTGAATGCAGGTGAAAAGAGCAAGCTAGATGCCAAGTCCAAGAAGTACAAATTCATTAGATATGGAGAGATGATTTTGGTTTCAGGCTATGGGATGAGAAGAACTGCAAGGTTGTAAGAAGCTAAAATGTCATATTCAATGAGAAGGTATTGTACAAGAACACAGGTAGTGTACCCGATGAGAAGGGTTCTAGCAGTGAGATGATCGAATTAGACATCTCAAACTCGGGTGGGAGAAATAAGGAATTTGGTGGCCAAGAGGCCAAGGAGTGGAGTGGAGCGGACTTGCTGGTGCAAGTCTTTTGGCGGCCGCAAGTGCTGAGTTTCAGAGACTTCTGGGCATGGCCATTGGCGGGCGCCAGTTGATTAGCGTTCATCAGTTAGGCCCAAAAAAGTTATGAAAGTTAGACAAGTTTGCCCCTGCGCGCCCCAAATAACCTACAATTATTGGTGGCTCTATATATTTCCCTTGTAACTCATTTGTAACCCCGAAGAGAGAGAGTGTGAGGCCATTGTGAGTGGCTAGAGAGAAAATAGAAGAATCCTAAGTAAGTGTGGGTACCAAAATGTGGCTTTCTCTTGTTGTGTGAGTGAAACACAAGTGCATAGTAAAATTTCTCCTGGCTTGGTACGCCCCCGAACGTAGATCGTTGTGGATCGAACTGGGTAACCAAATATTGTCTCTCTTCTGCTTTTCCTTTGTATTTTATGAGTTCGTGCTTCTCATTGTGATTGTGATTCGCTTGTGTGCTTGTGGGTATTGCATGAGTCCACTCGGTTCCCAATAGAAGCTCCTCCTCTGCTCGACGGCTACATCTTTGCCCTTTCCCATTTCCAGGTTTGCTCTCTACTTTTGTTGGATTTTGTACTTGTGTTGCATTTTTTTTTACTTTTCGAGTGAAATAAAAAAAGTTTGGTTCAACCGAGCATTTAAACCGTCCCTTCTAAAAAAAGAGAGCATTTAAGCTGCCTGGTCGGACCAGGATATGTGCAGTTCATGCTTTGTCTAGATTATCCAAGAAGACCGACCCGGAGGAGGTCTCAGTCGACGACCGGTCTGAGCAAATTTTTTGGAAGAAAAAGTCTACTTTATACTGTTTGGTTTTGACACATATGAAGTTGTGGTTTAAAAATCATCAAAAAGGTTCGCGTGATTTATGAGACATTTAAATTAAAGATTTGAATAACTTCCCGAACCTCATCGATGTTCTTAGAACTTGTCGCATCGGAATGGTGTCATTATTTGACGTATGTATGTCACCACGTATGATCAAATCTTAACCCAAAATTAATGACATGAAAAAGCTAAAAATAATCAAAATAATTTTCCCCATATCTTTATATTTCTTTAAAAAACCAAGGGAAAGTTCATCTTCAACCTCCAATTTGACCACCAAAATAATCCCGAAATTCTTTGTACAACCTCAACCCAAAATCAGATGATGTGCTTCGTTCCTGGAAGCTCTTATTCCGACGGAATCAGAATCAACCATTTTCAATTTAGGGTTTTCTTTATAAAAGCTAATTTAGGCGGTTCGTGGGAAAATGCTGCTTCCACCTGGGTTCCGGTTTCACCCGAATCACCAAATTTTGAATGTGCCATTGTCTTGGGATTCATCGTGTTCTTGTCCGGGAAGAAACGGTACTGTCTTAAGAAGCTGGTCAGGAGCCCGTTGACATAGATCGCCGCCGTTTATGTCGGTCTCTGGAAGAAGAAGCACTTGGACTTGCCCTTCGATCCGGGGCTTCCCTACAAGTTCTGGTTTTGTGTTCTGGGTTTTTGAGCATTAGAGAGTAGTTCATCTACCACCTCCGGTACTGGCCACATACCATGTAGTAGTACTCGATGCTCCAATAGAACAACCCTTCTTTAAACCGTGCAATGTTTAGCCCCTCACATGCCTGTTTTCCAAAGAATTACAAGCCCTTGAAGTTGTATAGCTTCATCGCCAGGTCCAAGCACGGATAAGCCATTGGCGTCGTACATTGGATAAATGAAAGTGAGAGAGAGACCAAAGAGGCGAAGGTAGTTTTGGGTTTGTGTTTTAGGTGGAGTTAGGAGAAAGGAGGTGAAGGTCGCGGGGTTATTTTTAGTTAGTAGGTTGACTGTGATTAGTTGTTGAATAAGAAAAATATGGGTTTTTTTAAACAAATATAAGAAATGGGGATTATTTTGAATATTTTTTGTTTTATCAAGTCAGTTATTTTGGGTTAAGATTAAATCCTACATGGTGTATCATGTAGGTTGAAAAATGACATTATTTTAACGTGGCAAGTTACAAGGACGTCGAATAGACTCAGGGAACTATACAAGCCTTTAATTAATGTGTCCCGTACGTGAACTTTATTGATGAGCTGCAAACCAGAAGGTGGAGTTTTTCCTTTTAAAAACATTGGATATTATCCTATATATATATTATCTTTCATAACATTTTCTATAAATACATTTAAAAACTTTAAATGCCCAATTTAATCAACATTCCACATTAGTACGTCTCTCAATATGTGAACCTTCTAAAACAAGCAATTACATATTAGTAATAAGATTTTTCTAATTAGTGTCAATGTGTGAACCTTCTAAAAAAAATTACATTTTCTAGAAAAGTAATTACTTTTAATATAAAAAGGAGATTTAATTCCTTATTTTATAAGTGTAATAACATTTCCAAATAATAACATTATAAAGTGCAACGCTTTTTGGCTTTCTAGTCTTGAAAAACCAAAACATCAAGACCACAAAAACACTAGGAATAAATAACACTCAAAAGCAACAATGATGGCTTCAGTCGTCAACTTTTGTCAATGTTAGTAATTTTGCTGGTGTTCTAGATTACACCTTCTTTGACTCTATCTCAAGATGTTGCGCATAAAGTTTGCACTCATTCTGATTCTTGCAAGACCAAAATTAAACAATGCTTGCCCTGTTCTTACTCACATGTTATTTGCATATGATACACTTGTTTTTTGTACTGCTTCTCGTGGTGAGGCTTCTGTTTTGAAAGAGATGCTGACTGCATTCTCAGAGGCCTCTGAATAGCTTTTCAACTGGAATAAATCCAGTATTGCTTTTGGTAAATGGATCCTGAGGGACTTGAGAGATGAAATCTTTAATGTGTTTGGTATGGTTGAAATGAATAGTGAGGATAAGTATCTGAGTTTGCCTTCGTTTTGGGGCATATCCAAAACTGTTTCCTTAATTATGTGTTGGACAGGGTTGTTGACATTGCTCAATCTTAGAAGCTTAAGATGCTTTCAATGGCTGGTAGAGAAACGATGATTAAAGCCGTGTTATCCTCTATTCTTACCTTCTCAATGCAATGTATGAAGTTCCCCAAATCTTTTTGTGCCAAATTAAATAGTATTCTTGTTAGATTCTGGTGGAAAGGTGATGTTGCTAAAAGAGGTTTGCATTGGATGAAGTGGAGTAAGGTGGCTCGGCCTAAGTCTATTGGCGGCCTGGGTTTTAGGGACCTGAAAATGCTCAATAACGCTTTATTGGGAATACATGCTTGGAGGATCTTCACTAACCCTGATCTTTTTTGTGCTAAACTGTTAAAGGGCTTGTATTTCTCTACAACTAACTTTTTACAGGTAGCTAAAGGTAGATGAGGCTCGTTGATGTGGCATAGCCTCCACTTTGGAAATGAGTTGTTCAAGAAGGACATGACGTCGAAGATCGGCGATGGGAAAACTATTGATCCCTGGTCTGATCATTGGGTCCCAAGGTTGAACCAGAATAGATTATCGAAAGCGAAACTAGATCCGTTCCAAGAGCTGCACCCCCTCTGTTCCAAGAGCTGTTGATTCTACCTTTTGGAGCAAGCTTTGGAAGATTGATGTTCCGCCTAAATTGAAAAGCTTCTTGTAAACTGTCGACTAATTCCTTATCTACTATTGTTTCAATGTTTAGAAGGAATCTTGGTGTTAATGATGAATGCATGCTATGTAACTTAGGTTCTGAATCTGTTGTTCACTTGTTCTTCTATTGTCCTCATGCTAGGGCCTCGTGGTTTCATAGCTCTCTCGGTCTTATCGTTGATTCCAGCCCTTATTATCTGTTTCACAGCTTGGTTGTTAGAGGTCTCTTGCGATTTGTCTGCTATGATCGAACTTGACTTGCTCTCACTAGCGGTGTTGTAGATGGTCAAGATTCGAGGACGCTTGCATCTTTTGCTTTACAATTGGCTGTTAAGCTAGTGTCTAGCTATTGGAGTACCCCGATCATTAGCCTCTCAGATTGTAAAGTAGCTGTTGATTTTATCAATGGTCTATCTAGATCTATTGATTGGCGGGTAGAAAACTCAGCTATTTTTATTATTACGACAATTAGAGATGCCCTGATATCTATCCTCGGCTATACTCCACGGTGGACGAATGAAGTGGCCAATTGGATTACGATTCGATCTAGGAAGAGACTTGATTCGTCCAATTGGGTACGACATCCATTTTCGAAGTTACAACTTCTATTGTATAATGATTTCCCGACTTAGTATTGATTAATATATTTGCTGCGGTTCTTTTTATAAAAAAATTCCGATTCTTGCAAGACGCTTTATGAAAAAAATTTTGCACAAAAGAGAGATCTATCTTTTCTTTGACGCTAAATTCGACCCTTCAATATGTCGATATTTGTCAATATGTTGGGTTTGAGAAGAACAATTTAGATCTAGGAAAATATATTAGCGTCGATAAGATACTAAATAACTATGTGCAATATCGTGCTCGGTCGCATTCGTGCATACTCGCATAAAGGCTTTCCGATACATTACGCGAAAATTATTGCCGCTAGCTTATACCGATGTTGTCTTGCTTGAATATGTACCTAGATAATCTACAGATAATTACTTTACCTAATCTTGTGCTTTGTCATCTGATTAATAGAAGTTAGAAATTCTTTTGTCCTCGTCCTTGATTATTACCTAAAAAACAATTTAATGTCTTTTTTCCCATCTCAGTCGGACTCTAAACTCTAGTGAATATCTACTATTTTATTTAACACTATTATATTTTCATAGCTTAAATTCAAGATTTTTTAATTAAGCTAAAATAATTTTATGAACAGTTCATCTAAGTACTCGACTAAAGTTCTATGATTTAAAATGCATTAAACTCAGTTATGTATCGCAAAACTATTCACTTGTTATTACCAATATTTTAAAAAGCGGACTTGTAGGTGATCTAAATTTCCTCGTTTTCTTATTTGACGGATCTACTTGATCGAGTCGGAGGTTTTTTATAATAAGATTTTATTAAATAAATATTTTAGTATTAAAATATCAAATAATTTTAGATTTATTATAAAATTATTATATACAAATTTCAAATTTCATAATTTAGTCACTTTTATTCTAATAGAATTCGAAAAAATAGTTTTCCTAAAAACAATTCAATCAACCAGGTAAACCGTCTGATCCCGGTTGAACTCATGGTAAACGCCAACGACTCTCGAGTTGTTTAGCATAAAAATGTATTGGGTTGTAGACTCACCGAACAAACTGCTTTTTAAACAAAGGTGGGTGCACTATTTTATTTAATTTTTTTGAAAAAACAAAGTCTAATTACTTATATTAAATCAGAAAGTCCCATAAAATGAGTCCATCAAGTTTTGGTCGTTTTGCAAGTCGCAAAAAGTTCAACAGTCATATTTATGGCCATTCGTATGGCCTTAAGTTCAGCATCAAGTGGGACTTTACAAAATAAAGTTCGTCATGAACTTGCATCAAGAGTCTCGTGGAATCTCTGGCAATTGTGGCGAGTACGACAACAGAGTCAGTAGTTGTTTAGGAGTTGTGATTGAGCTTCACTTCTACTTCAATTGGAGGAGACCATGGACCTGGTGTTGATACACGTTTTTGCAGTTTTAAATTCACCTGAAGATATTCTTGGCATTGATCAGAGGCTCTTTTGACTATAAGCAGAGGATCAATTTATATCCCTTCAAAGATCAATTTATTTCTTGCCAACCAGATATGCCAACACAAATACAGAGCAAAAGAAATCAAGTGTCGATCATCAAAATTCTTAAGCATTATTAACATGGAATCCAACCAATTACAAAAACTTGTAGAAGCATAAGAATGTGATAATCAATTCAGGGAGCTAGCTAACCATGAAGCACGAGCATGTGAACAATAAAAAAATTATATGCATAATCATGTGCAATTCACGGCAGAGGGGTTCAAATGTCTTATGTTCAGATTCTCAGAAGCAAGGATAGCATTTCTGACATGTTTTCAGATGAAATTTTTAATCTTTGGAGCCATTTTCAATTTTCAAATTTTATTCCAAATTCCAGGATAAAAAAGAGCTTGACTAGAACTAGAATCAGCTAGACTTTGAACCTAGATTTGTTGGGATTTCATTATTTAATAGCCTTTTTTAGCAATGTAGATCCTATCATCACTCCCCTGTAAGAATTGGAAAATCTACTTGACAATTCTAATAATTTTGGGTAGTGAGTAGATATTCAAAATAATTTTGAGTAGTGAAAGGTAAATTATCACATAATTCTAATCCTACTAATATTTTAGTTCAACATAGCAATTATTGCTATGATAGAAAAGGAGAGGCTAGTAAGAAAAGGAGGGAGCGAGAAAGGGAAAGAAGGGAGAAAGAGAAAGGGGCAGAGAAAGGATAAGAAGGAGGGAGAGAGAGAGAGATAAAATTTAGATTCTAGGAGCAGCAGTCGTGATCGATGAAATCCAACGATGAAATCGTGTCAGATCGGAGTGAAACTTGAGAAGAATGTTCCTAACATCTTGATAAAGATTATATATGGTGGAGATCTTGCTTGGAGGTTCCTAAGGTTGTCCGATTGATACAAAATTGATGAAACTCAAATTCTAGGAGCAGCAGTTGTGATCGATGAAATCCAACTGTGAAATTATGTCCGGTCAGAGTGAAACTTGGGGAGAATATTTCTAACTTCTTTATAAAGATTCTGTACGATGGAGATCTTGTTTGGAGATTCCTAAGGATGTTTGATTGATACCAAGTTAGATGTCATAAATCTTAATAAATAGGGATCAAGGTAAGTCGCCCGACTTACTTGCTTAATTGTTGTTGTTTAGTTATCGTCGTACGTGCTTTTTTATGTTCTAGTTGGTGCCTGTTTGGTTTCATGTTATAACTAGATTTCACATTCACTTTCAATGTTTAAATGGCGACCGTTTATATGTTGATTTATTGGGTATGAGCATGTATGGACTTGGTTTCTGTTAATGTTGTGTTCTTTGGCTTGCAACTGATAACTTTGTTGGTGGTTGAGGTGGTTCAATATAGGGAGGTCTCCTTTGTTTCTCTCTATGTCAAAGATATTATTTTTAGATTGAATGTGTTTGAGGTTTTGTTCTCTGAGCATGGACGGTGGTGTTTGGAATTTAAAGTAGCCTTTGTTTTCTATGGCTTGCTGTTTCTTGAGGAGGTCTTATAAGAGCTAGCTTTTCTGAATTGGGGTTGGTTTCTATATTAAAGATTTGTTCATTGTGCTACTCGTACCTAGATAGATGATGGTTACTGTGGTCTTTTTGTGAGTATAACGAATTAATCAAGAACTGGTATCTAGTTGCTTAGTATGATATTTGAATTATGTTGACCGTGGTTAATAAATAAATGAATCTGTGTAAACATGGAGATGAAAGCTATTTGTGCAAGTATATATTTATGATCGAAGAACTAATTGGATGAATGAATGAAATATAAGAACTTAATATGAGCTGGTTTGATTGCTTAAAGATATAATTTATAGATATATTTGGTTGATCGCATGAATAACTTTGTCTATTGAAGTTAAGTAAAGTATTTTTGATTTTTGACTTGGCATTTTGGTTGCTTGTACTATTCTGTTCTGATGCTTGAATATTCTATTTAATAGTTCTAGTTTGAATGAATCTGTTTGATGAATAAGTTCAAATCTCCACTTACTGTATCTATATTTGAATGAGCAGTAGTGCGTGCCTGTCTATATCTTTTCGTATGGGTTTTTGCCTGTTCGTACGTACATCTTCCATGAATATGTTTGTATACTATATTCATATTCACACCCAAAACTTCCTGTATCTGCCCATATATGTACTTGTTGGTATACCCGTAGGTGTATCTGTCTGTATAAGTTTTCATATACCTGTCCATATGTGTATGCATATTCGTATTCGTATGCTTGACTATATTCGTATATGTATCTGTCCGCATCTGTAAGACGAATCTGTGTCTGTACTCGTTTCCATATTCGTATGTTGATATTATGTAAGGATTATCCTCTGTATTGGTTATGTAATTTGTATGTATGATGATTCATATGTATTGCTTTGTATGTGTCTAACTGTTTATGCCCTGAGTATGTGTGATTTGCAATCTATTCCTGTGTCCTAAATTTGTGATTGGTTTGTATAATTTTTCGTATGAAATTCTGATTCCGTATCTGAACTCTGACTGTTTCTAAAGTTCGTACTGTAGTATATGTATTCGTATCTGTCAGAGCCTGTCTGATCTGCTTACCTGGATTGATTACTGAATACTGTACTGGTCAGAATTATCCTAAGGTTACTATGCTTGTGAGTATTCTGTATGGATTTGAATACTAAATATTGAATACTATACTAGTAGGGATTATCCCAAGATTACTGTGCCAGTGAGTATTCTGTATGGATTTGAATATTGAATACTGGGTACTGAATACTGTAGTGGTTGAAATTATCCCAAGGTTACTGTGCCCGTGAGTATTCTGTATGGATTTGAATACTGAATACTAAATAGTACTGGTCGGGATTATCCCAAGGTTACTGTGTCTGTGAGTATTCTGTATGGATTATCATACTCTACGTGAACCTTGAGGGTATCTATGTCCTATGGTGAGAACTTCTTTTCGCTTCCGTATTTTACAGCGAAAAGGAGTATCTACTGTGCCCTATAGGATTTCGATAGTTGAAACTCCAGAGTTATGTCTGTTGATATGCCTTGTGTTAAATCTGTGTACTGAAGTGGGTGTTTTAGTCTGTTGTTGTGCCTTATGCTAAATATGTTTATATGTGCCATGAGTTCTGATTGCTGTGTTAATTGAGTTTCAGTCAATCATGTTCTACTTGTAACTTGTAACTTTGGTGCCGTAAATTTTGTACGTGACTTTGCATTGCCGGTTATTTAGAATGATATGCATGTGATTGATAGATGGAATAATCGGCTTATTGAGTTGCGTAATCTCATCAAAATATGTTGCTGTTTCAGATACACCAAGGGTGAAATAGGAACGAGTGCTAAAAGGAGGAGCATGTATTCATGTGCATTTATTTTGATTTAAGAGATTTAATTTGAAGTTTTATGATACTTTTCTTTAATAAGATACGGTATTGAATAATTAGTTTGTTTATTTGAGTTTTCGAAAAAAATTTGAGCCTTACGGAGATGTTTATTCCATGGCGGTTGGCATGCCTAATTTCTGGGGCGTGACAATCTCCTTGGACAAATTTGTATTTTAAATATCGGCCTGATGTCCAGACACTAAAAACACAAGAACTAAATAACTCTCATTTCCAAATCTTAATTTCTAAGCATATCAAATCAGTCGCACAGATAATATTGTTAGGGATTGGGGGCACTTTTTTATTTTCAGGTCATACCTTTATCTTTCGTTGGTGAACCCAATCTAAGATTGGAAACAGTAATGTGTACCAAATAATCCTTTTTAACCAATTTCGTTGAGTGGACTATGGTCGCAGCCCATTTGGTTTGCCAATGGTCAAATGTTCATCCCCAAATTACAAAAAAGATATCCATTCATATTCTCTCTAATAAATTTTTATTTTATTTTTGAAAAGATACTATATATTTTATTAATAATCAAATTAATCGAAATTAAATAGGTAATGTCTATTGGACTTAACATTAACTCCAAAATATACCCTTTAATATAAAAAGATAAATCTACGTTCAAGTAACTCGACAAGCATAATACCATAGTTCTTCGTTCTCAGAACATGTAGAGTTTGGATTCAAAAAATACATAAAGAAATGCTAAAGTGCTTGATATTTTGACAAAAAATTAAATATTATCCATATAAGTACCGAGTACACTAGATATATCTTCTATAAAAAAATTTATAAATATCTTTCATAAATTTCGTCTGCACAAATTAATAAACATTGAAGGCGTTTTTTAGTTGATACATTGTCAATTACAGCAGGGATATATTTATACAAAGTGTGATGCTAACGGTCACTAATTACAATTGATACAGCAGCGGATTGTAGGGATCGGATATGGCTGATTGCGGAAGCAGATTTGGTAATACAGCTTACTCATTAAACCAGTAATGAGCTTGAAATCGGATATTAGGATTTTTTATATATGTCAACTTTTCAAAACAAGTAATTATATTTCCTCTTGAGGAAGTAACTACTTTTATGTAGAAAAAGGAAATGGGATTTCTTATTTTGGAAGTATAATACCATTTCAAAAGAATTGCAATATAAAGTGCAAGACTTTTTAGCTTTATAGGGGTGAAAAACCAAAATATCATCTCTCTAATATCACAGACACTAAAAATGAAGATGTTTGTCAACTTTTGTGCAATGTTTGCACTTTTGTTGATGTTCTGGATTACACCCTCTTTGACTCTAACCCAAGAAACTGTAAATATAGTTTGCACTGATCCCGACATAACAGATCCATCCTTTTGTTTTTCCTATTTTAAAAGTATCCCTGGCTTATCTGAAGCTAATCAGTCGCTTATCGTCAAGACAACCACCATCACCGCTATCATTGAAGCCAAGCAAGTTTCCCAACAGATTGAGACATTGCTAGAGGGAAACCCAACTCATAACCAATCTATTGCTTTATCAGCGTGTCGGACCGACTATGTGAGTGCAATCAACGACTTACAAGATGCTCTTAGAGAATTTGTTGAAGGCGACAGATCTGTCTTTCCTTCGACACTAGATTCGGCCCTTTTCTTTGTCTATGATTGTCAATTTGTGATTCCAACATATGGGGTTTCCTTTGGGTTTCAGAAGAACAATTTAGATATTGGAAACTATATTAGCATCAACAAGGTACTTAACAACAATATGTAATATCGTGCTAGGTTGAATTTCCGTGCACACCTAAATAGTTGTTATCGCTAGAGCATTTCAATGTTGTCTTATTTGATCTAAAAACAGCAAAACTGTCTCGTTGTACACGATGCAGTGCTTCAGCATTTGTTTAATAAAATCGAAGAATCATTTACACCTCGATTATTACCCAATAAAAGTATATGTTATTTTTCTCAACCACTGTGTGTTTTTTATAAATAGAGTTGATTTATTTATATAATAATCTAGTAGTATATACATTATTGTCCGTCATCACCTCCGGAGTGTAGATACCCTTAGTGCGATAACAACAGGTTGCAGTTAAAAATCTCACTCAACCACTAGTTGTTTATGATGATGAATGACTATACACATACAAACTATATTGTTGTTTTGATCAAGTCCGAAATCTAGATGCCATGCGAAAGCGAAATAATGATGACGTAATGACATATGCTCTTAATAGATTTGCTCCATCAACAAATCATTGGAAATTTAAAATAATAGATTATATTTTGTCAAATAAATATTCTAAACTCAAGTAAACAATTATCATGTTGAAAATATGACCAGGTCTTCAATGTACCATCCAAAATGTTCAACCAATTAAAAAGATGCCCCACTATTCTTAGGGGTATTGGCAAGGTAGTTTGTGCTATTGGGCTAAAAATCTTTTGGCTGGGGTTTAGAGCAATTGATAATGCGTTGAATTTTTTTTTAACATTATAAAGTGTTATTACTAATTGGTACAAGTAGTACCACACATGAATTCAATTAAAAAAATTTCGATTTCAAACCTTAGGAATATAAATTATACTGAACATAAATCTCCTTCTAAAAGAAACGAAAAAACCTAGCAAGGAGAGGCAACTTCGCCTCTCACTTTCCCTTGAAGATTTTTCTTTAAGGCTGAAGTTTTTTAGCCATATCTGGCTTTCTTTCTTACCATATCGGGTAGTTCTTGTTTGGATGTTCCTCTTCCACCATCGCCCACTTCTTCTTGGCCTTTTTTTTTCTTTTTTTTTTCTTCTCTTTTTTTTTGTGTCTTCTTGAGCCAAGCCCACCCTATATCTGACTGTAGACTACCTCCATAAAGCCATAGTCATCTCGCTCAGTGAGCACTGCCCACCGCCCGCCTGCCGGCTGACCACCAGTTCTCGAAGGCCCCCGACCTCTTGTCTGGTCCTTAGCTGCTTTGCAGAAGACCCCACTCGCAGGCCAGCCCTTAGCCGCTCCGTCGCACCAGCTTAGCACATCAGTCGCTACTCTTCCATCCTTTCGCCCCACCATCACAAGTCGCCCCCACCATCCCAAGTCGACCGCGACCGTCCGTCTTCCTGGCTTGGTTGCAGGTCTCGTCAAGCTGTACGCTGGGGAGGGGGGGATAACCTCTGTAACCTTCATGGGTCTCCCCTGTGGTCCATGTCACTATAGATTTGCTTATATTATGTATTACTTTTGATGTTTCATGTTTTTTTATGTGTTTTTCTTGCTATTAACTTTGCCTGTTCGTTCGACCTTTTGTCTGTATTGTTCTTTGTGATGTTTCCGTTTGCAAGGTGGTGTCCCTACTTTGTCTGGTTTAATCTGGACATGTTAGAGCAGCGGAAGTGTAAATACAGATGTATAGATACCTATAAGACAAATCATAGTAGGGATAGAAGATAGAGGACACACGATATTACGTGATTCGATCAAAAGACCTACATCCACGGGGCTGCGACGATCATCACTATATTATGTAGAGATAGATGGTACATAAGCCATAGGCAAGGCAGTGCCTCAAGCCTAACTCTCTCGTGCCTATACTACCATTGCGTTATGCAAAGACCAAGGAACATCTAACCCATACCCTCCTATATATAGAGGACAAGCCCAATATATTTCACAATAGCAATTAGAGTTCTATTCTAATTAAAAATTTATGACAAATTCTAACAATCTCCGCCTTGGACCAAATTCTAAAATCAATCATCTTCACAAGCTTCTAGCTCCACATCTGTCACATCAGGACACCTTCAAGGTGTGCCTCTTCCAGTAAGCTCAATGCTAAATCATATCATCATCCGCCTCAATCTTGAAAACTCCACCTCGAATAAAATCTTCTGCAAGTATCTCAACAACATATACTCACATCGGATCTTCAACTTCAGAAGAACCAACACAACGGAAGAAAATCTTCATGCGCACAACACGAGAGTTTTTCATATTGGAGAAAATCACTCCAAAGCCCACGATAATGCCTAAATCTCATAGATCAGCTTCGATTTCAGAAGCTCCAGCACTACCAATACTCATCCTAGTATAGTGTACTCTCACGGGGCACTCTCAAACTATTTCTCTGCTGAAATAGCAGACTCCACCTCCATGGAAAACCTTCATCTTCATGTGGATACCGACTGTTAGGGTTACATTACCGAGCGAACACCAATCTCAGTCCAAATAAGAGATGAGGACACCAGCTACATGCCTTTACATCACCTTCGCATGATCACCTTCTAAACATCAATCTTGAAATTCTCCACCAGCTACAGGAATTTACATCACTTTCACGTGAACACCTTCTGGACACTAAGCTTGTTGTTGCTATTACACCTCACTCCTTCATCCTCGTGGGCGACCAGGAGATACAATAGATAACTTGTGAGTCAAAACAAAAATAGATACTTGTACTAAATCTTCTCCTTCATCGTCAACGAGTAACTGGTCCAAACAACGTTCAAAGTCTTCACTCGATCCACTTTTTGGTCCAACATGATACAGCCACTCCATGATTGATCAACCACGAACCCAAAATAGACCCGATCAATTTTATTAAACAAGGGAGTTCTCGAGAAAGAAGTCGCATATAGCTCCTCTAAGCTTCTCATACCTCTCTCAACTACGATTTGTTATGGGTGTCTACACATCCGTGTTTACGATTTCGCTGCTTTGATAATTGGTATCAGAGCAGCGAAAGCGTAAATACGAATGTGTAGAACGCCCATAACAAATAGTATGAGCTAGGAAGAATAGAGGACATACAATATTAAGTAGTTCGGTCAATTGACCTACTCCATGGGGTCGAGACGATCATCACTATATTATGTGGAGATACATAGTAAATAAATCATAGGCGAGGCTGTGCTTCAAACCTAACTCTCTCGTGCCTATACTACAATTGCATTAAGCAAGATCAAAGAACTCCTAACTCTACCCTCATATTTATAGAGGCCATACCCAATATGATTTACATTAGGGATTAGAGTTCTATCCTAATTAAGAATTTGGGACAAATTCTAACAGGACAAGAGTATCTCTATTAAGTAATATCTCATTTAATATGACCATGTGGAGACCTCTAGTAGATTATATCTTGTTTGTAGTCAAGAGGAGAATCTTAGTTGATCATGTACTCAGTAACTGCTTGGGTGGTTTAGGCACCACTTCTGAAAATGGAGTGGATTCAACTCTCGTGGCTGCTGCCTTTTCTAATACCACCAATTTATCAACAGTCTTGTTTTGCATTTCATTATTCTTTATCTATTAATGAAAGGCTATTAAGTTACGCTTTAAAAAAATTTTACGAATATAAAAAATATTACTGAAAAGTAGCTCAAAAATTGGAATTTGGAGTACTCATTCAGTGTACGAGAAAAAACCGACCTCCTTACTCACATATACCACGCCACCAAACGCAACGTCCCACCACGACCAAACTCACAAGCAATTGTCCAAAAGTAGAACTTCTTAGCCACACCAAAAAAAATAAGCAATTTCCGAAACAAAAGGTACTCCAAAGTATCACCAAAAATGTTAGTCACCGTCATGGAGACGACGAGAATCCGTCCGTCGCGGCCTCCCATCACCGAACCCCACACTCTCTCCCTCTCCCACCTCGACACCGACCCCAACCACAATGTCACCTTCCGTTTCCTTCATGTCTACGCCAACTCCTCCACCCCACACACCAACTACAACAACCCGATCTCCCACGTCATCTCCGACGCGCTTTCCTCCGCCCTTGTCCACTACTACCCTCTCGCGGCCGCTCTCCGGCCCGCTGAGGACGGCCGCCTCGAGCTCCGTTGCAACACTTTCGTGTACATGGAGGAAGTCAGGTACCTCGATGCGGCAATGACCGACCCGTTCACTCTTCAGGTAATTTAGTGGCAGTCGATGTAGGAGCAATTGCCTCAATTAAAATTATTGTCAATAATTATTTCCGTTGACTTAAATATTATTCTGATGACAAAAGGATGTTTTTGTTCCTATCTATTATAATATTGGTGTAAATTTAATTTTTTACGGCTTACCACCCACTATGGGTAACGACATTTGCGAAGGGATCGGAGCCACCCGGTTCTTTTCTTTCGTGGCGGACTTGGCCCGAGGGGCGGGTAGGGTCACCATCGTTGGGCCCGAGAGATCCACCCCATGGGATGGTGGGAGAGTTTCTACGCGTGGGGAAAGGGTTAATCCATCCCTTCAGTAACTACTTGGAAGGTGGTGGGATGGGGGAGAGTGTGGTTTGATGTGAAGGAAAGCTGGGTGGCTCAGCTGAAGAAAGAGTTGTTGGAGAAAAGTGGCTCTAAGTTTACCACGTTCGAGGCGTTGGGTTCATTCATATGGCGGGCCAAGTCAGTCCACTTTGTTGTTTGCATTATCATATGTGACATTAATGATTAGTTTTAGGGATAACTACCATTTGAATCCTATGGTTTACACAGATTTTACGATATGATCCTGAAGTTTAGAAATGACTTTTTTAGTAGTTGTGGTTTCACGTTTTTTGCATTAGAGACTCGGAAAGGCTCCCGAGCCAAAAATTAACTCCGAACCTAGAAACGACGTCGTTTCGTTGCTGAGTTGTCACGCCACGTCGGAAATTTTTTTTCCGGTTGGTAAGCTGACTTAGCAAGAATCAAAATATCATTTTCAATCTCCTCTTTATTTATATTTTTTATAAACACCCTCTCTCTCTTCCTTCTCTTCTTCTTCTTTCCCCTCCCTCCTCTCCACTACCTCTCTATTCTCTCTCCTCAGAATCTCAGATTGGCCACTTCCACTCTTCAAAAGAAAAATCTATCGATTCAATTAAAAAATCCACCCAATCAGAACAACGCGTAATTAAAATATCCTTAGATTGCCCACTTCCGCACAATTCAATTAAAAGCCTTGTTCTGCCGCTTTGGAGTACAATTAGAGTACGACAACCAGCAGATCGATGGAGAAGAGGAAGTTGGTTGGAGTACGACGAAGCCGCTGAGCGAGATAGATGGGATGTCGGCCATGCAGCAAGCGGCGGCCAAGAAAACCGACTGTCTGCTTAATCTCCTACCTTCATGAACCAAATCTGGGTCGAGCTCCCCATCATGTTCTGTTGAGCTCCTCGAGGTGAGTCGTTAACCAGATCTGAGCACCGAATCTGACCCAATACGGGGAGACCCAATCTTGGCAGCGCCCTGGCGGTCGGGTGAGCACTTGTACCGGCGAGGGAAGGGGCCGATCGCCATCTCCGTCACTCTTCTCCTCATTCTCCCACTTTCATGATGGCTATGTCCAAAATTTTCTGGATGCTGATCTCTAATGAACTAGATTCCGTATATTTTTTTTTCTCATTTGGAGATTCTGATAATATTTGTTCATGGGGAAAAAGAGAGGTGAGAGGGGGAGGAAGAAGAAGTTTAAAGGAGAGGTTTTTGAAAAAGATTAAAAAATAAATGATTGAAATAGATATTGTATTTTGTGTCAAGTTAGCATTCCAAGTAGAAAAAAATTTCCACGGTGGCAGGACAACTTAGCATGGACGACGTCGTTTCTAGGTTCAGAGCTGATTTTTGGCTCAGGAGCCTTCCCGAGCCTCTAACGCAATAAACGTGAAACCACAACTACAAAAAAAGTCGTTTCTAAACCTCAGGATCATATCGCAAAATTCGTGTAAACTACAAGATTCAAATGGTAATTATCCCTATGCTCAGTATCGCAATAGAAAAGGTTAATTGTTCAATTCAATTCTCATTTTGAATTGGATTGTGTTTGGATTGGAGGTAAAATTTCTTCCGTTTTCTTATTTCACCGATCAACCTGATCGAGGCGGAGGTTTTTTATAATAAGATATTATTAAATAAATACTTTAGTATTAAAATATCAAATAATTATTTGGAGTTAAAATAAAATTATTATTAACAATTTTCAAAGTCATAATTTTGTCACTTTTACTCTAATAGAACTCGGAAAATAGTTTTCCCAAAAACAATTCAATCAACGAGGTGAACCGTCAGATCCCAGTTGAACTCATGGTAAACGCCAACCACACTCGAGTTTTTTAGCATAAAAATATCTTGGGTAGTGTTGAAAAAAAATATAATTACTTATATTAAATCATAAAGTTCCATAAAATGAGTCCATCAAGTTTTGGAGGGTGACAAGAGACCTAATTCATCGGAAGAAAGGAAATTCTACGATTCCTACTAATCCAATGAGTTTAGAAGTCTAGGAAAAAGATTAATAGTACAAAGTGTAGACATCGTAAAGATTCTCGTAAATCTTTCACCAAAAGCTCAAGTTCCAATCGATCAAGGTTCCGGATCGCACAAGAAGACCTATGCAAGTTTGCAGTCCATCTCGATGGTCGTTTCGGAACTTGCAAAAAGTTCAACAGTCATATTCATGGCCATTCATATGGCCTTAAGTTTAGCATCAAGGGGAGACTTTGCAAAATAGAGTTCGTCATGACCTTGCATCAAGAGTCTCGTGCAATCTCTGGCAATTGTGGCGAGTCCGACAACAGAGTCAGTATTTGTCCATGAGTCGTCACAACTGAACTTTACCTCTCTACGTCAATTAGAGGAGACCATGGACCTGGTGTTGATACAGGTTTTTGCAGTTTTAAATTCACCTCAAGATATTCGTGGTATTGATTAGAGGCTCTTTTGACTGTAAGTAGAGGATCAATTTGTATCCCTTCGAAGATCATTTTATTTCTTGCCAACCAGATATGCCAACACAAATACAGAGCAAAAGAAACCAAGTGTCAATCATCAGAATTCTTAAGCATTACTAAAATGGAATCCAACCAATTGCAAAAACTTGTATATGCATGTGATAATCAATTCAGGGAGCTAGCTAACCATGCAGCACGAGCATGTGAACAATAAAAAATCATGTGCAATTCATGGCAGAGGGTTTCAAATGTCTTCTGTTCAGATTCTCAGAAGCAAGGATAGCATTTCTGACATGTTTTCAGATGAAATTTTTAATCTTTGGAGCCACTTTCAATTTTCAGATTTTATCCCAAATTTCAGGATAAAAAAGAGCTTGACTAGAACTAGTATGAGGTAGACTTTGAACCAGGATTTGTTGGGATTTCATTATTTGATAGCTTTTTTTAATAATATAGATCCTATCATCACTCCCCCCTTGGGCAAATTTGTATCTTAAATATAGGTCTGATGTTCAGATACTGAAAACACAGAGAACTAAATAACTCTCATTTCCAAGTCTTAATTTCTAAGCATATCAAATCAGTCACACAGATAATATTGTTAGGAATTGGGGGCACTTTTTATTTTCAGGTCATAACTTTATCTTTCGTTTCGTTGGTGAACCCAATCTAAGATTTGAAGCAGTTAGTGTGTACCAAAAAATCCTTTTTAACCAATTTCATGGAGTGGACTATGGTCGCAGCAGGGGTGAATTCGGTGCAGGTAGCCCAATCTCGTACCGAACGAAAAGGGGCAAAAGGGTCATTAAAAGGAGAGGGGACGCCTGCGCGTCCGTCTCGTCAATTAGTGGGGAGAACAAAAGGAGATGGGGGCGGGCGTGTCACTCTCCATTTTTTTAATTTAATCTTTTTATTATTCGTATATTATACTGAAACAAATCAAACACACATATTTAATGATTTATTTTTTTAATTATAATTATTAATTAATATTTTCGAAATCGTGCATACCATTTTATTGTAATCAGGCATACCATTTAATTAATTATTCATAACTGGGTATGCCATTTATCGTAACCAGGTATGCCATTTATCATAGCCGGGCATGTCATCAGACATAGTCAGACATGCCATTATTCATAACCAGACATACCATTTAATTAATTATTTAATTTATTATAAGTTTTATTACATATTAACCGGGCATGCCATTAGATATAATCAGGCATGCCATTAAACATAGTCAGACATGTCATTAGTCATAATCAGACATGTCATTTAATTAATTATAAATTTTATTACATATTAACCGGGCATGCCATTTGACATAACCGAGCATGCCAATTTATCGAACTTCGGTATTGTATTTAATAAATAACTTGGTATGCCATTTAAAATATCCGAGCATGGTATTTGACATAATCGTGCATATCATATGATACAATCGAGCATGCCATTTGACAAACACCTTCCAGCCGTTTGTAACTCGGTCAACTATTGACTTCAAATTTATTTTCGACATCTTTACACTCCAAATTTGGAGAAGTCATACACTAATTAAATCCTTAGGGGTATTGGTAAGGTAGGTTTGTGCCATTGTGCTGAAAATCCTTTGGCTGGGGTTTAGAGCATTTGATAACGCGTCAAAAATTTTTTAACATTATAAAGTACTATCAGGGGCGGAGCCAGAAAATTTTGAGAATGGGGGTAATATAACTTGATAATAGTGCAGATTAGTATTCTAGTTTTAATTTTTAGGTAGATTAATTTTTTTGTGGGGTCAATTTCTAATTTTAGTGGGGATATACATTAAAAAATATACTAGTTATCAAACAAAAAAAATTAAGTAGGGGCAATTGTCCCCACTCCCCTAAACGTGGCTCCGTCCCTGAGTACTATTACTATTTGGTACAAGTGTACCACAAATGAAGTCAATTAAAAAAATTTCAATTTCATATCTTACAAATATAAAAGATACTAAAAAAGAGTAGCTCAAAAATTGGAATTTGGAGTAGTCTGTACGAGAAAAAAACCTACCTCCTTACTTACATATCCCTCGCCACCAAACGCAACGTCCCACCACGACCAAACGCACAAGCAACTGTCCAAAAGTAGCAACTTCTCAGCCACACCAAAAAAAAAAGCAATTTCTCAAACGAAAGGTACTACAAAGTATCACCAAAAATGGAAGTCTCCGTCATGGAGACGACGAGAATCCGTCCGTCGCGGCCTCCCTTCACCGAACCCCACACTCTCTCCCTCTCCCACCTCGACACCGACCCCAACCTCAACGTCACCATCCGTTACCTTCGTGTCTACGCCAACTCCTCCTCCTCCATCCCCAACAACAACCACAACCACCCGATCTTCCACGTCATTTCCAACGCTCTCTCCTCCGCCCTCGTCCACTACTACCCTCTCGCGGCCGCTCTCCGGCCCGCGGAGGATGGCCGCCTCGAGCTCTATTGTTGCCTGGACCAGCTAGGTCTCCCTCTTGTCAATGCAACAGTTTCCTCAAAACTGGAGGACGTCAAGTATCTTGACGAACCGGACTCGGGGTTCGCGGACCTGTTGGCGCCCGACCCGGGTCCGGATGAGGCATTGGCTGACCCGTTCGCTCTTCAGGTAATTTAGTATCAGCCGATGTGGGAGCAATTGCCTCAATTAAAATTATTGTCAATAATTATTTCTGTTGACTTATATATTATTCGGATGACAAAAGGCGTAATTAAATTAACAAAAGTACATACTTTATAAAATTTTATTTTTTACGGCTCACCCACCATAGGTAACGACATTTGCATGCGGAGGGTTTGTCGTTGGCGCGTGTGTTCACCACGCGCTATGCGACGGGATTGGGGCCACCCAATTTTTTACTGCCGTGGCGGACTTGGCCCGAGGGGCGGGTAGGGTCATGATCGATCCGGTCTGGGACCGGACCGAGCTGTTGGGTCCAAGAGACCCGCCCCGGGTTGGTGGTGTGGTTGGAGAGTTTCTACGCGTGGAGAGAGGGTTAGTCCATCCCTACAGTAACTACATGGTAGGTGGTGGGATGGGGAGAGTGTGGTTTGATGTAAAGGAAAGCTGGGTGGCCCAGCTGAAGAAGGAGTTGTTGGAGAAGAGTGGCTCTAAGTTTACCACGTTCGAAGCCTTGGGTTCATTCATATGGCGGGCCAAGTAAGTCCACTTTGGTATTTGCATTATTATATTTTTGTCACCTTTTCAATAATTACTTAAATCTGTATTATTCGAATACACGATCAGTATCCCAATAGAAAAGGTTAATTGTTCAATGCAATTCTCATTTTGGGTTGGATTGTGTTTGGATTGGAGGAAAAATAGCAAGATGCATAAATTGTTGTTTTCTAGGAGTACATAAATTTTTTGTTAGTTTATATATAATCAAATATTTTTAATTGCAATTAGTTTGTATGTACATGTAATATTCACAGGTGAAGAATGTCAAAGAAATTTTTTTATTAAATAATTATATTTAACATTAGATAATTCAAAATATTTCAAAATTTATTATTTACAAATATCAAAGTTTTAAGTTAATATTTTCAATTTAAAAAACTCTCTAGACTATTATTTTGAAAAAAAATACTAGACGAGTCAATCAAACTCTTCCTTTGAATTTTGAGATTGAATCAATGTATTTTAATTTCCGGATCACAGTTTGACCAATCAAACTAGCCACCGATATTGGTTTGAGTGAGAGTTGGTTAATCAATCTTCAATAATATCCAAATTAAATTCTGTACAACTTATTATAAATAAAAAATGATAATTTATTAAATTTACTGAAGTATATCTACCGGATAAAATTCTTTTCCTAGATTAACTAATGAAGAATTTATTTTAGTTTAACCAAATCTCAAATTCGAATATTTATGAACATAACAATATTAAATATTTGACACCCTTTACAAATCTCATTCGACTCGAATTTGAATTATTGCACCATTTCATAAACCAAAAATAAATGTCCCAACGTTAGTGACGAGCTTATGTTTGGTGTTTCACTTGCATTATTCCATATGACAGGGTAAAAACCTCAAGAGTCCCGGACACCTCGCAAGTGAAGTTCGCCTACTCCGTCAACATCCGCAAAATCCTATCCCCTCTCCTTCCCGCCGGCTACTGGGGGAACGGCTGCGTCCCCATGTACGCCCAAGCCCTAGCCATGGACGTAACCCAAAACCCATTATGGGAAACAGCCAACCTCATCAAGAAGAGCAAAGCCAACGCCAATGACGAGTACGTCCGCTCCTTCATCGACTTCCAAGGGATCCACTCGAACCCTAAGGACGGGCTCCTCACGGCGGGGGACAACGTTAGTGGGTTCACGGACTGGCGGCACCTGGGCCACGCAGGGGTGGATTTCGGGTGGGGCGGTCCGGTGAACGTGGTTCCGGTCTCCGGGAGGCTGCTCGGGAGCGTCGAGCCTTGCTTCTTTTTGCCGTACTCGTTGGTGGGTGGTAAGGAGGAGGAGGAGGATGGGTTTAAGGTGATGGTGGTTTTGAGGGAAGGTGCAATGGATGGGTTTAGAGCGGAGATGGAGAGGTTTGGGAGACAAATATTGTCATTGATCTGATGAATTGGGGTTTTGGAGATGAAAAATGGAAAAATTGTATGCGGTGAAGTGGACTTTTTTTTTCAAATTGTATTGTTGGATCTTGCATTTGAGATGAAAAACTATGATAATTTTTTATGAGAGTTGAAGTTACGAAATTTAATTTTTTTTATTTTGATCCAAGTTTTTTAAATTTAGTATGATTTTAAATTTCTTATAGCTTTTAAAAAATTTAGACTGGTAGGGATTACACTTTCATTTTTCATATTTTGCAATTTTATATTTAAAAAAATTATAATGGCTTTAGAGTTGTTTCTCATTGGAAATAAATAAAAAGAGTAAAAAGCAAGGAGAAACACATTTAAATTAATTATAAATATGAAGACCTAATAAGTAATAACTCTCTCGTAAGGTGGAGGTTGGTTTGGAAGTTGCTATTAATAGTGTGGACATCACTATTCAGGGGACCATTGGATGGGAGAGGAGACGTGAGTGTGGTTAATCCTACGGTGGGGATCCACCTGGACAATTTACAATGGCATTTTCGACTTGTCACTTAATAAATCAGACAATGGTATAATACGCGACATGCAATGATACATCATGCAATATATACTCGTACAACATGCAACATATAGCAGTGCATCACACGACATACAATGGTACATGTGCGGTACAACAGTGCAACACGCGACATACACTCGAATTTTACGTTAGACAATATTATAACATACAATGGTACTTCGACATCAACCAATGATGCAACAAATTTTAAATACAAAATTCAAAAATGGCTCCTATATAATTTATAACATTACAAATTTATTATCGCGTTCGAGAACTGTGTCACGTTGTCAATACCATGTTGCTGAGAGATAACATCACTAAATTTGGGCCCGAGGCCCATAAATAAAAGGAAATAAAGTAAATATTAAGGTTTTCAAATACGACCCGGAGAGCGACCCGCTCTTGCCTCTGGGTCGCATTTCGACCAGTCCGATCGGTCAGACTGGTACTTTTTTATATTAAAAATATATTTTTATTAAAATTTTAATTACCCCTACCACACTACCCTAGCCAAAATATTCGACCAACCCTAATTTTTTTGTTCAACCTTACAAAAATATCCTTAAAAAAAAGAAAATATCCGACTAAACATGATTTTTCACTTTTTATTAAGATTTGGTTGATTTTTTTATCTTTTTTCCTGGTCAAAATATCCGACCAATCCTGATTCTTTGGTTCAACCTTAAGAACCAGAAAATACGTGGTCAAAAATTTGGTCAAACCACCCGGTGATATGAATCTGATCAGCAAGAAGATTAATTTTGTTTTTGAGGTTTTTGAGTCTGTTTAGGAAGTTAATTATATGTTATTTTCATTTTATAAGAGTTCTAGTCTATTTAGGAAGTCAATAATGTGAGAATTTCATTTCTTTAAGAGTTCAAGTCAGTTTAGGAATGTGATTATGTGATAATCACATTTTTAGCAATCATAAGAGTACTAGACTTATTTTCCTTATTAGTTTCCTATTTTTAAGTCATATTTATGTAGTTACAAGTTTTGTTTAATTAGGAATCTCTTTGTAACAATCTGCCTATATATAAAGGCATTATCAATGAGAATGTGAAGAATAATTTGAGTACAAAAAAACGTGGGCTTTGCTCTCTTGGTTCTTCGGAACTATTCGAACACGGCGGAGGAATTCCGTTCGCGTTCTCCAACGACTTATCAAGCGGATCTACATCACTGTTTGTGGCGTCTTCATCAAATCAAGGTTCTTGTTTCCCTACAGCAGCGGGTCGAGCTTGTTCATACCGAGATTCTTGCAAAGGTGCAAACAACGGGTGAGATTTTTATCAATCTGAACGTAGATAGATCCGGCTTTTGCGTGGATCTGTAACGAGATTCACATCAGTTGGTATCAGAGCTTAGACTCTACTTCAGATCCATCTATCTTTAAATTTCATTTTTTTATCATTAGTTTTCAGTTAGTTGTTCTTGAAATGGATTTGTCCTCAAATCCTTGCATACGTCATGCTTTTCCTAATTCACGATCATGCTTGAACAAGTCTTGGAACGTCTTGGTTGAACTTGATATATCTTTCATCCCAACAGAATAGATACTTTGAACATAAGCAATCTGAAGTCCTCTCCAAATCAAAAACCAAAATCTTACTTATTTGCACAAGCCTTTCTTTGAACTTCAAATTATTCCAGAAGTTGATCAATGATGAACCTCCAACATAATTAAACTTGTCCACACCTAAGAAGTCAATATGTTCAACATGTAAATCAGGAGACATGTAAGATATGGGTTGGACGTCTTCTTTGTCAACCAAAATAACAAGTTCTTTTTGTTCACCATCAATAGCAGTTAAGCACTTCTTCATATGAACAACATCCATCAATTCTGATTCATTGAACAAATCTCTCAAGTAAAGAAGTAACATGGCATACTCATCAAAATAATCTCCATCGAACAAGTCAATAGAATATTCACCAAATTCCTCCCATGTCAAAACCTCTTCTTCAACAATCTCTTCAGATGTAACCTCCAAATCGTCAGAACTACATACCTTCTCCTCATTGTCGTGCTTCGTGTTAATGGCGTTCTCCCTCTTTACATCGACTTCTCTAACAAAATCAGCTCCTGAATTCTTCTCATCTCTGACCCTCATCTTCCTTTGTTGAATTTGTTTTCTCCTACAAACATTAGGAACATCATGTATCTGCTCTTGTTTGCAGACTATATGGTCTATTTTGTCATTGAGCTTCTTGACCTCTGTTCTCATAATATGCCTCATCCCACTCATCATGGCCTTTGTAATCTTTGGATCAAGCATTGACAAATCGACTTCAAAATCTCTTCTTGTGTAGTTGCAAGATACTTTTTTTCCCGATTCTCTTTTCTTTCCACTCTACTTTTTCTTTTTTTTGGATTTTTTTTCAGCCTTCTTTCTTCTTCTTTTCTAGGTTGCCTTCTTCTCTATCTTTCTTTTTTTTGAATTTTTTTTCTCTCTTTTTTTTCTTTTTTCTCCAACTCAGAATACAATAAGAACAACTAACTGAAAACTAATGATAAAAAAATAAAATTTAAAGATAGATGGATCTGAAGTAGAGCCTAAGCTCTGATACCAACTGATGTAAAATTTGTTACGGATCCACGCGAAAGCCAGATCTATCTACGTTCAGATTGATGGAAATCTCGATCCGTTGTTTGTACCTTTGCAAGAACCTCGGTATGAACAACCTCGACCCGCTGCTGTAGGAAAACAAGAACCTTGATTTGATGAAGACACCACAAACGGTGATGTAGATCCGCTTGATAAGTCGTTGGAGAACGCGAACGGAATTCCTCCGCTGTGTTTGAATAGTTCCGAAGAACCAAGAGAGCAAAGCCCATATTTTTTGTACTCAAAAATTATTCTCCCCATACTCATTGATAATGCCTTTATATATTGGCAGATTGTTACAAAGAGATTCCTAATTAAACAAAACTTGTAACTAGATAAATATGACTTAAAAATAGGAAACTAATAAGAAAAACAAGTCTAGTACTCTTATGATTGCTAAAAATGTGATTATCACATAATCACCTTCCTAAACTGACTTGAACTCTTAAAGAAAAGAAATTCTCATATTATTGGCTTCCTAAATAGACTAGAACTCTTATAAAACGAAAATAACATATAATTAACTTCCTAAACAGACTCAAAAATCTCAAAAACGAAATTAATCTTCTTGCTGATCAGATTCATATCACCCGGTCCGACCATTTTTTGGGCAGTTGGTAAGGTTGGCAATTTTTTGGCAAAACTCGGTACGCTCTTTAGACTGAATCATTGTCTGATCGGTGTGGTCGGTCCGCGTATTTAAAAACCTTGGTAAACATGCATAATAAAATTTAAATTAAATTCCTTTTTTGTAATAAACTTTTTTACTATATAAATATTATAAACAATATAAAAATATTTTCTAACAATATTTCAAATTTTTATTCAAACAACGTAAAAATATATACTTTCTTGTAAAATCGAATGTAATCAATCCCAGAACCTCAAAAAAAATATGTAATCCAGAGATTTCTTTTTTCCCGCAATCAATCAAAAGTCAAAACTAAAAGAAACAAAAAAAAACCGTAGGAGAAAGGAGCTCAAGCGACCTTCTAGATGTAAACCGTACAACCAATGCAAGATAAAAGTAAGATGGGTAAAGTACACTTAAGTATGCTGTAGTTTAGCACTTTCCAAGATAAGGCCATGTAGTTTTTTCTGACCAAAATCAGTCCCTGTGGTTTGTTTTCTCATACATTTCTGAGTCCTGGGCAGCCCGGTAGATGCCCGGCCAGTGACCACCCGGCACACCAGCATCGCGCGCCTTCCCCTGCCGCAACAGGCACTCTCGTGCGCCCTCCCGCTGCCAGAGAACGTGCAGATCGCCGGAGCCCCGCCACCTCCCTTCCCACCGGTGGGGAACACCCATGCGCACCCCTTCCCGGTCCCGGTGGGGCCAAGGCAGTGGAACCGCATCATCTCATTCCCGTCGGTGGCACACCGTGCGTCCTCCTCCCCGCCGCTAAGAGGAGATCGGCACGGTCGCGGACGGAACGGCGATAGTCCTTGAAGCGGGCAATGATCCTGGCGGCATGGTGAACCTTAAACAAAACCTCAACCTTTTTGGCAAACGGCTTATTCCAGTTATACCCCCTGGGCCAGCTGGTGTGGAAGATGATCTCTATGACATTCCGGCTGGGATGCCCCTCGGGGAGCTCCACGAGAGACCGGTGCTGGCCATCACCGTCGTCAGAGGAAGCGGCATATGAGCGACTTTGGCGAATCGGCTCCGTAGGAGTGGCAATTTTTTCCTTGGGTTTTGGGGGCTTCATGGCAGTTTTCTTTTTCCTTCGATCTGGGACGACGTCATCGAGGGTCTTACGATAGCTGGAGCTGGAGAGGAGGTGCCTCGGGTTAGGACGTCTTCCAGCGCTCGGGACGACTTGCATTGCATCGATTTCTTCCACCTGACTTTTATTAAAAGTGGGTTTTTTTTAATTTTGAATTTGGGAGTAATGTGGTAATTTACCAAATACTACGTCAGCAATCAGCAATAAATAAAAATGCCATATCAGACAATAAACGACATGTGGCCGGGCATCTACTGGGCTGCCCGGGACTTGAAAATGTCCGAGAAAACAAACCACATAGACTAATTTTGGACGGAACAAACCACATAGTCTTATTTTGGAAAGCGCTAAACTACAGAGTACTTAAGTGTAATTTACCCAAGTAAGATTAACAAGATTAAATGACAAAAGTAACAAACAAAGTACAGTTTAACTAATAAGTAAATTCGAATTATATTTAGAACTTGTTAAAAAAAGAGATTTTTTTCTATTGAAATGTTACTCTACTTAACATGAATAAATGAACTAATTTTTTAATATTATCTAGTATTAAGATACTTATTAAATTAAACTAATTTAGATTTAAATTATGTAAATTTTTAGATGATAGTACAACTTTTCCAACAAATATTTAACATAATCGAAAATAGAATTGTTTTCTTTTGTTAGAACTTCAAATTTTTTTGTTAAGCTAAAATAACAGATAATTTGGGAGAGAAAAAAGATGAAATGTAGAGAAACAAAAGAAGAAACCAAGCTTCCACCCAAAAAAAAAGGAGAAGAAACCAAGCATGTGAAAGTGTGAAACCTATCCTCTTATCCTCAACACAAAGAGACCAATGGGGAGAAACAAATGAGACGCCCCCAAGCGTCCACACACTATCAACGCGCACACACTTTTTCTCCTCTCTTAAACAATTCAAACAAAAAAAAAAGAAAGGGAATTAAAAAATTCCACTCAAAGAATGCTGGGAACTTCTTCTTCTTCTTCCACAGCAATCCCGGGTCCCAGGACCTTCTCCACCTCTTTCAACACTAGGCCATCCGTTGCCTCCCTCTCCTTCTTCCCAGGTAACCCAATTCCTAGCTAAAGCTTCCAACTTTATCTCTCTTTTAGGTTAAAGTTTCGAGCTTTATTGTTGCAGTTGTTGCATTGCAAATGGGTTGGCTTGTGAAGGGTTAATGGTGTTCGGTTTGTGTGCAGGGCAGAGTAATGCGAGGAGGTGGTTTGGAGGTGAGGGTAAGAGGGGGAAGTCTCAGTTCCATCTGACAGTTACCAATGTTGCCACTGACATTAACTCTGTTCAGCAGGTAACCTTTTAGCTTTGATAGAATCGGTTTGTGGTGGTAACGCGGAGTAGATTAGCTAGTGAGAGGTTGTTCTAGCTTGGCAGAGGTTTCGAGTTTGATTCGTGGAATGTAGCTGTGTTAAAACTAGGTGGAGAGAGAGCTTTTCCGTCTTTGTAGTCATCCCCGGGTCAACCCGTATCAGTCGGCCAATTGGGTGTCCGGACTAATGAGAGAATCCCACATCGGAAGTTACAAGTGAGTTGGCCTGGTTTATAAGTGTGGAATTTCAATATCCTACCCGATGACCTTAAAAACCAGCCCAACCCATTTGCAACTTCCGATGTGGGATTCTCTCCAACACGGACGCTGAGTGATTTTGACTAATTTGTTTGAGTGTTGGTCCATTGGAAGTGTCTGTGAGTGGTTTAATGTAGTCTAGCTATTCAGTCGTAATAAGCTCGGTCTGCTGGAGTCATTGCAGTATTTAGTGAGTTTGGTAAATGACTCTAGTATGATTAGGAGAACGAGCTTCCTGTGTCAAGTATGTAATTTGCTGATATTGTTTTGCAGGCTCCGAAGCTTGATCCTAAGGAAAGCCAGAGGCCAGTTTATCCGTTTGCTGCTATAGTTGGACAGGATGAGATGAAGCTTTGTCTTCTGTTGAATGTGATTGATCCCAAGATCGGAGGGGTCATGATCATGGGTGATAGGGGGACGGGAAAGTCCACAACTGTTAGGTCGTTAACTGATTTGCTACCTGAAATTCAAGTAGTTGCGGGTGATCCCTACAATTCGGATCCAGAAGATCCGGAATTCATGGGTGTGGAAGTGAGAGAGAGGGTGTTGTCTGGTGAGAAAATGCAGGTTGTGCTGTCTAAGATCAACATGGTTGACTTGCCTTTGGGAGCTACAGAGGACAGGGTTTGTGGTACAATCGACATCGAAAAGGCCCTCACCGAGGGTGTGAAGGCATTTGAGCCCGGGCTTCTCGCCAAAGCCAATAGAGGGATTCTGTATGTGGATGAAGTTAATCTGTTGGATGATCATTTGGTAGATGTTCTTCTGGATTCCGCAGCTTCAGGGTGGAACACCGTGGAACGAGAGGGTATCTCAATCTCACATCCTGCAAGGTTTATATTGATTGGATCAGGAAATCCTGAAGAAGGTGAGCTTAGACCACAGCTGCTTGATAGATTCGGGATGCACGCTCAAGTCGGTACTGTGAGGGATGCAGAGCTCAGAGTCAAGATTGTCGAAGAGAGAGCTCGTTTTGACAAAAACCCAAAAGAATTTCGGAGATCTTACACGGCAGAGCAAGATAAGCTTCAGGAACAGATTACCGCGGCTAGGAGTATTCTCTCATCTGTTCAAATAGACCGTGATCTGAAGGTGAAGATCTCCAAGGTTTGTTCCGAGCTGAATGTTGATGGACTAAGAGGAGACATAGTGAGCAACAGAGCTGCAAAAGCTCTTGCTGCATTGAAGGGTAGGGATCATGTAACACCAGAAGATATTGCCACTGTCATCCCCAACTGCTTGAGACACCGTCTTAGGAAGGATCCGCTGGAGTCGATTGACTCGGGGTTACTTGTCATTGAGAAGTTCTATGAGGTTTTCAGTTGAGCGGCGACCGCAGTCCGATTTTGTCATTTTTTTTCTCCCGTTTAATCTGATTCATATCTGTCATGTTCTTCTCGTGCTCAATCTGGGTTGAAGACTCTAGAACAGCTATACAGAAAGTATCAAAGTTGAGATTCTTTCTGCAATATGTGCAAGTATTCTCCGTACCTGATTATTTCGGCTTGAATTTGTATTAAGATTAACAAATATGGCACTTCCACGAATTCTCCGATGCGCAGAACCTCGAACCAAAGATGCACCAAGCAATGTGAACTGCGATCAACCATTGTTACTGTCATCTGTTAAGTACATAGTCTCTGAAATCAATCAAAACAGTTTCCGATTTCAGGTCTAAATGTCTGATTAATAACACGTCTGAATAATGGTGAGAGCAATCCCCCAGTCTTTAGCAGCATCTCAAATCTTCATCCTAGAACCGCAATCTTCCTTTTCGTTCAGCATCTCGAAGTTTGGCATGAGTTCCTTCCTCTGCAGGACAATCATAGCTCACTTCCATCAAGGAATCACTCATCCTTCAAATGAAAAAAACTTGTAAAGCCTCGTCTCATCCAAGGATCACTTTCCATCATCACCCAAAACCAGCAGAGAAGTCTACTGCTTCGGGAGGTCTCCATTGAGAAGTCTATCCCAGAAGCGCGGCTTTCTCAATTCAAATTCCGGAGGCCGTTCATAAACAACTGATGCAGCAAGTATCAATATTGCAGCGGTTAAGGCCCATATCACATATTGCTTAGTCTCGTATTGGTAGTCGAAGTAATGCAGCAAATAGCTTTCGCCCATCCATTCCCGCTCCTCTGCTCTCCAGTTTTCTTTCTGGCACTCACCAGACAAAAAGATCATATGAAGAAAACAAGAAAAGGATTGAACAAAAACATGAAAGATTCTGGAGTAGTAAAAAGAACGAAGTGCCGGGAGAACCTTGAGAAACATTTCCAGTGGAACATCGAACATCGATTCCACTTCGTTAGGATTCAACGCTGGACAAAATGCTTCCCTGTCGTATAGTATACCGACCACTGGCACGACGACAATACCACGCTGCACACAACACAAACAGATCAGATTACAGCCACCATCAGCAGAGAGCAAGGCAATGGCATTCGTCCGAGCTCAACGAAACGCCAGAGAATGCTCAATGACAGCGTCTGCTCTACTTGCAGCCATGGATCAGCAAGATCTGCAAGTTCCATCAGGCAGCAATACACCAAAACCCTCTTGTTTTGATCTGCTCTAAGAAATGGTGATTCCTTTCAAGCTAAACTTCGCGAAAAATATACGAAACTGGACATTTCAATCAAAAGGAGTACCTTGGTGTAAAATGGTTGAAGAAGAGTGACAACATCAACAAGACAAGGGTCCAAGCCGATCTCTTCTTGAGCCTCTCTTAGAGCAGTCTGGACATCATCAGCATCACCCTCATCTCTTTTCCCTCCTGGGAATGCTACATCACCTGGCATTCCATAAGATGCCAGCTTCTGTGTTACTCCAAAATCAACACTTAACCGGAAGAAGTTGTTCTAGGTTAACAAAAGATCTCGACTACGATTTTAAGCTCAACATTCTAATTTGCTAATTCTCATACCATGACAAGCTAAACAATGACGGGGTTCGTGTGAGGACAAAAATGTGCACACCCACTCTGATATCATGTTAGAATCTCCATATGCAGCGACAGTGATTAGGTAAATTTTTTATACTTATAAACAAGATAACTACAATCACAAGTACCACAATCACAATTAGCAATATGATAATCTCAACAATAACGTCGACCCAAATGAGCTTTTATAGATGTCATGGCCGGAAACCTACCGGCATGAGAAGAGAGATTTGAGGATCGTCTGGTGAGAAGAACACGGAGGTCTCCATCCTTCCCTTCAAATATACAAACCAGAACTGATGCTCTTGGGGGTCCTCCCAACTGGGTTTCAGTACTTGTTAGGTTCCATTGACTCTGAGAAGAAGAAGATCCATGGAGGCGAAGTTGTTCAGCCAAAGACAAGAGCCTTTGGGACTTCTTCTCTACCTCTCCCACCATTGTAGAAATGTCTATTTTGGTTGGTTGAACTATGTGTCTCTCCTGCTGCCATATGTGATTACATGATTTTATGTTCGGAAACGAACACGCGAAAAATAATAATACAAAATGCGAAAAATAATGGTACAACATAAATTAATAATAGTACACCCGCTCTTACATGCGAAATTACGAAAATGTATTTATATAATTTTTGATATTATAAATTTGTCAACGCATAAACTGTCAGATTTTTTACACACTTCCCATCCAACGACTTACGTTCCAAACTGAATGGTGGTGCCCACTATACATTGACAACACCGAATTTGTCCCCCAAAATTTAATATATGAGACAACTTCGATCATTAAAACTAGGGCAAATTACTCTTAGGCCTCTGGTGTTTGGTATATTTAAGGCTCGTCCCCTTGTATTTCGATAATCGATTAAAAACTCTCCGACGTTTGATTTTATTATACTCTTAGGCCCCTCGCTGACATCAGCGATCAATTTTCTTTGTAAAATGACTTTTCTACCCTCACCAAAAAAAGTCATTAATGCCTTTTATCTTTCTCTCCCCCCTATCGTCTCTGAGCAACCGATTCCGACGACGACCGGCCAACGACCATGACGACATCACATCACCGACATAAGAAAAGGTAGAACTCTTAACCGATGCCGACGTCGCCCTCCGCGAGCTCCTCTTCACCACCCCCGGCGCCCTCCAGTACTCGAGGTGGCTTCCCTTCATTGGAGACGGTAGATTAGGTTCCGTCGAATTGATGGACTTCGAGGCCGATTCCATCGCCGGGGAGGAAATTGATGGAGTAGCTTGAGGGAAAACGACCTCAGGGCCGATTCAGTCACCGATTCAAGTCTCCACCCCTTTCGACATGCTCTCCTTCTTCCTCGTGACTGGGCGACGGTGGAAAGGGGAAACAACGACTTTGTTTCTGGGATTGGTCGTGGGTTGATTTAGGTGACTTGAGGTGTTGGTCTTGGACGGGGAAGACGATAGGCTCTCCCTCCTCCGCCAACAACGAGGTGGCTTCGGGAGTAGCGATGATACCCTTGTTGGTCTCTGACGACGGAACCGGGCTGGGCTGTGACACCGTTCCTTGGCCAGACCCAGTTTATCGAACCCAGTTTCGGCTTGTAAAGGTTGGAGTTTTTTTATTTTGGACCTCGAGAAAAGAAGACGACCTCAGGAAGAAGACGACCGTCTAATTTTTTTTATTTTTTATTTTTTGGTAGCCGAAAAAATTTTGTTCGCCGAAAAAATGAACGGAGAAGATGATCGGAGGGTTTAGTTGACCGGAAGAAGGGTATAATGGTCATTTCAGTAATAAAAACCGGAAGAAGGGTATAATGGTCATTTCAGTAATAAAATAATAATATCTAGACCGCTGACATCAGCAAGGGGCCTGAGAGTATAATAAAATCAAATTTCGGGGAATTTTTAACCAATTATCAGAATACAAGGGGGCGAGTGTGAAATATACCAAATACCAGGGGCCTGAGAGTAATTTACCTTAAATCTACCTACTTCCTACTTCTTAGTTCTTGCTTCTCAATTTATTTTTGACACATTATTTGTAACACACTCGTGTCGCTCTAACCAACTACTACATACAAACCAATTATTACTTTCTTGCAATATTCTTTTATATTTTATTATCAATTACTCTTCTATGACCAGACACAATTGCATAAAATAAATATTTAATTTACTTGACCAATCTAAATGAAGTCGCATAAATATAATTACTCTATGCGTCATTACTCAACCTTAATTTATTCCGTAAAATTATATTCTTCTCTTCTAAAGTTAAATCGAATAGAATAGTTGCTCGAGTGCACGTGGGTTGTTTGGTATGAAAATAACAGTTGGACGTTGGGTGTTATGTTGAACACCAATTTTTTTTAGATGACCTTATTGTATTAATTAATAATATATTACTGTAGTGTTTTATTTATTTAGATTTATAATTAATAAATTCGGAATCGATATATATTTTTTTAAGATTTCGGTACTCGATATATTCGGTATCCAGTATTTCGGTTAGGTATATATCAATTGGACGGTACTTTCATGAGGTGGGTACATGGAGGTTTTGGGTTACTTGTGAGATGCTCATCTTATGATTTCACAACAGCTGACATCAATAAATACATTAGAAAATGGAATCAATAAGAATACGTTTTACATTCTTCTTGTACAGATTGGCAGAAAGAAAACTTTAGAAGAAAAAAGTTGCAGATTACAGCCATCTTATTAGATATGGGACTGCAGAATAGTTTTATGAATATGGGGCTGAAAAGAAGAGCTTGTCGAAATGGATCCCAGGCGAAACGCTCGAAAAACGCTCATGTTTCGAGCGTTTCGAGTACGAATAGATCCCGGTACTGACAACGCCAAGAATGAGCCTGATTGATTTGTTTGATTTTATTGCAGACAACTGATTGGTTTCTTGTACATGTCAGGAACTTCGTGTTCAGGGAACCACGGTGTTTTTGTTCTCATCTCGAGGAAGCTTGAACTTGGGATTCTGTTCTATAAATGGCGGTGGTCGCTGATACACCACGGACGCAGCTTTGATCAGGATAGCGGCAGTTAAACCCCATATCAAGAACTTGTTACCCCCTGCCTCGTAGTCGAAGAGGTGAAGCAGATGCTTGGTTCCCATCCAATCTACCTCTTTCGTCCGTCGATTCTCATCCTGAAATAAGCAGCAGACAAGACATGTCGATCTTTCTGGCAAAGAGACGGCATTTGATTCCGTTATAATGCACAAATGGAATTGAGGATACCTTGATGAACATCTCCAAAGGAACGTCAAATACTGCTTCAACTTCAGCCGGATTTGGAACAGGCGTAAATGCTTTCTTGTCAGTTAGGATGCCTATAACAGGAATTACTCTCAGAAGATGCTGCAAGAGAACAAAAGTTGCTAAAGCAAAAACTAAAGTGTGTGGCTCATAGACAGACTGATCGCTCGAACTTGCCGTCAAATGCGACCATGTAACTATGATGCCAACATATGCCATTCTATCACAAAATAAATTTAGCAAGTACCTACAACAAACAAGAAGGGATCGAGGGAAGAAAACGATTTAGTTTAAGAATTTTGATCAAAATAGGATGAAAATGCCTTTTGTAACAATAAGAGTCATATACATGATCTGCCTCCTTCCATCCAGACCAAATGGATGTTAAGGCCGGACATCATGCATATGAACCGGAGGTCATAACGACCAAGATCCAGGAGGAAGAACAGCAACCGG
This sequence comes from Hypericum androsaemum, assembly GCA_963995505.1. NCBI lineage: Eukaryota > Viridiplantae > Streptophyta > Magnoliopsida > Malpighiales > Hypericaceae > Hypericum > Hypericum androsaemum. Next base: position 9,572,239 of record OZ023199.1, read on the forward strand.
TCAATTCCTAGCAAGTTGCTTATCTCTTAGAAGACACGAGAAAGGTACGAGACACAGACTGGAACTTTCACACAAGAGGAGAATCATCTTAAATGCCTACACCAGGTGGCCCAAACATGTACGTTCATGACATATTTTAGAGGTGATGCAACGGAATACTTTCGGAAACAGAAGCCTACAATCACAAGCTCAATTAGCAGCAACATTTTCAATTCTAAGTGGCCTAACTTCCTAATGGGACCAAAAGCTGACAATTAGAAACTACTTGCAAGAAAGAAGTTAGAATCACTCCTTACATCTGCCAACATAACTATGCTTACAGTTGCCGACACATGACAATTGATACAATAGCGACATGGGTAATACAGTAATAGGCATAGGTTTTCAAACCTTAGACAAAAACGGCTGGAGGGTAGTGACGACATTCACAAGCGAAGGATCCAACCCGATTTCCTCATAAGCCTCTCTAGTTGCTGTATCTCCATCATCCTTATCTCCCTCCTCTGCTTTCCCACCAGGCAATGAAACTTCACCTGCAACCAGTAAGTCCCACCTCAAACCTTCCCCGTCGAGAAAGACCCTAAGCAGCATCACTTTGATAACCCGATCAAAATGCTAACAGAAACACATGATTTCAATGTTGACTAGACAAAAGACATCATCAAAGCGATGCTTAGCAGAGCAATTCTCAACCAATTATTCAAGACCACATGAGAGGAACCACACTTTCATCTTCTCCCTCTAGAAACTACATATTGCCACCATCCCGGAACAAGGCAAACAACGAAAAAAAAAGTTCCATCTTTCAATAGAAACCACAGTAAGGGATTAAAAAGAAACGTGCTTTCCCATTCCAGGACCACAAAATCCAAACACCAAACACAAAAGAGAGAAAATTAGTCAATGCAATGCTTATTGGAGAAATTCTCAACCAATTTATTCAAGACCACTGGAGAGGAACCAGTTCCTTCTCTCTCTAGAAACTATAACAAAGTCAACCAATTTTCGATCAAATTCTTACATCAATTGCCACCAATCCTAAAAGGAATTTAAAAAAAGAAACAAAGTTTCCCATTCCAAAACCACAAAACGCAAACACCTCCCATTCCAAAACCACAAAACGCAAACACCAAACACAAGAAAAAAGACCAATCAAAAAGAAGAGCCACCAAAAGGGTACCCACCAAATAAGCTAAGAACTCACCAGAATGAGTGGACAATCGGGACGACCTCTTGGTCAAAACGACACGGTACCCTCCATCGTCGCCCTCAAAGATGCACACCAAAACGGCAGCTTTTTTGGGTCTCAACTTCTCTGGGTCGCTCACAACAGATTCCTGTTGGGAGACGATCTTCCCGCCGCCCCTCTGGTCGTCCTCCCACGACGGGGGAGGCGGCTTGTAGAGGCGGAGCTGGTGGGCCAGGGAGGCCAGACTGTTGGAGTTGGAGCAGGAGTCCATTGATACCCGGTAGAAGATGGGGACTGAAGAGAGTTTTAAAGTGGAGGTTTAGGTGGGAAGAAGTAGGTGGTCTCATCGAGCGAGGACAAGGATCTTTAACATGTTCGGTCCCCTCGTGGACAGGAACTGTTCCTTTCCTCGTTTTCCGGTAAAAGTCGTCGCACCAACAATTTATTGACGTGGCAAACTATTCCAACCCATACTTTTCTATTTAAAAAAAAACTATTTTGAAACTCCAATTTTATCGGGCCAATCGTTGAAAAATGGGGTTAAATCTCTTGATTGTTTTAATAATGTAAGGAATGTAATATGAATAATGTGGCACGCCACATGAATATTAATATGTATAAATCTAATCAAAGTTAAGCAAATTTACTGATTATTAAGTAGAGAAAACTTGTATCATTGGTCATAAATTGAAACCACATAGTAGTGGCATATCAAAGGCTAAATTATACTGTATGTAAGTGGATTTTTTTTTTTCATAGTACATGATGTGTGAATATTCTTTCACTTTACTAATTCCAGTTTAAGCGGGTAAAACTTTAAAAAAAATGAAGAAAGAATCTTTGAAAATTCACAAATCTCTTTTTTAAGATCATAACTTTTTTAAAGTGCAGAACATTTTTTTTATAACTTAAACAACTTCTATCAACCTCACAAGCCCTACTAGGTTTGTCTTATGAACAATGCTTTGTAATTCATTTTTAGTTCGTTCAATCTATGAACAATCTCAGCTCACAAACCCGTTACCAAAGGACATTTGGTCTAGTATTACATGTATAATTTGTGGTACAAAAATTTACCTTTAAAAAAAACCTACAAGTTTACTTTATTTCATGGTTCAAACATTGTCATTTGCTATATAAAAATTACCATAAAATTACTCTTAGAAAAATAAACACGATCTCATTATAGGTTTCTAAAGGAAGATGCAGGTAGGGCAGCTTTCTTGCAGAAGCCTGATGCTTCAGACAATAGAACTAGCAAATGAATTATGAGCATAACTTGGAATATATAAAGTGTACAAACCAGTTCAAGCTATTTACATCATAAATAGAAGGATGGAAAAATTTGAGAAGCAATAAAACCAAACAATCACAAGTCCAAAGAAGAAGTATTCGAAAATGACTTATCCCAGATCCAGGCTCGTTCAACCACTGCGTTTTCTGCAGATAAAAGCAACTGGTTCTGCTACATCGCTCGCCTTGCGAAGCCGATGAAATGTGCGAAAAGATTCCTGCCTTGCTCATCTCAAGCGTATGTACATTTTTCAGCATAACTAAGACGATGACTGCTCCTTTCTAATGCTGGCTTCCTCTGGTTTAGTGCTCCCGCTGGTGATCGGTTGTTTTTTCATGGGAGGGTAAGAAAGTCTTCGAGCTTTCATGCTTTTATTCCCATTGGACAAAGATGGTTTGGCCGAAGATGGTGCTTTTGTGCTTGGAGAAGTAGAATTTCTACCAACCTTGGTTGTAGACTGCTTGCTCTGCAATTTGTTTGGGCTAATGGACTGGCCAGGGACACGGCTTTCCCATGGACGAGCAGCAATCCAGCGATCCGTCCAGCTCCAACCCCAGTTACCTTTGCCAAGTTCGTAACCTCCGAGGTTCTGGCTGGAATTAGCCCTCCACTGTCATCATGGAAGTTGTACAAAGAGTTATAGATTCTTCGTTATATGCCTCTTGAACTGAACAAGAGACATAAAAACATCTAAGACACGCTACCTGATGGCTGAAAGCGTATGCCATAGCTCGCTCTCGCTTGACTGCTGCTTCTTCCCTCAGATGTATTTTCGCCAGAACATCCGTCATTGCTGCAGCACCGCCGCACCATTCCACCTGTCATTCCTTCTAAGGCATAAGAAACGGGGAGAGAGGCACAGAGAGAGGCCAATTCATGGCTGCTATTTTCTTATGGATTTGTTTCTTCTGACAATTGAAAGCCAGAGACCTCTAAACAGATTAGTTATACATAGAATTGAATGGACACCCCCCCCCCCCCCCCCCCCCCCCCCCCCCCCCCCACAAACAGCCAGAAAATTACACTCTCAAACATTATTAGTTTTCGCACCAAAGAGTATGCACAAACTCAACAGGTAGACAAAGGGAAAAAAGGAAAGGTTCAGTTAGAAAGTATCTGAGAATCTAATTTATTCTGACCTCCAAATCATGTAGCTTTGCCTCTAGTTTTAGTTGGTTCTCCAGATTCTTCTGTCGCAAGCGGCCTTCAGTAACCATACCGAGTCTACGGGTTCTAATCTGGCTCTGTGTCTTGCTCCAGGAATGAAGGTGGTTTAAGGTGCTCGTAGCTTGCTTTTTGGAGGAGAAATTTTGTGTCAGGATCTGAAGTCTTGCCCTTCCTCTCAAACGGCGAAGAACTTTTCTGGCCTACAAGGTGATGCAACCATTACAAATGTTCTAAAGCAGCAGTACTGTCGCATAATATTAATCCGCACTTTCTCAAATTCAACCTACAAACCAAGGAAGCATGCTTCTTGGTATGAGCTTGAACTTCAATAATCACCTGATCATAGCTTTTCCGCGTAAGTACTGTAACAGTGCGCTTCCTAGCACCGAAACAAGAAGCAACTTTCTTACACTACAGCCTACTCTTAGTTTTCTCCGTTTACGTTAAATGATAAGACTAAATTCTTATTAAATGAACCTAGAGATGTATGCATATTAACATGCATGAAACTGAAAGGGGCGGAAAGCAGGATACATATAACCTTTATCCTCAGTGCCACTGCCTAAAGAGGAAAAAATGACTTGTAATCACGACCTACCATGTACGCCCTGAAAGCTGTTTGAATTATCGTGGCGGCCAAATCCTCTGGTGGGATGTCAGCGACCTCCTTGTTGCCAATAGCTGAACCACTTGCAATGCCAGCAGAGTTCTTGTGTGACCAACTCTTCCATTTGAAGCTATTTGATTTAGATTGTGCAGAAGTGACCTGTCTCGAGTGTTAGGTGCAGTGAGAGGACATGCAGCAACAAAAAGAATAACCCGACTATTACTGTAACAGCAATCAAAATAGCGTCGAATGGAAGCCATCTTCTAAAAGTAATATGTCAGCGGCTATAGTATGAGGTATCGACATGACTAAGTTGCAATAACTTCAGAAGAGCAGGTAATACCAATTCAGTGAGAGGCATACACAAATGCAGAGAGTGGCCATACGAGAATCAGTACCTTTGCTTGTTTAGAGCTGCGGTCCTTCACTTTCTTCGGGCTAATTATCGTCTTGATCCAATCGCCAGAGCCCATCCTGGAAGTCCAGTTCGTAAATGCCACCTAAAACAAACCTGGTGAGGGAGCACAAACTATGTCAAACACCAAAAACTATCCCGTACCGATTAAGAATCTCTCCCACAAGTAACTTCAGGCCCCTGCATCAAGCGTTTTCGACCTATCGACTAAGCCATAACTCTATAGAATACTGAACTTCGAGTATTGTGGATGAATACACAACCCACTATCTGATTCAATCAGCATAAAGTAGCCTACTTCAGAAATGCTCACTTTCCCCCTGGTACTAAAAACATCACAATCTTCATAAAGAGAGACACTAAAAACAACAGAAACAAAGCCAAAGGCATGAAAAGACAGAAATTTGAAGCAACCACGGATTAGCATTTCATAGGAAAGTAATAACTGGCAGCAACAACAGCAATTACAAAGACAAATCTCATTGAGCCACACCATTCAAAGGTCCTATTTGACTCGAACCTGGATTAGTCTGCTGAGTAGATATTCGGATATCGAGTGGTTTCAAACAAAGGACAGCATAATGATGCTGCTATTACAGCACCCAGATCTCAATTCAGTTCATCCACATGATCAAATGGGCATCCATTAAATCAAATTGGCCAGTCAAAAAATTGAGTGAAAATTGAATACCCACATTAAGAGAGAACAAGAAAGGAGGAAACTTTAGACCAGTATGTGGCTCACCCAAGGAGGAGATGAAGCAGTGGCCAAAAGGGTCCCTTATTATAGAAACTTGTTTTGTAATCAAAAGGAGGAAATGGGCAGTTTTGATTTTGGGTGGAGGAAGCAAGCTGATGCAACAAAGTACTTGTAGTAAAGGAGAAGCAAATGGAGAGAGGGAGACAGGAATTAAATAAACCAAATTGGCAAAAGAATAAAAGGTTGGTGTGGAAAAAAATGATAATTTTCATTGGATTATTAGAAATATATATTTTTCTTTTTTGGGCAATCATTTTTACTCTTAGTTAGAACTTAGAAGTAATACGAGGAATGATTGACTAAACAGCAGTCCTTGAAAACCGAAACCCTCGATTTTCCTCTATTTTCCGGTCTGATTAGTTACACTTCCGGTGGGTTAGAATTATATTTAACATTTATATACCAAAAACGTCATTAATTTATAACTTTAAATATAACAATATTTTTAAAATATTTTCTAAAATATTTTTTTATTAGTTTAATCTTCAGTTAAATCATCAGTCAACGACGTTGATTATCAATCCAACTTTGTTTCAAGTTTTGGTATAATAACAACACGGTATCCGAGTTATGAACAGACAGGTCGAATCGTGTTTTTTAAAACAGTAGGTACGTGTTGACAGTATAAAGACCTGAAGATATTGCAAAATAGGGTAAACAAGAAAAATCTGTTTTGACCCCACAATTAAGGGAACCAACAACCAGGAAATGATAGGGATACGTGGTGGGTATATTTGGAATCTAGCTAGTTTTATAGCATTTCTATAAAAAAAAAGTTGGGAAAAGTGCACTTTAGTACCCTGTGGTATCGCGAAAAATCCAGTCAGTACCATGTGGTTTAAAACGTATCAATTGAGTCATACTTATTCCAATTAACATCAATTAGAGGCTCGGGCAGCTGCCCGGACCTGCCCGAACCTACCCGACCCCTGCCCGAACCACGTGGCCAGCCACGTCACCAAATTTTGATGACGTGGCGCCACGTGGACATCCTCCTTCCCTCCTCCTCCCCTCCTCCTCCTCCTCCCCTCCTCCTCCTCCTCCTCCTCCTCCTCCTCCCCCCGCGTCCTCCTCCTCCTCCCCTCCTCCTCCTCCTCCCCCCGCGTCCTCCTCCTTCTCCTCCTCCCCCCGCGTTCTCCTCCTCCTCTCCCCACGCGTTCTCCTCCTCCTCCCCCCGCGTTCTCCTCCTCCTCCTCCCCCCGCGTCCTCCTCCTCCTCCTCCTCCCCCCGCGTCCTCCTCCTTCTCCTCCTCCCCCCGCGTTCTCCTCCTCCTCTCCCCCCGCGTTCTCCTCCTCCTCCTCGACCCGGATCCGGACCCACTTTTACAGGCTTGCAATGGGGACCCGCATAGGCCCGGGTTTAGGGCGAATGCAGATCTGGGGAGGAGGACGCGGGGGGGAGGAGGAGGAGAACGCGGGGGGAGAGGAGGAGGAGAACGCGGGGGGAAAGGAGGAGGAGAACGCGGGGGGAGGAGGAGGAGGAGGAGGACGCGGGGGGAGGAGGAGAAGGAGGGGGAGGAGGAGGAGGAGGAGGAGGAGGAGGGGAGGAGGAGGGAAGGAGGATGTCCACGTGGCGCCACGTCATCAAAATTTGGTGACGTGGCTGGCCACGTGGTTCGGGCAGGGGTCGGGTAGGTTCGGGCAGGTCCGGGTAGCTGCCCGGGCCTCTAATTGATGTTAATTGGAATAAGTATGACTCAATTGATACGTTTTAAACTACAGAGTACTGACTGGATTTTTCGCGATACTACAGGGTACTAAAGTGCACTTTTCCCAAAAAAGTTAGTTGTATAGCTAGCTGTGTATCTGTGTGTGTGTTTTGTGACTTATGAAAGTCAGCAATATTAGGGTACCATCAATAAAAATAGTTATTATAAAAAATACATAATAGAGAAATAAAAATAGTTATTATAAAAAATACATAATTTTCTGACATCCTGAAATATAGATTAATAGAGAAATTATGATTGAATTTGAGTACCATCAATGTTATATTTGTACATTAAATATGAGCGTCTTTTTTATAGGAAAAGGCTTAAAAGCCATACATTAATTAAGTAGTAACCATACATTGGATAAAAGTAAATACATAAACATGAAAGCAGATGATAGAAACAAATGAATAGTGAAAAACCCTAACTTTAGAACTCCTCTATTGGGAGAGAAAACTCTCTCTAGAAATTAGAGAGAGATAATACTTACTTAATATGAAGACCAATTTGGATGTTGCAGTCAACTATATTAAAACTATATCAACCATTAAAAAGATTATTCTTAATTAATTACAGATTTTGAGTTCAAGAAGGAGAGACACAACTAATCAATATTTATACTTTAACTTGACTCAACTTGTATTGATCGGCATAATAAATATTTGAATACTATATAATTTTGGCCCAGAAAAATATTATTTTTACCTCTTGTTAAATTAGAATAACTTCATGTGATCAAATATTTATCGATAAAACTTCGTTTTGCTCTTGCACGGTTTATAATTTCATCGATACCATTTTATTAATATGGTTGGCGGAACATTATAATTTCATCGATGTCATTGTCTCGCCTCTAACCATATGATATGTCATCTACTGTGAGCCCTACTAATTATTGATGTCACTTATACTAAATATAACGAAAGAAACCAAAATAAGAACAAAAATAAAGAAATCAAAATATAGCGCAAGAGACTAGGGAGATAGAAAGTCGAGATTGGAATAAAAAGTAACTTTGTTTGTTTTAAAAAGTGATATGTCAAAAAGACGGAAATAAGACAATCTATTTGTCCAAAGAGATCGAAGACCGACAACATATGTACCAAAATATTTTCAGCTCGATTAAATTCTTAATTAATTGTTGTTTGTAATATGACGGCAAATACGTAGTTTCATATGGTCGATAGCAAAATGCATGTTTTGTCCTAACCGTGTTATTAAGAATATCGAATACTCTAAACCTACACATTGTATTTATATTAAAACCATAAAGCAGTTCAATCATTTATACCTAGTTTAAGTCTGTTTAGCAAACAGAAATTGCAGAACAAAGCGAACCAGCCTATGAAGTAGGTATACAGGACGAACGAACAAGTAGGTAACGGATTAGATTGGATTAATCATAGACTCATGCATAATTTTTCCTCTTTTTTCTGTCGTGTATTATTATTGCATTAAAATTGGATTCTACCAAATTGTAGTTCTGGTGTGGAACAAAAAGATGGCAAAACGCACTAACAATCACTTAGATGAATTAACAATTAAATTGGTCTACTTTATTTAATGTCTCAATTTTAATTCCTAGAAATATAACAATATTACATATTTATTGAAAAAAATTTATCATCATTCAAAATTTACCCGACTCCCACCTCAATATACTTATCAACCAAAAAAAGATGACGAAGAATTATTGATGTGATTAATAATGCTGTTAGGTTTGAGTAATTGTGTGGCTGGGAGTGGGCCCCCGTTTGTGAAGCGATTGGGCTTTGGGTTAATAATGCAAGTTGGGAGGTTGCCCATTTAATCATTTGTGATTAACGTCGAGCACTTTAATTGAGATTTTTGAACAATTATAAAAAAGTTAGTGATTGTTTTAGTGTATTTGGCCATCTACCACATCATTTAAAAATGACAAAAGTTTAGAGTAGCTACTCGAAACTCTAAGTAATTTTATTTACAAAATTTTGACGCAATTAATGAGTTAAAGCACAAGGTACTCATATAATATGATTTTTTGGGATATCATATAGTACAAAAATGTAGTTTTATTCTTTAATCATTTGTAATTGGATAAAGTTCATTTTGGTACTTTGTGATATCGTAGAAATCGCATAAGGACCCTGTAGTTTAAACTTATTAAACGCATCCAAATTTTTTGAAAAAAAGCACTCAAAGTCTCAGACAGATTCCAGAACATAGTTGGTCAAAACGACATTGTTTCTCTGTTGCCAAGTCAGTTTTTGTTTCCTACTTGTAAAAATGATGTGGCTCATGGCCAAATTATCAAAATAGTCTCTAATTTGTTTATAATTATTTTAAAACCCCAACCTTCTCTCTCTCTTCACACCTCCCCCCACCCCCCCCCCCCCCCCCCCCCCCCCCCCCCCTCGAGGGCCGCCTGGAGCCACCCCCACTGGCCAATGCTCCCTTCACATAGTGGAGCCAGCCCGGAGGCTCCACTTCCCCAGCCCCACCCTAGTTCTGGAAGAGCTTCTTCCATTGATGGTTAAGAGTGCTAGTGTTGGATCTTTAATGGAAAAAACAACAAGAACCCCGAGGTTTCAAGGGTCGCTTTGGTTTGAATTTTGATCTCAGTAGCCGAAAGGAAATCGATGGACAAACTCTCTCTCTTTCCCCCTGAATTTTGGGTTTTTAAAATTTTTTAAAAAAAATCTGGATATAATTTAGCAATTTTCCAGCCGCCACGTCAATTTTACAAGTGGGTATGAAAAACTGACGCAAGCTCGGGAATCATCTGAAAATGCAAGTAATTTTTTTCAAAAAAGTTGGACTCGTTATTTAAAACAATTTCCGCGAAGTTTCCCTTTGTAATTAACGTCACACACTCTAAAGTTAAACCAGGTGCGAAGAAAAAGATGGTCCCGGCGGGGCTCGAACCCGCGACCTTCGGCTCATAAGACCAACGCTCTAACCAACTGAGCTACGGGACCTTATTCGCTAATAAGATCACAAATTATTTAATTGATCTTTTGTTGTTACTGATTTCTAGTGACTATCCGTGACGTGGCAGAAGAGATCTAATAATACGAGGGGAAAATTATATTTTTGGTATTTTTAAGATACATTCACCCATGTTCTTACATTTTCTGTAAAAATAAAAGAAGTCGTTAAACTGAAGAACATAATAAAAATTCACGCACTAAATAGTTAATTTTGCAACTTTTTGTGACTAATTAGTATAATAGCTAAACTATAGGGATTTTAGAGTATTTAATCTAATAATTTTTTAAAAAGAGAAGTAATATAATAAAGGTGATTTTTCTTGATAAATCTTTGAATAATAATTTAATAATTCTTCCGCCAAGTGCCAATTTTATAAAAGAAAATTTCACACTAAATAAACTGTAAATATTACTATTAATAAACTCTACTTATAAAAAAATTATAAATATATAATGTATGTTAATACTTACTAGCATCTACCTTCCAACTTGTGCCCAATTCAGAAAAGATTGGTATGGTCACGTCACAATCGTACAATGTTTTGGTCAGAGGTATGACTTAGGATTTAAATAAGACCAACGGAATTTTTATTTTTTTATTAACAGTAACTCTACAAAATTAACTTCCTTTTTCTTAATGTTTAGTGAATATTCATTGGTACAACTGATAATTTTTACTCATACGTTGTGATTACCATAAAATATGGTTATTGTGACCAAAATTTCCATCATAAAATTAGTCCAAACTTGAACTGATAAGTATAATCATGCACCTAGAGACAAAATAGTTGCCAACAATTCAAGGCACTTGGCTAGCTCCTCTAAAAAAGGTAGACTACTTTTGCATTTATATGTAACCCTCTCTTCCATGTACATAGGAGAACACCTCCGTCATCATGGACACTGAGGTCGACTACGGGACCAGCCGATTTGAAGAGCGTACCGAGATCATGGTCGTCGCGATCTTATCGTTGCTCGGCGTTGTCGTCCTCATCGTCGCCTTTCATTTCTACACCTCAGGCGCAAGGAGAAGAGGCGACGACGAGCCATGATCTGCCTTCTGAGCAGGCATATATATTGCAGGCGAGTCCAACGAACCAGCGAGGGACGTTAGGCTCGCCCTATCGGTGATCGCGACGTCCCCGTACAGCCAGACCGTCCAGCACCGCCGAGGTGAGCCAGTGGAGTGCTCGATTTGCATGGTGGCCATATTTTCCACGTCGAGTGCGTGGACATGTGGTTGGGCTCGCACCCGACGTGCCCGATATGTTGAACCGAAGCCGAGCCCAAGGCCCAACAAGAAAGAAACCTACAAGCCCAGGAGGACAGTAATGGGCCTATTAGGGCTCAATCGGAGAAGGTTGACGGGTCGGGTTCGAGGTTGGGCTCCTTCAGAAGTTTCTAGGGAGAGATCGACGAGATCTCGAAGTTGTGGTGAGGAAGCTCTTGAGAGGCAGTGATTAATGTAAGTTCGTATTAATTTCCCCTCATCAATTATTAATTGCATAAATACACTTTAATATCATTTTGCATTTTTTAAGTAAATTTTTTAGACCCATAATTATACTTTGGGTTTTAACTCTAGACTTCCGAAGAAAATTTTAAAACCACAATGTAAGTAGTGTGAAAGCAAGAAACTAAAGTCTACTTTAACCTTCTTAATTTTTTGCCTTTATTTTTTTTTTAATGAAGGGGGCATTTTAATTACTTGGTGACCAATTCTATTCCTCCCAGCTTCTAGTTTGATTGAGATTCTATTGGTAGGTGACTATTGGGATACTTGGAAGAAAGATGGAGTGCCGAGTAATTTTATGATGATTTTTTCTTTTCTTTTTTTTGAAATATTTGGTGATCTTTTTATATCAATTGATAATTTAGAGATTAATAATCTTTTATAAAATTTAGGAGAAAAATAATAATTCATATAGATCTACCATAAAATTTGAAACTTGGTAAAATTATAACTACTAAAATTTTCTTAAAATTTTCCGTTACGTGTAACCATCCTTATCTGCCGGATTCTAGTATCTAAATTATTGTCGGAATATAATTCAATATCTAGATTCTCTTACTGCTAGTGAACTATATGAGATTGAAATTAAATTGATGAAACCTTGCCAGCCCGTAGATTGTAATTTGCGAACAAATCCTTACTAATAATTTCCTAGATTACCATTAAGGTTTTTTCTGTTGCCAAGTGCGTCAGATTTTAACCAAATATCAGAAAAATTTTGGGTTCCAAATTAGTAAGTTCTATTTGGAGCTCGTACTTGAGGAGGAAACAAAATATAATCACTACATGGTATTAAATCCATAAATATTTCAGAGGATATTTTACTCCAATTGAGAGGATTAATGAAGAGAGTCGTATTCAAATAATATTAGATCGCAATTTAATAAGAAAATTATCATCCTTCCATTTTGAGGAATATGCAATGGCATTTGAAAATAATTTCGACTTTAAATACATATTTATGGAAAATCTGTTTGATATGTAATATTATATAATAGATCATGAAATACATGTCAACTTCTTCTTGCACAAAAATCTGAACACATATTTCAAAATAAATATTTGAAAACAAAGCATCGTAATTAACTTTGTCGTAAGTCAAATAACACTTGCTCAAATAAAGCAAGTGCATAGATAAATTGACCGAGTTCAAAATTTAATTCTTTATTGGCTTAAAATTTTAAAGGATCATCAATTACTAAACAATTACATGACATCCAAATTATGTTTTCAAAAAATAAATCATATTTAAGAAAAGGTAAATTTGAATGATAAAAATAGTAAGTAAGAGAAGATTCTGATCAATCCCGTTCCTTAGAAGCATCCTATCTTGGTGTGATCTATTTACCTTCTCGAACAAATTTAGATCTAAATTTTCCCAAGAAAATAGCTCTAATTTCACGGGTCTGGATTGAGCACGGAGTGAAAGAATCGATTCCGTACGGTTTGGAGTGAAGGGGGGACCGCAGTGGCAAGCGTAGTTATGTGATAATGGCAAGTGCAGTTATGTGATAATGGCAAGCGCAGTTATGTGATAATGGCATGTGTATTTTGTGACAGTGGCAAGTCCCGTTGATGATAATGGCGCGCGTGGTTTTTTTCATTTTGGTCCCCCATATTTTAGCATTTTTGCAAAAAGGTCACACTGGCATGCGTAGTTATGTGATAGTGGCATGCGCAGTTATGTGATACTGGCATGCGCAGTCACGTGATAATGGCATTTGTATCCGGCCTGCGTTTGTGCGTGGCTTTTTTCATTTTGGTCCCAAAATTTTAGCGCGTTTGCAAAAAAGTCCCCGCGTGTCTTCATTCCGAACGGTTCGGAATCTGAGCATTCCGTGCCCAATCCAGACCCTAATTTCACCTAGATTCTATATCTCAGTTTACTTTTCTCAGAAAAATAAAATAAAAAATATCACTATTACCTATTATTTCTCCTATTCCTACGTGGTCGATATATTCCCGAGCTTAAAACATGGAAAGAGAGAAGACTTTTCCTTGGTTCCCCTACAATTTCCTTCCCATGTATCTCGAATATACAATTATTTTTCCAACCCATTTTCCTATTTTGCAACCTATTTTTTTGGAATTAATTATTTGATTTCTTGGTTACTAGTTTTAGATTTGGCTGATCCTGAACACATGGGATTCGGGTTTTACCTCGTAAATCGTGATCGTGTATATTTAACCGGCAAATTACATTGTAATGATTGTCACAAGCTAGGAAGCCATTAGAAAGAAAACAAGATGTGCAAGGACAGTAGGGTTATGGCTAGCAGTGGAGGTGGTGGAAAAGTTGGTTTATGTTCACAAGAGGTGAAGAGGCAAAAGGTTCCAAAGAGAGGGCCAGGAGTGGCAGAATTGGAGAAGTTGCTTAGAGAACAAAAGCATGAGATTAGTGCAATAAGGAGGAATAGTACTAGTAGTGGTCAAGATCTCTCTTTGGTTAAAGTTTTGTCAAATTCTCATCACCCTCTATCCAATTCTTCATGTAGAAGTCTCCCATTTGGTCTAAATCAATGTTTTAGTGGCAAATCATCAAATGGATCAAAGATTAATACCAAGAACCTGTTTCCTTGCCCTAGTAGATTGGAGGAATTGGGACAATGTTACCCTCAAGGAAGTAGACAGTATTTTGTGGATATTGGGTCAATGGTGCCATCTTCATCAAGTGTGCAAGCTTCAGGAGGAGTGAGTGGTAATGGCCTAGAGCCTCCTTCAAGCCAAACATCAAATTATTACTGCTCTAATTCAGGTTGGCCTCAGGAAGACAAGGCAAGTTCCCAACTATAATCTCCTTTTCTTATCAGATCAAAAGTCGAATCGTATTTTTTAAAACAATGGTTCATAAGATAGGTCATCAATATTATCATTTCTTTTCATGGCATTTTGATGGAATTGTTGAAAACTGTAAACAGATGGGAGAAGCAAATTTTCCAATCCCATTTTTGAAGGAGATTCCACCAGTTCCTCCTTTCCACCATAAAATCCAGACATTTTCATCTTTGACATGTGGAAACAAGGCCAGGAACTTCTTCAACCCGGAACCAACTGAGACAGCCTCCAGGTTGGCCTTGCTTGATGTTGATCTGTAGTGAAAATGTCGCAAAAGTTTCAGCTTCAATAACATGTCTTCAATTTAATTGATTATTTCTGCCTAATCAGATGTTCCAAAGGAGGCTGTTCTCCGGGGCCAGGCTTCAGGGATCGCAATGTTGAGCATGGCGCACCGGATGGCAAGTTCGTCCTACTCGGCTCTTCGAGGACGACTCATCCACTGACCACGGTCCCTCCTTGCAACGACGAGTCCAAGTTGAACCATCTCTATTTCCAAGTGAGACTCTACTCTCAGACAGCATAGGCTTGTTCAACTCGAATCGTGTTGTGTCAATGTGATGGCTCATTCTTTGTACATTTTACTTTTGTAACTGAACTTTCAGGAGTTCATGGAGGAGGAGAAACAAGCTCAGAGACACAGCGGACTGAATCAGGCTAGACCTTTCTTGAGTCTTCTCACAATGGATCATACTGGAACGGCAGAAAAAGGCCGCAGCGTGAGCAACGAGAAAGCGGAGGCGAACTCGGATGGCGTTGATTTGGACCTCAGGCTCTAAACGGGAAATTTTACTCTTTTTGACGTTCTTGTAAGTTCAGAGCAGAAACATGTTGATCACTAAATGCCCACTTTGAACATTACTACAACATGGTTCACTATTGTTAAAGAGAATTGGAAATGTTCCATCCAGAAAGGAAAATTGGAAATGTAACCAAACGACCTAGATGTTCTCTTGCAACCACTGCAGGCGTTCTATAGGGATCGATTCACTCTGCATAGATTGACAATATGCAAAAAATAACTCACTCGTAGTCGCATTGTGAATTTGCAGGATTTCTCCTTGGCCATGCCAGCATTCTCATATTCGCTATCTTCAGGCGTTGTCATCAAAAGCCTTTGCCGATTAATGGACATCCCTCGAATGATATTGATTATCAAACGGTACCTCTGGATTGCCCGCTGTAGAAGTGAGGGGCCACCTCTGTTAGCCATGAAGGCTCAATTGTCATGACGTTGCGCATGTATTGTCGATCAGTTGAGACAATCGAATGGTATATCACCCACTTCGGATTGACCCTGCATGAACCAAGTTAAACCAAGTGGATGTAAGAAGGCTCGTTACACTAAAGGAAGAACAAGTTTAGGAAATGGATAACAGGAGACAGGAACCCAGAAGTCTAGCTCTGTCGAAAACTAGTAAGGCTCAGAAGTAAATCGGTAACTTCATTTTCCACAACGACAAGTTACATGTAAACAGTGTAGCTTTTGTGGCTGAAAGCAGGTGGAAGGTGGTTCTGTGGAATGTAAAATGCACGCCTCGATTAGGATGGCACATCAACATCCTAAATCAGCCTTCCTTTTCGATTAACACTCGTCAACTCATCATGTATGATGCAACTCAACTTTAATGAACAAAATTGGTTTTGATCGGAAAATTAAATACACAGGGAAAAAGTATATCGAATTAAAGAAGTTAATCAACAACGCACAGTACCTGAATAAAATGGACGATGGATGAATATAAATTTCTTCAGAACCTCTGATAGTCTTGTACATCCCATTATGACTATATGGCTTCAGGACAAAAAAAATACTCGAGAATCAGTGAATGCATTCTATAGAAATCTCATGATATATAAGAAGATAAAAAAGTGAACATTTGAAACGATAATATGAATCGGTGTAGGAAATTCGTGTTGTTCAAATTAAGAAAGATAAAAAGTTTTGCCAAAAGCTGCAGGAAAGACATTCTGAGAACTAAATTTATACACTCACCTCCAAACGGCATGCATTAGCAAAAAAGCCAGCAACAACAGCTTTTCTTACTACCTGCAGGTCACATTAAGACATAGAAGAAATTAGCCGATGCTGAGCTTTTGTAGTAGTTAAACTAAACCCCCAAAACTTAATCAAGCGAGGGTGTGTGTGGATGACAACAGATACATAACCACACATCTAAAGCAAGATTATAAAGAAACTACCATGGATTGCACAAGAAACTACTGATTTCACAAATTAGAAAATAATGTACGGACAAGAGTAGAGGATTGGGAAAGATTTACCAAACACAGCCAATCAAGAAACTAGCAATTTCCTGTCAACCAAACAACAAAAGGCACGTACGTTATAAAACTTACCAGCATGTCCCCTTCACAAGACTTTAAGGATATGCCTATTCTCATTGCTATTCTTCTTAGCTGATCTCTGATCTCAACAACTTTTTTCTGCGGGAAGTCAATTTGACATACGTAAGGCATGAGCTAGAAGATCATGGGCAGATCTTGCAACAAATAATTTTTTGTATATCTTTTTTTTGGTAAGCATATAAATGGTCTTAAAATCAAGTGAATAAGAAGAACTCACACCATTGATTGGTTATTAATGTAGTTCCTCTGACACCACTGTGATGATTTACGAGACTGAAGATAGCCTTTGTATATATTTAAGAATGTAACATGGTCACCCTGCAAATATAATTTGGAGGTCAAAAAATGAAAGAGAAAATCCATGGAAGAACATCAAGGAGGGTCTAAAACATGTTTGCAGGGCTCCTGAGTATCCGCGGTAATTAAACATTACTACAGATTTGGACTTCTATGCACTATAACAAAGAGACTATCATATGGAACCAGGCCCACTCAGTCTCAGACTCTAGAGAATATGTTCAAAAGCAACCTTATTCAACCAGGACATTTTACAAGTCGGTTTTTATTTTTCTTCTCACGGGTGCTAAAAAACTAGGAGAAGAAGAATTAGGCTTTTCTGGAGAAGCACAGAGCAACATGTCCGAGAGCTGACCTGCTCTGCTTTGTTTGAAATAGACTGTAGCAGAAATGCTACACCCAGTTACCATTTTTCTAAAAATAGACGTTAGCATTTATTTAATTAATTAGCTAGTTTTTTTTTGGCTATCTTCAGAGTTCAGCATCAGCATGAGGTTGTGAAAAAATATTAAGATTTAAGAACATCAACAGCTGGAGAATTAGACTAGTGAGACGCCTGGCAGGATGGTGCCAGAGCAGCTGGAAAAAGGTGAGACGAATATAACAGGTAAAATGAAGAGCAAAAATCACAAAGCCACAAGTCAATCCCATGAATTAACAGTATACTAAATATAGTACCTCAGCAGCTGCAAATCTCAGCTTTGCTTCATCTTGGTCCTTTTGTACTCCCCTTAAAGAAACCCAGATCGACTGCAGGACAGTTAAATGTAGAAGTAGGCCCATGAGTAAAGTTGAGAGAAAAGATTATGTTGCAAAGAATAACTTGTGCAGTTATGCATTTAAAAAGTCATAAATAGAGGCTGAACTAGGCATGCTAACAGAGAAAAGCACCTTACCTGAATGGAAAGAAAAGCAGCAATTGTAATAACCTCCTCTGAACACCCGAGTTCATTCGAGGCTAAAATCATTTTGGAGATCATTGGGTCCTGCAGAAGGTCATCATCTAAATCACACCTTGAAATCTCTTGTCACCTTCTAGCCACTAAAATGTTCTCTAATTGTTCAATCGTTATTGAAATGGAAAAAATATTCATGCTACCTAACCACTCATCCATTGGAAAAATGATTCAATTCTTTTAGGACCAAATAGACTTAGCAAATATGGATAAAGCAACTCTGCATGTCATTGCATGCCATAGCTTATAGAACATGCACAAGTTAAAAGAGATTTATGGTGTAAATGGTCTTAAGAACTTGTAATGCAACCAAGAAATTTTTTGAAAGCTGGTGAGCAGATGCATGTGGGAAGGCGGGATCTAATCTAGTAATACTGTAATTCATGCATCACTTTATTGTTAGCATAAACTAGGTAGATGTATAGGGCAGGTGACAGGAGAAAAAGATGTGAGAGATAGTCCACTGTTATTTATGTTGGTGGCTTGTTCCAAGCTATTCACGTTAGTGACCGAGTGGATGTAGAAAAGAAAAGGAAAAAAGGACATGAGAAAGGATCCAGTGTTACAAGTATGTTGATGTATTCGCAAGTGTTTCAAGTCAATCATTGAGTGGAGCCAGGCAGCAAAAATACAACAGCAAGTATTAAGTATGGCCACAATATCAAAAAAGGAAAGTTAGGTAATAACACATAGTCTACGTACTAATGGAATCTCTGCAACTTGAAATCCAACGGGTGAAGTAAGCTTTGCATCGTCATCAAGGATCCCCAATGAGTAAAGAACTTCAAGAGCTCTGATCATTGTTTCAGGAGGTGGAGATGCTGGCCAATCAAACCCCAGTATGTTGTCTATTCCCAAGGCTTTCAACTGTGGCATTAGCAGAGAAAATCAGTTCACAAAGAAAATATGATGAACCATGAGTGGTGCAAGATTGTTGAATGCATGATCCATAATTCATTCCATAAATGAAGAGGTCGGCAGATTATGCACAAAACATGCACATTTTGGCAAGGATTGCAACAACTTATCATAAATAACCCCATCAAGGAAAGCACACCTGAATCACACAGGAAACCAGGTTTGACCTCTGCATTTCTGGGATTCCCTCGTCAGACATTTCCCTCATGAAGTAGTCTTCTGTATATAACCTGGTTTAAGACAAAAACAGTTTATAAAACAATGTCAACAGAAGGGCAAAATTAATTTGGAAATGAAACACAAGATGAGATGATTTTCGATTGAGAGCATTGGGCAACCTCAACAACATGAGAAATTGGAAAAACAATTGGAAATAGTCTAGCATGTAGGGAGACCACAATTTAAATAATGTGGCTTTATTTCAAGGCCATCGAAGTTATCTTGAAAATAGAATTCTATTTTAATCACACAACATATACATACAACAAAACTTTTAAATTCCTATCTGACCAGAGAGGCATTACGGCTGTGAAGTTAGACATATGATCAAATTATGCCGAGGCATTTGAGAAATGTATGATTATCCAACCAGATGCTTCAGTGCATAATTTAACCTCGTCTTAGAACTCACGAGGACATTCGTTCAGATTTTCTTTTAGCATTTCAACAAAGCAAATCAAGTTGTAATCCTGAATCTAATGACCTTAACTTCATAATAACAAATAATGAAGCATTTTAATAAGAATAACTTAACATGAAGAAGAGAACCCAGATGAACATGTAATTCAGGAGAATAGAGGAGGAGGAATGTTCACGAAGAAAGAAGTTAGGTTATCAATTGTGAGCACTAGCCACCTGTAACACTTCCCAGGTCGAACTCTCCCAGCCCTACCAGCCCTTTGCTTAGCAGATGCCTTGGATATTGGTGCAATAACCAGATTTTCAATGTCTGAAATCTGATGTGAAAGCAGAAAAGAAGATGTTCTTCAAATCAGCAACACTAAATATAGGAGGTAATCGACACAAAGTGGCATAAAATCAACACCAGAAAGACTTCCAAGTTGTCACACAACTCATCATGATGAGAATATCCAGGCAAAATAACCTCTTGTTATAGCACTATTCAGTAAATCAGGAGAGACGGGAAAATTTCAAGAAGAGCAGATGAAATTTAAAAAAAAAAATCTCCTCGCTTGAATGATACGACAAGTAAACAATCAAATTATAAGCACTCCCAAATAGATAGACAGACTAGAGATCAGAATTTTTAGTACCGGATTGTAAAATCGTTGTTTTGAGAATCCACTATCAACAACATACACAATGCCCTGCATAAATGAGAGAAACAAGGGAAGGCAATCATGCTTCATGTCACTGAAGACTTGTCATCTCCTGCCACGATGGACTTAGATGTTGTTTTATACCTCCAAAGTCAAAGAAGTCTCTGCTATATTAGTTGATATTACTACTTTTCTCTTTCCCCTAGGAGTCGGAGAGAACACCATATCCTGCAAAATGGAAGAGTAGATGTGAGCCATAAACCGATAAAAATGACCTAGATCCAGAGAACTTAGATGCCATGCGAACTACTTACTTGCTCAGCGCGTGAAAGACCAGAGAAAAGAGGCAAAATTACAAGTCCTGAAAAAGAAAAGATTTGTCACGTACTCATCTCCAGAACAGAAAATGCATCCTGCTCAGATTTGATCTAACCATGGCATTAAGACGTCACTCATCTGAAAGGCCGTAATAGATAGGTTTATGTCAACTCAAACCACATAGAACACAAACTGGATACTCAATAAATGTGAAATGAACTACAGTGCATTGCAGATTATAACTACTCTCCGAGGACAAATTGTATCAGCTGTATGTACTAGATTCATGCAACATATTTGGCACCTGAAGAATCCTTCCGACTGGATCGAGCGTCTTCAGTAAGCAACTGAACAGCAGCATCAATGTCGTCTTGACCAGTAAGAAATAACAGAATATCCCCCGGAGGTTCCTAAGCAGACATGCATAAATGAAATCCACATGTTATTTCAATTCAACAAAATGATGAAACACACTGAATCTTCCTCAAAAAAATGAAACACTCCGAAATTAAGCAGGACCATCAAGTCTGTCAACTACTACACTAATACATTTCCAATGTAAGAGAATGACCTAGAAATCCACCAAAAAAGTGTAATAACTGAAAAGTAAATTCAATACCAGTATCAGTATACAACCTCTACAAGAGATTCATGAAAACCCATGCTCCCTGTTCAACTATTCCCCCAGACAATGGAGATCCTGGCCTAATATGCAGAACAACAAACTACCTTAGCAGAAATCTGGACATCGCTCTACTTGCTACTGATGATAACTGATAAAGCTTGGTTGTACTACTTGCCACATTTGGTAACAAATAAAGCTCGGTTGTACTTCTTGCTGTTCAAAGTAGCATATACTGCTTTAAATCTTCATGCAAGCAGCACAATTGAGCTTTATAGTGCGTTTTTTCCTTCTTTTTTCTCTATGAACAGGTTCCAACTAGAATTCAGTTGTTACTAAAAAGCCCCCAACAAAGCTGTCTCCAGCTGCGTTACTAATCAAGAAACAAACAGTATGGCTTGATTTTCACATAGTCCTCTCAATCAGTCCTGACTATGCACAACGGACAGAATTTTATGTTCTTCAACAAATCTAAGGCCCCATCCTGCTTTTTATGTTCTTCGTGTGAAATAGAACACCAAAACAAAAATGATAACCAATATCAATAGCAACATGCTGGCTTCAGATGTTTTCAACCTTTTCCAAAGTGGCCAGATGTTGCAAGGACATAAGTATCAGAATTCAGACAAGAAAAAATAAAATCAGAGACCGATACGGACCTGTTTATTAATCGACAATACAGCTTGAACAGAAGCTTGGACATAGTCTGAAACAGGTTCCTCGACAAAATAAACTTGCACCTCAAATCCTCTACCCTGGAAGTTGGTTTCAACTGTGAGAAAAATTGTACTGATAACATAATCCTGTAAACTACTAATGGGGAAGTGACATGAGATAGTGTGTGGCATAAACAGGAAGGAACCTCGACAGATAGAATAGCAGGCTCCTTGGACGGGGACAGCTCACTCGCTTCAACTCCTCGACGCTTCCTGCTAAACAAAGGAAAACAGATAATATGTGCATCTATACTTTATTCAAGTAATTCAACTTACTTATGGGGTAGTATTTTCACAAACAGAGTTGGCTAATCCACCTCATACAGCAAAAAGCAAGCACGATAAAAGCTACAACTACACAAGTGGTTAGTCAATAAGAGTATGCTTCTGCTAAAAGGAATGAGTACCCAATGAAGCTGACCACCAATTTGATTACTGAGACTTCACTAACATTATATGGATTTTCTTATCTATTTAGAGCATATCTTTGTTCTCTTTTGTAAAGCCATGATGCAAGAGGCGATAAGATGGATCAAATCATCTTAACATGAGACCCAAAACCAGTAGAAAAACAGAGCAAACGATAATCAGCCTAATAGCATAAAAACAACAGAATCCACTGCAAAACAGCTAGTATTTACAGAGAAGAAGTCATTGCTTATTAAAAATACTAAACACACTGGAAGTGTTTAAATGAAAACGCAAAGACCAAAACTAGCATTACACCACAAAATTCTATCAGTCTTTTTGGAAAAAAAATTACCTGGGCTTGAAGAAAGAAGCCATAGATTTTGCTTCAATTGTGGCAGATGCAATTATCAAGCGCAGTTCAGGCCTTCGCTGCTGGATCTAAGATTTCAAAGTTGGCATTATTGCAAGAAAATTGAGCACAGAAGAATCAGGAAATAATTTTCGTTGAAACAGCAATGGCACATGAAAGACATTGCAAATCGGTTACCTTTTTCAAGAGGCCTAGCAGTATGTCAGTTGAAATTGACCTTTCATGAGCCTCATCAACCATTATTACACTGTTTGCAACAACCCAAAAAGTCAAGGTCAAATAAAAATTAAGAGGAAGACAACAGATAGCATGCCAGAGAGGGGTGTCTGCGCATAATACTTGATGTGAAGTGAAACCATAGGTAATGATTGCCATCTAAAACCATATGAAATATGAAAGTGACAGAAGATCCATGCAATTGGTAGCATCAAAACTTGATCAACTTCCTAATCCGTTGCTAATGATTAAATTTAATCCACGGTCATTTATGAGCCATTCTTTCACCAGCAAATGCACTAGAAATTATGAGCTAGCACAATTTTACTGAATTACAATGTACTACGAGCTACCAAATATTGCCAGGCTCTAAAACAAAAGTATAATTCTGATTGTTACCTGTACTTCGTCAAAAGTGGATCATCCATCATTTCTCTAAGCAAGACGCCATCTGTAAGAAACTTAATCCTTGTAGTATCCTGCACTGTCCAAAGACAAAGGCTTTTAACGTGCTCTGAAAGAAACACAAAGCTACGCACGCCTAAAACCACAAAGAAGCAGCAAAACATAATATAACGAATGCAGCACAAAAGTAAAACAATTTATCCTGCTTACTGGATTTGAAACATCCTCAAATCTTATCGTGTAGCCAACTTCCTCTCCTAACTTAACCCCCATTTCTTCAGCTACCCTCGACGAAACAGCCTGTGCATAAACATTCAGCGTGAGAGAGTTAGATAGCATCCCGGGAATCGGGATCAAGTAAACACAACGCCTTAAAACAACTTCCAATGCATCATCCCAGATAGTCATAGCACATCACAGATTGCTACTAAACACACAACCAAATAACCGGTCTGAGCTCAGGAACAGAACCTGCACCGCCAGGCGCCGCGGTTGGGTGCAAGCTATAATACGCCCTCCAGCAGCCCATCCCGCCTCATTCAGGAACTGCAGGAAAACCAGACAGTTGAAAAACACACAACAATAACCGAAACACGAAAAATAATGAGTTTGACTTGAGTCACTACACACATTCAAGTAACTCAACGAGGTCTTTGGTTGTTAAGTATCCGACAGTTTTCGACTCTGAATATTAAAAATGTGAAGAATAAATTAAACAGAGAGAGAGAGAGAGGAGGAGGAAACCTGAGGGATTTGGGTGGTTTTACCGCTACCGGTCTCGCCGACGACAATAGTGGTGGCGTGTTGCTCGAGCAGGTACAGGATAGCCGTCCTGTACTTGTACACAGGCAATCGCTGCCTCTGCTTCTCTAGACTCCCGTACCCGTACCCGAACCTAAACCAAACCCCCTCCAATTATTTATCCCAGCTTTTTTATAATTATATTCATAAAAAATAGCAGTTGGAGGAGGGGGACAAAGGGGGAAGAGGTCGGTTCGTTACCCAGAGGAGGAGGAGGTGGTGATGGGGGCGAGGAAAACGACGCCGCCTTCTTCGTCTTCGAGGAGCCTCGGCTTCTCGCCTCCTGGTTTCCAGAACTGCGACATTACAGCGCTCTCTCTCTCTTCGACTTCCCGAGTTTGACCTTCGTCGTTTTTCTTCTTGTTAATATTTAGGGTAAATTATCTCTAAGTCCCTAGTGTCCGGTAAAATATACGATCGGATTTCTGTAGTTTTGCTATTAATTTTGTTGTCCCCTAGTTTGGTTTTAATATACTCTGGAGTCCCTGAAACCAGAATCGGATTTTTCTCCGGCGACCAGCCACCTAAGATGACATGAATGCCCCCTTCTAACCTAGCACCGTCTTCAACTTTCTAAAAAACCAAACAGTAAAATACAATTTTTCTACCTTAAAACAAAAATCACCGCTCGCAACTCCCCTCACCTCTTTCTTCCCTAACCCTCTCCGCCACATTGTCCTCCTTCTTCGTGTGCTCTATGTCATTCGACATTGTCCTCCACCTTCGCGTGTACAAGGTTTCCCTCAATTTCGTTTGGGGAAACTCTAATTGCTTCCCCCATTTTCGTTTGCCCCAAATTGATTCGACAAAATTCTAATTTTGAATGTCGTCCAGCATGGAAGACAAATTGTCCACATTGGGGATTTTAACTGTTTGTTTTTTTAGAAAGCTTAAAACAGTACTAAGTTAGAAGGGGGGACATTTGTGTCATTTGAGGTGGTTGTTCGCTGGAGAAAAATTCTGATTCTGGCTTCAAGAACTCAAGAGTATAATAAATTCAAACTAGGGAATAACAAAATCAGTAATCAAACTACAAGGGTCCTATAATTTATTTTACTAAACATCAGGAACTTAGGGATAATTTATCCTAATATTTAGGGAAAAGTTGACTTTTTTAACTTGTGATTTTCACATTTTGAGATATCATCATATATTCTTTTAACGACATTTTTAATCATGTGGTTGTAAATTTTTGGTACTTAGAGGTTCGAAATTAGTTTGTGAGCTCCTCGAGTCTCTAAGTGCTAAAAAATTGCAACCACGGGATTCAAAAGACCGTTTTGAAAGTACAGAATCATGTCTCAAAAAATGTAAAACTACAAGAAATAAAATTGAACTTTTCTCTAATATCTATATTAAACTGCAATTTACTAGTTGTTTAATTTCGTGCTTAAACATACAGTAGAAGAAGCTCTTGAAATTTTATTAATTTGCAGAGGTTTTAATTAATTGATAAATTAATAATTTATTAATTAAAATATGTATTTTATATTCAGCGAACTCAAATTTATTTACACAGGTAAATGCACGAATATACTAAAATTAAATGTACGTTTAATGTACTGAAATAATAAAAACTTGAAGTTAGTTTAATATACTAAAACTAAATGTGCGTTCAATGTACTGAAATATTAAGAACTTGAATCTAGTTATTCAATTGAATCTAGTCACCTATTGGATTACCTTATTGAAAATGAAGCATGTTCAAAGGTCCATGGTTTAGAAGAGATTGTTGAAACCATAATTGAAAACCCGATTGGGAATGAAGTTGAGGATGATACAATACTATTAGAACCTATTACGCGAAAGGAAGCAATAATAGCGTCAATAACCCTTCATATTTTTTTGTTATAGTTTGAGAACACATCACAGTTTTTGGATGACGTGAGAAAAGTTAGTGATGAAATTTATTTTGATTTAAATTTCAATAAAAGGCAAACGACAATAGATTCATAATTTGTTAAATTATCCTAATTATCTGTGGAATTTTAGAAGATTATTAATTTATGATATTGATAGGACCAATAAATTTATATAAGGTTGTTCAGAAAAAATATTTTTATTATTTTATCAAAATTATTTATTTATATAAAAGATCCAACTTGAGACCACAGAAAAAATTATTATCTTAAAGATGTGACAATTTAGACGCGTAAATTGTCTAAATTACGTGTTAAATCACTTACGTGTTAAATCACTTACGCGTAAATTATCTTAAAGATGTAACAAGTAATTACATGTTAAATCTGTTTAATTAACAAACTAATTCGTTAATAATAAATCACTTACTTGTTGAAGCAAGAGGTCCACAGGCTCGGGTCCAAAAAAATTTCGTGCTAATCGAATTACGATCACGATTTAACGGATTCGTAATTGATTTTCACGAGATTTCCTCTATAGAAAATCTGATCAAAATTCAGGAACTAATCCGGAATTTTTTCTTTCTTATTGAGTGATTGTGGAAAAAGTTACAAATTGGTCCAGCCGGATTCCCCTTTTTATAGGAAAATCCGGACAACTAAAATGTGCCACGTGGCATGCCACGTGTCGCGCATGGCTGCCACGTGGCACTTTTAGCCTACACGTCTGCCACGTGGCACGTCGGACCGCATGTCCACCACGTGGCAAGGCTACCCCTAGCTTTGCCACGTGGACTGCCACATATGACGTGACGTGGCGCTTGCGTGGCTTCCGCGTTGACCGGCCCGTCCAACCCAACTTTTTGGGCCTAATGGGCCTGGGCCCAATTAGGCACAATAATAATTGTCTAATGGGCCCAAGGTCCAACATCTCCCACTCAATTATTATTGACCTTGATCAACAATTATCAGATTTCTTTAAAGAATTTCGTGCGACCAGCACACGTCGAGTATGTTAAGCCAAATTCAAGAGCACAGACACTCAGGCTACTTGAATAGTAGCATCTCGACAACCTTCTTGTATAATGTATGCTATTACCCCAGGACTCATGTCACGTTCCATTGTTCACATTAGTGATTTCAAACAATTATATTCGGATTCACTATTGTACTTTTCAATACAATTGGTGCACCTGAACAACGAAACTCAGAATGTGATGAACAGAGTTTCTTCTCCCTTAACTATATTCCTTTCATAATGATACAGCCTGCTTTTCTGGTCAGCCCTGCCAGGTCGAATCGCTATGCCATAACTTTTTCATGAACTTTCCAAGCTAGCAGCACTGGATCATACTTCCAGAATACGTTTAGGATCTTAAGGGTAGGTTTCAGGAACCATAGTTCTCGAAAATTGGTCTCATATTAGGGATTGTGAAATCACTCAATATTTTTATCCCATCCAGTGGTCGAGTAGCACACATGAAACTGATCACGTGTTACAGTGTACTTTCCTTTTTAAAGGAACACATGTAATTTAACACCATACTAGAGTCTCAGCCTTAGCTTAACTCTAGGCTAATAGGACAGACAGTATGATAAGTTTTATTTATATCTTATCATATGGATTGTAGAAAATTCAAATGCAGTAACTTATTCCTGCATCCCATAAGGAAACTTGCTCTTGAGCAAAACGACATTCCGTCATAGGACATGCACTTATATATGTCCAATAACTGTCTCATCTCATCTAGGAATCAACTTCTTGACTTCCAGTGAGGTAAACACCCGTGTGAGTGGGTTACTTCTCTGTCCGACATGTTTCACATTTAACTCATATTGCCAAATAAAAATCCTTTATTCTAACTAATTGGATTACAAATGAAACCGTCGTAAACCCAGTGACTTAACATATTTTTCGAATACTTCTCGAGGTAATACTTTAGTCATTGGATCTGCGGCCATATCTCGTGTAGATATGTGTTTCATACACAGTTCTTTATATTTTATTAAATTTCTCACAAAGTAAAATTTAATATCTATATGCTTAGCCCTGCTATGGAATCTAGGATCCTTAGCATATACTATAGCTGCCTGGTTGTCGCAGAATAAACTCACAGGCTCCGTCGAGTTGATCAGGGAGAGATGGCTTAAGAATCTCTTCAACCATACCGCTTCTTGTGCAGCATGAGCTGAAGCTACATATTCTGCTTCCATTGTTGACAGGGATACACATGTTTGCTTCTTACTGCTTCATGAGACAGCACCCCCATTCAACAAGAAAACGAATCCAGATGTAGACTTTTTCTTATCCACATCACCTCCCCAATCAGCATCAGTATAGCCACTCAATATCAGGTCACAGCCTTGATAGCATAAGGAGTATTCTGCAGTAGTATTCAAATATTTCAAAATCTCTTTGACAGCCTTCCAGTGAGCACTACCTGGATCAGACTGATATCTGCTTGCTATCCCAATAGCATATCAAATGTCAGGTCTAGTACACAACATTGCGTATATCAGGCATCCAACTGCATTGGCATAAGGATTCTTCTCCATGTCCCTACGTTGTTTAGCTGTTTTTGGGCACATGTCCTTACACAAATTATGATCTTTAACCAATGGGACATACTTTGGGTTACTGTGATCACAATTGAAATGTTCTACTACTTTGCGAATATATGTCTCTTGTGAAAGAGACACTATTCTTTTCGAATGATTCCTCGAAATCTTAACTCCGAGTATATAATCTGCTTCACCCATGTCTTTCATTTCAAAGTTGGAAGATAACCAATCTTTGATTTTGACAAGAAATCCCATGTCATTTTCAGCTAAAAGTATGTCATCAACATACAAGGTGATGATAACAAACTTCTTTCCTGATCGCTTAACATACACACAGTGATCTTCGTCTATCATTATAAAATCATGCTGCATGATCGTATTATGAAAGCGAATATACCACTGTCTAGACGACTGCTTAAGGCCATAAATTGATCTATTCAATTTGCAAACTTTGTGTTCGCAGCCTTTTTGAATGTAGCCCTCAGGCTGAATCATATAGATTTCTTCATCCAGTTCTCCGTGGAGAAAAGCAGTCTTTACATCCATTTGATGTAATTCTAGATTCATGTTAGCAACCATAGCTAAAATGACCCTAATTGACGTAAATCTAACAACAGGTGCAAAAGTCTCCTCATAGTCTATCCCAACCTGTTGTTTAAACCCTTGGGCAACCAAACGCGCTTTGTATCTTTCGATACTGCCATCTGCATTGTGCTTGATTTTGAGAATCCACTTATTTCCAATTGCCCTACGCCCCTTAGGTAGGTCAACCAGATCCCAAACCTGATTTTTGATCATAGAAGACATTTCTTCATCCATTGCATTCATCCATTCATCACGTTTTGGAGATGACAATGCTCCAGATACATTTTTATGTTCATCTTCATCCTGCAGGATGGCCAGAAGAATTTTACTTGGACCACCAAATTTTTTTAGTGATACCAAGAACGCATTAGCCTCGCCTTCGATGTCAAATCGTCGGCGTGGTATGCTTATTCTGGTAGACCTTCGGTATTCCCAGTTTTGATAAATATCTCTCATATATTTATCATATCCAGGAATCGCACTCCCACTGGGTGGAAATACCGTACTCCCACTGGAATAAGAAATTACCTCCCTTTCAGGACTCAGATCACGACCTTCCGGATTATTTTGAGTTAGAAAATCTCTATCTTCCTCCTCAATTCTCCCACTCGAAAGAAGTGATCCAGATGATTCTGGTTCATTTGTCTCATAAAGGGTAAGATCACTACTAACCTCCCCCAATTTTGGAAATTTATTCTCCAAAAAAGTGACATCGCGTGATTCAAATTCTGTTACATGTTCATTGTCCAGTTCACCCACGAACACGTACCCTTTAAATACCTCTGGGTATCTTATAAAGATACTTTTTCTATCTCTCGGTCCTAATTTACCGAAAGTACTTGAGGTAGAATGGACATAGGACGCACACCCCCATGGCTTAAAATAGGATAAATTGGGCTTCCGATCTATCCATATTTCGTAAGGAGTGGCTGTAACAGACTTAGAGGGAACATGGTTTAGAACATATGCGGCAGTCAGGAGCGCATCTCCATAGAATGATATAGGCAAAATTGCCTCTGCCATCATTGATCTAACCATATCAAGAAGGGTTCTATTCTTTCTTTCAGCAACTCCGTTTTGCTGTGGTGTATAAGGAATGGACAACTGATGTTCAATTCCTTTTTCAATGTATAGAGCTTTGAATTCATCAGAAAGATATTCACGGCCACGATCAGTTCGTAAGGCCTTTATCTTTCTGTCCTTCTGATTCTCAACAAAACTCATGTATGTCATGAAGCAGTTTAAGGCTTCAGACTTGTGAGAAATCAGGTATATCAGACCATATCTAGTATAGTCGTCAATAAAGGTGATGAAGTAATATGCTCCATGCCTTGCCCTCACGTTCATTGGACCACATATGTCTGAATGGACTAATTGTAGTAGAAATTTGGCTCTAGTCCCAGTACCGAAAGGTTTTCTAGTGCTTTTCTCTTCTAGACAGGATACGCAACTAGGTAATATAGATCTCTCTATATTGCCCAACAGCCCTGCCTTAGCTAGACAGTTTAAATGATCCTGGCCGATATGGCCAAGTCTAGAATGTCATAGTTTAATATCATCCTCTGATGAGTTTGAACTAGTGACAAAGGAAAAACTTTCACAAGGATCAATATCCAGAATCAAAAAACCTTCCGATATATATCCAAGGCCAAAATAGGCATCATCCAAAAACAATCTAACGGTGTAGTTCTTAAATGACAACCGAAAACCTAAAGACATTAAGGCCAAAACTGAGATCAGGTTCCTTCGTATGTCTGGAGCAAACAACACGTCATGTAAAAGAAGGGCACGACCACCACAAAGTATAATCTACAAGTGCCCAGGCCTTTCACATCCACGCACGAGTTGTTACCGACAAAAATGATTTTTGCTCTAGCCGGCAACCGCCTGTACTCAACGAATGAACTATGGTCTCTAGCTATATGGTCTGTCGCTCCTGCTTGGGCATCTTGCAATCTTTTGCAAAATGTCCCTTCTGTTGACAGTTAAAATATTTTACTTTTGAAATGTTAAACCGCTTGTTCTTTTTAGCCTTGGAGCCATCCAACTTGGTTCCATAGTTTTCAGCCTTTGGAGTTTGTTTACACTTACACTTACCCTTCCCTTTACCTTTCTTCTTTTTCCCACCATTCCCAGTTGAACAAATTGAATGGGCTTCAGGGTGAGATTTCATAGCTAGGAGGCGATCTTCTTCCAGCTCAAGGTGTCTGGCAACATCATCAAATGTTACCAAATGATCGGAATGGGTAAGATTCATCTTCATCTGTTCCCAACTTGGTGGTAGAAAACGGATGACAGCTTGAATCTGCTGCTCGTTGCTGAGTATGTGACCAGCCTCTGCCAGTTCATTGATCATATTGGACATCACTCTCAAGTGTTTCCTCATGGGAACCTCCGGACGCTTTTTAAAGGTGTCAAACCTTATGGTCAAAGCACGCAGCTTCGACACTGAAAGCTTTCCGAATTTCAGTTTGAGAGCATCCCATAACTCTTTCGCGTTGTCATGCACGCGAAATTGTCTGGTGATATCATCCATCATTGAACTCAACAAGATCAATCGAGCAGTAGTATTTTTTCTCTTCCAAATAACATAAGCTTCCTTATCTCGCTTATGTTGAGCAGTTGTGCCTTCTTCAGGCTCATCCATTATGACATGTATGTGCTCCAGAACCTCTTGTTCCTCAAGCACATATTGGATTTTCATACTCCAATTGTCATAGTTTTTACCGTTGAGTTTTAACTCACAGTTTAGCTCAGCTATGATGGATCTAGAAGCGACTGACATCTCTTTAGGGATTTCTAATATGAGAACATGTTAGAAATTTGATTTGGCAATATGATTCAATTTACTAATCACTCATAACTTTTAACGATATGGAGTTCTTGATTAATCTCAAAATCGAAGTGGGTCGCGGGCATGCTTCCCCTCACCATTCAAGTATTAATCTGAAACTTCAACCGTTTAAAGTTTATTGATGGTAAATTCAAGTGGAAGCAATTAAACAAACATCTTTATTTAATTACATGTTTGACACATACATTTGTACATTCTGAGTGTGCTCACACATGCACAAAACCTCAGACAATGTCTCAACCTATTGTACAAAAATTCCCAAAAAATAACATATGTGCATGGGGACAGTTAAACATAAAATGTAATCATACAGGGATCGGATGTCGAGGCGATCCGGTAGGAGAATTCAGATACATATCTGGATTCGGGTCCGAGGACGATCCGGTGGGGGCCGGGTACGAGGACGATCCGACGAGAAGTTCCAGGGTACTTTCTGGAACCGAAATTGAATCCATGATCCAGATGATCAGGAGCGGAGAAAAACTATAATAGTAATCCCTAGCGAGGTAGCGGTGCAAGATCAAACCGCTTCGCAGCTCCAGAACAGGAGAAGGTATCATTTCTCTGAGAAGACCCCTCTCCTCGAGATAATGAATCAAACTATAGAGAGCATCTCTATGGGTATTGAACTCAGGTGCCGAGAAGATACTCATATCTTCTTGGATTTTTAGCGTGACCAGGAGGTCTCGAAACATAGAGGGCCAGTCCTCTCCATGATCATAACCTCCGGCCGAGATGCATTCTTGCATCTCCCGGTGAACAGCCTCAATGTGCTCGACGATAACATACATGTCATCCTGAGGCACACGCAGCGGTAAACAGCGCTTCAAAATCTTCTGTCGAAGTTCTGTTGCACAGAAGTTCAGATACCTTCCTCCAGTAGCCATCAAATCTTGCAACAATTGCAATTCAATTTTGGGTTAATACTCATATTTTCCCAAAATAGGATTGAAAAACTTATTTTCCAATCTCTTGATGATCATACAATGGATCAATTTATGTGATTTTAGTTTAACTTTTACATATCTCGGAACTCGTTCCAAAATATTTTTAAGTTTATTAAAATATCGTCATAATTTTAATAAACTTAATTGACAAAAATTTCTCAAAATTTTTATCAATTTATTAGATTTTAATTGAATAAAAACTGATTTTATCCAATTAAAAGAAAAAAAAACCCAATTTTTAAGTCCATAAATCGGGTTGGATCGAACCAAGAAACCAGGCCAATCCGTCCAGTTTTTTTTGATTTTCTTGACCCGAATATAAATATTTTCGGGAAAAATTGTGAAATTACGATTTTGCCCCTCGCATATTTTCCCCTCTGATTTCTCTCTCTTCACCCGCGGGAAGAAAAAATCCAGCCGCCGCTCCTCCCACGACTGCCGCATTTCGGCGGCGAACCAACGGCCGAGACCGGTCGCAATCGACTCGTCTCGGCCTCGCGAGCACGTCTGTAACGGCCTCACGGGCCGTCGTCCAGCCGTTCTCCGTCGCGGTCATTTTCTCCGTTCCACGCCTCTCCGCCATCGTCGTCCTCGATCTCGCGATTCCGGCGACGTCGATCCACAAACGTGGTATCGGGACGTCGGGGAGAAGCCGGAGAATCGACTATCGTCGATCTACGGCATCGAAATCGTCGGATTTCCGACGAAATCGACGGAATTCGATTTCGGTCGAAATCACCCAAATCGCCCGATTAGGGTTTATTTTCGATTTGGGGATTTTTGGGAAAATTTCCAATTAATCCCCAAGTTTTCCAAAAATTATACCGAAGTCCATGACACGCAGGTGCCACGCAAGCTGTCAAATTTCAGATTGGTACCTTAAAGTTTTGCGCGTGCGCGAATTTGCCCGCGTGGTTAGGCAAAATTTAATTTAGTCCCGCTGGTTCTCAATTAATTACATTAAAGTCCAACAGATTATGATTTTCCATAAAATCATGATTAATACAATTTTTAACTCAAAAAATTACATAATTACTTGAATTAAAATATCATATCATCATCAAAACATGGTTTCAACCATGCTCTGATACTAATTAACAGTTTTGACGCGTAATTAACAAGTAATTACGTGTTAAACTCGTTTAATTAACAAACTAATTCGTTAATAATAAATCACTTACTTGTTGAAGCAAGAGGTCCACAGGCTCGGATCCAAAATTTCTTCGTGCTAGTCGAATTACGATCACGATTTAACGGATTCGTAATTGATTTTCACGAGATTTCTTCTATAGAAAATCTGATCAAAATTCAGGAACTAATCCGGAATTTTTCCTTTCTTATTGAGTGGTTGCGGGAAAAGTTACAAATTGGTCCAGCCGGATTCCCCTTTTTATAGGGAAAACCAAAATGCGCCACGTGGCATGCCACGTGTCGCGCATGGCCGCCACGTGGCAAGGCCACCCCTAGCTTTGCCACGTGGCGCCACGTGAGCGCGCCACGTGGACTGCCACATATGACGTCAGCGCCACGTCACGCTGGCGTGGCTTCGGGTCGGTCAACGCAGTTTGACCAGCCCATCCAACCCAACTTTTTTGGCCTAATGGGCCCGGGCCCAATTAGGCACAATAATAATTGCCTAATGGGCCCAAGGTCCAACAAGATGTTATTAATTTATCAGAATTATTAGTTTATTGAATGTTAATTTAAGGAGGTTTTACTTTACTAAGTTCTACAACTCCCACAGAAAAGTAGCCATATAATTCAAAAGAAAATAATTTCAAAACTAAGAAATATACATCTCAAGTAAATCTTTGATTGCCTTGATTAACTCTTGCATATTATAGTGTGGTTGGTTCTCTTTTGGTCTATTGATGAGAGGAAGCTACTCCCTAACTGTTCAGGTTGTCGGGTCAGCGGGAGTTAGGTAGTAGGGCACGTTGTACTTTCCTTTTTATTTTATTTATCAAGTTCTTTTTTGCCTAAAAAGAGAGAGAGAGGGCTCCCCATGGAAAAAAACATGTTTCATGTTTCGCCAGTGTCAACCAGAGAGTATAAGAGAATGCATTCATCGACTAAAAGCAAATCTCTTTCAGAATCTGAGCCATTTATTTCAAATTGATTTTAGAAATGTATCTTAAAGTAGGCTGCAACGGCCTCTTCGAACTGTTTTCCTTGAATGAAGTGATCAACTTTCCTGGGCAAGGCTAGAGCTGCTTTCGGAACACCTTTGAACTCCCTACCTTGGTCAACGTAGTTCATGCTGAAAAAAGAAATGTCACTAATTAAGATATCCAAAAAATGAGCACAAACAAATGATCCAAGTCAAAGGGCAGCAAGCCAGCAATTCGAGTTAGAATGTCCAAAATCCTATTTCAAGACAAGTATACAAAGGAAACAACAAAAGATTGAGATGCTAGACAAGTAAAAACTACTCAAAATTATAACTACTAAATCAGCTCATCCTTTAGGTCTGCAACTAAAGTGGTTATTGTGATGAAGGGAACAACATAGAGAGCCGGTGTCGAAGAAGAAAGAAATGAAAGATTTAAAAAAAGTATAAATGTGATTTCATGGCGAATTCCAGTTTGGTCACTGAAATTCCGACCTACTTCAAATCCTATTTTAACCAAAACAAGAATTCATTTCCTAAAAATGATTGCAATTAGATTAACTATTTGTTTCGACCTTGTAATAAGGCATGTTGCTGCTTTAACAGTTTACTGTCGCAATCGTAGAAAATTTGTATTCCGATGATGAATGTCATATAGCCATTTTTATTGTTCCGAGTATAAATCAAGGTGTTTTGGTTGCAATTAGATCAACCGACAAAAGAATAGTTATAGTTTAATCGAAAGGTCTCGAGTTCGAGTCTCTGAGAATACAACAATATAAATACTTGTTGGTAAGACTTTGTCAACATTCAAAAGTTGACTATTTGCAGATAACTAAGAGTACCTGATGGATGCTCTAGGTCTCCGTTCCCGCAATAAGGAGGTCGGTAGAGCGCGCAAGACAGGATGGTATTAGTAGGAACACTTCACATAGAAATCTATCTAAATGGTGTCTTTTGCAGCAACAGCCAACACCAAGGCATTTCAGTGATGAGACTACATAATGATGATCAGATTTCTGATGGGCATTTTAGAAATGCACGCGCATGCAACTACCATGCTTCTTGCAAATGCACCATCTCCCTTCAACCCTTTAGCGAAATACGACAAAGGAAAAAAAATTCATGGACCAACCCATCGAATCCGAGGCCCGATTACATTTGAAGGCAACTCGTAACAGTGCTAAAGTGACAGCTCTGCAAAATTTGACGGAGGTAACAACAATCAATTTAAAGTTAGGGAAAACAAAAGCTACTTTCAGCTGCTTATATCTTTAACTTGGATTTCTACGACACAACAGAGACCAAGTTCGACGTAGGCAATGACAAACAGAAACAGAATGGAGTCTCAAGCAAATCCTGGTACAATCACATTGGTTACAGAAAACTGATATCCCTAATTCTTTGGGACAACGGACATACCAATACAATTGTCATCATTTTTTTTTTGATGGAAAAGATGGGGTCACGCCCCTATATAAATACGAAGAGTATAGAAAAATAGCATAAAAGATCAACTCATAAACAAACCACCTAACGGGAGGGCCAAAGGCACCTCCTCATAAACAAACCATACAATTGTCATCTTTGTTCCACTGTAAATGCAGAACATGCTCAACGCTGCCCACTAAGTTCCTTTGATTCCCAGGTGAAAACAGGCGGCACTTGTATTCTTCCGACAGACGTTTTCTTGGTTAAGTACCTTGTGCTGCAAGAATCAATCCTCTCTACCAGTATCCTCTCCCTCTTCCTCTTCCACTCTGTGATCTGCCTCTCCCTCTTCCTCTCTGACCACCTCTTCTTCCTCCAGAAGACAAACCTTCAAATGCCCTGTTCACTAGTTGACTCTGAAAGCTACCAGCTCCACGGCCCTTCTTTGCCAAGTGACCGGACCCATTAGCCACGTTGGCAGGTCGTTTGCCTCTACAAAAATCCCAAGAAAAATTATTCTAAAACCAGAAGGAGCCACTTAAGTACACAGGGAACTGTCAAGTTATGGCAACCAAGGTTGCAGATTATCAGTCATCCAAAGCTACACTGACCAATGTTGGGACTGTGAATAATAGCCGTGGGGACAATAAGCATAACTTGGCCAAAAACATCTAGCAGAAATCGCGTATATTAACCAGACATGCGTCATAAATCTAAAAAGGATACCGAAGACGCAAAAGACAGGCAAAGGCTCAAAAAATGAATATTTCACTTGGCAGCATCTTTTTTAGAGCGTATGAGCATACCCATTCAAAGTGGTACTTGAAGGTCCAGCAGGTTTGGTTGCTTCTTTCCAGGAAAGGTTCATGGTTTTGTCTCCAATGAACGACGGTGTCTTTGAATGCAACGGCTGACATTCATTACAAAAGAAGTTATCAGCTATCAATCTTTGTTTGCAAGCAATGAAATACACGAATCAGATAACAGTCTCCTTCACCTTTGCCATTGCCAAGATATTATTGCAGCTCCTTAGCCCAGACGTACTTTTCTGCGTTTCATTTTTCTGTACAGGCAGCAGGTCATTCATTTTGTGAGAAACCATAAACACCATAAAAGAGAGATAAAGAGAGAGGACCTCCATTGGTAGAAGTTCAACTCACTATGCGTTCCTTCTCAGCATCGGTCTTTGCAGCTGCCATAGCTTTGTTGTGCTCGTTCATTCCTTGAGTCACCTTCTTCATGGTAGCTCTGACCAGCTCTTCAACGTTACTCAACCTGCATCACCAGTGTTTTATTCAAGAATT
The DNA here is from genome assembly GCA_963995505.1 of Hypericum androsaemum. Taxonomy (NCBI): domain Eukaryota; kingdom Viridiplantae; phylum Streptophyta; class Magnoliopsida; order Malpighiales; family Hypericaceae; genus Hypericum; species Hypericum androsaemum. The sequence continues at coordinate 9,610,028 of OZ023199.1, forward strand.
TTCAAGATTCAGGAATCTCAAGACAAGGATAAAGCTAAATCACATTGTACAATTCCGTTCAAGGATCTTCAGAAACTGTGATAGTACCTCTCTGTGAAGTCCTTATAAAACTCGGAGAAATCTTCCCCAAGCCTATCTGATGGTTGACCTGTCACTATCTTGTACCCACACAGACTGTTTGTCGCATTAGGGGCCTTGCATAAGGAAAACAATGAAATAAAAATGAGAAAAGTGCGGAAAAAAGGAATTACAATCAGAATTAATAATAAGAATTAAAACCTTATGAGCCAAGTGGTGGAATGTGTAAAGCAAGCATTCAACGGAAGTGAAGTGCATCTCTACTGCTTTTGTCCGAGGCATATATTTCTGATTAAAACAGAAACCGGAAAAGCCACATGACAAACTAGACCACAAAAAATATTCAAGGAAAAAGTTAAGAATTTGATTTGTTCCTATTAATTTAGTAAAAGAAGCAGAGTGAAGGAACCAGATCCATTGACATGCCAACTAACAATTAAATCATCAAGGAGATCAAATTTCACCTTCAACAACTGGACAATGGAAGGAAGAATCTGGCGTGAATCCTGAGGTGTAGTGTATGGAGAGATCTCTGCAAGTGCTTTTAGCAAATCAACCATTCTCTCCTCGGGAAGCTGACAAGGAGAAATGCATAAGAACATATACTCCAACCCAGCAAAATTAGATGACCACAACTATCAAACCGTATATTTCATAAGCAAGAACCCTTACCTTGTCAATGACTGGAACAATGTGCTTGTTTATGAAACTTAGATACTTGCTGCTTGATTCACCCCGCTGTACAGTAAATTAAACAACATTATAAAAACACAAAGATGTCCCCTTACAATCATTTGAGCAACTTTCAACAGCTCGTACCAAGAAAAAAGGAAGGGCCATGTGCAGGCATGACATTAATCTGTCAATGTGGTCTACATCTGACACCTGCAGCATCAATAACCAAGTTCTCACAAAACATAAGCAACTGAGTTGTGGTAAGAAACTGGAGCAGAAGAAATTCACAAAACCCTATCGAGTGTGCCATCTAGTAGAACAAAGGCTCTCCAAACTTATGGCAAAGTCTCCAAACTGATGAAGTAATCAACTATTTTATAAGCACCTTCAGCAGAGGATATTCTTTTGTAATTAGAAAGACAGTCATAACACTAGAATATGATTCTCACAAAACAATAGTGTAAAAATTAACAAAACAAGTTTTGGTGATGTGATATTTGATGTAGACCTCAGTTCAAATACAAGCAGAGTTGGAGATTCACTTGAATCAGGTGGACATCCAATCCTTTATATGAACACTAGGATGTGATTGGATTATATTGGCGATACAAATTTTGTTAAGAGTGTGAACAATGAACAGACAATTATGATGCAGAGGTTCAGCCAAGGTCTTGGCTTAAACAAGGAAAGTATTGTAGTTCAGCACATTAATTTGACAACTTGCCATCTCAGAACAGAAAATCCAAGAGCAAGCTATCTGTGCCTCATAAGCAAAAAGTTACCCGCTGACAGTTTGATAAAAGCTACTACCAAATTTGCCGCTCCACGGTTTTATGGAGCCATAAAATGTCTCGACTTTTTGTTCTTTGAAGAAAATAACAAATGAAGAAAAAGATTAATGCTCTCGTTTATACATACGACAAGAAATGCAGTGTAGAAACACTCACATCGAATTGAGCATCTAGATCAGCTTGTGCTTCAATCAATCCGGTAAGTTCCTTCATGCGTTCAAGAGGAGCTTTCTCATTGAATATGCTTAAACTTTTTAAGAAGTCCATAAAAAATTTAAATTCTTCTCCAGTAACATCTTGCAAACTCTGCAAAAATTGAATAAATTGACACATGCTTTGCCTGACACAAGAGTAAAAAGAAAATTCATATTTATACCTTCTTAATCAGATCAGTTATATAGCGTTCCATTTCTTCTTGAGGCTTCAATATTTCAGCTTTATGAGGGAAAATCTGCAAAACACAAGATCAGTAAGCAGTTGCAACTAGTTTTATAATAATCAATGAACTTTAATCCGAACCTTATCTCGAATGAAGCCCATAGCTTTCTCCCGGAATGATTCATCAAAGCCTGCCTCATCGGCGGCAAACAGATGCTTGAATAAAGCAGTCAATGAAGCTACAAAATGGAGGAACTACATAAACTTCAGGAAAAATACATGTGAATCTCGGTAGGAAATAATAGTGTCAGTACAAGCAATTGTTTGGAAAGGATCTAATGGCATGCTGCCCACAAAACCTAAACATCCAATGCCATTAGATCCTGCAGGGTTAATCTAAAGCCGCAAGCAAGAGACCAAATGAATTTATCATTAATGTTCCCAGCAGTAGCCAGCCAACACTTCAAACTAATAAAATCATTAAACAACCTAATACTTCTTCATGCTGAGCACCACTATTAACAAGAACAAGAGGAAAAGAGAAATAGATGATAAGTCACCTTTTACATCCTGCCTCAAAAGCGACATAAGTGCTTTATGCGCAGCATCTCGCTCCACATTTTCCTCTTGAAAAATCAAATATTACCCAATTTCAGTATCACCAACATCCACAGTACACAAAACCAAAGAACAAAGTATCGGTAATACGTACCACTATTAACCATTTGCACCAAAACATCAACCATTTTGGGAAGGTGCAGCGGCATATCCTTGCACAGCAGCGGAAGTCCCCTTATCCCCTGAACTCGGACCTACACCAAACAACAACAACACATACTTTGAGACCACGAAGGAATTATCGATTGTTATCTACTTCCCTTCACACTCTCACTACATACAACTGCCTACAATCATGCAATACACGCACGCATCGCAAGCATATCGAGCAAATCCTAGGAGGGAGCTTCTCCCACTCTACAAATTGCGGGAAAGGCAGAAAAAGGGAGATAGGTTGTAACTAACCCTGAGGTCCTCCTCCTTGATCACAAAGGAGCTAGAATCATATATTATTTACTTCTTTTCCAACTCTTACTGCACACAACTCCCTACAACCTTACAGAAACTACACGCACGCAACCCAAATGAACCGAGCAAACCCTAGGACCTGCCTCCTAGATTACAAATAAGGAAGGAGGTTGTAGTAACTGACCCCGAGGTCCTCATCCTTGATCACAAAGGAACTAGAGTCGCATATTATCTACTTCTTTTCGAGCTCTTACTACATACAACTCCCTACAATCTCACAGAAACTACAAGCACGCAGCACAAATGAACCGAGCAAACCCTAGGACTAGGAAGTAGGTACTGACCCCGAGGTCCTCGTCCTCAACCAGGTCGAGGAGCGTGTCGAAGACAGGGCCGGAGAGGTCTGGGAAGAACTTGAAGAAGCGCGGGATGAGCTGAGCGGCGAGCTGCTTCGTCTTGGTGCTGGACTTGGCCACAGCCAGTATCCCCTTGTAGTCCTCCGCATTCTACAACACGCGACGAGCTCCAATTAGAAACCAAAGCAAAGAAGAAAACAGAAATACTGAGAGAGAGAGAGAGAGAGAGAGAGAGAGGTGGGGAAAAGTGAAACCCTAGAACGAACCAGGGACTTGTCCTTGGAGTCGCTGAGGCGCTCCCCGAACTGGTAGAGCCGCTCGATTTGGCTCGCGTCATCGACCGCCGCCTCCCCGCTCATCTCTCTCTCTCTTCTCTCTTCTCTCTCTCTCTTCGTCTTCCCTGCTGCTTCTCTTCTCGAAAGCTCGAGCTTCCTTCCTGCTCTATACAGTAACGAGGAGAAGGAATTGGAATTGGAAGCAGAGGGGTATTTAGTTAATTAGCAGTGGCTAACAAGAGGGAGAGAGGAGGGGGGTAAGATTGGAATTTAGGTTTGTTATAAAACTAAGGGAATAAGAATGGAATAAAAATCAATTAGCCCCATATACATTTTAATTTTTTTAATTAATATCTTATACTAAAAATTGTTCTAAATAACCCCTCGTACATTTTAAAACGGGTTAATAAGTATCCCGAAATCAATTTTTCAGTGATCCACACACATCATCTTACTAAATACCATAGTTGTAAAATACGGGTTTTGGTACATGCCGAATTTTGTCTGTTTTCTAGTTTGTTCGGTCCGATCATTTTTCGGTTCGTCCGGTCTGACCGATCGGACTGAACAGTTTTTATTAATTTTTTACAATAATTCGAATAATATGTAGACTAAATAGTCAAAACATAAGTTTCAAAATTCACATTTTAGGAATATCAACCAATCTATAACATATAAAGTCTATTTTTCTTTGTTGATTTAGAGAAATTGAGCATATGAGACGAATTTTTTGTTTAAATTTTTGCTAGTTTGGATAAAATCTGGTCAGACTGGGCTGTCTGAGTCAAAAACTAGTGCTAACTACTTGGTCCGACCAGATATTGGGCGATCCGACCGGAGAATTTTTTACCCCTAAAAATGGGCCGCTCTTTTGAACGATTCGTGGTCCGGCGGTCGGACCACATTTTTTAAAACTATGTTAAATGTCCACGTCCAATTAAACTTCTTTACATGGCTCACTTAACTCTCTACATTTTGAAATAAGAGAAATAGTTTCATATATGCTTTCATCATTGATTTTATTTAATATGTGTTTGATCTATATGTCAAAGAGACAACGGGCATTAAGCCCAGCGACATAGGCGTTGCTTAACTTCAAGAAGGTTAAGGGTTCAATTCTTGACATTGTAAATAGGTGTAATATTTACCTTTAAAAAAAACATATCAAACACCAATGCACAAGCTTATCTTGCAAACAACGAGTGCGGTTCAATGCTAACAGCAATTAAAGTTAGTGGGGAACATAAAAATATACAAGTAGTCGAATGAAAGATAAACAAGGTCATCATATAAGATTCCATGATTTAATTTGTAATCAAACAGGGTACTTGAGAACTATAATTTGCAATGACGTCTCAATCCGAGAAGGGATTCCACATTAGCTTGGATGGCGTACATCATCTACTCAGATGATGATGTCCACAGTGACCGACTAATCCCCGTAAGTTTGAAGTAAAAGAATCCTCCTCCTCCTCTGCTATTTAGTCAAACTACTGAAGCATCTTTTAAAATTTAATTTAAACTTTATGAAAATGGTATTGACCTTCACTAATGTTGAGGCTTGAAAATAATCTCGGATTTGATTCGGGGCGGGATTGGCTTGGTTGATCTAGAGTTTGGATTTGGACTTGGAGTTCGCCTCGTCTCGCGGATGCCTTGGGCCCAAGAGCACCCGCATTTGGGGCCCGAGAACACCCACCCGCGTTCAGATGGGCTGCGCTTGGAACGTCTGCCCCTTGCGAACAGCCGCGTAGGCCAAGAACGCCCGCTTGACGAGCTCGGTGGGAGAACGCCGGCCTGGTGTTGGGCCGAACGCCCGCTCGATGGGAGAACGCCCCTATGGGCTGGTGAACGCCCGCGTGAACGAGGCTAGAGAATGACGGGCTGAGAACAACCCCATAGGCTGAGAATGCCTCATTCAGGCGAACGCCCTTGCTGGGCTGAGAACGCCGGCCTGGTGATGGGCCTGGCGAACGCCTACGATGAATGACAATGGGCCTAAGAACGACGGGTTGGAGGATGTTGGGCTTAAGAACGCTGGGCCGAGTTCACAATGTTGAGTCGTTCATTTGGCGGAGACATTCGAGAAGAATGTTCAAGAGGGGCGGCTTATGTTTTCCTAAGTTGCGCTTAGATCCCTAAGATTCGGACGAGATTTGGTATGTTCGTAGTTGGGTCACGTTTGCTTGGGCGTCACAAAGAGAACATTCTTATTTTGAGACGGGATCTGTTCGTTTAAGGAAGGCGGCTTGTGTCGTCCTATACTAAGCCGAGAGGATCTTCTCATATTAGGAATAAATAATTTGAGGCGGATCTCTCGGGATTGAGACTTGGAACCGAAGGTCTTGAAGGCGGCTTAGGACTTCCTATTCAGAAGGCGAGAGGGTTAGCTCAAGATGCTTTATATAAGGAGGGTTCGGGCAAGGAAGATGGCATCACCAACACAACAAACAAACCTATTACTCTTTACTCTTTATCGTAGCTTAGCCCTAGTCTAGCTCTTTTTCCACCCTCTCCGTTAGCCCGACCTTGGGACGACCACTTCAGATCTGTCTCGGGTAGTTTTGACGTTCTTGTACCCACTTTCCCTGCAACAACTAAAAACATGAATTTTCATAACATTCAAAATCAGTTGTAATAAGAAAAACAAACAATCTCAATTAAGAATATCTCACCCCGACAAAACATGGTTGGGTTCAAATTCAGTGGGGACATGGGTAATCCCCACTGAAAGGGATAAGGGCAATATTAGAAATATAATAATTAAAATAATTAAAAAAAATATCAGCAAAATAATACAAATTATGGAAATACAAGTATGGAAATATTGGTTTCCATTTTTTCGGATATTGGTTTCCATCTTCTATACTATTGGTTTCATTCTACTATGATATTGGTTTCATTCTACTATGATATTGGTTTCCATCTTCTATGTTATTGATTTCATTCTATTCTGATATTGGTTTTAGGAAAAAGTCTACATTAGTACATTGTGGTTTGCTCGATTATCAGAGATAGGTTTGTGGTTTCAAACTCATCAAAAAGGGTCATGTGTTTTCACGGGCTCATCAATTAAAGGCTCGGATAGCTCCCCGAGCCTAGTCAGCGTCCATTGGACTCTCCACGTCAGAACAACATTGTTTTTAATCCTATGTGGCACGCCATGTAGGATTTTTTTCTACTCGAAAATGAGGATGTGGGGTTGTTTGAAAATTTTAACTTGCCACGTCAGCATTTTCGAGTTAAAAAATCCTACGTGGCGTGCCACATAAGATTAAAAACAATGTTCTTTCTGATGTGGAGAGCCCAATGGACGCTGACTAGGCTTGGGGAGCTATCCGAGCCTTTAATTGATGAGCCCGTGAAAATACAGGACCATTTTTGATGAGTTTGAAACCACAAACCTATCTCTGATAATCGAGCAAACTACAATGTACTAATGTAGACTTTTCTCTTGGTTTTATTCTACTATGATATTGGTTTCATTCTACTATGATATTGGTTTCCATCTTCTATGTTATTGGTTTTATTCTACTATGATATTGGTTTCCATCTTCTCGGATATTGGTTTCATTCTACTATGATATTGGTTTCATTCCACCGTGATATTGGTTTTCATCTTCTCCAATATTGGTATCCCATTATAAGTAAAAAGGTATACCATTTGAATGTATTGGTTTCATTCTTCTCGAATATTGGTATCATCATTCTAGGATATTAGTATCATTCTACTTTAATATTGGTATCATTCATTTATTAATTTGGGGTCCCTCCAAATTTCGTAATATAGAACTCATGTCCTTGGCTCCGGTACCGAAAAATAACTCTGGCAAAATTTTACATGTAAAAATATCCTCTTAAACCTTAAAACATCAATAACACCAAGAACATTCTAACAACACCAAACCAAACCCAGAAAAATAAACAATTTAAACAAGAAAAGAAATCAATTAAACAAACAAAGCAAGCTGATAAAAGCAATCAATTAAACATCAACTCATCTTGCCCTCCCTCTCCCTCCACTCCCACTCTTCCTCCTTCACCCATCTCCTTCTCATCTTCGTTCCCCGCAGGACCCGGCTTCTCCAACGATGGCATCTGACGGCGACACCTCCTCCTCTGGTCGCGGACCCACCTCAAGGCTGGACCCGGCTCCTCCAACGACGACGCCTTCTCCTCTGGTCGTGAATCCACCTCAAGGCTGGACCCGGCTCCTCCAACGACGGTCTGGCCACCATCAGTGGTTAGGGTCTCGAAGATTTTTGGGGATGGGGGCGGCGGATGGGGGGAATAAAAAAGAGAGGATATTTTTTTTGAGATTATATAGGAAAATGGTGGAACCCTAACAAGTATGTTTGGATAAAAACTCAAAAATATCCTCAACAGATTCTGACCATCAAATCTATAAAAAAAGAATTTGATCAAATCTTATAGTCTAAATTTAGTCCATACCATGGGGACGACTTTTATGTAGTCCCCACTGAATCCAAATCCAACATGGTTGTGTAACCACTTCCTCTCCATAGTGGAATCACAAAATAACGGCTGAAGTTGCACAACAGAATGCGTAAAAATAGAGAAGAATACAACTAAGCAACTCGACACAAGCAATACGATAATTTACCAGTCCGCTGCTCTTTGCGCCAGCAAGTGATAAAGCTTCTTCGCTTTCATAGATGCCCCAATATGTCCTTCCTCTTCCCAAATGGTACTGGCATCACACAATTTCACTCACTGGATAAATATAACATAGTGAGCTCATATAAGAGGAAAAAACTTATAAATTTCTAAAGTTAAAAATAATATACTGAGAAATTGACATCATAGTTTTTAATCATTGAATTTGAAGAAATTGAACTAATTAATCTTTCGATTTATTATTATTATTTTTTTGTTAATAACTCCGGTAGAATGTCAAATTGTCTCTCTCATTTTCAAACTCCAAAATCTCTATAAATCATAATAACTTCTTCCCCTCGTTGAAAACATCACATATCCTAGAAAAATTAAAAAAAATCTAAGTCTACCTCATCTAACCCAATCTATTAACCTAAACTCAAACAATAAATTCGAGGTAGGTTGGTTTAGGTGGGAGATTTCTTCCCCACCAAAGTGTTTCACTAGCTATTTATGTTTTGAATTCTCGAGCATTTTGGTGCATCAGTCTGGTGTCATAGAACATGCACAATAATTCTCTTGAATAACAAGGAATAACCTAAGTAATTTAATCCATGAAAATTTTATTTTTTGTGGTGGGTGGATTTATTATTGTAGGATGGGTGGTTAGTATATTTTAGGAAAAAGTACACATAGGTAACCTGTAGTTTCACTGATTATCACTTGAGTACTCTGTGATTTTCAAGTCGTATAACAGGTCAAACTTATTTCAATTTTGTCACGGACCGGTCCAGAGCTCCGGTCAGCTTTTTTTTTTGGGAACATCATCGTTTTATACCCGATGTGGACTGTGGCTTAGACTAGGATCACTCAAAGCTGGCGTGGCAGTGATTAAATTACCAAATTAGTACCAAATTATAATAAAACTTGCAAACACGCCCTAAAAGAGAGAAGGAGGAGAGGAAGTCACCAGAGAGGAGGAGAGGAAGTCATCAGAGGAGCTGTTGTCGCCGAAGTCATTGGCGAAGGTTCGCCGGAGTCGTCGTCACCGTACTCCTAACCTTCTTATGGCACTCGTAGCTGTTACCAACCGGGAATCCACTGACACCTCCGCCGCCGCTTCCACCACGTAGCCTAGGGTTAAAACAGCCATCTTCGTCCCTGTCATTGTCGAGCTCGTCCTGGTCGGAGTCAGAGTCGGTGTTGTCGAATTGCGGGTGGCAGGTGTGGTCGTCATCTCGTATTCGCTGCCACTGACGCCTTTGTGGTATCCCACAAGGTAGCCGCGGCGGCGGTGGAATAATCTGATTTTTCCTTTTAATTTTTGTTCTAATTCTGATTTGGGGTTTTCTTGGGTTCTATTTGACTTTTGTTATTGAATAGAGAAGATGAACCAGGAGAAAGAAGATGAGCAGTGGGAAGCACGCCTTATAAGTTGATTAAATAAACTATATGCTGCGTTTGACGAACGCCTTTGTTGTTGTAGCCTAGTTGGTGATGATGTCAGGCTTTCAACCAGATGACCAGGATTCAATTGGGGCAGCAAAATTTATTTTGATTTTTGGTATTTTCACAATTTTTTAATTTGGTACTAATTTATAATTTACCATCGCCACATCATCATCAAACAATCACATTCAATGCCGCGTGGCAATCCACGTCGGGTATAAAATAATGTCGTTCCCCCAAAAAAAAAGTGGATCGGAGTTTGGGACCGGTCTGTGACAAAAATTGAAATAAGTTGAACCTGTTTTACGGTTTGAAAACTACAGGATACCCAAGTGATAATTAGTGAACTATACGGTACTTAAGTATATTTTTCCCTATATTTTATGGTGATTTGAGTTTTAAAGTGATGGAGGGGCATTATTTTGGTCATTCTTGTTGGCATTTGAGATGAAAATAGATCTTAGGGACTAATGAATTTGATTTCTTAAAATTTAGGGACTATTTTACTATGGATTGAATTTTCATGTAAATTATATTAAATTTTAGGAACTTGTGAATATTTTTCTTTCATATTATAATAATTATAGTCGTTAAATACAAATTAACGTCTCTATTTATAAGCAACATAAAATGTACTTGGTGGAAAAGTGGCAGGATTCATGAAAATAATTGATCACAGCTTCAGCTAAAATGGCGATCATTGGCAACCCATGTGATTCATTATAAGAACGACTTACTTTCATAATATTTACAAACTTCATATTTAACTCAAAATTTTACCATATGGATTAATAAATTTTTTATATTTATAAACAAGTCTATAAGTCATGATATCAACACGTAGTCTCGAATATTTAAGGATTATTTCAGTAAATTGGTAAATTGGCAAAGAAACAAACATATTTGTTCAAGTTGATTGTGCTGAATCATCATCTCAAGCTAGATCAGAAAATGAAATTGGTTGCCTTGGAAGACTGTCTTAGGTTCTTCCCCTGGTTTTAAACCCGCTCTGCATATCTGCAACTCATTGTCAACGATACTCCGTCATCAGCAGGTCATAGGATGGGCATGTCCAGTGCTCGCAGGACATCCTTGAACTCGAAATCCCGAGTTTGCTTGTTGAAGCACTCAACCAGCTTGTACCGTGCATCGTTTAAATAAAACGAGTGGGCTGTCTCTATCAGCGATTTTGCTTCTTCGTCGCTCAGTTTGCTGGTAAATACAACGTCACCTCGGACAAGAACCAGGTCCTTGCTTTCTGAAAAATCGGTGTAGTAGGTCACTGTATAGTAGGGAGCTGCCTGAGTCCCTCTTGCCTTGTAATCTTCAAGTCCAGTGAAAAGCATATGGGGCATCTGCACTGCAAATCAGTTAAATGAATGAGAACAAACATATCAAACACCAACGCACAAGCTTATCTTGCAATCAAGGAGTGCGGTTCATTGCAAACAGCAATTAAAGTTTGTGGGGAACATAAAAATGTATCAGTAGGCCAATGAAAGATAAACAAGGTCATTAAATAAGATTCCATGATTTAATTTGTAATCGAACAAGGTCCTTGAGCACTATAATCAGCGATGACATCTCAATCCGAGATAGGATTCCACGTTAGCTTGGATGGCAATGGCATACAACATCAACTCAGATAATGATGTCCACAGACGGACTAATACTTGTAAGTTTGAAGTAAAAGAATCCTCCTCCTCTGCTATTTGGTCAAACGACTGAGGTATCTTCTAAAATTTAATCTGAACTTTATGAAAATGGTATTGACCAGTCACTTCACTGGAAAAATGAACTTCCGTAACATCCAAAATCAGTTGTAATAAGAAAAGCAAACAATCTCAATTAAGAATATCTCACCCTGACAAAACATGGTTGTGTAGCCACTTCCTCTCCATAGCGGAATGACAAAATAACGGCTGAAATTGCACAATCGAATGCGTAAAAATAGAGAAGAATACAACTAAGCAACTCAACACGAGCAATACAAGAATTTACCAGTCTGCTGCTCTTTGCACCAGCAAGTGATAAAGCTTCGCTTTCATGGATGCACCAATATGTCCTCTTCCCAAATGGTACTGCCATCACACAATTTCACTCGTTATTTCTCACTTTAAAAAACCCCAACAATCACAAAGTTTGTCAAACACGGGCTTCGCGAGAAATGCACATAGCCTACCGCATAGAATTGCAGAGTTGACAAATAACTAGTAGTCTACAAACTCCACTAATCTCGAGTCCGCAATACCTTTAACTCTCGCTTCCTTGCTCTCACCTTTGTCTATCTTAAGTACCCGGCATTGCAAGAGTTGGTAGACCAACTTTGAAAACACTCCAATAGACTAGCTCCACCCAAGAATTTCTCTACCCGAAGTTCTTTAGATCAACCCCAAACCATCAATTTAATATTTTCTCAAAAATTAAAGCTGGGATGAAATACAATTAGCTGGAAAATAAGTGGGAAGCCATTCTCCCAAGGCTACACAAGTTACTTACATCGTCCCAAATGGAGGCGAGGTCCTCGGGGGACTTGGTCTTGGCCCGTTCGATATCCATGATCGTGTCCAACGGCTTTGGTTGCAAAGGCGAGAATCCGGTCGCGAACCGCGAGGTTCTAACCGAGCCGAGCAAACCCCACCTCACGAAGCAGCTGGGGGTCGAGTCGGGTACCGGTCTAGGGGAAGCCGGAGAGCGTCTTAAAGCTCCAGAGAAGAGGGAAGAGGATTTGACGAGCGCTGACGTTACGCGACGCATTGTGGAGGGAAGTGGGGTCGGGGATTCGGCTTCCGATGAAGAGAAAGGAAGCCGATGTTCGAATAGTGAAGCCGATGGAAGAGGTACCTTCAGAAATTGGCTCGGAAGGAGGAGAGAGGAGTAAAAAAAGAAAAGGGGTAAAAAAAGAAAAGGTGAAATTACTATCAGGCCCTTGGTGTGGTATATTTCGTGCTCGCCCCCTTTTATTTCGGTAATTGATTAAAAAAATTTCAAAGTTTGGTTTTATTATACTCTCGGGTCCATCGCTGAGGTCAACAATCAATTTTATTATTTTTAGATTATAAAAATATAATTTTACCCTCGAGTTTCATCTTCAACCTCAAACATTCAACCTCAAACATTCAACCTCAAACCTTTTCTGTTACTGTCGATGAACCACTTCCAAAAACTAAAATTAATCAAACCAAAAATAATAGAACTAAAATTATTTAAACTAAAGACCCAATTCAATCAATCGAACCCTAATTCAATCAATCGAATAGCCTGTGTGTTCTCTTTCACTCTAACGAGATGCAACGCAATCATCGATGCCGTCTCCCGCCAGCCTTACGCCTCCTCGATCTCGACGCCGGGTTTGAGCAGATGGGGTTTCGCCGGGTTGAAACAGACCGACGGGGTTCTTCCAGACGGTGTCGGAGAGGAGGACGCCAGCGGAGTTGAAGATGGGGTGCTTTCGCTGGGTGGACTCGGCCCGGAGCTGGACGGTCTTGGCGGCATCACGGATGACGGCAATCGGGCTGCCGAAAGGAGCGCAGGCGACCTTGTTCTTGGCGAGGTCCACGTATTTCCTTTTCATCTCGTAGATCTCCGGCTTCCGGTAGTACTGGTCGATAGGATCTGATCGAGACAGGTGTTTACTTGCTTAATTGAAGAAGATATTCATCTTCCTTCGCGGGTTAATTTTTGCAACAAGCAAAATACTCGCGAATAATTGGCGAGAGAGAACTAAAATGCTCTGCCTTGAAAACTGTGCAACTTAGAAAATGCTTCCCTCTTGCTGCTCTGTCGCCGAGACTTCTCACCTCTGGCGAGCTCCATACTCCCTATGGCTGAGATGCCATTGGAGCCCCCTCCCCACAAGGCTACTGAGTCAACAGAAGCCATGGTTACTAATGACCCAACACCGCAAGTTTGAGCTCCAACTACATCGCTTCCATCCTTCAAGGATAAACTCACCAACAACTTCATCCCTGACATTGACATCCCTTGCTCTGGTGAGCTCCTCTAGAAGGGTCTAGTCAAGGTCATCACAGAGGAGAACCCTAATGGGCCTCTCGCCATTGAGATTGATTCTAACTTAATCTGCGAACTAGCTTCAGCAGGGAGTAAGTGCGTCGTCGCTAAGCTTCTGGGCTGCTTCGTCACTCTATAGGTCATAGACAAGCACCTCCAGCGTCTGTGGAAACCGTTGGTTGCCATGGAAGTCATGGATCTCCCGAACGGGTTCTACCTCATCCATTTTGCTGCTGAGATGGACTTAGAGAGAGTTCTATTGGAAGGGCCGCGGACGGCATTGAATCACTATATCACCGTCCGGCAGTGAACACCGGGCTTTGACGCTTCGAAGGAGGAGATAAAGACCACCACCATTTGGACCAGAATTTCAGGCCTCGACTTCATCTTCTATAACAATCACGTCCTGGAAGCCAATGCCACGGTGATTGGGCAGCCAGTCAAAGTGGATGAGTCCACCTTTCGAGTGTGTATGAAGCTGGATCTTAGCCGACCTCTATCGGGGATTCTCTTGGTCAATGGCCGGAGACATCGACTGGAGTACGAGGGTCTCCACGTTATCTGTCTCAGGTATGGCATTTATGGCCACCGGTCAGAGGTGTGCCCCTCCATGCCAAAGCAAGGAGTTAATGTGCTATCACTGACTACCCCAGTGCCGTCTCCGCCCGCCTTAGCTCTGTCACAAACGCGACCAACCACGCCAGCTCCCCCCCTCAAAATTTTCAGAACTGTCCCAGAATAATGATTCGAGAACTTCGCTGGCCACCCTTGAGGGAAACCTCGGTCCGTGGATGGTTGTCAGTCGAAGAAATAGACACCCCGCCATAGCAGCACTGATGAATAGCGTAGGTATCTCTGGTGACGTGCCAACTAATCAGAATCGCTTCGACTAGCTATCGGAGGGGAATCGGCCCCTGACCGGACGGGGAGCACCTGGCATGAAGTCCAGTGGCCCTCCAACGGCTACCTTTTCTTGGGCAACTTTTCCCTTGAGAAGAGAAGGAAAGTAGCCTATTGCTCCACGTGACCCAGCCCAGCAGCTCACAAGTTTTACCTCTTTTGGGTTGAGTCAGGCTCTCAGCTCGTCAAACACCATGCCCAAGAATGGAAGGAAGCCCAGAAAGGAAAACAACTCGAAGTCAAAAGCTGCCAACCCCTCTGAGCCCACTAACTTACCATTTTCATCTTTTAGAGGCCTATCCTCTATCCCAGTCCACGCAGACCAGGCGCCAGGCTTCTCTGCTATTGGGTCACGGACCGCAAAAAAGTAAGAGAAGCAGATGGCCCACCCACACCTGTTACCAAATCGCTGAGGGTAGGCCCAAGGACTGCTGCCTATTATTTAAAAGAGCAAGCAAAAGAGCCAGCCTAGCCCAAAGGCCAGAATGTTAGCGGCCCACTTTCTTGGATGATGTGGCCCGTACTGGGGGCCCATTTATAGCTTTCCAACCTAACGAAGATGGCCTCAAAGATACTCCCGCTCCTTACTACCAGGCCAAAATTGGGTCTGAACTGGCCCACTTCGCCGCGGGTATCAAGGAAGCCTCAGAGAAACTCGTGGTCGATGTTGGGGCCCATCAGGACATTGTAGCACCCCAAATTGAGGCAAGCCTGCGGTCAGCCGAGCTTAGCCCAGATGCTATGTTGGTCTGATACCCTTGCAGAACTATTTATTACTGTCTTCTCCTTTATTATCTTCTTTATCTTTTCTTGTTATGTCGAATATGTCTATTATTTTTTTGAATTGCTGTGGTGTCGGGAGCCCACTTTTCTTGCAAGCGGCTATGAGTTTGATCCAGCAGCATAGGCCAAGGTATTCTTGCTATCCTTGAGCCTCATATTTTGGGCAGCAAAGCTGATCGGGTTTGCCAATGCCTGAGTTTCTCGAACATCAAGCTTGTCGAGGCTTTTGGGCAGAGCGGGGGCATATGGCTCCTTTGGTTCGAGCCCTCAGTGTTGTTCTCGATCCAGGTCTGGGATAGCTAGTTTATTCACGCTTCTGTTAGCTACCATCATGATACCTTCCAGTTCATCGTCGTTTATGCCAGTCTTAGAGCTCCAGAGCATCAGCACATGTAGAAGCTGCTCTCTGACCTCAGTGCCACCATCGAAGGTCCCTGGATTCTTGGAGGTGACTTCAATGATATCCGGTCCCTAGATGAGAGGTAGGGAGGCTCAGGAACCCTCTCAGATCATGACTTGCACTTTGCCGGGCAAAATGATACCTTAGATCTCATTGACATTGGGTTTCTGGGACCAAGGTTTACGTGGGCTCGTGATAGAGAGAGCTCTACCCAGATCTCTAAGCGGCTTGACTGGCCAGAGGCGGTAGTCAGACACCTTTCGTGGCTTGGCTTGATCCACTTCCAGGCTGATGCACTCTGACTTTATGCCATTCCTTAACGACCAGTGGCCGAGCCCTTCCCTGGCTAGTAGTACTTTAGAGTCCCTCACCCCGGCCCTCCGTGAGTGGAACCAGGAGGTGTTTGGGAATATCCTTCATTATAAGGATAGGTGCAATGCTATACTTGGAGGTGTTCAAAAAGCTCTGAAGGTGGGTGTAACGAGGGGTCTACTCTGGCTAGATGATAAACTCTATATGGAGTTGGAAGGTATCCTTGATCAGGAAGTGCTCCTATCGATGCAGAAGTCTAGAGAGCAGTGGATCGCGGACAGAGATAGCAATACTTGCTTCTTTCATACCTCGACTATTGTTCGGAGGCATGGGAACCGGGTGTGTGGCCTCCTTTCCCCCAATGGTGAGTGGCTTTCGGATCAGAAGTCCCTCTGTTTTCTGGCTGTCGACCACTTTTGGCGTCTTTACTTTAAGGAGAAACCCTTTCGGCCTACCTTCCCTTTTCAAAACTGTTTCCCTGTCTTGGAGGATAGTCTGCTGACCGACCTGTATAGCCCTTTCTCCTGTGCTGAGATTTGTGATAGTCTATTTTAGATGGAGCCTTATAAGGCACCGGGTGAGGATGGCTTCCAGGCCATCTTCTTTCAGAGGTGATAGGATGTGGTTGGTGATTCAGTGTGTACTCAGGTCCAGGAGTTCTTCCTTAGTGGTTACCTTCTCCCTCACCTGAATACTACTCTGATTAATCTCTTTCCTAAAATCCCTACGTCTGAGTCATTATCCCAGTTTCTGCCTATTAGCCTCTGTAGTATTCTTTATAAGATCATTACGAAGATTCTTGTGAGCAGACTGAAGCCCCTCATTGACACGATAGTTAGCCCGACGCAGTCCAGTTTTGTCCTAGGTTAGTTTATGTCGGACAATATTGTTATTCTTCGGGAGGTGGTCCATTCGATGTCCCAGAAGAGGGGTGTCACTAGCTGGATGGTTATTAAGCTGGATCTAGAGAAGGCTTATGACCGTCTCAGCTGGGAATTCCTTCGTCAGACGCTCATTCTGATTGGCCTCCCTATGAATTTCATCGGCTAGATTATAGAGTGTATTTTGACTGTCTCGATGCGTGTTCTCTGGAATGGTGGGAAGACTCAGGTCATCACTCCTACCCGTGGGATTCATCAGGGTGATCCTATTTCCTCTGCAATGCCACTGTCTCCCAGGCTGAGCTGGTGCGCGACCTTCTAGAGTCCTTCTGTGGTAGCTCGGGGGCAGCGGGTGAGTCTACCTAAGTCTAAGGTTATGGTATCCCATAATGTCAGCTCAGAGCTTGCTTCAGCTCAGTGATTGTGATGGGTATCCCTTTGACTTTGGACTTGGGCCAGTACTTAGGGGCTCCTACCGACCTCAGATGGGACCATCGTCAGTCTTACCATTATGTCCTCGAGAAGCTCCGTGGCAAGATGGTGGGTTAGAAGGCGAGATCCTTAAGCAAGGCTGGGCGCTTGACTCTTGCTCGCTCGATTCTCTCTTCTATTCATGCCCATACGATGCAGACGGATCTCCTCGTTGTGAGCATTTATAGGGATATGGACCGTTGTGTTTGGGAGTTTATTTGGGGCTCCCACCAGGAACGTCAGCGGATCCACCTTATTGTTTGGGATACCATATGCCTCCCTAAGGAGGTAGGAGGTCTTAGTCTTCGGCCAATGCGGAAGGTCAATATGGCAAAGGATGGTAGAGGTGACGTCAATCTGGATATGCTAAAGCAGAAGCGTGATTCCTCTGCCATCTGACGGGCTATGGTTAAGGTCCATCCGTTCCTTGCCCTCGATTTTTGCTGGAATGTGGAGAATGGCATCCTCACATCCTTTTGGGATGATCCTTGGCTCTCTCCCTCCCATCTCCAGAACTACCTGGTTGGTGATCTTCCCGTGGAGGAGGCGGGGAAGTGTGTGGCTGAGTATTGGTCCCCTGAGGATGGTTTGGACATCACTTTATTAGAGGCCCTCCTGCCTCTGCATATTATTGGTTCACTAACTTTGACTCTTTTGTAGGTCTCACTAGCTTAGACTGACACGTTGTCCTAGAGCCTCATCCAGGATGGGCGCTTCTCTACTCAGTCTATGTATATGGTTATGTGTAGGGATATGGCGATGCCTCTACCAGCTGATCCGGTGTGGACGCAAATTTGGACGATAAGGGTTTCTGAGAGGATTCAATTTTTCATATGGATGTTCTGTCATCACAGGCTGATGACTAACGCAGAGAGGGCACGGAGGCATTTTATGGAAGATGAAATGTGCCCATGGTGTGGTACTGAGTCTAAGTCTCTGATGCATATGTCTCGTGATTACAGGTTTGATAGATCGGTGTGGGCGTCCCTGCTGCCACGCCCTCAATAGGCTTTCTGCATGGAGTCGGACCCCCCTAGTGGATCTGGGCCAACATTTTAGATACTACCTTCCTCACGGATGGCCCCGTATGGGCTACGACCTTCGCGACTGCTTGCTGGTGGCTATGGCATTGGCGGAGCGAGTCTGCCTTCCAGCCTGGCACCATTTCGGGGCATCCCCCCTCCCTTATCACTTCACAAGAAAGGGAGTTTGCTCGTGTCCTAGCAGATCAGAATACTCCATTACCTCCCCGCTTGGAGATCATAGTCTCCTGGCAGCGACCTAGGGTGGGCTTCGTAAAGCTCAATATTGATGGTGCTTCGATGGACAATCCTGGTCCTGCTGGGGCTGGTGGTGACATCCGAAACTTGGGTGATCTTTGGCTATGCAGTTTCGCGAAGGGCATTGGCAGTTGTACCGCCCTGGCTGTGGAGCTTTGGGCTTTGGTCCTTGGACTTGAGCTGGCTTGAGAGAGGGGGTTTAGGAAGGTCTTGGTGGAGATGGACTCTTCTCTAGCCATCCTCTACGTCGGGCAACCCGTTGACCGTGCGTACCCCTTTGCCACTCTCATTTCGAGGGCGAGGGAGCTTCTGGCAGATGAATGGGAGATTGGTCTACATCATGCCTGGCGTAAGGGAAACCAGGTGGCAGATGTCCTCTCCAAGGCCGTTCTCCAGATGCCATTCGAGTATAATATTTTTGACGGTCCCCCAGATTTTTGTACTAATGTGTACTTGGATGACTTGCTTGGTGTTTGTATCCCTCGTTGTACCCGTATGTCCAGAGTCGGTGATGGCGCTGAGCCAAGGGGGTTCTTCCTTCCCGAGTTGTATTACCTAGTGACGGTGAAAGACCATGTTTTGCGATATCCCAAACGTCAAGGGGGGACTTTTCCTCCCGAGGTACTCTTTCCCTATCACGAGTTTTTTCCACTGGGTTTTCTCGTGATAGGGTTTTGACGAGGTCGGCGGTCGCAATCTCACAAGAGACCGAGAGGGATTCTTGTACAAAGTAGGTTGTTATTGGCCATTTCGTTTATATATCCAGGGGTTGTTGCCCCTCCACTTCCACAGAAAAAAAGATGTTCATCTTCCACTTGACGACGGAGGCTGTACTTGAAGGGCTCGAAAAATTTTCTTTCCAGGTGGTGATTAATTCAAGTTTATTAGAGCCAAGAAAGGAAGACACAAGCTCCGGCGAGGTTGGGGCCGGTGTTGGAGGAGAGAATGATTTTTTTTTCAAGGGTATGTACGTAATTTCCATAATAAAATTAATTGCTGACGTCAGCGAGGGGCCTGAGAGTATAATAAAACTAAACTTCGAGAAATTTTTAATCAATTACCGGAATACAGGAGGACGAGCACAGAATATACCAAAAACCAGGGATCTGACAGTAATTTTTCCAAAAGAAAATGGTGTTTCTTTTAATTGTTGTGTGAGATAGAATCTGGAAACACAAATTATAATCGAGGGAAAAGGTATAATTTTCAAATTACCGATCTAATCTTGTTTATGAAAATTCAATTAGCCCTAGTAATCAAGATTAAAAATACAGGATGTCTCCTTAATAAAATTTAAATATCATTTGGGTACTCAAGATTCAAAATTGAAACTATTATTTAAATTAGAATAATTTGCCTAAAAGTAAATATTTCTGAGACATTAATAGAATAATAGTTTTTAAAAATTTCCTTATATAAATACATGGTCTTGTTAAAATATGACCACGAAAACTTTGAAAATACAAAAAGTAGTACTATTCTTTTTTTAAAAATGAATAAATTCATTTCTAACTTTCTTATTGCATTTCCAATTTTATAATTTAAGGATGATTGAGTATTGAACTTTCTGTCAAATGATATTTAATGTAATGGTACAAAAAGTGTACAGATTCAAGGAAGTCAAATTCAAACATAACTATTATAATCATGGTATAAAAATTAATCTTTCAAAAAAATATTCAACTTTCTTCAATTTTTCATTACAATGAATATGGTTTAAATATTAGGAACAATGAATGTCATCGTACTTATTTTCATGAATATAAATGAACTTTGACTTTAATTCAATTCAAGGAACAAATGTACAAGTGATATACATAGATTGTTTCTCTATAAATTAAATTTTATATTCAACGAATAAAAAGAATACTTTGTAACTTGAAAACATATTAATTAAATTTTACATTTCTAAATTAATAATATTTTATAGTGTCAACCCTATTTTTCTTACAACGTGAGTACACTTGCATCTCCGTTAATTCTTCAACCTTTACACAATTAGGCCAAATGTCAATAATTCATCATCCTAACATATACAAATTTTGGTACCTTGTCATCTCAATTGTTGTAGTTTTAATCAATATATCTTGAACTCTTTAAGAATGTGAAATATTGCTTAAAAAATAGTATCTTACTGGAATATAAATTAATTGAATATTCAGATATAAGTTTGTAGAAACCAAAAAATATGACAGGTCATTCGAATTTATTCAGCCGGGGTCAGAGTCAGTACTGCTAGGACTTCAGGAACATAGTGCTATTAGCAAAAAATAATGGTACAACTCACACTAGCATAAAACAATGGTACAATTGAGATTACCGTAAAACAATGGTACAACATGTGAAAAATAATAGTAAACTAAGGCTAGCAAAAAAAAAAAGTACAACATGCAAAAAATAATGGTACACGCGAAAAATAATGGTACAACGTGCAAAAAATAATGATACAATGTGTGAAACAATTGTATACTTTTTACATTTAAAACTACAAAAATGCCTTTATATAATCTATTATTGTATTATAAATTTGTCATTACACGCAACACGCAGATCGTCAAATCTACTACATGCCCGTTCCCTCTCCATCCAAAAGGCCTACAATCTAGACCGGATTGTACTGTCCATATTATACTGGCAGCACCGAATCTAACCTATTCGTCAGCACGGAAAAAAAATAAAAAAAGCCAGAAAGGGAAAAAGAAAAAGAAATGATGAAAAGAAAAAAAGGAATGAGAATGAGGTTTATTTCGGCGTCTCTGTCCTCCACCAATTGCTATACTCGCTCCTTCTCAACCATTATCATCCCTCCCACTTGGATTGGGAGTAGGGCCCACAGCTACAAACGGCGGCGGGTCGTTCCAGTCAAAGCGATGCGAGCTGTCGTCCAGCGAGTTTCCTGCGCCAGCGTCGAGGTACCTTCTCGCTCTCCTCTCTCTCTCTCTCTCTCTCTCTCTATAAACCAATTTCTTCCGATTTGGAAACGGAATTCCCGAGTTCAAGTTAGAGCACTTGCGGTATTCAGAATCGAGTGAAAATTGGAATTGATGTTGAGTGAAAATTGGAATTCCAGTTTAGATTAAGACGCCGTTTGTTTTGTTGGATTGATTTATTAAAAAAAACAGCTTAGTTTAGGTGGAAAATAGTTTCTGCTTGAAAATGAAGTTATTTTCTGGTTGAAAATATTTTCCGACGGAAAAATTGGAATCAGAAGGCTAAAAACAAGAAAATATTTGTGTGTTTCAAATGAGAAAGTAGAATTCGGTTTCAGAAGTTTAATGTTCTAAACATGGAAATACGAATTGAAATGGAAATGGAATTCACTTCTTCGAGAAAAATGATTCCCAGCATGCTGTAAAGAATCTGGTTGATTGCGGGCAGGTGGAGGGGAGGGTGGTTTCGGAGATAGGGCCAGGCCTGCTAGTCCTGGTGGGCATCCACGAGTCCGACACCGAATCCGACGCTGACTTCATGTGAGCTCTCATTCTGTATTTCAAAGTTTACTACTTGATGAATTGATAAGAAAGGGACGTTGATGGAAGGGGTGGAAGTTTCTGTAACATTATGAAATCGTTCGTGTGCATTTACCCTGATGCTGCATTGCAGTATTAGTGGATAAACAGATCGGATTTGTCGACTGGGTTGACCAATCCCGAGATAGTCCGTTATGTCTGTCCACCCTAGGTGAGTGCATTTTGTGTCTTTAGTGGGATCTGATGAAAAGAATGGTGAATATGTGATGTGCAGATGTCGAAAGGTGTTAAACATGAGATTGTTCCAGAACGAGACGAGCGGAAGATCGTGGGACCAGAACGTAAGCTCTTGGTTTTTTTGATCATCTGTGCAGTTTTTTATTATTTCTTCTTCCATTGTTGTTATCTACTCATCGGTTTTTTTGTTTCCAGGTGATGCAGAAAAATTATGGTGTGTTGCTAGGTAATTAAACCCTCTTCCGTAAGCATCAGTTTTTGATGGTTAGGTTAGTTGGAAGAATCCATTCTGAAGAAGCTCTTCTGCATTTCTTTGTTTGAATGGACAGTGAGTCAGTTTACGTTGTATGGAGTAATGAAGGGGAACAAGCCTGATTTTCATGTGGCCATGCCGCCCCAGGAGGCGAAACCGTTCTATGAGTCATTGGTCGAAAGGTTTAGGAAATCTTACAACCCGGATGCAGTCAAAGGTGTGTATTGTTTGCCATGCAATCCTTTTCCTGATGATGCCTTTATCATCGTTATCTTTATCATATGTTCATTCCAAAATACTTGAATGCTCTTTGTTTGAACATTGCTGTGATAGTATTGACCATAAAAGACAAATTCCTTCACTTGAACAAATACCTTTATCATTGTGATCTTTATCATATGTTCATTCCTAAGTCTGGGTGGAACAGACGTCTTTTTCCCTTTTTTTGTTCCGAAAAATAGCCATATCATACTTCGGGATTTGAAGGGGGTGGAGGCATTGGGTCTGGTAGTCAATAGTGGAGGTCTAGCCCATGCAACCCTTTAAGGTTCTTTTCACTCTTGAATTGTACTTGGAAATGAGAGAGCTGTCTGGAGGTGAAAGTTTTTCGATCTTGTTACTCGGTGATCGTCATGCATGCTTTAATACATCTGCACTGGATTTCTGCTTCCAAGCATCTCTTACCATATAATAGTCACGTGTTTCCTCTGCCTGCACTTTGTCAATACTTGATGTGCAAATGCAGACCAATATGTCTATTGTGTGTCCCATTTCACCCTCGATGCCTGAACTCCAAATATCGCAACTTTGAAGTTTCTCTTACTGTCAACAATCCATCTTGCATCTGCTGTTTAATTGACCCTTTTGTTTTGTTTGCCTCGTGTAGACGGTGTTTTTGGAGCAATGATGAAGGTAAGTCCGACATTATCCGGCTTCAGATCATCTTTATTGCCTTTTCCTTTGATTTCGTTACATGTAAATTGCTATCCATTTCCTCGACTATGCCTGCTACTGAATGGCTTAAGGTTAATAAGTTTTTTGTGTGTGATAAGGTTAATTTAGTTAATGATGGACCAGTGACAATGCAGATTGATTCACAATCATCAAAGTGAGTTCTACCAACTGATATAATGCGGTTGACATTGAGCACTCGAATAGGGAATTTAACCGTCGGATTTATCGTTTCAGGAACCATAGCAATGCAGTGGAAGAATCGTAGCTTGTGCATTAGGCTGGGGACTGAATCTTCGAATGTGGAGATATTCACACCCAAGAACTCCGAATTCGATGATCGAATTCACAACTGAACGGTTCAGTTGAGCTAAAAGATTTCTGATGAGACCTTATATTTCAACAGTGGTTCGAAGCTTGGATATAGACTGGTAAGATTAAGGATATTCTCTCATTAGATGAGATTGCCCCGACTTTCATGTAGGACTCCCAATTTTTCTCCAATTCATTATCTAATATAAAAATTTCCAGATGGGATCTATTACATATGGTACAGATGCCAGCTACATAACTAGTAACTACATCGAATATCAAAAGTATGCGACGATTTTGCCCGATCAACATTCTTCAGTGTGAAGGAACTCGTGAAGGTTCTACGATTTCGCCGACAGAATTGTCGCTGCTACAAATAGTGCTTCCCTTGCAATCGGCAGAATCTCAATCCTCCTGAAACATGACATTTTTATGACAAGAAATGGTGAGGGCCGATCTTAGATGGGAAAGTACCTAGAATGACCAAGTCCAAGTACACTTTCCGAGTTGTAGATAACAAAGTATTGAAAATCTTACTCGTCTATCTTCTGCAAAGTGCTGACTGCAGAAATCATGCTCTTGCATATATCGACAAGAGCACTGCTCTCGGCTTCACCCTTAGTATCAGAGATCGCTTCGACCTCTTGCTTGTGAGCAGATGAAGGTAGATGAAGCTGAAAACAATTAGCAAATTGTTTTAGAATGATATTAAATAAATCTTCTAATGTCCTTTGGTTCAACGATCTCGTGATCATTCCAACAGATTGATTCTAAAGTATCCGAATATTGGAGCAGTAACCAGACCCACGATGACCAGAAAAGTATTGCCCCCTTGCTTCCTCACTGTAAAGCAGTTGCTTAGACGTTGAAAATTGAAACTAAAAGAACAACTTAATAAGACATAATTTGTTATCAGAACTCGAGGAAAATGAAGTATGATCACCTGAAAAGCATGAGCTAGGAGCACCTGAAGATTATCAAAACCAATCCTCTTGATAATTGTTCTTGTTCGCGTAGTATTTGAAAACGAATCAAGCAATCCTTTAAATGTAGGATCCTCTGTTGAACCATTGGACCTCCGAGTGCGAACAGAAGTCTATGAAGTATCACAAAGGTGACAACTACGTATAAGAAATTGGGAGGCCTTTACATCTGGATACAGAAGGGAAGTTTTGGAGTATCACCTGCGGAGTATATTTTGCCAAATACTGCAGAATAATTTCTAGCTTCCATTTGGGATCGCCAAATACCTGCCAAACATATTTACTTCATGAAAAGTTCCAAACAATTTATCAGATAGAGAGAGAGAGAGAGAGAGTACCTGAAGGAAAGGAGAAATCTGAACTCTGTAAGTCAGCTCATCCAGAAGTAACTCTACAACAGGAGTTCTGAGCCAAGTTGCAGGCAGATACCTATAAGTAACCAAACTTTTATAATAAGTTCGTCATAATGAAGATAAGTGGATACCTAACACCGTCAGCTCTTGTAGTAAAACCTAATTCATCTGCTTTCTTCCGCGACGAATCAAGCTCCATTATCTGGAAAGTTAACAGCATCAGAACCATCAGGTAAATTTGTAATATCCTTAACTGGATGACTTGGGGGAAAACTTACCGCCAGTAGAAGTTTCTGCATAGCTTTAGAAGTACCAGCACCTGCTTCTAATAAGGCGATTGCTGCAGCAGTTTGATTATAGTCGGGTGCATTTTCCACAATATTATTAGAGGCATCCTCATTTACTCTGGCAAAAGCTTGGCGCGTTCCACAAAGAATTGAAATGCAATCCTCCACTAGAGCTTTGTAATTTATTCTTCTTGAGCTCTGAATCAAACATAACACAAGCAACTTTAGCCTCCAATTTGAAGAGAAACAGTAACTGAGAAGTAAGACAGTCTACTGAACCAAACTATTGAACTGAAAACAAGCCAGAATTATCCGAACAATGGGTGCCACAAGCTAGAACATTTACCAGCAGCATCGTGAGCAATGATCCTTTCAGTGTAGACCAGTTCATGGTTTCTGCAATGAAACTGCACCTACTTAAACATTTGATAACAGAAATCTGCAAGAAAACAAAAAGAATCCACACCTTTGTACAGTTTGTTGCGTGGTATAAGATCTCCTTCAAGAACATTGACAAGATATTGAAACAGCAACATATCCCTCAATGACTGAAATTGAATCATTAGGTAACAGTAAGCGGCTAACATCTGAGCGAGGAAATCAAATTCTATGAAAACAATTGCTGCCAAATCAATCTATATACTCTTTTGTTGCTTGCAACAATGCTTCGGCATTAACGAATTGAAAAAGGGTAACAAAACCTTCATTTCCATTGGTTGAGAGTTTGTTTTAAGGTCTTTTATCAACTGATGGAAACCCTGAAATATGGCAGTAAGAAAATTGAGAAATAGAAATGCAGTGCATGAGCAGCAACAACAACTTACAACTCAAAGCCAGCAAATCAGTGATAATGAGAAATCACATTCATGAACAATAAAGTCCCGTCTATTTTCTGCCCAGATCCAAAATATAAGATAAAAGATACATTCATGTGAAACGAGCCAAGACTCGAGAGAGACGTATATCTGTCTGGTCTCTCTTATGAAGCAGATAAGTTGGTGTTCATCCGTTTAAGCATCCATGGCAAGGAACTGGGAGGTACCCAAACTAAACAAAGGATCATTAGATAAGAATGGCATTCTAGCAAACAAGGACTTACCGTCGAGTCCAGTGGTCCACTGGCACTTCTCCCCCCAGATTCAATCCCCGTGTAAACATCTGAACCGAAGATGAATGGCAACCAAGCCTATCAAATGCCATAGACAAATGATCATGAATTCTCCCACAAATACAAGGTAATAAACCAAGCCAATGCATACTTACCTCTTCGATCACCACCAGCTCTGATGACTCTGAGACAAACACTCGCGGGAACCGCTACCCCCATACCAATCAACCAAAACAGGCAGGCTAGTTACTCAACCAAATCAAAAACCAAAACCAATACACATCCTATCTACACCAACCTGATCAAGCTCATTGAGGAGGCAGTAACTCTCCATTATCAACTCCACCGACTTCCCGACCCTCAGTATACGAAACACCTCCTCGCACAATTCACTTCAGAACAAACACACACAAACAGAATCAAGAACAACTCCAATTGATCCGGAGCTCTGAAGAACAACTTACCTAGAAGGAATTCCATTGTCGGAAGCCAGGAAGGCCGCCCGGACCGCTTCGAGAAATGCGAAACCTAGGGTCCGATGGAGGCCAAAATCAATTTTTTTTTCCAAAAAAAAACATTAAGAAGAAGTCGAAACGGCGTCGTAGTGTTTACTCACGGTCGTCATCGGCGTCCTGCGTGTGGATGGAGGGAGGGGCATCGAGGATGGCGAGGATGTTCTCTTCGACGCCGGCGGCTCTGCCTATCCTCTCCCCTCTCCGGCTCGCCATGGCTCGCCTGAAATTACTCTCTCTTCACTTCGATAATAAGTAAATAAATAATTAGAAAAAAAGAAATGCTCGCTATTCCATTTCTAATTCTACGACCTCTTCGACTTCTGGTTCGTAATCGGGGATACCTGTCGTTGTGATGGGTCCGGAGACCAGAAACCCTAGTTTCTTCCGGAGCGTGTTGGGGACGCGCGAAATAGGGGGAGCAAGTTTTCCCGCCCAAACTAAAATGCCCTTCTTTTTCTTTTTCTGGGAAAAAAGAGAGGAGAGGGAGCCGATTGATTGCTAATTCCGTTTGGAGGCGCGTTTGGTACGTGGCTCAGTCTGGTCTACTGTTATTTTTTTTTTTCAAGTAAATTTTGTTTCTTCGACATATTTACGAGATGGTCAACTGTTATATTGTTATGGATGGAGAATGAAATAGTGAATAAGATTTGACCAGATTTTTGGTTACTTGGATAATTTATCAATATACGTTAGATTTTTCGGGTATTCGTGAGAATGAGCTGGGGCATTGATAAGGGTCATGCACTACATGGCATAATTCATAAGTAAAATTTTTATTACTTCTGAAAAAAATACCAAGATAGTTAAATCACATTGGAAGCGAGATACATATATATTATAATAGCTAGCTATATAATTCCCTAGACCAAAAGAAACACACAAAAAATGTCTTGTCTCACACGCTGCTGGGTTAAAAATGTACCAAAGCAAGCGACCAAATAAAACACCAAATTATCCTCCATGAGAACCATGATAACCACTATGGTTCTTCAAAAAAAATTATCCTCCATGAGAACCACCAAAATAACACCAGTTTCTAAGAAGATTCAAGGAGGTTTGAAGACCTCTGTTTAGTCTTTGTCAACGGCTGCATCTCAGAACTCTTTGACAATATGCGCAGTTTCTGCATCCGAGGTCATTCCGAGCATTTCAAAGATATTCCAAGACTCCCTCGCCAATTCAGTGTTGTTTGTTGGAGTTGGTATACTTGATTAGGATCTTCTTCAGTCGAGGTAAGTGTTGGACACTTTCTCCGTAAGACGAGATTGCCTCGTATATTTCAGTGCGGTACGGGCTTCGGCAATCGTCCCCAAGATACAACGACTGTTAAGGGCGTTTCCAAGACCGTTGCACACGTATCTCGAAACTTTCGGGCGAACCCTTATATACCCAGAACTTTCGGACTCTTTTCTAAGTGAAGAACGGGGGAAGAGGAGAAGTCAACAAATGCTCGGAGAATGCTTTGTTGCTGGGATGAGGAAATGGCAAGGAGGGCACGCCTATTTATAGGCTGGAGGAGGCAGGGAGGCAGCCACCCAGAAGGGACGCGTCCGCTCGGCCAACAGGCTGTCTGGCTGCGCTCGTGGCCCTTCGGTGGCTTCTGGACCCTTCCAGGCGCACCAGGCTGCGCTCGTGACCCTTCTGAGGCTTCTGGATCCTTCCAGGCGCTCCAGGCTGCGCTGGCGCCCTTTTGCGACGGATTTCGCAGCCCTTCGGCCTTCTGGAAGTCTCCCGGACTTTCCATCCCGTCGTGCCTCTTCGGCGGCCAACCTGAAGGCGCTCGCAGCTCCTCGTCGCTTCGGTAGCTGCGCAGCTGCCTCCGGGCCCGGGCAAAATACTTAAGGCTCCTCCAGCTCCTCGCGATGATGCGCACGTGCGAAGTGCCAAGTGCGCCACAAAGCACCCATTACGACCTGCGTCTAATGCGCCATGCGCACACGCACGTGCGCGTGCTCGTGCTCGTGCTCGTGCTCGTGCTCGTGCTCGTGCTCGTGCTCGTGCTCGTGCTCGTGCTCGTGCTCGTGCTCGTGCTCGTGCTCGTGCTCGGACGGTGCTTCGCACCGTCCTCGCAGGCAGCTAGCGGTGGGTCAGTCTTTTGGGTAGCCAATCAAGTTGAGAGGCAAGGAGGGGAATTCCTTATAAACAAGGAAATCCTCCTTGCTCTAATCAATGTGGTATTGCCCCATTCATTTCCCTTTTGGGCCTCCACTTTGGGCCAAATGCATTAAAAAATGCATTCAAAACCCAACAATCCCCCACATGAATGATGTTTAATGCATGCAGACTCTAATCGAAAGTTCTGACGTGTTATTATTGCATCGAGACAGGTAGCTTGCGGCTTTGAACCTTCTCTAGTAATATGTTATCGGATTTACTCGCTACTCGGTGAACGTGATGTCTTGAACCGTCAGCTTTTGGTGTAAACCAAGACAATAACATTTACACAATAATAACCCTAGTATATTTAGGTTCTCACGTTGTGTCCGTTTCGGCCATGGACCGTATCTTGGATTCATAAGTGTTTTTCCCATTTGAAGCGGCCTCACTTCACACTTACATAGGTGATCTCCTATCAGGAGTATCCTGCCATACTCCACCTTAATCAAGGTATAGGAATCATTAAAAGCGTAATGCTTATCCTTACCACACCTCTGCAGGTTAATACCTGGGCAGCTTCTGAGAATGAGATAGGTTTCAGGTGATTCACTGAACCCTCCATAACTTAGTTGTCTCATTGAACCAAGTTTGTGGGATCTTCACTCATCATGGTTGAGTTACCGCTATGGACGTTCTTTAGTGTGTGGATTTTAATCCCATTCCCCTTACTGCGTTGTACATTTGATCTCTATTGATTTCTTTTGTAAAAGGATCAGCTAAGTTGTCCTTGGACTTTACATAATTAATGGTGATCACCCCACTAGAGATCAACTGTCTAACGCTATTGTATCTCCGACGGATATGTCGAGACTTTCCGTTGTACAATGTACTTTGTGCTCTCCCGATTGCAGACATGCTATCACAATGTATCAATACGGGAGGCACCGGTTTACTCCAGCACGGAATATCCTCTAGGAAATTTCTGAGCCATTCAGCTTCTTCTCCAGCTTTGTCTAGTGCTATAAACTCCGACTCCATGGTGGATCGAGCTATGCACATTTGTTTAGAGGACTTCCAAGACACAGCTCCTCCTCCTATGGTGAATACGTATCCACTCATAGATTTGGAGTCCTTAGTGTCTGATATCCAGTTTGCGTCACTGTATCCTTCTAATACAGCTGGATATTTAGCATAATGTATGCCATGGCTTATGGTATGTTTTAAATACCGTAGAACCCTTTCCAGAGCTAGCCAGTGATCCTTCCCTGGATTACTTGTGAATCTACTAAGTTTACTAACTGAGTATGCAATATCGGGACGAGTGCAGTTTGTTAAATACATCAAGCTCCCGATAATTTGCGCATACTTCAGTTGCGATACTGGGTCCCCTCGATTCTTGGCTAAGTGTAGATTCAAATCTACTGGAGTCTTAACCGGAGGTTTGTCGAAAGCTTCAAACTTCTTGAGCACGCTTTCCACGTAGTGGGATTGTGTCAAGATAATTTCGTCAGCTTTCCTAGAAATTTTTATTCCTAGTATGACGTCTGCCAGACCCATATTTTTCATGTCAAAGTGGTTTTTTAACATGTTCTTAGTTTTCACAATAACCTCTTTATTGCTTCCCATAATTAGTAAGTCATCTACATAGAGACATACAATTACGTAAGCTTCAGGTGTGCCCTTAATGTAAATACATTTATCGCACTCATTGATCTTAAATCCATTTGACAACATTGTTCTGTCAAATTTCTCGTGCCACTGTTTCGGCGCTTGTTTTAGCCCGTATAGTGACTTGATTAGTCGACATACTTTATGCTCTTGACCGGGAGCCACAAACCCTTCAGGTTGCTCCATGTATATCTCCTCTTCCAGTTCTCCATTTAGGAAAGCTGTTTTTACATCCATTTGGTAGATCTCGAGGTTATAGAGTGCTGCAACAGCTATGAGTACTCTAATCGATGTGATTCTTGTGACTGGTGAATACGTGTCAAAGAAATCATATCCCTCCTTCTGCTTGAACCCCTTAGCTACCAATCGAGCTTTGTACTTGTCGATTGATCCATCAGCTTTGTATTTCCTTTTTAGGATCCACCTGCATCCCAAAGGTTTGCAGCCCGGTGGAAGATCCACGATTTCCCACGTGTGGTTTTGCATAATGGATTCTATCTCACTATTGATAGCTTCCTTCCAGAGAGGAGCATCTGGACTGGACAATGCCTCTTGGATTGTCCTGGGTTCATCTTCTAACGCATAGGTTAGATAGTCCGGACTGAAAGATTTGGTCACCTTCGTCTGTTTACTACGTCTAGGTTTATCATCTTTCTGATTTGACCCTTGCGTAGTCTCGTCAGCCCTTTTCTTTGGACTTGCTTCCTTTCTTTCCTTATTAGGAAAGCTATCTTCAAAAAATGTTGCGTTCCTTGATTCTATGACCATTCCCGTGTTTATCTCAGAGTTTTCAGATTTATGCACCAAGAATCGATAAGCACTACTATTTTGCGCATATTCGATAAAGATGCAATCAATGGTCTTGGGTCCTATTCGCACCTGCTTAGGCTTAGGTACTTCGACCTTTGCTAGGCACCCCCACACTTTAAGGTAACCGTAGGAAGGCTTCCTTCCTTTCCATAGTTCATATGGGGTTTTATCCCTTTTCTTGTGTGGCAATTTGTTTAGAATGTGGTTAGCTGAGAGCACAGCTTCCCCCCACATGTTCTGGGGTAAGCCCGAGCTAATCAACATAGCGTTCATCATCTCCTTAAGAGTTCAATTTTTGCGTTCAGCTACGCCATTCGATTGAGGTGAATATGGAGCAATCGTCTGATGAATAATGCCATGTTCTTGACAGAGTTCCTCAAACGGAGCTACATATTCTCCTCCTCGATCACTTCGGATCATTTTAATTTTCACGTTGACTTGATTTTCAACCTCATTCTTATATCTCTTAAAAGCATCAAGAGCTTCGTCTTTGTCCCTTAGGAGATGTACGTAACAGTATCTCGTGCAATCATCGATAAACGTTATGAAGAATTTCTTCCCGCCTTTAGTTTGCACGTGTTTCATATCGCAAGTGTCCGTATGAATTAATTCTAAAGGCGTAGTACTTCTTTCCACTGAATGGAAAGGTGCTTTGGTCATTTTAGCCTCCACACATACTTCACATTTATCGGATGGGTTGAACTCTAGATTCGGTAATAAATTTAAACTTACTAACTTTCTTAGCGAGTTTAGATTTACGTGTCCTAATCTACTATGCCATAAATTAGAACACTCGGCCAAGTAAGAAGAAGCATTAACTTTATTTTCACCGTTAAAGGTGTGATGTACAGTTATTACATTCATCTTAAATAGCCCCCTTTCTAGATAACCCTTTCCTATGAATTGACCCGCTTTGGTCAGTACAAACTTATCAGCCTCAAATACAAGCTTAAGACCGGCTTTGCTTAACAGTGAGCCGGAAACTAAGTTCTTGCGGATGTCCGGGACATGCAGCACATCCTTGAGGGTCAGCTCCTTTCCTGAGGTCAGCTTCAGGACCACCTTTCCCAGACCGACGATTTTGGATGTTGCGGAGTTTCCCATGAACAGCTTTCGGCCGGTGATCGGGATATAGTTGGAGAACATCTCCTTGTCCGAGCAGATGTGGCGGGTAGCACTAGTGTCCACGAACCACTCTCTCTGATTGTCCACCAGGTTGGCTTCAAACACTACGGCTGACAGATCCATCTGGGACAAGTCTTCAGCCAGGTTAGCCCTTCCTTGGTCGTCCTTCTTCGGCTGGCGACAGTCCTTAGCCATGTGTCCAGATTTCTCGCAGTTGTAGCAGTCGCCCTTGATCTTTTTCTTCTTGGGCTTTTGCTCCTTCTGCTTATCCTCGAACTTCTTCCTCTTCTTGCCACTTTTTCCCTCAGCGAGGTGCACGGTGGTCTCAGAGTTGGCCTTGCCTTGCTTGACTTCGGATTTTCGGTTGTCTTCCTCGATCCTTAGTCTCACTATCAGGTCTTCTAGGCCCATGTCCTTCCTCTTGTGCTTGAGGTAGCTCTTGAAATCCTTCCACAGCAGGGGGAGCTTCTCGATCATTGCAGCTACTTGGAAGGACTCGCTGAGTTGCATCCCTTCGGCTTGGATCTCGTGAAGGATCAGCTGCAACTCTTGCACTTGGTCAATGACCTTCTTGGAGTCCACCATCTTGAAGTCGAGGAATCGTCCGACGATGAATTTCTTCGTCCCGGCATCCTCTGTTTTGTACTTCTTCATGAGTGAACTCCACAGCTCTTTAGTGGTCTTAGCTTCTGCGTAGACATTGTAGAGCGTGTCGTCTAGTCCATTCAGGACGTAGTTCCGGCATAGGAAGTCACTGTGACTCCATGCATCGAGGGCGTTGATCTTCTGTTGATCTGCCTCATTTTTCGCCACCTTCGGAGCCTCTTCCTTCAAGAATCGGACCAGGTTGAGCGTCGTCAGGTAGAACAACATCTTCAATTGCCACCTCTTAAATTCGGTACCATTGAACTTGGCCGGCCTTTCAGCGTGGACAGTTCCCGGGACCGCTGGCACTGGTGCTGAGCTTGTCGATGCCATCTTCAAGTACACAATCTCGTCTTACGATTGTTGTTTGTCAGAGTTGGTGTACTTGATTAGGATCTTCTTCAGTCGAGGCAAGTGTTGGACACTTTCTCCGTAAGACGAGATTGCTCCGTATATTTCAGTGCGGTACGGGCTTCGGCAATCGTCCCCAAGATACAACGACTGTTTAGGGCGTTTCCAAGACCGTTGCACACGTATCTCAAAACTTTCGGGCGAACCCTTATATACCCAAAACTTTCGGACTCTTTTCTAAGTGAAGAACGGGGGAAGAGGAGAAGTCAACAAATGCTCGGAGAATGCTTTGTTGCTGGGATGAGGAAATGGCAAGGAGGGCACGCCTATTTATAGGCTGGAGGAGGCAGGGAGGCAGCCACCCAGAAGGGATGCATCCGCTCGGCCAACAGGCTGTCTGGCTGCGCTCGTGGCCCTTCGGTGGCTTCTGGACCCTTCCAGGCGCGCCAGGCTGCGCTCGTGACCGGGCAAAATAGGGCCCGGGCAAAATACTTAAGGCTCCTCCAGCTCCTCGCGATGATGCGCACGTGCGAAGTGCGCCACAAAGTGCCCATTGCGACCTGCGTCCAATGCGCCATGCGCACACGCACGTGCGCGTGCGCGTGCTCGGACGGTGTTTCGCACCATCCTCGCAGGCAGCTAGCGGTGGGTCAGCCTTTTGGGTAGCCAATCAAGTTGAGAGGCAAGGAGGGGAATTTCTTATAAACAAGGAAATCCTCCTTGCTCTAATCAATGTGGTATTGCCTCATTCATTTCCCTTTTGGGCCTCCACTTTGGGCCTTTCCACTTTGGGCCAAATGCATTCAAAAATGCATTCAAAACCCAACATTCAGCTTGTCTTAGGTCATTTTTTGATTGCTCCTCGGACTCAGTCAATAAGGAAAGGCTAATGTCCTCCGGTGGTTTGGTTGGTGCTTTAACAGTCTTTATGAGAGCAGCACCCTAGCTCGTCGACCTTCTTGTTCGGGAGCTAGACCTGATTGGGGTCGTGCCCTTTTTGTTTCTACCTATTGGTTGTATTACAGTTGAGTCTGCTCTTTTTTGGCATGTGCGTTCGCAAGTTTCCGAGGAAGGTGCTCCATTCTCCTTTGCCATACTCTAAAGAATCTCATCCATAATTTGTAAGGTGAGCTCATTCACCCAAACTATTTCCACCAAAGTCTGAGAAATCTCATCTCCAACTTCTGAAATTGTGGCCAATTGGTCATCATCGCAGCCAACATGCTTTGAACCATCACAGTCATTTGACACAACTTCGGCCTCATCTTCAACCTGAAGAGGCTACTCATTGATCCCGCCCTTCGGCACTTCTT
This sequence comes from Hypericum androsaemum, assembly GCA_963995505.1. NCBI lineage: Eukaryota > Viridiplantae > Streptophyta > Magnoliopsida > Malpighiales > Hypericaceae > Hypericum > Hypericum androsaemum. The sequence continues at coordinate 9,645,189 of OZ023199.1, forward strand.
CAACCTCCTCTTCAACCTAAAAATGTTGCTCAATTAGCCGACCATTTGGCATTACTTCAAGCTTCACATCTTCCTATTACGACTGCTCAATATAAACATCACCAAACTAGCCAATTTGCAGTGGGGCATCCATATCCTTATGCTGAGAAGACTGCACCATTTGCTCCTCAAGAGTAGCTATATTCTTTAGAGAAAATATGGTCTATTATCCCATCCCAAATCCCTTCACAATCGTATAACTTCATTAGCCTCTGCAATATGATATTCATGTTCAATCTGAGCATCCTGAAGAGCAGCTTCAATAGCCTCTACATGAGGCTTCATCACCACTAGATGTTGATGTTCAAATAGGGAAGCCTCGGCGCAGCTCAAGGCTTTGTCCTCCTCAGACAAGCCAAAATGCCTAGTAGCATCCAGACATCCATAAGCTCACTCCAAGTCAGGTTGATCATCAACCTCATTAATTTTTTTTATCCATTCTCACCTAATAGGTCTCTTTTTCAATTATGAGGTTAATCCTCTTGCTCAGACACTCCATGGATTTCGAGGATATGAGCACAAAAGCAACATCGAGTCATTTCCTGCTAGTTGTGCGCTTGTGTATCAACTTGAAGTCCCCTAACAGAGAGACTAACCATTCCAACAATGCATTCGACCAAACCTTAAGGGGAACTCTGCAAATTTGAAACCAGAGAAGTCTCTTTGAAGAATGGGCGTAGTTTCACACTTTATAGTAACATCTCCTTCGTGGTTGAGAAGGAGATAGGCACCTCCTCTCCACTAAGAGATCTAACCTGAAATGCTTTAACCTCATAATTATATAAATTTTATTGGTTATACCTCGATTGCCCAGGGTCAATTAGAGTCACTATAATGTCGCAGATTTTTAACGGCCGTCTTACAGCCAAGAATAAATAAAGTTGTTAAACCTACATGGGGCATTCTTACTGTCACCTTGTCAATTTGTTAGCTAGATCTAGGACAAATCTATTTTTGTAGTTTTTTTGTGTGGTGTATGCGCAAATGGAGAAAATAACTCTTGTCTATAAATGGAAAGATTGGTCGGGCACCTTTCGTGCAACCTTCATAACTAGGCAACTTGTGGGCTTTACTAAGCTCGTGACGGTCCAGGAGTTTCTATTACAATAATACTTCGCTCTCGCTCTTCATACCGCCAAAGCCGGATCTCAGGTGGTAACTCCTAGCATTACATGAACTCGCAATCCGGCTGTCAGCCCCAGCAGCTCATTGCTTGGCCCCGAAGTCACCACCTCTGACCCAACTTGCTAATGCTTCACCCTATACACAACCAGCCTCCCTCCCTTCGCCCTCGCACTTCAGAAGTTCATCTAACCTATTAGCTATCCCTTTTCATGGTCCCCTTCATCCTTGCACTTTGGGTTCTCACTCGATCATATAGTGAGTACGTAGATCAAATCATAACACTCTCGTAATTAAGATCAACATACGTCCATATAGTCCAGAAGTATTAAGACATCAAGCTAATACGTCTCTGATACCAAGTCTGTCACGACCCAAATCCGAGGTCGCTGACATGCGCTAGATTTCAATTCCTTTAATCACCTGAGAAATCTAGCCTCTTAATTTTTCTACAATTTGTTATTGATTTACTTTCCTGTAGGTTTAAAATTAATCTTTCTAGTTCCTTCACTAATAGTTCATATCCATGGATAATATTTAACTGTAAGTAAATTATTCATCTTAAGTAACAAAGATAAAATTACCTTACGGAGATCCCATATTTTTCTAGTAACTACTACTTCCCTTTTCAACTACTCGTCATATCAATTACTTGACAAATTATTTGAATCTTTCATCCAATAGTATAATCCTAACCATAAAGGGTATAATACTCTTGTGTCTAATCCATACCGGTTGATCGACAATCAATAATCATCCTGTCGAATTCTTTCGACAAAACTTTATGAACTTCCATTGTTCTCTATTTTATGTCATATGAATTTATATTTTGCATAATTCCAAACTTACTCCTTTCTGACATTGCAAAGACATCATACTACTCAAATCTTTCTTCCAAATACAAATTAGTTCATCATCCACCAAAACTTCTCATGAATTTTCTTTCCCAACTTAAGTCTTATTACCCTTCCAGATTTTCATAATCTACCTTTTCCACTTATTCAGTTTACATTGTATAGTTGTTCAAACTTTAGAAAATGTCAAACTTTCAAAACATGTCAGGTAAAGGTAAAATGATATGTGTTTTGATGAAAGTATTTGTAGATAACACTCCATCAAGTAAACCCTTAAGCTATTTTGTGGTTATTAAAAAAAATTGGTTGAACGTCTACGAAACACAAAGATAATGATGTTAGGAACTAGAGAATCAAAAGGACACATTTGGCACAAGAGATGATAGAATCATCAAAGTATGCTAGTGCCTGTTTAAGATTGAAGTTTAAATTGGATAGTATTGAAAATGAAAGAGGTGATTTTGAAGGTATGTGAAATTTTTACTTAGCTAGTGGGATGCACTTGGGGTACCCGACTAAAAAAAACTCTTCTCCCAATGCATAATATAAGTAGATAAAGGAAACCATAAAATGTACAAACGATAACAAAGATGAGGGTAAGAGAAGGCTCAGTCATCCGAAACTCCTCCACGCCTCCATCTGCGGGACCACTCCGGGCCTCCTATCTATCGGCGAGAGAGCCCTCTCTAAAAGATCTGGGTTATGACCTCTGAAAGCTAACTAGGGTAAATGCAAGGGGGTTTAAATAGAGTTCCGTCCCCTTGCCCTAAAAAGTAAAAGACAAAAGATGACAAAATATCCATTATAGTCACAGTCATGAATATTCCTTGATGATCCCCAAAATTGGATGTGTGTGGTCTCAAATGTGCATGCCAGCCAAAGGTAGACAACTTTGTTAGGAAGTTGTCCCAAAAGTGGAAGCGGCTCAGACTTGGGTATCTTCGCACAACATGTAACTTCTTACATATTTCACTTGTTTTGTCTGGCTTTGGTCGTCGAGCACTCCGTACAGCTTCGACTCCTTGGTCTTTAACTCCGCGTGGGTCTTTAGGTCTTCTTCTTATCTCCATCTCTGCGTGGCTTTGGGTTAGACCCCTACGGGGGTGCAAGTCTTCAGTTGAGTGTCTCTGTCCCTAAACGGTAGCTCATAGTGCACGCTTGGGGATCCTTTTCGTACGAGTCTGGTCACTTCCAACCGATATGGCGTGGACTTCTCTTTCTTCTTAGCTCTGCCTAGACTTGTCCTAAAAATGCTTCAGCTGGCATCCCTTTTCTTCGGATTCTTAAAAATATAAAAGACTCAATGAATGAGTCCATTCAAGGTAATAAGCCTAAAATGGATGAAAAGACTCAAGACTCGAACACAAACGGACTCCAAAACTACCTAAAATGACACTAAAATGGCCTAGTAAAATAAATGTTTTGGACACTAATCACACCCCCACACTTGAATCTTTGTTTATCCTGAAGTAAAAACTAAGCATGGGTGCACAAAAAGATTTACCACTCATAGGGTATGAAGTTTGTTAAGCTTGCATATAGAGGTAGTCAAATTCCTATCAATTGCGTATACGTCTAGGATCTCGAGATTTCCTACATCCTACATCGGTGGTGCCTCGAGACATATAGGGCATCGTGACCAGAGGGACTTTCTCAATCAAGTTGTAATGAGACTAAGGTAAGGGTGAGAATATAAGTTTGTGAAGTGGCTGGACTATCCAATCCGAGGAGCTAGATACAAAGATATTCTATCTCTTGTCTATTCTAAACAACTTCACCTTATATCTACAATGCACTCATTCTTCAATTTACACCCACCCAAGTGACCGTATAGCTTAGAGTCTTGCCATCTTATTCACTCGTCTTATTCTCATCCAAACTTTCTCTTTTTCTTGGTACTTTTCTTCATTTTTTTCCTTTTTTTGTTTTTCTTCATTTTCCACCTTTTTTTTCTTATTTGAACCATGACAACCATACAAGACAAGAACCAGTTTCTTCGTAAGCGGCCTCAAATTCTACCCCTTTTCCCATTGTTCATTCTCAAGTCTATTCTACAAAGATTGCCTTTTACAAATCATCCCCAATTGATATTCCTAAAACTTCCTCGGATCAAAATGATCAAAGGTAGGGGAGTTGGATAAAGGCTAACATTGACTTACATAATTATATAAGGACTCTTTCTCAGTGTGAGAGGATGGATTAAATTAAAATGTTTTCTTTGTGTTATTATGTTTGTGAGAATCAAATGCTGCAACCAGAAAACAATAAAAAACTAATGTTAATTATTTTTTTGGTTTTTTATACTAAAAAAATGATTTCGTCACAAGAAGATGTCGTGCGAATAGGAAGAGAGAGGATTTTCGTAGGAAGACGGTTATCTATTTCTTATTTTTTGGTATTCTGGTTCTTTTCTACACAGGAATTAATATTTTCAGACTTGAAGGAGATCTGAAAAATATTTTGACTTTTCCCATCTTGTGGTGATACATTTCTTATTTTTTTAATACTAAGTGATATTCATATACTTACTGGAATTAAGATTTGAGTCAGGTAATTCCTTTGAATAGTAATAAAATGATTTCAACAAATATTTAACATTGTTACATCTTCAATCACATAAACTAGAAAACTCTTACTTAAAATAAACTCAATTGTGAACGGATGATTTTGCCATATTTTCATCTTCATTCTATATCTCCATTAAATAGCTTCTGCCAATAGCGGCATTAGTATTAGTCCATAATTAAATGACATATACGACTTTACATCTTTTGATAAGAGCCCCACCCCCCCCCCCCCCCCCCCCCCCCCCCCCCCCCCCCCCCAATTATTATTTATTAGATGGAGTGAGCTTCTTGCATCCTAGTAAATGCACTGAACCAGGATTTCAGGAATTCTCTGCTTTCTTCCTCAAGGTTATAATAAATTAAAAATAAACGATTTAGATTAACTAATTATGACGTTGTTCTAACTTAGTTAGGTCTGAGAAACCCAACATTATTAAATATTCGTTGAGAGAATTTTTTCACCTTCCAAATATCTTAACCGATTCAAATTTACATTAGTCAATTCAGTGACTCGAACACCGGATAGTATAAAAAAAAATTAAAACCAACTTGGTGGAGCTTCAAATATTTTAAGATGACCAGGCGTGCAATATCTTGGTTCTTCATACGTTTACTGATTACTTGTCAATCTTTGCCCAAGTTCAATTGCCAACTGCGGGCGAAAGAGTAATGCCGAAGATATCACTTCAATAAAATAATAAAAAAAGACGGCTAATGAGGTGATCAACTGCAATTATTTCTTCCTCTAGATTATGTACATCTAATTGTCGGACTTTTGCTCCACGTTGAATAGCGAATTTCCAATATGAATACATAAAGTTAAACGTTTGTTATCAAAAAATAAATAAACGAAGCTATATTCGATGATTGCAAGGCAGAAATTGTCTTCTGGGTACCTGCGTTGGTAATGCTTTGATATTTCGATATATGTGTACTCTATTTTATGTCTTTTATCTGTAGTAAAAATCGACTCGAGTAAGTTTTTTTTATTAAACGACTTGAGTAAAATTTGCACAACATTATCTTGTAGTTTAAAAATGTTTAACCAAATATTTTTCAATCCGAAATATCACTCAAACAACTAAAGATGTTTATTTTCTTGTTAAATCAATTACATTAACATTCTTAAGGTTTTGGATTGAGTATGGACTACTAAAAAGTTGTCCCTACGGAGGGGACTCATTCAGAGCCATTGGATCTATTTTTTTAATTAAAAAATTTGATCTGGTGATCAATATCACACGAAGGGTATTTTTGACCATATATCCCAAAAGTGCCAACTAAGATTCCACCCACATTTATTCTGCCGCCCATATTAATTCTGCCGCCCACATTAATTCCACATTAATTTTACTTTTTGACCATATATTCTCTTCCTCTTCCCCTCTCTTTCCTAGTCACTTTCTTTTCCTCTCTCTCTCTCTCTCTCATCCCATTTCTCTCGCCGGAGAAAAAGAAGAGACCGGGAGAAGAAGCTTCGCCGCCGGAGTGAGGAGGAGGTAGCTCGCTGGAGGAGAAAGTGGCTCTAAACCCCACTCAATCCCTTCCCTGCCATAGCGGAAAAGGAGGAGGTAGCTCGCCGGAAGAGGGAGTGGCCGCGCGCTGCTCTCATCCTGTGCCCCGTCAGAGCCGGTGGCTCAGCTCGACTCCACCCCGCTGATCCGGCTACTATCCACCTCTTCCCTGTCGTTGTCCCAGCTGACTGGGGAGATCCTGAACAAGGAGGACAAGGAGGAAGCCGGAGGAGGAGACGAGCCAGGAGAGGAAGGAGAAGAGGCTGGGGGCGATGAGGGAGAGGAGAACGACGGTGGGGCCTTCGTCAACGAGCAGACGGGTGAGGTCGGTGGACCATGCGAGCCCAAGCCCACCTGATTCAGCAACTGGGAGCGTAATGGCCGCTGTTTTAATTTTTTAGTGAATTTCTGGGTTTTTATATCTTTTTTAGTGGATCTATTGATTTCTGAGTTTGGTTTCATATTGTTCGATCTCGGTTATTTTTCGTATGTTTGGATATTGGTTTTCGTATGTTAGAATATTGGTTTTCGTATGTTAGAATATTGGTTTTCGTATGTATTGGTATTGGTTTTCATATGTTGGGATATTGGTTTTCAGATGTATTGGTATTGGTTTTCGTATGTTTGGATATTAGTTTTCGTATGTTGGGATATTAGTTTTCGTATGTTGGGATATTAGTTTTCGGATGTATTGGTATTGGTTTTTGTATGTTTGGATATTGGTTTTCGTATGTTGGAATATTGGTTTTCGTATGTTGGGATATTGATTTTCGGATGTATTGGTATTGATTTTCATATGTTGGGATATTGGTTTTCGTATGTAGTGATATTGGTTTGCATGTGTAGCGATTGTAGTTTTTATATGTAACGATACTGGTTTGCATGTGTAATGATATTGGTTTTCGTATGTTAGAATATTGGTTTTTGTATGTTAGAATATTGGTTTTCGTACATTGGGATATTGGTTTTCAGATGTTGGGATATTGGTTTTCGGATGTATTGGTATTGGTTTTCGTGTGTAGCGATAGTAGTTTTCATATGTTACGATACTGGTTTGCATGTGCAATGATATTGATTTTCGAATGTTAGAATATTAGTTTTTTTATATAGTAATATTGATTTGCATGTGTAGCGATATTGGTTTTCATATGTAGTATAAAAGGCATACCGGATTTTGACCAAAAAATAGTTACCTTGCGAACCGAACTAAATTCGGTCAGACACCAAAAATCTGATCAACCCGGGGCGGTTCACCCCAATTTTTTTAATAAAAAGCACATATGCGGTTTGACCCGGTCTAATATTCCTATTGATTATATTCTAATATTTTTGATGAAAAATGTAATTTTTTAGGTATGTATGCGATTACATGTACAATTATACCTAGATTATATATAAATATATTTATTTTTTAAATTAAAAAATTTGGCCCGACCGGTAGTCCATCCGGTCGGACCGGTTGACCCATAGTACGACCCAAAATTTGGGTCGACTCCGGATCGTATTTTGAAAACTATTGGTTTTGTTGAGTGGATAATTTTGAATTTTGAAAGGAAGAGAGATGTGAAGAATCAATCAATAGTAGGTTTTTGAGTTTAGGAAAAGTAATTAATTATTCCTCTCTCTTTTGGTTTTGTAATGTTCCAATATTACTCCTGAATATAAATTTATTACATTTCACTCTCTTTAGTCCATATTTGTCCTTACTGAATCCATGCCCCATTCTTAATCTGTTTACCAAAACGGAATCAAATCATGGTGTAAAGCATTCCGCAATCAATAATTGAGCGTGTACACAAGTCAACGTAGGAGTTTTAATCACTCAAATCCACCTCTTTTTTTGGGCTGAAATTCTTCTTGGATCCATAACTTAAGCTTGTTCCTCAATTCTAATTCAAGTTTCCACCTCCACTTTTTCCACCAATGGAGTAGGATGAGCACTAAACCTGAGCTGTCAACAGGTAACCGCTTGTATCTTATTAACGGTGAATCTCTGACACAGAAAATCGAGTATTGTCAGATTTTATTTAAAAATTAACAATTATTTTTTTATATTCTTAGCCTATGTTAGTAAGAACATGGGTCTTTATATACGCATCTACACACGATGTTACCTTTCCCCCTTAATTTCTCCCCTATCCCACTTCATTCAAAGGTTTCTCTATCACACCCTCATGCACGTTGACTTAACCAAAAAAAAATACCACCAAATATTATCGGGTAAGGAGTTGTTTCAACTTAACTAGAAATTTTGAAGTCGATTCTGCCGACACAACAGTGGTTAAATTTGGCATAGAGATCTTTCTCACCGTTTAAGGTGCTGCTCGGTTCGGCTAGCAGGCTTAGTGGGCTAATCAAGATAATGGTTATTGGTGGCGATCACGACCGTGACAAGGCAGCATCCGAGACGATGCTAGAGAGTGCATGGGCCACCTTTATTGGAACTAGCAACAAGATCGACCCAATTAGAGAAGTGAACAATTCTTTTGAAGCCAAGTCAAGTCGGGTATTCTTACAAAGGCTTCCAAGTTTAGACAGGTGGATGTCCATGGGAGCCGAAGCATGGGAGGAAATATTATCCGGCATAGACACAAATCCTGAAGATGGCTTCAAGGAGGATGCTCCTATTAGCTCAATAAGGTCCCAAGACAAGAGGGTAAGTGTTGGTAGACATTACAGGGGTGTTCGGAGGCGGCCATGGGGGAAATACGCAGCGGAGATAAGGGACACGTCAAAGAAAGGAGCTCGAGTATGGCTTGGTACGTTCAAGACAGCCGAGGAAGCCGCCTTGGCATATGACAAGGCGGCTTTGAGGATCAGAGGCCAAAAGGCTAATCTTAATTTCCCGATCGCGACTGTTGTTGAGGCCATGGATAAGGATCATGTCCCTTCGAGGGTCTCGAGGTCGAGTTCGAAGCGGGTTGGGACCAAAAGGGCATTGAGAGATTGGGAAGGAGAACACCAACCTGAATTGAAGAAGGTGATCAATGGAGTTGATGGAATTGATCATCAGATGGTGGAGTTTCAGGATCTGGGGAGTGATTTCTTGGAGAGTTTGTTGTCCTCATTGTGAGGAATTGTTGAATTTCCGGGTTCAAGACCTAGCTCAAGTGATAAAAGGCTAATAAATTCGACTTGGATCATAGTGCATGGTTCAAAACCATGGAAATGTAAAAAAATTTGTAAAAAATCATCAAATAGTTGTTTATTTTTAGAATCATTCTTTAGCCAGTGTAATATATTAAGGTTTTAAGTAGAAGGGCAAAGTTCATATAATTGAAGAACAATTACTTTTAGTGTTAATAATTTGCTGATAGTAACACTACATTACTATTCTTTTTATGTAAATATGATCATTATTTTGATGGATGAATCATGTGTAATTTAACCTTAGTGTTAATCTTTCCGATAGTAACAGTACCATGCTGTTATTTTTTGTGTGTAAAGATGATAATTCATTAATACCAAAGGGCAAAGTTCAGCAGTAGAAGGTGTTAAAGATTTGACGAGATTTTGAATTTAAATTAAGATAAAGTGTATTTGATGTAAAATTTATCTTTCAAAAAATGATAATTCGTTGGTGAATAGATCAAGTAAAATTAATTAAGTTTTCAAGTGAAATGGGGGAAATTAATTATTTAAATGATAGTTTTCCTTGCAATGAGGCCGAAAACTAGTTGTCATCATCTGTTTATGTGGGGCGAGCGGAGGGAAAAATGGTCTTGTTCAATTATCATATTTTTAATATTCGAATTGTTCCAGTCCAAACTATTCTCATCATTATACTTATGTATTAAAGCGATGAATTTCCTCTTTTTGTCGTTAGAGGACAAAATAGAGAGTAATATTACTTTTCACACTACCAAAAATAAAGATAACCATTTTATTTTGGATAAATTATTCTCATGTCTCTCGTGTTTGGTCACCTTATCCCGCGGGTCCCTTGATTTCAAAAAAAGAATCGTCTGTCCCCCGACTTTAGTTTTAAATACTCTCGGGTCCCTAACTAATGTCAACAAACAATTTTTTGTTATTTTGTCGTGAAAATGATCAAAATACTTTTAAACAAATTTTTTTTGAAGAACTTACCTTTTTCAACCTCTTGAACACCAAAATCCAACAAGAACCCAACAAGATCAAAATTGCCTCATCTTCTTTGTCAGAATCAAATCAAAATACACAGTTCTTGATTGAGAAACCAAAATAGCGTCATCTACTTCTCCAAAATCAAAATTGCCTCATCTTCGTCTCGATTTCCTCCTTCTACTCCTCTTCTCAACAAGTTCGAAGCTCCTCTGGTGGAAGCTGGAGAGAAGGAGGGGACCTGTGGAATTCTGGACCCCGTGGCGGCGGTGGCGCCTCCTCCTCTTCTTCCCCGACGGCTACAAGCGCCCCGAGGTCAAGGGTTGGTGAATGTAGTGTGTTTCAAGTGATTCAAGTAATTGAATTGCTATTTGGCCCAGATTGAGAAGCTTGATAGTTTGGTGTTATCCAAGTTCTTGGTGTTCTTGGTGTTCAAGAGGTCGAAGAACGTAAGTTTTTTTTTTATCTTTAAAGATATTTTGGTTATTTCTATGATAAAATAACAAAAAAATGGGTGCTGACGTCGGCCAAGAATCCGAGAGTATGTGAAACCAAAGTCGGGGAATGGACGATTTTCTTGAAACCAAGAGACCCACAGAGGAAGGTAACCAAACAGCAGGGACAAGCAAATATTTACCCTTTTATTTTTTAAACATTTGAAAAATGAAAAGTTGATGGATAACAAGAATCTGACTTTTCTATTCAATAACACGTGGAAAGTTGATGCTGGCTTTCTTCTATAAAGTTATCAAAAGTCAGGTGATCGTGTAAACTCTAATCTGGTTTCCCTGTCCAGTGAAACCTGGAAAGTGAACGTGGAAAGTTTGGCCTGGGGAAAGTATCGAGTTGGACTCTTCACGATCAATTATACGAAAATTTGGTAAAATTAATCTTGAGACTTTTATAATTCGATATTTATAATTTGAATTAAATTTAAATTAGTCAATATATCAGATAATATCTAAAGATAGATGTTGCACGGATCTGCTAGGCATAATTCACTGTTAATGAAATGTCTTGAGTTAGAGTCTTGATTTTATAATGAGATAATTACTATCAGGACCCTAGGGTATAGTCAAATAGACTCTGAGCACCCTGTAGTTTTCCTACTAATTACTGAGCCCATGTAGTTTGGTTATTATTATACATTCCGATCCCTGGCTGATGTCAGCATTTTTTTCTTCTTTTTTTTGTCATAGAAATGACCAAAATGTCCCTCCCACTAAAAAAAAAATCAAAGTACGCGACCGGTGGCGTCGTCGTCGAGACCGCCATAGGGATTAAACTCTCGCCGAACCACTACCAATTAACGCAAGCGGGAGGCTGCGACGAAGACGCAAGCGGGAGGCTGTGACGAGGCTCTGGTGGGGCTCCATTCACGTGAGGCTGCGACGAGGGCGCAAGCGGGAGGCTGTGACGAGGCTCCGGTGGGGCTCCATTCGCGTGAGGCTGCGACGAGGACGCAAGCGGGAGGCTGCGACGAGGCTCCGGTGGGGCTCCATTCGCGTCTCCGGTGAGCGCTTGCTGATCTCCTTGGAGTACATCTAGAGGATCTCGATCCCGTCATCGACACCGGCCAGGACGGAGCCATTGGCGTTGCCGCCGGCGACACCGAATGCCTCCTCCTCGATGCGGCGGGCTGCATCGGTGGCCTCCTCGCGGAGGACGATGCCACACCGTTTGGAGAGGACCGATTCGGTGGATAGAGGACCGATTCGGTGGATAGAGGCTCGATTAGGCGGGAGATGACGGCAGCGCGGAGGGCTCTTTTTGTTTTTTTAAGTGGGAGGGTCATTTCGGTCATTTCTATGACAAAAAAGGAAGAAAAAAAATGCTGACATCAGTCGGGGATCGGAATGTATAATAATAACCAAACTACAGGGGCTCAATAATTAGTAGGAAAACTACAGGGTCCTCAGAGTCTATTTGACTATACCCTGAAGTCCTGATAGTAATTATCTCTTTTATAATTGTACAAAAAGTTTTTTTGGTCAATATTTTACTAAAAGCATGGGCCGCCTTCCCAAATTTCTTGGTCCAATCAACGGGCAAACTACTAAACGAGGGGTCCTAGCCCAAGGGGAGGTGAGGTGGCTTTACAATTGCAAATGCTAGTGGCGTTCACTGTTGACATCTTGACCATTGACTCACAAAATCTGTTGGCTTTGGGATGCTAATCAATTATCAGGAGAAACCCACTCAGGAATTCAAAGTTTGTCGCTTTTATATGGTACCCATGGTCTCACCTAGAACGAACATTCTAGTTGCTTGGAGTTGCCAAATTGGAATTGTGCATCACCATAAATAATATGATGTTGGGAATTGTTTTAACGTAAATCTTACGTCATACTAATTATTTTTTTCATTCATCAAGTAATTTAGTATGGTCATAAAGTACCAAGTGGTACATAATTGATATATTGATCGATGAAAATTTGATAATTTTTTTCTGAAATAGTGAATTTTATTAAGAATAAAGTATTTACAATTCCCGATGGGCCTAATCAAAAAACTCCGTTGTGGTTAAACACCAATGAAAAACCTATGACGGAGAAAAGAAATACTCCCGATAACATCATAACCCCAAAATGTTACAACCAAACCAACCCATCTTGCCTAAGATTATACACGGGAGTCCCAATAGAATAATAAATCGTGTCCCGCCAATTCTTTTACCGAGCATCACCATAACAACTACTCTTTAATTCGTATAATGACAGTATGATACAAAAACTTTCGATTACGACATGTTTTTAAAAAATTGCATAATTCTTCATATTCCATTTACCCCACATTTTGTAAACCACACATTCTCCGTTGTGCCACCTAATTTTTGATAGCAAAGTTGCAATTGAGGGGCGAACACACCAAGATATGCCCATCCTGCTCACAAACGAATTCCATAGCAGTCCCCTTTCAGTATAGTAAGAGGCGATCTCCAGATTCGTCATCTTCGTGACATATTGGGCATAAGTAGTCCACTCGCCCAATCTATGCATATTGATCAAATTGAATAAAAAAATAAGAAGTGAAAAGTGAACTTTATGTGATACCACATAATAAAATCTTGAAATTTGCATCATGCAAATATATCAATTGAATTGGAATGTTAACCGGTTTCTGGGATAATGGGTGGTGCCTCACTTTTGAACATAACGTTTGAATGTTCAACTTCTAAAAAAACGTTTGAATGTTCAACAAATCATACTGCCTAAGGTTAATATAAAGCCGACAAGCACTTTAGTATGTCGTTTTCCTTAAGAAATTAGGAAAGGGGAAACTAGGAAAAGGGTTACAAGTCTCAACTTGGGACTAAGACTAGTCATGAAACAACAAACCATCTTGCGGACTCTTTGGCGAGACCGTATATGCAATTATATTTTCATCCACTCAAAACCAAATTTATTGGTCGTACAGACTTTCACTTTTCATGTGTCATGATATGGATGTCGTGCGAATAATAATGGACTACGAGATTAACTTTCTCTAATACCTTGTTAAATTTTTTATATCTAACCAAAAACCCTAAGATAATTAATATGAGAATTTTTCATTCACCACACTCGCAACTAATAATCTCAGCCTACCCCTCAAACGATGTCATCAGATCGAAGTTGGTTCATTGCCTTTCCTTCCCTTGCCTATTTGCATTTTCGTTTCTTATTACGAGGAACTCAATTCTTTTGCACTGCCCGAGTAGCGGCAACTTAATTAACACTAATTAGCAAAGCCAATTTAGAGAGAGAGAAATTATACAAACTACGTATAGATAAAAGAGAAGGAAAGGTTTTCTCCAAAAAGAAAAGGACACAAACTATTCAACTAATTAGTAATTACCCTCTTGTTTACAAATGAGAAGCACATGGCCAAAATCAGCAAAACAAACAAAGGGAAATGAAACTAACAACGAAAACTTCTCCTCAATTTTGATTTCCACCACATTTTTTTTCTACAGGGCCGTGACAAACTTAGTTAACCCAAGTTAAATTCGCAACATTTTTCTATTTTCTATATACTACCGGAATAACCGAGTCTCGAGTTGACTATACTAGCTTTCCTCAAGAGATGGTGAACCTCCCGTATTACTAATCCACGACCCGGATGAAGTACATGGCTCCGAATTATTGTCCGTACTACTACATGAACTTCTTGAGGTGCCCAAATTCCGTACCCTCCTATTTACTGGAGATATACTTGACATCGAAGTTACCACCTCAGCCGGAAAGTTGAGGAGGGCCTTGGATCCGCGCATCCTGAACGCGGCCTGGTCATAAGCCATCGCCGCCTCCTCCGCGGTCTCGAACGTGCCGAGCCACACTCGCGCCCCGTGGCGGGCCGAGTCGCGGATCTCCGCCGCGTACTTGCCCCACGGGCGGCGCCTCACCCCCCGGTAGTGCTTCTTGGAAATGGTTCTACTCGACTCGAACATGTTTGGTACGTCGATTTGGGATCCGCTACGTACTGCTGCCGTGTGACTAGGGTTTGTTGTCGTTGTTGTTTGGTTTATCATATGGTATATTACCATATCTTGTGAGTCGTTCTCGTTGAAGGGGAGGGGATGGTCGCTTCCGGAAGCTAAAACCATGGTTTTTTTGTTTGGATTCTTCTCTATGGAGATTTAAGACATGAAATAAATTGGGTCGATGGTGTTTGAAAAATGTATTGGTTGATGGTATTAATACATGGGGGAACTTGGACTTTGACTTGAAAAAAATAAGGAAAAAAGGAAAGAGGTAGGGAAGTTCGATTGTTATGGCGTACTTGGGTTTACTCGTATCAATTAAGTGGAAAAAATGAAATTTTGAATAGTAACAAAATTTGTCTACCATATATATAACGTTGCTATTTTTCGAATTGTTGATTTGGTTAATCTAAAATATCTCTCGGATATATTAATTTAGATTTTTCTTTCCTTCGGGTTACATGGTGTTTTTTAGGTTGGAATTTGGGTTACTTGATTGGTGACAACGAACATCGTATTTTCCAAATTACCTTTCTCGTGCAACGACCTGACGATCGCTGTGAGCTCATCACAGTCGTCAATCCTTGGATGGTAGGTCCCCCGGCGTCATCAAAACATCAATCAATTTAGTCTTCGTCTAGACTTTTCAAGGTGGACCACGGGTATCACGTGTGAACCAAACGGTAATGAAAGACTTCTTTCAATGTTTTTAAAACCGAATCAAGTAGCAATCCGCTATTTTTTTTAGTTCTGGTTTGATGAATCTAGATATTATTTACAATGTTTGAGTGATTAAAGAACTTAAATTTGATCAAAAAATAGATATTTAAATTATTCAATTTTAAATATTCTTCAATTTTTTTACAAATTTTATTATCTGCAAATAACATAATACTAATTTAATCATTTTCAATAATACTACTCTATAATTAAACTATTAGATAGCTGTAGAAATGAAAAGCAACAAGAAAATTAGAAAAGATTGTTTTACCCGGGGACTAGAGACATACCTGGTTTATCCCTTAAAAACAAGAGACACACCTGGTTTATCCCCTTTAAAAAAAAGACACACCTGGTTTGATCCAAGAGATTTTTAATTAAACTATTCATCTTTGGTATGCTTTGCAAAATTTTCACTAGCTTAATTAAAAAATTTCGATCTTGACCTACTAAAAATGTAGCAGCATTGAGAGAGTTTTGTATCTTTCAAATATTTTAATCTATTTGAAAATGGACTAGTCGACTCATTGAAAACGAGGCTATATAAACCAAAAAAAAATTATGTTGCTTGGGCTTGGTAAACATTCTGGTTGGCCTGTTGTCCTGTTTTCTAAGTTTTGGGCCGGTCTTCTTTCTTCTAAGTCAGGCCTGCTTCATTTCCTTCCTTGTTCAACACAAGCGTAGCAGAACAAGAACAATCTCCAGAATCTTCAATTACAGATCCCAGCAACTTCTTTGACAGAAAAAAATAATAAAGAAAAACTACCTCAAAAAAAATACTAGAAAACAATACCCAATAGAATAAAAAAAATAAAATAGTTAACTCTTTAAAAAAATTATATGTCCCGAATCTTGAGTGTTGGTAAAAATAATTCTGCGATTTAAGGATTTTTTTTTGGATGGTTGTCCCAAATCTTAAATTTCCCTACTATTTCAACCCATAAAAAAGGCCAATTAAAATATGAGCTCAGCCCAGGTCATCACCCAACAACAATGAGTGTGACACACAAAAGCGTTTTAAGGTTCAACTTTCTTTTACCTGTTCTCCAAGTACTTCCATTTTACAATAATTCCTTGCAAATTAGTTTATACTTATCGAATAGATTCATCCAAATTCGAATTACATACGAACACAAAGACGACATAATTCTTTACTTCATCCCTTGTTATATATCATTTGATCTACGCATCCATGATGTTTCTTACAAATTAGTTAACTAGTCAATTCTTTGATTACTATAATTATTCGTGTCCACTTCATCCCTTGTTCAACACTTAAACCAAATACCAAACTAACCACCGGCACCAAACCAACTTCGTCACCTTTGTCTAGCTACGGCCTTTTAGTTGAAGTAAAGAAAAAGCATTAGGTTGCAATCATTTTAAAATTGGAATATGGGCTAGCATCCTTCTCTCTTCATACTTGAAAACTACTTGTAATTTAACGATAATCGCTTAGATCAACTAGCAAGTGAGTTTTTTTAGTTTAATTTAGAGATCTCAAGATCAAACCATTTAAATACAGTATTGTTAAATACTTGTTAAAAAAATTTTGGCGCCATTCAAAGGTCATACTCGGTACCGGGATAAATCGGCCAGTAGGTTGCCAGGTATTAGACGTTTTCAAACAAAAAAAAATTATTGTTTCATTCTGTATGTTACGTTATAAGTAGAGAAAAATAAGTAGCGTAAATGAAAGGTGGAAGGAAGTGTTCAAATTAGAGCAAGAATGAATACAGCCAGGTTTATTAAGTGCGTCACTGTGGGGGATGGAGCTGTAGGGAAAACCTGCATGTTAATTTCCTATACTAGCAACACCTTCCCAACGGTAAATTAGTGCTCTAAGTTATTATTTTTCGGTACACTAATTCCTTCTTTTTGGTTCTTTATAATGTTTATAACTGTTACTATTTTTATAGAACAATTTGATAATTACATGCAATTTTGAGAGATTACAGGATTATGTTCCGACAGTATTCGACAACTTCAGTGCTAATGTGGTGGTAGATAGTAGCACGGTGAATCTTGGGTTATGGGACACAGCAGGTAATCATTATTCCTCAATGTTTGCGAGAATTTTGCCAATTTTAAAAGTCCTATCTGACTCGAATTCGGACTAAATGACTCACTGGGCGTTCGGATAACGTGTTGCAGGGCAAGAAGACTACAACAGGCTGAGACCATTGAGTTACAGAGCAGCTGATGTGTTCTTGTTGGCTTTCTCTCTCATAAGCAAACCCAGTTATGAGAACGTCTACAAGAAGGTCTCAATTCTTTTTTTTTGCCATTATCAAATCTTTCCCTTTCTTACCTTGCCAACCCATTCGGGTTTTTGTAAGTGAAGATCTCGAGTTTCATCTCTGTCAATGACATTGCAGTGGATCCCTGAGCTAAGACACTATGCTCCGAATGTTCCGATTCTCCTAGTTGGAACCAAACTAGGTAATTACATTGGTGCTTTTAACGAACTCGGTTTTACGATTTGTCTCAAGTTCTTACAGAACTCGTGTTTAAAGGTTTTCATACATCTATGAGAAGTTGGTTGGCTTTTGACATTTAACATAGTGGAAAAAGAGTTAAATATTTTCTATCATTAAAACATAATCTAAATGCAGATTTACGAGACGACAAACAATACTTGATGGATCATCCCGGAGCAACTCCAATAACAACAATGCAAGTAAGTAACCGATTCGGATTCGTCAAACAATTTAATCTGTTAAACTAGCATACAGACTATGGATTAGCCTCCAATTTCATAAGCATGACACAAAGAAGTAATGTGCAGGGAGAGGAGTTGAGGAAACTGATTGGAGCTGTTACTTATATCGAATGCAGTTCAAAGACTCAACAGGTGATAACAACTGTTTGCTCTATTTTTCGTTTCCGATTAATCTATTTCGAGGCGTAATAAAATCAATTACGTACTAAAAAAGACGGATAACAATGTCATTGCGCGGGTTTAATATAAAGTTTGTGTTGTGAATGGTAATTTGCAGAATGTCAAGGCTGTGTTTGATTCGGCAATTAAAGTTGCTTTAAGGCCACCGAAGCCAAAGAAGAAGAAGCCACGCAAGAGGTGGACATGCACTTTCCTGTAGCCCATTGGGCCAGTTCGATTTCGTCCAGCCGGCCCATTGGGCTCCGGTCAACGGCCCAATCACTCTACCATTAAATTTAAATTTGTCTAAGAAAATCATACAATTCGTTATCCAAGTAATATTATCTCTATAGTCTCCAGGAAATTTCACAAAGTCGGGGATTACGATGAAAAAAAAAATGTAATTCGTACAGAATAATCTAATTTTTATTTTTGTTTTTTCTTCTACGGTATGAATACTAAAGTCTCCATTTTCTCGTGAAAACAAATCATATGACCATGTGATCTATTAATAAATTGTGGTGGGACTAAAGCATAATTTTGAGATTTTCATGTACCAAATTCGGTAAAATTATGGCATATATTAATTATTCATCATATTATATCTGTATTTTTTAGTGTAATTATTTTGATATACTAAATTTACATACTTTATCCTAGAAAAATTTACCCATTCTTACTTACCGGTTTTTTTTTTTTGCAAAGGTACCCTAAACGAAGAATTTTCCAGTTGAGATTTTTTTTTATAGAAAAAAATTAACAACTCTGTGGCCTGCAACCTCAATTTTAGTGCCAAACCAATAAAATGCATAAACAAACACACACACAAAACAAAATTAACAACTCTCGCACGATGTTCATAATTTCGAGAATATTTCTCAAGTAAAACCTTGGGGTAGCAACTTGCATGTGCACCCAAAATTTATGCACTGAATCTTATATCTTGTTGGAGTATTTACTCCAAGCACGTTTGCATTTAGTGACACTGCCCGTTCAGCGCAATTTTTGCTAGCGCCCACATAAATACCCATCTCATCTTCTCTTTCTTATATACAACTAAGTTCCAAGAAGAAGAGTTTGGCGAGAGTGGATGTTCGAGTTTAATTAGAAGATTTGTGTTCTAAACTTGAGAATGTACAAGTGTTAAAATTCGATAAAGAGAATTTTTTCGTCTTTTTTGTTTGACCCAACAAAATTTTTGATTAACTCAAAAAAATGAACTTTTCATTTTTTTTCTTATCCAACAAGAGTTTGGATTAGTTGTATTAGTAAGTATGTGATTTTTATTAAAATATATAAGATAAATATCCATTTCATTTATTGGAATTATGTGAGTGCTCAATTAATTACCCTTGAAGCAACTAACAAGTACATAAACTTTCTTGGTTGATATTATCTCTTCTTCTAATAAGTATCTAATATTATTTTCAATTTTTTTGAACTCAGAAATTTCTTAATACTAGTATGTAGATTTTGGCTTCATCAAAATATAAAAAAAAGAATAGTGATAGTGGTCCTAGAGGACACGTTATATATTGCCCGATTAGATTAGTGTGGGTGCAATTTTCCAACGGGACGTCTTAACGGTATGTTTGTTCTTGTCATCGCTATTGCATTGATTTATGGTGTAACGATAGGGAATTGTGGTCTTACCATTAAGAGATATAAACATTTTAAACGGGGTACTGAAAAATTAATAAGATGGACCAATTTTGACTTGTCCACTTAAGTGCATAATGCATTGTAAATGGTAAAGATGAATGTCCAATTATATATTTTTTTTAAAATAAATTTTTACACTTAAGATTTGAATCCTAAACCTCCGGCAAATCATCTTACACTTTATTATGTTAGCCCAAATGATCCAATTATTTTAGGCAGATTTGGAGTTCTCGTAAACGTTAGAAAATTTTGATAAGGGGAAAATTGATTTCATCAAAAGAGAAGAAGTCTCTCGGAAAGAAAAACAACTTCACATTCAAAACTAGGGAAGAAATCATCCCTCACTTCCAAATATAAGAAAAATGTATGATATGGATTCCCAAACACAATAAATATTTATCTTGATATTATAACATCATTAATGTGGCCAGCTTATTTTTTTTAAGTAAGTCAATCTTTGTTAAAATCAAAAGAAAAAAAAAGAAAAAAGGGAAAAATTACATTAATGTCACACTCCTAAACGAATCTTTAGCTAACCCACATCCGGTTAGTAGCCGAAACTAAAAGAGCATTATACTATTCTCCCATACTAGGTTCCTCATGTTTGACTCACTAGGTAACCCAATTTCTTTTGATTCACTACTCACTTTAATGTCCTCCTCACTTGCTGCTTGTGCAAAATAGTAGGAAGTTTCTCCTCTATAAGATCCTTCCATTTCTAACCCAGAAGTAGTGACTTCACATTCGTTAGTAGCCAAACGCCTCAAGAAGTTGGCCCCATCATGAGTAGCACTTTGCTGGCCTAACAGACATGTGAGAGAAGCACTACCCGTTGCCTCCTAATATGGCACTAAAGCCAAATCCTTCACATGCTCTCCTTCCGCCACCAAATCTGGATGAGCATGCTCTACCTAACCATCCCCACTTATGATTGTCACCACATCCTCATCCGACTCCAAATGTAATGATGGTTGAACATTGTCTTCACTTTAACCCATGCTCCTCAGATCATCTGCAACCAACATCCATGCGATACCATTCTCATTCCCGAACCTTCAAAGCAATCGTTCCAAACCAGCCCCACTTGCATCAGTTATTACCACCCCCTTAGACGCAACCTTTAAAACTTGTGCCTCCTTTTCTGCCTGCTTTAGGTTCTCCACCTACAATTCCCACCTCCACCATCAGAGTCTTGCCTTTATTCGTCACTATGTTGGCCGTC
Source organism: Hypericum androsaemum (assembly GCA_963995505.1). Classification (NCBI taxonomy): domain Eukaryota; kingdom Viridiplantae; phylum Streptophyta; class Magnoliopsida; order Malpighiales; family Hypericaceae; genus Hypericum; species Hypericum androsaemum. Next base: position 9,666,315 of record OZ023199.1, read on the forward strand.
TTCTGCTGCACCCCATCTCGAGCATTGCCCGCTACCACGATCGAAGAAATACCCCCTACTCCCACCTCTGATCGGACCTCCTTTTGTGTCCCACCAGACATCTCACAGTCAGGCATTCCGACATTAGACATCTGCCTCATCGAGCCATCAGTCGTCGAGTGCTGCCTGCTCTGATCAGCACACACAACCTGTAAGCACTCAATAACCACTGACGAAATCCATCGTGTTGTGTAAGGGCATCGTGGGCATAGCCTGCGCCTGAAAATAAGAAGCGTGTTGATTCCAAAAATTCATGAATAACAAAAATATCTCCAATATTTTTCCATGATCTAAAAAGAAACCGTCTGCCTGAAGGGGGTGGTGCACCAACGAATTCACTCCCCGTATTGCACTCATCCGAGAGTGTGGAAGGCTCGGCCATGGATTCTCCTATGAAGGAGGGGGGATCCTCACCGTCGTGGTGCATGCGATCCTCTGTGTAGGAAGTGTCAAATCCGAAATATGTGTCCCCGACGCTGACAGAATGATTCCTATTGTACCTTAAGAGCCTGGCCGGTCAGGGAGAACTGGACCAGGGGCCAACAGTCTGGTCATGGCCGGAACAGGCCAGTCGCTGTCGTGGAGAAGGTTTGGTTTTATTAGAGTTTCTAGAAAAACCCTATCACTTTGGGAACTCCACTACAAATAATCAATTTTTAAAAGATGATTGTATGACGAACTTATTTATAAGTGTGAAAAGTTTACTAATAGTTGTCTAAATATTTTGGGTTGTATTTTTAAGGAAGAAAAAAAAATCAAAAATATTTAGACAATGATTAGTAATGTGGTATCAGACTTTGATGTAGACAAATGGGTAGGAACAACCCATACATTGTTGTACTCATACGTCGTACTTTGACGAAGTCAAATGCCGTACAACCTTCAGTCTAAATGGTCTTTGTTTAATCCCGTACAAGCTCCTACGATGATAACCCATACATTGTTGTACTCATACGTGTCTTGCCAAATAATCAGTGCTGACTAGGCTCGAGAAGCTATCCGAGCCTTTAACCGATGAGTCCGTGAAACGACAAGGATTTTTTTGACGAGTTTTAAACCACGAACTCATCTGTGAAAATCGCGTATACCGCAATGTATTAATGTGGACTCTTTCCAAAAATCTTTGTGATAAATATGGAGAAGTTTTTGGTCAGGAAAATATAGAGAAATTTGAGAGACGTTCGGTACGTATTGTTCAATTTTGATGGAGACAAATGGGTAGGAACAGGAAGCTAAAAATGATTAGTAAGGGAAAAGAGGCACCAATATGGCAAGAAAACAATAAATACTAAATAGGGTGCAGAAGTTGCAGAAGATCCAATAGAGGAAGGGAGTGAGTGAGTGTGATGTGGGTATGGGCGTGGGACCGAGTAAATACATAATTAGACAAAGCCCTCACAGACGTTTGTAACTAGTCGTGCACACGTTAACTACTTCCACTTTCCTGCACTATTGCTATCTTTTGATGCGACCATCCCCACACTCTCTGACAACCTTTTTTAGTCAATAAAATACTCAGTAGGTTAATTAATTTATATTTAATTAAATATAACTTTAAAATATAGCTAAAATTGTGCATTAATTACTTAATTGTATTGCATATTAAAAAATTCAAAATTCAAAATCGATAACTCTTAATTAAACTCGTAAAATACAAAGTTTAATTTTTTTTGAGAAATAAGTTTAGTTAGTTTTGTCCATAGTGAATCGTAAAATTCTAAGATTTGAGGAGTTAACTCCGGATCCTAACAATCTTGAGTTTAGGTGAGAGAGAATTTTGCACATAGGCCATTCTTTTTTTTAGAAGGGAAAAAAAAAGATAGGCCATGCTCTATCTGTCCCCGTAACATTGTAGGTTTTTTTCCCAAAACCATTTCGGATTTAAATCATGTTTTTAATGATAAAAAAAGCTTTACTGAGTTCTAATAATGATGTTTTTACGAATCGTCAAGATGTTGTTGTCGGAGGGTTCGGTGTACTTGATTAGGATCTACGACAGTCGAGGTAAGTGTTGGACACTTTCTCCGTAAGACGAGATTGCCCCGTATATTTCAGTGCGGTACGGGCTACGGCAATCGTCCCCAAGATACAACGACTGTTCGGGCATTTCCAAGAACGTTGCACACGTATCTCAAAACTTTCGGGCGAACCCTTATATACCCAGAACTTTCGGACGGACTATTTGTAAGTGAAGAACGGGGGAAGAGGAGAAGACAACAATGCTTATGGAGTGCATTTGCTGCTGGGATGGATGGCAAATGAGGGGGAGAGGCCTATTTATAGGCGCTGGAAGAGTGGCAGGCAGGCACTCCGATGGGGCACGAGGCACTTTTGAAGAGATGCGACTCAGGCAGGCAGCCAGATCGCTAGTGGCTCTTCCAGCTCCTCAGGATGATGCGCACGTGCGAAGTGCCAAGTGTGCCACAAAGAGTCCATTGCGACCTGCGTCCAATGCGCCATGCGCACACGCACACGCATACGCACACGCGCGTGCGCAGGCACGGACGCGGACGCGGGCGCGTGTTCTTGCTCGTGCTCGTGCTCGTGCTCGGATGGTACTTCGCACCATCCTCGCAGGCAGCCTCGGTCAGCTCTTCAGGTGGAACATTTAATGTTACACCAGCTTGGAGCTTCTCCTTATAAATAGGGAAAAATCTCTTGCGATTTCCGATGTGGTAATCCCTTCCTCAGCTTGGGCTTTCCAGCTTGGGCTTTTCAGCTTGGGCCTTTCAGCTTGGTCCAAATGCATTAAATATGCATTCAAACCCAACAATCCCCCACATGAATGATGATTAATGCATGCAGACTCTAATCAAAAGTTCTGACGTGTTATTATTGCATGAGACAGGTAGCTTGTGGCTTTGAACCTTCTCTAGTAATATGTTATCAGATTTACTCGCTGCTCGGTGAACGTGATGTCTTGAACCGTTAGCTTTTGGCGTAAACCAAGATAATAACATTCACACAATAATAACTCTAGTATATTTGGGTTCTCACGTTGTGTCTGTTTCGGCCATGGACGGTATCTTGGATTCATAAGTGTTTTTCCCATTTGAAGCAGCCTCACTTCACACTTACATAGATGATCTCCTATCAGGAGTATCCTGCCATACTCCACGTTTATTAAGGTATAGGAATCATTAAAAGCGTAATGCTTAACCTTACCACACCTCTGCAGGTTAACACCTGGGCAGCTTCTGAGAATGAGATAGGTTTCATGTGATTAACTGAACCCTCTATAACTTAGTTGTCTCATTGAACCAAGTTTTGGGATCTCCACTCATGATGGTTGAGTTACCGCTATGAACGTTCTTTAGTGTGTAGATTTTAATCCCATTCCGCTTACTGCGTTGTACATTTGTTCTCTATTGATTTCTTTCGTAAAAGGATCAGCTAAGTTGTCCTTGGACTTTACGTAATTAATGGTGATCGCCCCACTAGAGATCAACTGTCTAACGGTATTGTGTCTCCGACGGATATGTCGAGACTTTCTGTTGTACATTATACTTTGTGCTCTCCCGATCGCAGACATGCTATCACAATGTATCAATACGGGAGGCACCGGTTTCTCCAGCACGGAATATCCTCTAGGAAGTTTCTGAGACATTCAGCTTCTTCCCCAGCTTTGTCTAGTGCTATAAACTCCGACTCCATGGTGGATCGAGCTATGCACGTTTGTTTACAGGACTTCCAAGATACAGCTCCTCCTCCTATAGTGAATACGTATCCACTCGTGGATTTGGAGTCCTTAGTGTCTGATATCCAGTTTGCGTCACTGTATCCTTCTAATACAGCTGGATATTTAGCATAATGTATGCCATGGTTTATGGTATGTTTTAAATACCGTAAAACTCTTTCCAGAGCTAGCCAGTGATCCTTCCCTGGATTACTTGTGAATCTACTAAGCTTACTAACTGAGTACGCAATATCGAGACATGTGCAGTTTGTTAAATACATCAAGCTCCCGATAATTTGCGCATACCTCAGTTGAGATACTGGGTCCCCTCGATTCTTGGCTAAGTGTAGATTCAAATCTACTGGAGTCTTAACCGGGGGTTTGTCAAAAACTTCAAATTTCTTGAGCACGCTTTCCACGTAGTGGGATTGCGTCAAGATAATTTCGTCAGCTTTTCTAGAGATTTTTATTCTTAGTATGACGTCTGCCAGACCCATATCTTTCATGTCAAAGTGGTCCTTTAACATGTTCTTAGTTTTCACAATAACCTCTTTATTGCTTCCCATAATTAGTAAGTCATCTATGTAGAGACATACAATTACGTAAGCTTCAGGTGTGCCCTTAATGTAAACACATTTATCGCACTCATTGATCTTAAATCTATTCGACAGCATTGTCCTGTCAAATTTCTCGTGCCACTGTTTCGGCACTTATTTTAGCCCGTATAGTGACTTGACTAGCCGACACACTTTATGCTATTGACTGGGAGCCACAAATCCTTCAGGTTGCTCCATGTATATCTTCTCTTCCAGTTCTCCATTTAGGAAAGCTATTTTTACGTCCATTTGGTGGATCTCGAGGTTATTGAATGAAGCAACAGCTATCAGTACTCTAATTGATGTGATTCTTGTGACCGGTGAATACGTGTCAAAGAAATCATGTCCCTCCTTCTGTTTGAACCCTTTAGCTACCAATCGAGCTTTGTACTTGTCGATTGATCCATCAACTTTGTATTTCCTTTTTAGGATCCACCTGCATCCCAAAGGTTTGCAGCCCGGTGGGAGATCCACGATTTCTCACGTGTGGTTTTGCATAATGGATTCTATCTCACTATTGATAGCTTCCTTTCAGAGAGGAGCATCTGGACTGGACAATGCCTCTTGGATTGTCCTGGGTTCATCTTCTAACACATAGGTTAGATAATCCAGACCAAAGGATTTGGTTACCTTCGTCCGTTTACTACATCTAGGTTCATCATCTTCCTGATTTGACCCTTGCGTAGTCTCGTGAGCCCTTTTCTTTGGACTTTCTTCCTTTCTTTCCTTATTAGGAAAGCTATTCTCAAAGAATGTTGCGTTCCTTGATTCTATGATCATTCCCGCATTTATCTCAGGGTTTTCAGATTTATGCACCAAAAATCGATAAGCACTACTATTTTGTGCATATCCGATAAAGATGCAATCAATGGTCTTGGGTCCTATTCTCACCTGTTTAGGCTTAGGTACTTCGACCTTTGCTAGGCACCCCCACACTTTAAGGTAACCGTAGGAAGGCTTCCTTCCTTTCCATAGTTCATATGGGATTTTATCCCTTTTCTTGTGTGGCAACTTGTTTAGAATGTGGTTAGCTGAGAGCACAGCTTCCCCCCACATGTTCTGGGATAAGCCCGAGCTAATCAACATAGCGTTCATCATCTCCTTGAGAGTTCGATTTTTGCGTTCAGCTACGCCATTCGATTGAGGTGAGTATAGAACAGTCGTCTGATGAATAATGCCATGTTCTTGACAGAGTCTATCAAACGGAGCTACATATTCTCCTCCTCGATCACTTCGGATCATTTTGATTTTCACGCTGAGTTGATTTTCAACCTCATTCTTATATCTCTTAAAGGCATCAAGAGCTTCGTCTTTGCCCTTTAGGAGATATACGTAACAGTATCTTGTGTAATCATCGATAAACGTGATAAAATATTTCTTTCCGCCTTTAGTTTGCACGTATTTCATATCGCAAGTGTCCGTATGAATTAACTCTAAAGGCATAGTGCTTCTTTCCACCGAATGGAAAGGTGCTTTGGTCATTTTAGCCTCCACACATACTTCACATTTATCGGATGGATTGAACTCTAGATTCGGTAATAAATTTAAACTTACTAACTTTCTTAGCGAGTTTAAATTTACGTATCCTAATCTACCATGCCATAAATTAGAACACTCGGCCAAGTAAGAAGAAGCGTTAACTTTATTTTCACCGTTAAAGGTGCGATGTACAGTTATTACATTCATCTTAAACAGTCCATTTTTTAGATAACCCTTTCCTATGAATTGACCCGCTTTGGTCAGTACAAACTTATCAGCCTCAAATACAAGCTTAAGACCGGCTTTGCTTAACAGTGAGCCTGAAACTAAGTTCTTGCGGATGTCTGGGACATGCAGCACATCCTTGAGGGTCAGCTCCTTTCCTGAGGTCAGCTTCAGGACCACTTTACCTAGACCGACGATCTTGGATGTTGCGGAGTTTTCCATGAATAGCTTTCGGCTGGTGATCGGGATATAGTTCGAGAACATCTCCTTGTCCAAGCAGACGTGGCGGGTAGCTCCTGTGTCCACGAACCACTCTCTCGGATTATCCACCAGGTTGGCTTCAAACACCACGGCTGACGACAGTCCTTAGCCATGTGGCCAGGTTTGCTGCAGTTGTAGCAGTCGCCCTTGATCTTCTTGTTCTTTTTGTTCTTGGGCTCTTGCTTCTCCTGCTTATCCCCAGACTTCTTCCTCTTCTTGCCACCTTTTCCCTCGGTGAGGTGTACGGTGGTCTCAGAGTTGGCCTTGCCTTGCTTGACTTCAGACTTTCGGTTGTCTTCCTCGATCCTAAGTCTCACTATCAGGTCTTCTAGGCCCATGTCCTTCCTCTTGTGCTTGAGGTAGCTCTTGAAGTCTTTCTAGAGCGGGGGGAGCTTCTCGATCATCGCAGCTACTTGGAAGGACTCACTGAGTTGCAACCCTTTGGCTTGGATCTCATGAAGGATCAGCTGCAACTCCTACACTTGGTCGATGACCTTCTTGGAGTCCACCATCTTGAAGTCGAGGAATCGTCCGACGATGAATTTCTTCATCCCGGCATCCTCCATTTTGTACTTCTTCTCGAGTGAACTCCACAGCTCCTTAGCAGTTTTGGCTACCGCATAGACGTTGTAGAGCGTATCGTCTAACCCATTCAGGATGTAGTTCTGGCACAGGAAGTCGCTGTGACTCCATGCGTCGAGAGCGTTAATCTTCTGTTGATCCGTCTCGTTTTCTGCTATCTTCGGTGCTTCCTCTTTCAGGAACCGAACTAGGTTGAGGGTGGTCAGATAGAATGTCATCTTCTGCTGCCACCTCTTAAACTCGGTATCGTTGAACTTCTCTGGCCTTTCGGCGTGGACAGTTCCTGGTACCGTTGTCAGTGCTACGGTGCTTGACGATGCCATCTTTAAGTACACGGATCTCGTCTTACGATTGTTGTTTTCGGAGGGTTCGGTATACTTGATTAGGATCTAGGGCAGTCGAGGCAAGTGTTGGACACTTTCTCCGTAAGACGAGATTACCCCGTATATTTCAGTACGGTACGGGCTACGGCAATCGTCCCCAAGATACAACGGCTGCTCGGGCATTTCTAAGAATGTTGCACATGTATCTCGAAACTTTTGGGCGAACCCTTATATACCCAGAACTTTTGGACGGACTATTTGTAAGTGAAGAACGGGGGAAGAGGAGAAGACAACAATGCTTATGGAGTGCACTTGCTGCTGGGATGGATGGCAAATGAGGGGGAGAGGCCTATTTATAGGCGTTGGAAGAGTGGCAGGCAGGCACTCCGAAGGGGCACGAGGCACTTTCGAAGAGATGCGACTCAGGCAGGCAGCCAGATCGCTCGTGGCTTTTCGGAGATGTCCCTTCACTAGGCAGACAGGCTGGCTACGCTCGTGGCCCTTCGGTGGCATTCTGGATCCTTCCAGGTGCGTCCAGACTTTGTTGGCACTCTTTTACGAGGGATCTCGCAACCCTTCGGCCGTCTAGAAGTCTCCAAGACGTTCCAGCCCTTCGTGCCTCTTCGGTGGCCATCCTGGAAGGCGCTCGCAGCCCTTCGTCACTTCGGTAGCTACGCAGCTCTCTCTGGACTCGGGCAAAATACTTAAGTCTCCTCTAGCTTCTCGTGACGATGCGCACGTACGAAGTGCCAAGTGCGCCACAAAGCGCCCATTGTGACCTGCGTCCAATCTGCCATGCGCACACGCACATGCACACACGCGTGCTCGTGCTCGTGCTCATGCTCGCACCATCCTCGCAAGCAGCCTCGATCAGCTCTTCAGGTAGAACATTTAATGTTACACCAGCTTGGAGCTTCTCCTTATAAACAGGAAAAAATCTCTTGCGATTTCTGATGTGGTAATCCCTTCCTTAGCTTGGGCTTTCCAGCTTGGGCTTTCCAGCTTGGGCTTTTCAGCTTGGGTCTTTCAGCTTGGTCCAAATGCATTAAATATGCATTCAAACCCAATACAAGAAAGACAAAAAATGCTAGTTAGGGCCTTTATTACACATGGTCGAATGGGCAAGAGGATGGAGATCATATTGAGTGCAAGCTCGATAGAGTGTTGACTACTCAGGAATGGTTGGATTTATTCCCGGCATCGTGGGTGGAGGCCTATCCGCGGTTTGAGTCTAATCATTTCCCATTTCACTGCAGGGTGTGGAGGGAGGAGGGTAGGGTGGTAGAACGCAGATACAGGTTTGAGAAGATGTGGCTACGTCATGATGATCTGGCTGGGATCGACATGTGTTTGGGCATGTCAAAAAGGGAAAGAGGAGGCTGGAGGGAGAGATCAAGGAGTTATAGTCCCTGCCCTTAACGGGAAATCGATGGAGGCGCTTGCAGCTATGTATCCAGAAGAGAGAGGAGGTGCTGGCTAGAGAGTAGACGATGTAGGCCCAGAGGTCGAGGGTGGATTGGCTGAGAGAGGGGGATAGAAATACATGTTTTTTCCATCAAAAAGCTAAGCGTAGGGGGATACAGAATACTATTATGGAGATTAGGGATAGGACGGGCGAGGTGGTACGAGGGTGGGAGGCGCTTGAGGCGGTGTTTAGAGATTTCTATATATCGCTGTTTGCTTCAAGTTATGAGGGGGTAGAGCAGATTACTTCAGAGATCCAGCCCCGCATCACTCCGGATATGTCAACCATGTTGCGTTCTCCTTTTACGAGACAGGAGGTTGAGTTGGCTCTTCAGCAGATGCATCTTACTAAAGCCCTAGGTCCGAATGGTATGCCCCCTATCTTTTATAAAAAATTATAGAATGTTGTGGGACCTGCTGTGGTGAGAGGGGTATTGGGAGTTCTTAATGATGGCCACGGCTTGGAAGGGCTCAATGATACTATTATTTCCCTTATTCCGAAGGTGAAGTGCCCGACTGTCTGTGCGGAGTTCAGGCCCATCAGTTTATGCAATGTGGTGGTGAAGCTAGTGGCGAAAGCCATTACGAACAGGTTAAAAACTATTCTTCTAGAGATTATCCATGATAATCAGAGTGCGTTTGTCCCTGGCAGATTGATAACTGATAATGCTCTAGTGGCTTTTGAGACTTACCATTTTTTGAATAAGAAGAGGGGTGGGAGTAAAGGTTTTTGTGCACTAAAAACGGATATGATGAAGGCATATGATAGGGTGGAGTGGGAGTTCTTGGAGAGGATGATGGTTGCACTGGGTTTCGAGGCAGGTCAATGGCCAGGTGGGAGAGTTCTTTTCCCCAGGATGAGGATTGAGGCAGGGGGATCCATTATCGCCTTATCTATTTCTCATGTGTGTGGAGGGGCTGGCAGTGCTGATTAAGAAGGTGGAGGTAGGGCAGATGCTGCATGGCATTCGTGTGGCTAGGGGGGCCCTGTGGTAACTCACCTATTTTTTGCTGATGATTCTTTGTTGTTTGCCAGGGCTACAGAATCTGACCTCAGATGTATCGCTGAGATTCTCCCCTCCTATGAGATGGCATTTGGACAGAAGGTGAATCTCTAAAAAAGAATCATCTTGTTCAGTCGTAATGTGCTAGGCGAGGACTAGGAAAGATTGTGTGCAGTGTTGGGGATTCAGTTGGGGGCGGGAGTAGACACATACCTGGGGATTCCCACAATGGTTGGCCGTTCAAAGAAGGAGGTGTTCAAGATGATTGAAGACAGGGTGGGAGCCAAGATTGTCACGTGGAAGGAGAGGTTCCTTAATCGTGCTGGGAGGGAGACCCTAATCAAGTCTCCTTGGCTCTCTATTCTGACTTACTTAATGAGTTGCTTTCGTATTACTGATGATATTTGTAATCGGATTGAGAAGAAGATGTGTGGTTTCTATTAGAGAACTACTAGTGATTGCAGAAGGATGCACAGGTGTACCTGGGCGCAGATGTGCATGGCAAAGGCGGATGGAGGGCTAGGATTTCGAAGGTTGGTAAATTATAATCGTGCACTGTTGGAAAAATAAGCTTGGAGGCTATTGTGTAATCCATCCTCACTGGTAGCGAGGGTGCTGAAGGCACGCTACTTTCCTCAGAGCGATCTGCTAGAGGCATCTCTGGGTTACAACCCTAGCTACGCCTGGCAAAGTATCTTGGAGGGGGTGATGGTACTGAGGCCGAACCTTGAATGGCGAGTGGGAAATGGGGAGACGATTAAAGTTTGGGAGGATCGCTGGTTGGTGGACTCTGAGATGGGGTTCCCGCGATACTTGCATTCGGGGGCGGATCATTTGAGGGTGGTGGCAGATTTGATAGTGGAGGAGGGCATACGGTGGAATGATGATATGCTGGCTGATTTTTTGAGGAGGAGGATGCTAGGCGGATTTGCTCCATTCACCTGAGTAGGAGGCGGTAGGATGACATAGTACGTTGGAGGCATACGAGGGATGGTCTCTACATTGTTCGAAGTGGTTATTTTGCAGTTTTTATGAGCTGGTGGGAGACTTTTGCTTTGGCAGGCATTGGTAGCTTGGATAGAGAGGTATGGAAGCTGTGCTGGAGTTTAGCGTGTCCCCCGCGAATCAAGTCTTTCCTTTGGCAGTTACTAGATGATTGCCTCCCACTGCGTTCTACATTGATTAGAAGGGGTATGGATGTGATTGATTGCTGCCCTTTCTGTGGAAATTCTCAGGAAGCAGCTATGCATATTTTCTTCACATGTACTATGATTGTTGGATTGTGGCATCAGGCAGGGGTGGATTTGACAGGGGTGGTGATGAACGATCTGGTAGGGACCTGTATGGAATTATGGAAGGGGTTGAGGTGGAGGAGAGGGGGCGGAGGGAGGCCTTGTTGTGGATTAGCTAGAAGCTGTGCAATTGTGTGGTTTTTGTAGGGGGGACACTGGTGAAGGCTCCGGAAGTTTTGGGTGAGGCTGTAAAGCTTTGGCAGGACCACTTGTTGGCCAATTCACGTGCTCCGACATCTAGAGATGCTAGAAGGGAGGGTTGGGTGGCCCCGGAGGAAGATTGGCTTAAGGTTAATACTAATGCATGAGTGGAATTGTATGGAGGGGGTCAGGTTGGGATAGTGGTGAGGGACCATGTCGGAAAGTTAGTGTGTGGGATGGTTCGACAGGTGCCTAATGTGGTGCATCCCACGATGTTAGAGGCGATGGGTCTGTTGACTGAGGTGGAGCTTACAGTGTTGAAAAGCTTCTCGAATGTAATTTTTGAGACAAATTATTTGCCTGTAGTGCAGTCTCTATGCCGATCTGTGGTAGACAAGAGTGATCTGGAGATGGTGCTTGAGGACTGTCGCATGACGACTCGTGCATTGGCCCATGGGCTGGCTAAACTGCGGATGGAGGTGGGGGTGCATTGTTGGTCTTTTGATTCAATCCCAGTTTCTCTTTCAGGTGCTTTTCTTCGTGATACCTCTAGGGAGGGAGTGGGTTGATGTTTTCTTCAGATGGGTTAGTCTAGCATGGGCTTCGGGTGTATCAAGGTTCGATTTGTGATGTTCATGCTTTAGCAGTATTATCGCAGTGCACTCTTTTCTCTGCTTCGATTTTTTTCCGGTGAGGCGGGTTTTTCGAAGTAGATTTTAATGAGGCTTGCAGCAGCAACCTGGTACTTTAGTACTTGGGGAGCATCACGAGTTGAAGGGATGTATTTTGGACGGCTGAATGCCATGCTAGGTGGGTAAATTACTTGTTTTAAGTGTGTTTCCTTGATTATGCGGTATGTGGTTGATGATTTGTAACGCTAAAGTACTGGTTTTGATTATATTAATGATATGGCTTGTTTACCCCTAAAAATGATGTTTTTACTGAACAAAAGAATTATATTTAAATTAAAATAATCTTTTACGCTAAGATTTATTTGATTCTGGCAGCTGGGGCTACTTACTCTTATAAAATTTTACACTAAAAAAACATTTTCAAGTAAACTTAGAATTTTTTTGTATGTATACACCTACATAAAAACGAAATTGAACCATAGATAAATTAAACAACTCAAAATTTAATATCATAACAAATGATAAGTTACATTTGGCTCCGTTAACAAAAAAGAATTACGCAAATTTCAAAATACTACCTTGTACTTTAGAAGATAATAAAATCGCAAATTAATTACGAGTAATATTTTATTTAGACAAAAATACTCCTAACAAGACTACCAGTCGTCCGTTCGAAACCAAAACCTCACCGGCTGCTCCTTTGTTCTGTAGACTCTTTTTTTTTCTTCAATATCTTCATCTTAAAAATACATTCCCCCGAAAGAGATCAAAGAGGATCCTCCGCTGGTGGGCGATAAATCCTCCGCCCTCTTCAAGATTCTCGTCTTCCTCGTTCAGGATATCGTAGGAGAAGCCGAGAGAGACGGCCACCGGGGGCAGTCCCGTGATCTGAAACGCCGGCAGATCGGTCTTGGCGGGAGGAAGTGTAGGGTCCATCTCTTTTCCGCTCATCAAATTCTTGATTTGCATCTTTTAATAGTAAAAGACTAGTATTCACATAAAAGACTCAATAAATTTAAAAAAGGCACAATTGGAAGAACTCTTTGTAACAAGTCGTGACATTACTCAACTCTGAGTAGCATAGATTTACCTTAAAAAACACACGGTAGCTGTAATATATCGTTCAAAATATGTTATGAAAGACTTAACTGGTTTGATTGTACTATCCATACAAACAAGGTGCACTTTCTAACCTGTAAACATCTTGAAAGAACTCCAAGATTAATTGAGTCGGTCAGATCATGAGGCATTACAAATTGTATCAGAGTAGGACCCCTACTAGAACGATGCAGTTCAGGGACAAACCAAACCGAAGCTGGTCGACATGTAACGCTTGGGGCCTAGAAGGCGGGGAGTGATCGTTGGTGTGAGAGTGCACGGACAATAAATGCCTCATGACAAACATTCTATGTGAAGGGAGACACGGATAAGCCGATCCCACAACTGAAAATGAGAGATTCTGGGATTGTACGAATATGGGCGACAAGTACATCGCATGTTTAAGAATGGGTGAATGTAATATCTTTTCAATATATGTTAAGATTTGTTTTTTGAGACGGTTGAATTATTCTTAATCTCAAGAAAAGTACAAGTTCACGAACATAAGAGAAAGCAAAGGTTGCACAAGTCCAACCTAAGCATTAAACCAAGCTTGAAATTACCCCAATGTACCCTAAGAGAAGATAAAAACACCAAACCCTCACTCTATGTTGGGATAAAAAAATGAGAGAACGCTAAGATCGATCTCGTGACGGCCCGGAGTGCTCGTCCCAAGGTCTGTCTAACGCCGAAGGTAACTAGGGGTGGCCGAGGTTGAGACTACGACTAACCTAAACTAAGATAAAAAGCTTAAAAGCTTGAGAGATTTTGTGTGTTAATTTTTAGATGTCCTCTGCCTTGATCCCCAGCCTTGCTATATAGCCGCGGTAGACCGACCCAGCTCCTCCTAAGTTGCATTGTAGTCAGACTCAAAGTCCTCAAAGCCTATCTCCAGCCAAGCTTTATCCCTATCTGACCCATATCCTTCTCCCAGAGCTTATCTGATTTCCTCGCACTCCCATACTTTGCGGAGTCCATCCCTATCTCCTGAGAGCTATCATTATCTCACGAGAGTCTGAGTACATCCGACCTCTTCTAAGGTCTTTTCTCACATACTCCCTTCACTTCATGCAGAGACTTTAAAGGGTACTAAAAGTCGCTGAGTCTTCCTACTTGGACCTGGAACCTTTAGCACATGAGGCTACTTCAGCTGTGCTCTCCATCTCAGATGATGAGCTAGACTTCGTATGTTTCTATGTTTACATCTTTCATCTCTTTGAATTAGTTGAAGTGTTACCTAACCTCGGATATGACAAGGTCATTTCAAAGATGTTCTACTAATTGAACCGGCTATTGGGAGGCTGAGCCAGCCTTCGAGTTTCACCACCTCTCAACCTCCTGCTACTGCTGCTGAAGATGATACCACTTTGGTAATCCGGCACATGGATGTTATGGCTCATTTCCTATGTGCTGTTAGTGATGCAAAGGAATACACCTCGAGCATCGAGCCTCCTCCTACAATGCACGAAGCCTTGACTTTCTTTGACTCAAGCTTTGCCACCTCACGAGTCTGGGAGTTAGCACTTGCACTGAGCAGAGACCTTGTTCGCATATTGGACAGGTAATCCAATTATTCCCTTTGCCAAGTATCTCTTTTGGGTCTAGGCCTGTTGTCTTAACCCCTTTCATCTTTGTAGGTTCAACCGCCACAAAAGGTACCTCCAGGTTCATCCTTCTCTCAAACTAGAGGTGGACACCAACGTTGAAGCCTTGGTCGAAGCCCAAACCACCATGAAGTCATAGTATGATGAACTCAAACTGATCAAAGCAGAGTTAGATGAAGGGAAGCTGGAACTTCAATCCTTCAATGATGAAGAAGCCAGATTTCATACAAAACTATCCCGTGTTGTGACGAAAAGAAACAAAGTGCAAGTTCGGTTAGCCGAGGTAAAGCAAAAAGGGAAGGCCCTAAACTGAGCTTCAGTGGAGTACAAGGCCGATATTTATGCCAAGGCTTTGGCTAATAGCACCTGTTTGAAGGCGATGCTAGAAGAGCTAGAGAGTTCATTCTCTCAAGAGAAGGATGCCTTAGAAGTAGCAGATGCTTTTGTGAAGGAAGCCATAGCATGCTTTCGTAGCGAGATTGGTGCCTAGTTATCTCCCTTTACAGGATTCTTTTGACCCTTTTGACTATTGGCCTTATGGACTCCTTATTGTATTTTCTTTTGTATGCCTTAGACCTGTTGGTGGCTTGAAACTTCATGTAGTCACTTGGGCTTTTCTCATTTTGCTGTGGATCATTCTTTCCGGCTTAAATTAAACCATTTTGCTTGATGCATGAATGAGTAACAACAAGCAGGACTTTGGACGGCTCTCAAGGGCCGAGAAAGGAACGATTTTATTAATATATGATGGCTTAAGAATACCATATAAAAGTGAAGTACAAAATTATCGGTCATATCAAACTGTTACACAACGCGACCAATGTTACGCATGTCCATCAAATTTTCTTACAAGCTTGGCCTAGATGTAGATACTACCTAACTAAACCCTCTCTGCTACCGGTGAGAGCTAACTACATCTCCCTTTCATGTTCCCAAGCATAGTCCTCGAATAACTTGTCGTCTACTCCATCCCACATGCTGGGGCGATAAGTCTTCATGTACAATTTATTTATAGGGCATTTATGGACCTCACCGTTGACATCAGGCAGACCATAAGACCTATTCCAAAGTACATTGTGTACTTCGAACGGTCCTTTCTAGTTGGGCGACCATTTTCCATGTTCGGGGTCCTTGTGTCCTAATGGAAGGATGACTTTCTAGACCAGGTCTCCTCTCTCAAAATGTTTTTTGCGGACTCTTTTGTTGTATGCCTTCTCCACAGTCTTCTTTTGTTGGATAATGGCATCTAAAGCCTTCAACCTTTCTTCGGAAAGGTCTTCAAGGGCGGCCAACACGGCCGAGTCATAGTCTAACCTGGATAGATGCATTTGTTCAGCTCTCCTTAGTGACAGTACGGTTAACTCCAAGGGGATCATGGCATCATGACCATAGGTTAGAGAAAAAGGGGTAGTACCTGTAGCCCCTTTCTTCGAGGTACAAAAAGCCCATAGAGCTTCAGATAGTGCCAAGTGCCATATCTGGGGTTTCTCTCTCACTGCCTTTTCTATACATCCTTTCAGCACCTTGTTGGTGGCCTCTTCTTGACCATTTCCTTGAGTGTAGTAAGGTGTAGAATGGGTAATCTTGAAGCCCATCGTCCTTGCAAATGTTTGAACTTCATCTCCAGTAAAGATGGTCGCTTGATCGGTAGTGATCGTTTCCAGTAACCCAAACCTGTAAATGAGGTGCTCCTTGAAGAACTGGATCACCGTCTCCTAATTTACGACCTTCATGGGAACTGCCTCTACCCACTTGGTGAAGTAGTCCGTGGCAGCAATGATGAAGCAGTGTCCCTTGGTGGAAGGGGGGGGGTGTGGATTTTCCCGATCACGTCTATCACCCAACCTCTAAATGGCTAAGGTTTTACTACGGGATGGAAAGTATCAGTTGGAGAACGTTGGACTTGACCGTGCCTTTGACATTCTTGACACCCTTTGGCATAATCGATACAATCCTTCGTCATACCCGGCCAGAAGTAGCCGTGATAATGTATTAGCCATCTCATCTTGATACCTGACTGATGAGCTCTTAAATCCGAGTTAGTTATAGTCGGCTCTGTTCTGTCGAACTAATTATAGAACTTTTGCTCCATCTCTGCCCAAGTCTACACCGAATACGGCTAGAGGCTGATATACCAAGTAAAGGCAGTCTTGGTAAAGGTCATCGGGAACTGACATAGACGCAGAGTGTCACTGGATGAGGTCTCACCATACTGGATGATAAATCGCGCTACGTATTCCACCGATGATTTATTGTCTTCACCCGAGAACTGAGTGAAGTCCGGGATGCGGTATCCCCTTGAGAAGGCCTCCCTGTTATAGACTTCAGGGTATAGCTTGGTGAACCTAGGGCGTGGGGTGTGCCTTACTTCGATCCCCATGTCCCTAAGTACCTCAGCGACCAGCTCTCTTTAATATGTCACCTCATATGCCTGTTGAGGCCCTCGATCATGGTTGTGCTATCCCCTAGGAGATAAGTCCTCAACCTCTTCGACAGGGAAAAGTTATCGGCCCCCTCTTGCTTGGGTCCGACTATATGTCAATTGTCTATTGACGGGGTAGTCGACCTCTTCTTCTTTGAACTCTGTCCTTCTTGCCTATATGTACTGATGCCAATGGGTATTAGCAAAACTCCTGCATCATAAAGAGGGTTAGTTCAGGTATTTCCCATTTCAAGGGTGTTACGATTAGCATCAATCCTAGATGGATACGTCCTACTTCAGACCGTTTGATATTGGCCTAAAATTTTCTGGATGTTACCTGCTCTTATTCTTGTTGCTTCATAGCATCTCAAGTCATTCGTCCCCCTATTGAAGGACGCTTGGAGCGATGAGTGCATGAGGGTCCTGGCCGATTGATTTTGACCGGTCACTCTTGATGTGCCTTGGGTCTGGTTGAAGGTGTGCTCAGCGGGTAACAGGGTACAGACGTCCTTTCCTTTGTTCATAGCTTCGGACACCTTATTGGTCACCATGGGGGCCATATTTTAGTTGAAGTAATCAACTGCATAGTCATGGTGCTCTCTGGCTGCTTCTGCATCATGTCATCTACATAGTCGTAGACTCTATTTATCTGGTCGAAAAGCTGGTGGTGAGACTCCTCGCTGTGATGAGAGATCTCTTCATTATGTCTCCTTGTCTCCTCGAGGCGATCTCGAGTGTCTTCGCTAGCTTTCTTATGCTCGACCACCAACTGATCTAGTCGATTAGCCATGGACTTGCTGTCGGTCGCTATCTGCTTTAGCCGAGTGGTGATGGCTTTGAGAGCCCTAGTCAAAGTGGCATCCTGTCCAATCGGCTCCTTGGGGGGTGCCGTGTTGATGGTGTTCCTCCCAGTGATCATTTGAGTAGTAAGGAGAGTCGACTCTTTTGTGTAAGCAAAGTTGGTGGAGTTCTTCCCGGTACCAGGTAGGGTGATCGGGAGAGCCATCTTCTTGAGGGGTGCCGTATTAGTGGTATTCTTTCCAGCGAGCTTCTGAGAAGAGGGTGGTGTGGTGTCTGTGCCTTTGGTAATCTTGATTGGAGTAGGTCAAACTACCTTCTCAGACGTCCTCCTAGGTCCCACTAGGCGTGCCAAAAATAATGTTGGGATAAAAAATGAGAGAATGCTAAGAACGATCTCCTGACGGCCCAGAGTGCTATTCCCAAGGTCGGTCTAACGCCGAAGGTAACAAGGGGTGGCCGAGGCCGAGACTACTACTAACCTAAACTAAGATAAAAAGCTTGAGAGATTTTGTGTGTTGATTTTTGGATATCCTCTACCTTGATCCTGAGCTTTGCTTATATAGCCGAGGTAGACCAACCCAGCTCCTCCTAAGTTGCGTTGTAGTCAGACTCAAAGTCCTCGAAGCCTATCTCCAGCCAAGCTTTATCCCTATCTGACCCGGATCCTTCTCCCAGAGCTTATCTGATTTCCTCGCACTCCCATCCTTTGCGGAGTCCATCCCTATCTCCTGAGAGCTATCGTTATATCACGAGAGTCTGAGTACATCCGGCCTCTTCTAAGGTCCTTCCTCACGTACTCCCTTCACTTCATGAAGAGACCTTCAAGGGTACTGAAAGTTGCTGAGTCTTCCTACTTGGACCTGGAACCTTTCGTACCTAACATAGCTAAGTCTTAGTACTTGGGCCAAGACTTTTCCACACTTGCCATAGTTAGGTCCTAGTACTTGGACCTAAGACTTCCTATAGTTGTAGCCTTCCACTAGATAGTCCTGATACCTAGTTCCATCAACCCGAGTCAAATTACCCGACCTCGTAGGCTTAATTCGCTCCTTAAAGTTGCTGAATCACCGACCTGAGAATACCCAACATCGCTGACCCCTTAGAGTTTCATTACATTGCTGACTGGTCTGGTCTAGTGCTGACCGCTATGGGTCAGTGCCCATTGTTATCAAATCAGACCTGTTCGGCACTGATTACCACCGGTCAGAATTCTTAGCGCTGACCGTGACTACCCGAATCTGACTTTGCCTTATTATTACTTTCCAACTCCAAGTACTTGGACTTAGCTTTGTTTGTTACAACTTTCCAAAGGTACTCAACTCCAAGTACTTGGACCTAGCTTTGTTGCAACTTTCCAAAGGTACCCAACTCTAAGTACTTGGACCTAGCTTTGTTGCAACTTTCCAAAGGTACCCAACTCCAATTACTTGGACCTAGATTTGTTGTAACTTTCCAAAGGTACCCAACTCCAAGTGCCTTGACAATAATGGCCACCCACACCTGGTCCGACTGGTCTCGGCGCTGACCAGTGTAGGTCACTACTCTTGGACACTGACCGTCACCGGTCGGAAGTCCTTGACACTGATCGGTGGCACCCCGGGCTAGCTCTTCGTTCAATAAACCGATGTAGCTGACTCCAGGTAGCCGAAACAAAATAAGGGTACTTAACCCTCTTGTACCCAAAGTGTCTTACCTATTTCTCATACCCGAAGTACTTGTTGGCTACTCGCACCCAACACCAAACTATATTTTTATGCTTCAACACTCTGATAGGAGCGAGGTTGCAACCGTGGGTCTCGTCAAAACTCTTCCGTTATAAAAATTCAGTAAAAAAACCAAGAGCAGGAAAAGAATACTAAAATCACCATGATTCACGTTAAGCTGCACCTAACATGAAGACCCACCCCAAGAACACCATTTTCCTTGCAAAAGAATACAAGAAATAAGAAATGCTTCAGTGATTTGATTGTAGTATCCATAACAATAAGGTGAACCTCCGGTTCTCGCAAAAAATGGGTGACCTCTTAGGAATTTTTCTCAGAACGCGTGTGAATGAGGACAAAATACACAGTCAGATCACGAAACGTTATAATAGCATATTAATGATAGTTGGATTGAAGTGGTAAGAGATTTGGATTCTCTCAATAATATCTTGAACTCAATTCTTACGAATAAAAAAGTCATTCCTACAAAAATCACTCTTAATACGGTCTAATAAAACTAAATTCGAGAAATTCACAATAATTTATAAATGATAGCACTAGGAAGTTTAAATTATTAGCCGTTTTGTCATAGGTAATTGATAATATATTGTATCAAAGTGTACTTAAAACAAAAACAAAAACAAAATTTGGAAAATATGAAACCGGAGGCGTTCGACTCGTGTCGTGCGAGGTCTACGCATAGGTCGGAATTGGACCGACACAACATAGGCCAAACAATTCCTCTCTTTCTTTGTTTACTCTTTAGTTACTTCTGGTCTTTGGATTGCATGGAAAGCAGCGACAGGCAGAAGATTTCCGTCCGTCGTTGTTATTCATGTGGCCCATCTAATTAATTTCATTGACCAAACACCCAAACCGATCTGATGGTCTCTCCCTCGCCACACAGCAAAATAAAAAGCCTTCACCACCAACCAGCTGCAATTAATTTGTGATTGACTCTCGTTTGCCAGGATATGTTTATTGTAGGGTTAAAGACACTTAGTTATTCTGTGTTATTAAAAATAGTCACTTAGAATCCTGTGTTAAAAAAAACTAAAAAAATACTCTGAGTTATTCTCAACACTAAAATTACCAAATGAAAAAGTCAATTATACGCCTCTGCAAGTCCCTGGACCCATTTCCTGGCCTATGTGAGCATTGTCGGACCGGAGCATGGCGGGTGACACAACCTTCTCTGCTCCCTCCTTCTACAAAAATAGACCAACACCATCCAATTCCATACAAAACGCCTCCTTCCTTCTCTTTCTAGTGAAGTAATCTCTCTCTAACTATACAAGGTCCTCGTAGGTAAACTAAGATGGTATTTTGAGGAGGGAATGGGGTAGAATCAGAATACAGGGGAAATGAGTCCTCTATAGGCTGGTTGGAGAAGCTGGGTTACTCTTGCGTCCAATCCTCTAATTCCATCCACTTCATCACCCGCCTCCTTATTTTCACCCTCCATTATTTCCCTCAATTGCAATTCCACCCTTTTCTTCCCCTTTTTAAAATCTTTTTTTTTGAAGATTCAAAGCTAGTACTTTCATTAATTACTCATAGGAATCATACAAAAGGAGACCCTCCAATTCAAGTGGAGGGTGGGGTATTACATCATCCAAAATAACTCCTAATCGAGAGGATTTAGCTAACTAATCTTTGACTTGGTCAGCCATTCTAGGAACGTACGTTAGTTTACACAAAGGTAAACTTAAAAGAGAGGTTTGCACCTCTAAAGCAAGAAGCTTGATCTGCCTATCAATCTCGGAGGAGAAAGAGTTGAGAAAATCCACCAAGGTCTTGCAATCAAATTCCATCAAAGTGCAACTAAGAGTTAGATTAAGTTGAATGAACTTAGTTACGGCTTGGATGGTAATCAACTCGGCTTCAATGGCCATTGAGGTCTTGCAGTTAGAGATGTTTGCAGCCACAAGGTGATCAGAGGCATCGCGAATAACAAGGGAGCCAGATCATCAGAATGGGAAATCTAGGAAGCATCCACATTCAGCTTAAGAGAGTTGTTGTCCAAAGGTCTCCAACACCCTGCAAGATTAATATAAGTAGTAGGCCCTGCATTTCCCCTCAAGTTTGCAAACTCTAGCATCTTAAAAAAAGTGGTTATTTCTGGCAATCCAAATTTGCCAGTAGATAAAATCAATTTGCTGCAAAACTTCATGTTGATTGGCCTGTTTTAGCTTGATCATAGTTTGGTCAAGCCAGGATCGAAAGTCACCAGGATCCTCATCCTCTGCATGAGCGTAGCCAAGGGGGGAAATGAACTAGGTCAGTTTAGCATGCGCGTATAGTAGTAAGGCATGAATTGTATCTTCACAGCTTGGATTGCATAAGTTGTAAGATGAATC
Organism: Hypericum androsaemum; assembly: GCA_963995505.1. Taxonomy (NCBI): domain Eukaryota; kingdom Viridiplantae; phylum Streptophyta; class Magnoliopsida; order Malpighiales; family Hypericaceae; genus Hypericum; species Hypericum androsaemum. Next base: position 9,688,017 of record OZ023199.1, read on the forward strand.
ATCATGAATACGCCTTTTGAAGAGATTTGCAGATGTGGAAATTGAATTTTTGACAGCCTTCCAAAGGAAAACTTTGATCTGGTGGAAGACCTTCAAATTCAAATTCCACAACCTGTACCAGAATAATAGAACACTACGATCAGTAGTGGGACTTATGGACTGCAAAAACTGATAACCCAACTTAACACAATACTTTCCAGAAGAAGCAGTGGCCCAAACCAATTTATTCAGTCCAGCATTCCTTCTAAACCTATGTCTTTGAATGGCAGTGACCTCATGCTCAGAGAACAGCCTTTACAAGGTTTCAGAATTCCAAACATCACTATCAATAAGCATGAGGTCAGCAACTTTGGTATCACCATGGTTTGCAGGAGGCGTAAAAGAGATCCTAAAATTTTGTGGAGAAACAACCCAAGCATCATCCCAAATCTGGATATTTTCACCATTTGTAATTCGCCAAACCAGATTTGGTTTGATGAGATTCAAGCCATGTATCTGTTCCAAGTTCAAGAGGACCCAGTCCTACATCCAGCCTGCAAGAAAGAGGAATGGGGGAAGTAGATACCCTTTAACAGTTTAAAGCACAAAGAATAAGAGTTTTTGCAACTTCCTGAAACCCATGCTTCCAACCTCTTGGTTTTGGCCAATTTATCCCAACTCGTCAAATAAATCTTCCCCATATTTAGGTCACCTGACCACCAAAAATTAGCTATCAAGCTATCAAGTTTCTTACAAATGAACTTCGGGAATAGAACACTCTGCATAGCATATGTAGGCATAGAGGTTAAGATAGATGAAGATCTTTTCCACATGGCATTATAGATGAAATTAACAGCATTACTCTTTGATCTTCCCCAGAAGGAAGGAAGACCGAGGTACTTATCAGTATCAGACATCAATTTCATCCCCAAAATACCAAGAATTTCAGTGTTAACATCATGATCTAAACCATTGTTAAACCTAACTCTCGATTTATCAAAGTTTATATGTTGGCCAGAGATCATACAAATTTGTCAAACACAGATTTAATGGCCCTAGCTTCATTAGGGTTAGCCTTGCCCACGAGTAAAGTATCATCCGCAAATATAATGTTAGTCAAAATAAGACTAGAACTCTTAATCTTCACATCACAAATTCTCCCAATAGAATTATTCGAGTGAATGAAATGAGAAAGAGAATCAATAATAAGCAAGAAGAGAAAAGGAGAGACTGGATCTCCCTGTCTAATTCCTCTTGAGGACTAGAATTTATCCAGGGGAGAACCATTTACCAACACTGAGTAAGAGACACTGGACATGCGGCTCATAGTGCAATTGTTTAATTTTGGAGGGAAATGAAAAGCTGTCATCACTCGTTGAAGGTAGTTCCAGTTGACAAGATCATACGCCTTACACATATCAATTTTAATGGCATAAAACTTCTCCTCTTCTGCTTACCAAGTCTGAGAGAGTGGAAAACTTCGTTAGCAATAAGAATATTATCCTGGATTAATCTATCATAGACAAAAGCATTCTGTGCATCAGAAATTAGCAAAGGTATATAAGGCTTCAGTCTATTTGCAAGAACTTTTGAGTACACCTTGTATGCAAAATTGCACAAACTAATAGGTCTAAATTGAGTGATAGCATCAGGATTTTCATTCTCAGGTATCAGAGTAGTAAAAGTTTTGTTCATCATATCAGGAATAAACTCATCACAATACCAAGTAAGTTTCATATTAGTAAGCTCATCAAAAATAGTAGGCCAATATTTATGGAAGAAAACACCTGGAAGACCATCCGGGCCAGGAGCTTTAGTTTCACCCATTTGGAAAGCAGCATTCTTTATCTCTTCCACCGTGATGTCTTTGGTAAGATTTGTCGCCATTTGATCATCCACAAGATTCAGGATACAACCAAGAATCTCAGATGGGTCAGAGGTAGCCGAGACAGAGTAAATGTCCTTGAAAAAGGTATGAATCTCTGCTCTAATCTTAGCTTGGTCCTCAACCCAATTATCATTAGTGCTCTTTAATTTTAGAATCTCATTGTGCTGGCGCCTTTGGTGGCAGAGGAGTGGAAGAACTTGGTATTAGAATCACCAAAGTTCAAGTAGTTAATACAAGATCTCTACTTCCAATAAATTTCCTCCTGCTGGTACAAAAAGGTAAGTTCAAGCTTGATTCTGGTAGCTTTTTCCATATTTCCTATCATCTTTGGATGAGTTTGCAAGACCGGAAGCATTGAAGTAGCTAGCAAAATCACCTGTCTCCTCTGTTCCACAATCCTGGAACTCCACTTTTGAAGATTGAGAGCACATATGGAGATGTGCTTATGAAATTAGGTAGAGTAGGTACCAGTGGCTAGTTGCCTTCAACTAGAGGTGATGATTTCTTGGTAATCCTTCTCCTTAGTCCACCATTCTTCAGAACGAAAGATCTTTTTTCTTTTACCACACATGGCAGCAGAGTTAAGAATAATGTAAGCATGACAAGATCCAAAAATCTCCCCATTGATAACCTGGGGATGAGGGAACAAATCTCTCCAACTGGAGTTGGTCAAGGCTCTATCAATGCATTTCCAGGTTCTAGCCTCACCTTGCTTATTGTTACACCATGTATACCTGCTCCCCTTGAAGCCCAGATCAACAAGACAACACTAATCCATGAACTCTTGTAAAGGTTTAATTTGAGCCCATGTAGCAAAAATTGAACCCAACTTATCTTTAAGATAGCTAAACACGTTAAGATCCCTCATATAGACGTGCGGGAAAATAGAGTTCCTATGCATCCTTTCCATCTTCTTCCAAAAACTGTATCTATTGGTAGCCACAGGCTCACCATACACAGTAGTAGCACTCCACCTGAGCCCAGAGGCGTTATAATAGCAATAAGTATCCATAAAATCAGCACAGGAATCTTTAACCTGAACATCAACTTTCTGATTCCATCAGAGAGTAAGCCCTCCGCCTTTTCTAACTTTATCCACATACAAGCACCCAGTAAACTGAAACTTAATCCTCATCTTTTCCAGCTTCCCAGTACATTGCCTTGTTTCCATTAAGAATATAATACTAGGCCTATGCTTCAAAATAAGCCCACGAAGGACTTGAACTGTTAAGTATTGGCCCATACCTTTTCAACAAATTCTAATTCATTTTGGTGGTAGGGGAGGCATCAAGCCTACCTCTCATGGCTCATTTTGGATTTGGAGGGTACCTGGAGTGTTTCACTCCTCCAAGCATGGGTCATCTTGCCTTATTTGGATAATCAGAAGAGAGTGAAATGCCTTCTTCTTCGCAGCATCTCTCCTCTTGTGGGATATTAACATTGGAGCTTTTCCTTTATCAACTCCAATTGTATCAGATAGGCCCAGCCCTACATCATCACAAATAGGAAGAGGTTTACCTTCCCTAAAAGGAGCTTTAAGGGGAACCGTCCTAGAAACAATTGAGCTCCTCTTTCCCCTTTTACGATTACTGAAGTTAACACACTCCTCTTCCTTGTTTTTAAAAGTAGCTACTTCAATCTCCTTCCTTTTATTCTCAATAGTTGACTTAGATTTGGAAGGAATAATACCTTTTCCTTTTTTCTTTCTTTCCGGGGAAATTTTGGAGAGAGCCGTTAGCGGTTGAGTAATCGGTACTTCCCTTTAAACATCCTTAACAGCTAGAAGGGTTACACTCCCACCTATTACTTGACCAATAGGGGAGGTTCAACTTCAGAAGCCTAGTGGAACGGCGGAAGCCCTCATTAATAGCCGTCGGAAGGCAATCCAGTGGGGTCTTCTCTCTTCGCATGTTTTTTTTAGAAATCTCTTCGCATGTCCATCAACTGATTAAATGCTCCCACATCATCCGAGATGTGTATAGTGACCAAACCTATATCCCCAGGAGGCATAAAAAACTTAATAGAGCTCCGATCACCCGACACCGGAGGGACCACCGAAAAGGACAAACTACTGTCGTCTAGCAAATTTCTATAGGGGAAACCAGGGTTTTTTGAACCACCCCATCCGACTGCCAGGAGGCTGCTTACTGGTACTTGCACTCTCCGATGATTTTGGGTCAAAGGCAACCAATTGAGAATTCCTTTCACTGGTTACCTTGGATGGTTGTGGGGTTCGGGAACACCACCGCCCCTGAACTGATAAGAAAATATCGGGGATCTTTGAGGATTATTGGAATCAGCTCTAAGCCAAACACCATAGGGGAGTTGGCTAATTGGAAGATTCCTCATCATAATAACATTAATCTCAGTACAAGAGCAGTTCCGATTGATATGGCCAATATGTCCGCAGTAATAACATAACTCAGAGAAGTGCTTAAACCTAAACTCAATACTCTTCGAAGGGAGGCCAACATAATTCATCAAGAAACTATTTTGCAAGGGGAGGTCGAGATTAAGCATAACTTTTACCCGAAGGACTCCATCCATGAAAGAGCTAGATAGGCAAGATAGATTAGTTTTTAGTAGTTCTTCAAATTGGCCCCCAATAACCATATTAGTGTTCTTAGAAATGCAGTTAGGGGGATAAAACATGGACTTGGAGCCAACATGCAGATGAAGAGAATCTAACCTCTGACCAATAGAGGTCCGAACTCCATTCTTTAAGAATTAACCAATGGTCTACCACCAACCAGGGACACCCTCCCACACTTTTTACCTTTTAAGGGCGTTGGTGAAGGAGAAAGAGAACAGGTTGATTTCCAGCTCCTCAACCTCCACTTCAACATCCTGGAGATTCCACGACTTTATAGTACTGGATTTAACAATGTGGGCCTTAAAGGGTCTATCTGCCAGGAGCCTTCTAATCAGAACAAGGTTACAAAAAAAAAGAGTTCATGACCAGGCGAGCTGGAATATCCAAAGCAGGGCCGATTCTGAGAGAGTTAGTATGCTTGAGAAGTATGGCAGTCGGTGTACTTAGTCGACATTTTTTGTGGCAACTCCTAGGAGAGAGAAGAAATAGAGGAGGAGAAAAGAAAAGGAAAGAGAGGAGGGGTATAATAGACTTTTCCATATGAAAATTTTAGCATCGTGTATAATTTGAGTTTTTTTTTATATTTCTATATCACGGGGTCTTAAGTGTCTATTTTCAATAACCCTTTATTGTATTGCGAAGCTATATTGTCTATAACTAATAAATAGTGATAAACGATACTTAGATGAACGCACTAGGATATTGGCGATATCATTGTTTTAGTTAACCAAGAGTCTTACATTTGAGTCCTTGGAAGACTAATCTCATTTCAAAGATCTCACCTATCTCAAACGTATATTAGTCAACTTTGTGAGTATTTAGATGTTTATTCGTACGAACCAGAAAACAAAAAAATAGTCAAATCAATAGTTATGTTGCCATTTTTGTTAGGATTTGTCCTAGAATTATAACTGGTTTAGAACTCTATTCCTAGGATGGTAGGGGTTAGTGGGTTTTTGGTTTTGGCTTGCTTTAACCATGGTAGTAGTAAATGCTGAGATTTAGGCTTGAGGCGTTGCACTCGCCTATGGCTTGTGTATCATATGTCTTGACCCCGTGGATGTAGATCATTTGACCGAATCACGTATATCGTGCGTCGTCTATCTCCAATCTGTTGTTACTATTTGTTATGGGTGTTCTACACATCTGTGTTGACGCTTACGCAGCCCTAACAAAATGGTATCAGAGCTTTTGCTATTGATCCATGAAAAAATTGGCTGGTTTTGTTGAAGGGGTGGCAGATTTCTAACTTTTGCCAAATTTAAAGGACAATGGTGAATTGGTAAATTTTAGAAACTGGGGATTATGACTTTACAACCCTTGTTACAGCCCGTCAGACACTACCTTGTTACCCGCTGGAGGTCCCTCTTCGTAGCTAGCCCAGAGTCTTGCACTAACCACCTAGAGCCGCCATTTTCCCAGCTATGGAGAGAGAGTCGAGTGGTCGACCCGTCTATGAGATGTGGGTTTTAGGGTTTCGAACCCTTATGTGTCATCACTGTAAGAAGGAAGAAGTGGCACCGTTGCCATTTCACCACCGCCTATTGCTATAAGGAGAGGTGAACCATCCCCACGCCTTGAGCCCATGCTCTTTGCCGATTAGGGGTTACCCCTAGGAGAGAGAGCCGTCACCGATGAGAAGTTGAATAAGAGAGTCTGACGGGGAGAGAGGAAGTCAGGGCTCTCTGGGTTTTCCCTCGAACTCGTACCGCCCAAGCACCATCGTAGGTTGTCATCTGTCATGGTCGCGTGAAGTTCCCAACTCTATTAGAGAGGTTCTGTGGCACCTCATTGCCACGTTGGTGATTTGGGTTGAAAAATCCTAATTTTGAGTTGACCAAGTCAACTATTTTTACTGGTCTTGATTAAGGTGACTTTTGGTCAAAAGTCAACTATTTAGCTAATTTTGGTTGAGATTTTTGTTGATCCTTGAAGATTAGACAGTTTTTTGGCAGAAAATATTGAGTATTATTTTGGATCGTTAAGTTTGGGCCGGGTTTATGAGGTGGTGATTTGTTCGTTCGAGTTGTGATGAATTTGACAAAGGAAGGTTTAGATTAGAGTCCTATTGAAGATTGGTTCAGGTTGGGTTGATTCACAGTTGAAGATGGATCACGAGTTTGGTTCAAGGTGTAGATTTGCTGGATGTTTGTCCCAAATCTTATTGGGCACTGAGTTTGGGTCCAATTGTTTCTCCTATACATAAATCTTAGTGGATTTATGTGCATAGTGTAGAGGTTGGAAAAGGACAAATGAGCTTGAGGCGAATTCTCTCTAAAGACTCCTTTGTTCCTTGAGATTTGATCGATTCTATTTTGGGTTCATGGTTGATCACTCATAGAGTGGTCGTATCTTGTTGGACTAAGTGGTAGATTGTGTGAAAACCTTGAACGTTGTTTGGATGAGTTTGCTCGACGATGAAGGCACAATTTTGGTACAAGTATCTATTTTGTTTTGGCACACATATTTTGTAGTGTATCTATTGGTTGCCCACGAGGATGGTGGAGTGAGGAGCAATAATTCCAAGATGGGCCCAGAAGGTGTTCAAACAAGGTGATGTAAAGCCCTGTAGCTAGTAAAATAACATCAAGATTGGTATCCAGAAAGGTGTTCACAAGGAGGTGATGTAATTCCATAATATGGTATCCTAGTCTCCTATTTTCTAATGAGATTGGTATTCATCCGACGATATATCCCCAATAGTTGGTGTCCACATGAAGGTGGAGGTTTCTCGTGTAGGTAGAGTTTGGTAGGTCTGTTAAGAAATAGTTTGAGAGTTACCCCGTGAGAGTACAGCATACTTGGGCAGAGTACTAGTTGTGCTAGAGCTTCTGGGATGAAGCTGGCCTATGTGATTTAGGTAGGATATGGTTATTGATGTAGTTTTCTTCAATGAACTCTCGTGATTACGCGCTTATTGATTTTCTTTCATCGTGTTGGTTCTTCGGAGTTGAAGACCTGAGGTAAGTATATGTCGTGATACTTGTGCAAGATTCTTTTCGAGGTGGAGTTTTCAAGATTGAGGTCGATGTTATGTTATGGTCGAGTTTACTGGAAGAGACAAACATTATGAAGATGGTCTAATGTGGAAGAGAATCATTGAAACTTGAGAAAACGATTGATTTTGGAATTTGGTCCAGGTGGAGATTGTTAGAATTTTTCCCAGAATTCTATTTAGTTTAGAACTCTATTTTTACTGTATATCATATTGTGTTTTTCTCCTATAAATAGGAGGGTAGGGTTAGTAGTTATTTGATCTTGGCTTATTTTAACCATGGTAGTATAGACAGAGATTTAGGCATGAGGCGTAGCGCTCGTCAATAATTTATGTACACAACCCATTTATGTCACACAATTGAATTAGCTAGCCAAGGAAAAAAAGATTATTGAAAAGATAAACATAGAGAGCGAGAAAGAGGGGGGCTCAGAGGTAGTGGCTTGGAGGAGGAGGAGAGGGTCTTGCATCCATTACGCGCTGATGGAGATGAGTAAGGGAGGAGGAAGAGATGGAGATGGAAGTGGAGCTCGTGTTCGGGGCGCGTGAGGTGGACCCGGACTATGAGTTCGACGCTCCGATGTTCTTCCTAATCCCCTCTCCCTCTCTCCCCCTCCTCCTCCTCCTCCTCCTATCTCTGTCTCCCTCCTCCTCATCTCTTTCTTACTCCTCGTCTCCTCATCAGACTGACCAGTAATTTGTACCAAAAATTCTCAAATCAGGGAAGAACCCTAATTCCTAATTGGGAAGGTTCTTCCCCAAATTTCTATCACTGACCCCACAACGACTATTAACGAATGCTGATGCATTCCTGAAACTGCATCACGACAAATCGACGAGCCGAGACCTAATCAAAGACGCCAAGAGATGTGGCGGCTGGGATGCGAGCTCTGGGTAACGGACGAGGAGCGACAATCCAGTGAAGTGAGAAGAGCAACTCCAACGAGGGATTATTTTCAAAATTATAAATAAATTTGATACTAATTTGATAATTTATCCATCATCGCGTCATCAACGACTAATCCGGGTCACCGCCACGTAGCATTCCATGCAGGCGTCAAAATGACGTCGTTTGTCCAAAAAATTACGAACCGGACCTCAGGACCGGTCCGTGATAAAAATTGAAATAAGTTGGACCCGTTTTACAGTTTTGAAACTATAGAGTACCCAAGTGATAATTGATGAAACTACAGGGTACTTAATTATATTTTTCCCTATTTATTATGAGTGTTCTATATATCCGTGTTAAACCTTCCTCTAAACAAGGGATTGTAGTTTTACGTTTTCTCGAACAAGTAATTTGTGGTTTTATGTTGTCTATTTTACCTTTTCCATCAAGTTCTATATCTGTTTCCAAATATTTAGGTCCGAATGCAATAGGTGAACCAAATTTTGGAATCTCTATTTTAAACTACTTTCACTGTTTAATTTTTTTTTCATTATAAGATGAAGGAAGATTGGCTCCAAAAAATTAAGACAATGACCTCTGATGTGCCTCACCTCATCCTGAACTTTTTTTAATCGAAAATCGTCAGTTGTTAGGAAAGTTTTCAAAATTTTAAATATTTTATCGAATCGGACATGAATTATTAGTTTCATACATATCTGAATACCAAGTATAGACCAAAAAACTTAGACAGAGAGCATAGTTACGGAGGAGGTGAGGTCGCATTGAAAGAGGTGATTTTTTGGTGTATTTTCCAAAAATATTAATTAGTTGGTAACAGTTAACCTCCATACTTCTCAGATTTCTTCACACATAAGATTGTTTTGTTTGATCTCTTGGTGCAATTTCCACTTACAATATAGAGTAAATAAACCAATCAGATAACTGAAAAGTTATTCTCCAATCGGAAACCAGTCATTTACACCTGCGAGCACCTCAAAATTGCGACTCAAACTTTTTGCTAAATCCATGTTAATAATAAATGAAAATTATCACAAAATACTTAAATAAACTAGATAATTATTCTAATTTAACCAAGAGTTATCGAGTTCGAGTTATTGAAAACGTAACAGTTGTTGGGAGAATTTTACCACTTATCTGACTCGAATCTAGATTAATCAACTCAATAATTGTCTAAATATTGAATGATACCAACTCGGCTCAATGATGACTAAAAAACCAAAAAAAATAAATGGACTAATTTATTGCATGCGAGTAAAATTTAATCCCCTATTGACACTCTAGTGAGAATTTTAAGAACTATAATAACAATTTTAGAACTTCGAAATAACTCAAAAGCAATTACACCTTCTGTACTATTAATAACAACACGAATTAAGGCCCTCGAGTCAATCCAAATCTTAATTATTTTGTCCCAAAAAAATCTCCAACTAGAGGAAATAAGATTTGGATTCAGAGAGGACTACACAAAAATCATCCCCATGATATGGACTAAATTGGTCCTTTAGATTTGATAAAAATTGAAAAAAATTTCATCTAATGGTCCAAATCTTTTAGAGGGTATTTTAGTCCAGATGATCCCAAAAATTGACAGCTAGTTTCCTTCCCCTCACCCCCCCAAATTCACGTAATCCTCTATCCCATCATTTCTATCAAAAAAAATTTTATCTTAAAAGAAAACAAGATTTCCTCGACCCCACATAATTAAACTAAATTATCGCCCACCCTAAATTAAAATATGAACAATTAAACTAAATTATCGCCCACACAGTTTTTCTTCCTCTCTCTCGACTTCAAGATTCCACTGATCACTCCCTGATGATCCAGTGCAATGGATACCTGCCGCACCAGATCTGATCTCCTCACTAGAGGTTTTCTCATTCATCAATTTAAATAGTTTAATTTATTAGTGTGGTTGGAGTGTTATTTTTGTCGTTCGGGAGTGATCTGATTCAAAGCAACATTCACGAAGCTATTGCATCATAGAAATCCATCAAGGCACAACTTGATGCAAAAGAAGAGTCATTCCCGCGAGCACTTGACGAACATGGTTCATGTGCTATTATTCGAATAGAGTTCATGTTGTGTGTGTACTTGTAAGTGTATGATATTGGTTTTGTTGGGTTAAAACCTTGTTTATTTGGTTGGTTTCTCTTATATTTTACATTGGTATGTAACTGTATGAAAATTGATATGTATTTGCAATCATATTGGTATGCATTGTGTGTTTGTTAAGTGATATTGGTATATTTGTTAAGTGATATTGGTTGTACTATAAGGTAAAATTGGTACACATATTTCTTGTCATTGGTATGTGTATTGTAATTGGTATATATTTACAATCATATTGGTATGTATATGCAAAAAAATCAGAGTAGATGGAAACCAATACCACAGAAAAAGAAAACCAATATCGTAGAAGAAGGAAACCAATATCCGAGTACAAGGATACCAATATCATATTAGAAGGATACCAATATCACCGAGCAAGGAAAACCAATATCATATAAGAATAAAATCAATATCACAGAAGTAGGTAACCAATATCGAAGAAGACGGAAACCAATATCGAAAAAGAAAGAAACCAATATCATATTAGAAGGATACCAATATACCCGAGCAAAGAAAACTAATATCATATAAGAAAAAAACCAATATCATAGAAGCAGGAAACCAATATCATAGAAGCAATAAACCAATATCGTAGAAGAAGGAAACCAATATCGTAGAAGTAGGTAACCAATGTCGGAGAAGATGGAAATCAATATCGGATTAGAAGGAAACTAATATCATATTAGAAGGATACCAATATCACCGAGAAAAGGAAACTGATATCATATAAGAAGGAAACCAATATCATGTAAGAAGGAAACCAATATCGAAAATATATTGGCATGATAAAATTTTCTTCATAGTCCCACGAAAAATAAACAATAATTTTTCTTCATTGGATTCCGACGTCATTTTTGGACTAGGGTTCTTGGGGGTTTTTTGGTTAGAATGATTGCTATAAAAAATTGGTTAGGGATCGTGGTATTTTTATTTTTTTTTCACCTCTAATAATTGTGTAATAACGTAGTTTTAGGATAATTAGTTGGTATTATTTTTTTCAATTATTTTCTTAATTGGTATTAGTTGGCAATTAGTTGTATTAGCTGGTTAGGGATCGTGTAGGATTCTTGCCTTTTTTTGGTGTAATTATATTCTAATGTGATTTTAGGGACAATTGATTGGTTCTGTTTCCCTATTTACTTATTTACTTAATTATATTAAACCTAAATTTTAGCTTCTCTTTGGTAATAGAGTTATCCGATATTACCCTTAATAATCTTTATAATACCTAGAGTACTCTTTCATTCCCTTTGATCCCTTTCAGTAGGGATGACCCATGTCCCTACTAAATTTGAGCCCGAGAAATACTGCTACTAACACCACCACCACTTTCCAATCAAACACTAAACTATTGTCTCTATTTTCTAAAAAATAAAAATTTATTTAATTCATCCAAAAAAAAAATTCCCCCCCCCCTTCCAATCAAACACTAAACTACTGTCTCTATTTTCTAAAAAATAAAAATTTATTTAATTCATCCAAAAAAAAAATATTCCACTTCCTTGCATTCCCCCCCCCCCCCCCCCCACAATTTATTTACTCACTCCTTCCACTACCACCATTAATACACCCTGCAAGCAACCAAACCAAAGCGTAGAGAATCATCCTCTCCATAGAAGAAATTTTAAGGGAAACTCCGAAATGTTTTATTTCTTTAAACTATATCACACAAGTTTTTTCATTATGTCGGTTAAGTAGATGTCCAGATACCAATTGGTAGCAACCAAACAAGAGGCAGAGTGATCAGAAAAGCCCATTTCTCTAAAGGCTACAAAACCCTAGAACTCCTTTTTTTCACTTTTACTTAAGAGGGATCTGTGCCAACTCTCTGATCTTGGAGATTCTAGTTAAGAACCAAACATAGGTTCTTTTTCAATTCTCCTTTGTCTATATCTTCTAAGGGAAAATTGGCTCTTGTACTTGTTTTCCAAGGACTAGGAGCCTTACTTGCACCATCTCTCAGTTTTAATGCAAAGTCTGTGTTAGAAGCATGGGAACCTAGTACTTCCTACCTTCCATTTACATATATTATTAAAAACCCTTTTCAATATTTTATTTTCCTTGTGAGATAGTACTTTTATAATTTTTTGTGGGAGGAAAAAGAAAAGTAGAACTAGGAATAGTTGGAAGATGGGGTAGGGTGGAGTGGCTATAACAAAGGATGTTGTGGGTGCCTAGAAGATTCAGTATATCTGTATATGCCTCTCTTTTGTTACTTGTCTTTAGGTTGGCTATTCTAGGGTTTCTCTTCCTCTCTATTTTTTCCATAATGGCTTCATCAAATAGACACTGGCCAAGCATGTTCAAGTCCAAGCCTTGCAATCCCCACAATCCATGGCAACATGAGATCAACTCACCACCATCCCTAATGTCTTCTGGCTTCCATAGAACACCTTATTCTTCAGGTACATGGTATTTAATTTTTGCTAATCCTTGACAAACCCTAGGTGCTAGAGCTAGATGGATATACATATGATATATTCTTCTTGTATTTTGTTTTTATGTCTTCGATGATTAAATAAATATGTACTTGAAGCACAATACAACAGTTTGCTAGGCGCTCTGTCTCTCTCTCTCTATCTAGCCCACCATTTTATTTCTTTCTTAAGTATCCTATTAAACACCTTTATGGGAAAGATGTCCCTTAATTGTGACCCAACCCAAGATTCTGTTTACTTTTGGTAACTCACAAAAATCTATATATGGCAACAACCGAGGTGTATTAATTTTGCTCGCCTTTCTGGAACCGAAAGATGTATTAGTCGATAAATTAGGTGTCCAAATACGAGACAATGCTAATTAATTGGTCACATTTTGTTTTGCCACTAGTTCCTGGATGTGAAGAGAGGACACCGGAGCCGAAGTCAAGGTGGAATCCGAAGCCGGAGCAGATTCGAATCCTCGAAGCGATCTTCAATTCTGGGATGGTTAATCCACCAAGAGACGAGATAAGGAAGATCAGGGCTCAGCTACAAGGGTATGGCCAAGTTGGAGATGCCAATGTCTTTTACTGGTTCCAAAACAGGAAATCCAGAAGCAAACACAAGCTTAGGCACCTCCAAAACTCGACCAAACACCAGCATCAACCCCAGCCAAACACTTCGTCCCTCGTAGAATTCGACAATACTCCGACTCTCTCCCCCATGGCTCCCCCAACCTCTTCGTCCTCATCCTCACAGAAATCCTCTCCCGATTTGGGTTCCAAGAGGATCAAAAGCACACTCTCTTTGAGCTCTCCGAGCCATTTCCTTGAACCCTCCAACTCTCCAACTGGTTCGATGACCCAAAACATATACCTTCAAGCCCAGAACGAGTTCCTCGCTGAACCCTTTCTCTTCCATCCGGTTGGATCAACCGGAGGAGGAGGCCTTGGTGGTGGTGGTCCTCAAGAATTCTGCTTCTCTGACATATCTAACCTGGTTCAGGTCCATGACAATTCTGTTGGCCCTTGCACTAGTCTCCTCCTTAGTGAGATCATGAACCCTAATCCTCCAAAGGAAATGGACAATCTTAATCACCACCACCAACTTGAAGAGAAGAACTTGATGATGATGATGATGGCCAACAAGATGCAACCTCATCAATTTGGATACACTGTCACCCAACCAATCAACAGTGTGGCTGTTACATCCACCATCAACCCTGTTCACCAAGGTAAATGTTATTATTATTATTATTATTATAGCCATTGTCCTTTCAAAGAGCATATATCATTTAATTTAATCTATTCATGCATATAATATTTGTTGGGTTATTGGAAATGTGAGATGTGACATAACGTAGGATATTTAAATGTAGGTTCAAGTCACTTGGGCTTGAGAATGTATGTTTGTCCCTTTTCATACAAGAGCTTCCAACATTTTCCGTTTTTACAATTTTTGATACCACTTATGTCGGGTGCTGCACGTGCAGGGGGAGATGAAGCGGGTTCCGGTGGTGCGGCGGTCAGATCAACAACAGTGTTCATCAATGATGTGGCGTTTGAGGTGGCGGTGGGGCCCTTCAACGTTAGGGAGGCGTTTGGGGATGAACTTTTGCTGGTCCATTCCTCTGGTCAGCCTGTTCTAACTGACGAGTGGGGCCTCACCCTCCAGTCCCTCCAACATGGGGCCCTCTACTATCTGGTGCCCCTTTCCATGAGCCAACATGTTAGTAATAACAGGCTACATCATGTTTTTTAAATTGCATGACCTTCAAATTTGTTCCTAATTAATTCTCATGTTTTTTATAAATCATAACAGGCTACATCATGTTTATTACACAAAAATTCATTAATAAATTGCATGACCTTTTAAAAACACCTCCGTTAATGAAAAAAAATCTATCGAAGCCTCATATAGTTTGTATACCCTAAAAAACTCCCACCAAAAGAATCTATTCAACTGCCTAATTTTTAGGCAACTATTATTTGACAATGGAGTCATATTAGATAAAAATATTGTCAAAGGAGATTTTTTTATTGACGTTGTATATTGACCAATATTTTACTCAATGTAATTTTATTGAAATTTTATAAAATTTTACTTCTAAAAAAAATCTATTCAACTGTTTTACATATTTTCTTGTTAGGGAGATATAAATACTGAAATTCAAATTTCTAATTTGTGTTGCAGATTTAGAGAAGACCGATCGTACGGGAATAAGTTATACGTGTCGGTGGTACTATGGGATCTAGGGTTGTAGAATTTAGTGGCTCAAAACCTGGGAATGTTAAACGTACTGGCTATGTTTGTCTGGGAACTTAGGTTTGTCTGTGATGCATCGTGTCTTTTAACTCTCTATTTCCATGGATGGACTATGATTTACGTCTCCACCATTTTATGTCGTTTTAGAACAATGTTGTGGTTCCTTCTTACTGCCTTAACATGAAGAACTTGTGTTTCCGCTTTCTTATCCAATAAATGTTTATCTCTTTGTACGTGGTTTTAGTGCACTTCTAGCTGGTTAATACTTGCATGAGAATTGTATGGCTCTACTAGCCTAGACAACTTGCAAATTAACTTCTCATGCCCATATTTTTTGGTCTATTCTCTAGTTTTTTTTAGTGTTCGAGCAATATCCGATCTTATTTAGAGGATGTCTTTTTTGAATGGTATAAACTCAATACTGTTCGCTTTTTGGTTCTCTAAACTCCATCACTAATCTACCCTTCTAAAGTCAACAAACTTTTAGATCAATTTGTTAGGTCGGTGTACTAGCTTAACTAAGAAGTTTTGAGTTCGAGCCTTTTAAAATACTGTATTATTGAATATCTGTTCGGAGAGTTCTGCAATCTTGTAAAGATCTCACCCGAATCGATTTGGATTAGTTGGCGCATATAGTCTAAATCAAAAAATCTATCCATCTACAAAAAAAAACACGATTTTCTTTCAACACTGTTCTCTGCTGGTCAGTGAAGCCAGTAACCAATAATCTCTGACGATAAATCGATGTAAAAAAAATCATCCTCATCCAATATTAAAACGAAAATTTTTAGGACAAAAACTGTCATGTGGACTAATATGCTTACATGTGATGTGTTTTCGGTGTTCGTTTGTTATGTTGAGATATTTCTCCATCGTGTGATGTCCCGAAAAGGGTTCAGTCTTTGGAGTTGTTCCAGAGGCATTTTACCCATAGTTAAAACGTGTCCCAAATTTGTTAGTTAGATGTAATAATAATGGAGCCCAACAACACTTGAATCTTGGTCAATTCAACAAATATCTGGATAATATATTTACATTACGTTTTGTATACCGAGTGCAATTATTGGAACTACGGGGATATGCCAAAGAGGGTTACCTCTATCTCTTCAGTGTGTTTTTTTATTTCGCTTTTTATTGAAAACTGACTCTTTTTTTAAGGGTAAAACGGAACAGTCTCAAGTGCTTGGAAGTTGGAAGTGGAAATGAATATTAGTCCTGATAATGATAATGATATTTTTTATAAACTTGAAAAATTCACGGACTCATTGCATTATAATTTTGGATTGAATACGAATATCCTAACTTGCATTTTTCGGCTTATCATAATCCTCCAAGTCCGCAAGCAATGAAGGCTAGTTTACACCGCGGTGGTAGTATTGTACCAATCAGAAATACAAATTGGTTGGATGAAACAGATGGAGCTGACCCTAAAACGGAAACATATTAATGTTCTCCACGAATATATCAGTTGGATTCGAAACCTTTTAGGACTTAAGGAACACGAACCAACTGTTACTTGATGTGATCAACGTTTTTCCTTAATTAAATATTTACTCTTTTTGGACGTTGAGTGGTGCAGATATTTACTTGCCCACCGGCGAGAACAGTATTAATAGTTGATGATCATCCTTCGATTTGACTAAAGTAATTGGACATAACAATTCCACCCTATATCACTACCTATGGAAGTTAATTTAACACGAGTAGCTTACACGAAGCTAGAAGAGAGAATGGCAGCTTGCCTATCTTAAACATTGGCGAAAATCCAATATCCCGAAAACTTAAGGGTTCATTCACGGAGGATGAATCAGCGTCTAAGATCAAGTCGAAATGCATAATCGATGGACAATTATTAACTTAAATCCATTGTCCATACCCATCAGAATATGGAGGTACTTATGACCGAATTGGCCAATTTAGACTTTCACAATAACGTGGATCAAAATGAACAACTATTTCAGTCAGAAACATGATCTTGCAGTAGTGGAATATGCGATGATATTTATTGTTGTAATTGTGTTTTTCTAACATCTTTGTAAGGGTCACAATTATCTCATACTTTTGATTTCAAAAAGTACTCCAAAGATCATATTTAATATAAGGTTTCTAAGCCATCTATTTTTTTTGGGGTCAAATTCTAAGCCATCTATTCCCGGAGAAAATTCCTTCCTAAATCGCCTATTTGTGACTTTTGTACCATCCCAAGCAAGGGGGATTCTTTTTCACTCTACGTTATAGGGTGAATTCGAGAGGTATTAGCATTTACCATAATGTGCCTTTTCAGCCTTCCAGAGAATTTTTTTTTGATAATTGTGACCGTGCAATGTCGTTTCCAGGGTTACACTTTCTACGATTGAAAAGATGGGAAAGGGGGGATGGTACTATAGAATTCATTTTTTTGTTTGGAACCCGAGAAAGCGTGGTAATGGTGGTAGCAGGATTGAGTGCTACTGGGCTTCACAGAGCACCCATTTGATAACTAAAAAGGGCCCGACCAGGCCCACCCCTCCATTTTTTTGCTAAATTTTACTTTAGTACTTGATATTTAAGCGCAATTTTATTTTCGCACATTTTAATTATTTTAGTAATGACTAAATTTTATTTTAGTACTGAAATTTTTTACGCGATTGCATTTTTCGTACATTTTAATTTTTTTCAGGTACGACTAACTTCATTTTGAAACTGAATATTTTTATGCAATTTCATTTTTCGTAATATCAAGTTTTTCAACGGCACATCAAGTTTTTCAAACCTTATCGGTTATCAACCTTAGCTTGTACTCACCTAGTTAGGAGTGTACACCGCCTACCAGGCTCTTTAGTCACCACCCTAAAGATGGATAGCCTCCTTCCTTCCCTTCGCTCTAGCACTTCGGGAGTTAATATAGTCTATTAGCTATCCTTTTTCATAGTCCCCCTTCGCCCTCACACTTCATATTATCACTCAATCATCTAGTGAGTACATATGTCAAAACTTAACACTCTCGCCAATAATTTCAACCTAGGTCCATCTAAACTAAAAGCATTAAGACCTTAAGCTAGTAAATACTATAAAGATGAAAGCCCATTTCAAATGCCTACCCAAGGGAACTCTACTTGCTACATATAATGGCAATAGATAGAAAAACTATAAATATCAGAAATGATAAAAGAGATAAGGGAAAGAGATGCTAACTCATCCAAAGCTCCTCCGCGCCTCCATCTCTGGTACTGCTCGTGGACTCCTATCCAAGGGCGAGAGAGCTCCTCTCCAAAATCTCGGCTATATGCCTCCGAAAATAGGGTAAATGCAAGGGGATTTAAACAGAGTTTCAACCTCATGCCCTAAAAATTAAAAGATAAAAAATGACCAAATATCGATTACAGTCCAATTAGGAATATTCCTTTGTGATCTCCAAATCTGCAGCATGTTGACCATAATGTGTTCGTAGCAAAGTTGTCAGGAGCCCAAAAAAATAGAAGCTCCTTGGACCAGACTATCTTTGCACGACATGTGACTTCGTGTGGATCTCCTCTCTTCTGTTCGACATCTATTGTAGAGCGCTCTGTACGATATTTGTTCCTTGGGAAAAAACATTATTCCTATCTTTAGGTCTTCCTCTTATCTCCAACTTCGCATGGCACTCGACCACGTCCATACGGGGTAGGTCTTTGGATGGATGTTTTGATCTCCAAACGGAAGCTAATCGTGCATGCTTTGGAATCCCTTTCGTACAGATCTGGTTGTCTCCAGAAAAAATGGCCTTGGACTCTCCCTCTCTTGTGGTTTCGCATGGACTTGACCTCCAAATGCCCTAAATTCGTATCATTTCCTTCGGATTCCTCCTAAAAATAACAAAAGACTCAAAAGTGATCCATTCGAGGTAACATGCCAGAAATGGGCGAAAAGGCTCAAGACTACATTAAAAGACTCAAAACAATAAATGAAACTTAAATGATCTAGTGAAATGAGTAGTTTGGACACGCATCAATATTATAATCACATATGTGAGCATATCATAATCACTTGAACATGTATAACAATATAACATGTTATTAAATATATGTTTGGATAGGCATGACAGTGTAGTTATAATCAGGCATATCATAATCACGTAATCAGGCATACCATGATCAAATACATAAATATACCATAATCACATGAACAAGTTTACTATGATCGAAATAATTGGAACTGCTTGCTTCTTAAACAACTCATACAACCCTCCACCCCGTTCACTGTAACTAGCAACCGAATCCAATCAGTAAACCTCACAATTAAGAGAGAGATATAATTTGATCGGCCGCCTCTGGGCCGCATCAGCTCCTCTTTTGATTATGATTCTAGCGTCAGCTCCTACCTCACCATTGACAGTGGCTCCGGCCAGGTCAAGTGCTCTGGTCTCAGCGCCTCCTTACTGAAAACCCTTGCAGAATTCACCCTTGGCTCCGGTAGTAGGTTAGAATGTCTCTCGTCGACTGGTAGAATATGCTGGTGCTGGTGCGTGTCGACGCGCTGTAGTACCCAAAGGAGCTTTGCATGGGGGAGGGGGTCGGTGCATGTAAGAGAATTTGCAAGGTATTCGGGATCCTGGCTGGTGCCCTTCATCTTCCAAGATGCTTGGGTCGTGCTGCCCTAGGCCGGCCTCGACTCCTCAGGCACGTCGTGGTCGACGCTGGTTTGTCATTTTTGAATCTTTAGTTTGGAAGGTTAGGGGTTATAGTAGGCATTGGTTCATCGTGGTTGGAAGAGGACAAGGGATCCAGGCACGTCGTGTTCGGCGCCCTGTGCAGCTATATAGCAATTTTCTTATAAATAATTGGACAGAAAAGACTAAAATACCCTTGGAAAAATTACTCGCATCAGATGTCTGATGTGGGCCTAATTGTTAAAATCAATAGTCCAGATTCGAGTATGGACCATTCAAACCTATTTTATTCAGTAGGACTATATCCTAAGCCTGACAATAGACTAAAATTCAGTCATACTAAACCTGACAATAGAACAAAATTCAGTATCTATTTTCAACTAAACCTGACAATAGACCAAAATTCAATCCTACTAAACCTGACAATAGACCAAAATTCAGTCCTACTGAAATTTTCAGTAGGACCATCCAGACCTATTTTTATCAAAATTCAGTCTTATTGAAATTTTCAGTTAGATCATCCTACTGTCTGACGCGGGCCTAATTATCAAAATCATTGGACCATCCAGACCTATTTTATTCAGTAGGACTATATCCTAAGCCTATAATTTTGGTCTATTGTCAGGTTTAGTTGGAAATCGATACAAGTTACTAATGATTTTTTGAACATCTATTATCATGATTTTAAAATAGAATATTTCAAGTGTGAAAGTTGTTTTGATTCGATCGGTAAGGGGTTTGGTTTATTAAGAATATTTCGAATTCAAATTTTACGAATATGAAAAATCAGAAACGGGAAGAATTATACTGGACCTGTCCGAAATCCATCTTCGACGATGGCCCAACAATTATCAGCCCAGTAATCCTACAGTCCACCAGAAAATCGAACCCCACCGTCTCCTGCACAAAAATATTGGTCAATGATAGGATAACGAGAAGCAACAAACGAAAAAGGCCACAAAGAGGAAACAGCGGAGGGAAAGGAGAAAGAAAGGAAAAATGGCAGCTTCCTTGTCCATGATTACGTCATCCTCACCATCTCCATGGAGGACGTTGCCATGTAGAGCGACCCTCGGTGGGGCCTACCGTGGGCCGTCTGCTTCTCTCTCGTTTTGCAGTTTTGGTGGCAGAGAGAACGCTTCCTCCTCTCTCACCGCCGCTCATCTGCTTCACTGCTCTCCTTTCTCTTCCTCATTCTCCGGTAGGTTTTCCCTTTCGAGTTTCATTAGAATCTCCATATCCTAGTAATCTAACATGCCATTGGTTCGAGTGGATGATGTGAGTTTTGGTTTCTTTTGAACATAGTGTGGAATTTGAGTCATGTAAATGGAGCAGAATGTTGGGAATTTCATTTTTTAAGCGCGGATCATCGGTCAACCTATTGTTCTAAGATTTTCGTCTACTGTTGTACCCTGCCATTTGAGACAAATTCAATTTATGCCAATTCGTATGGGTAGATTGTCTTATAGTTTTGATTAGATTCTTTATTAACCATAAGGTAAGGATTGCTGGGAGTCGTGAGGTGCCGGTATAGCAAGAAGGGATTTTTGGAAACTTGTCGAACTGAAAAATGCAGCTTTTCTGTAGCAGTTTTGTGAATGAGTGCCTACACTTGGCTGTTAGTACTTCAAAGTTACATAGTTTTATCGTCCAAGTGAAACTATCTTTGTTTTTGACAGCATAAGATCCGAATACATTTTGGAACGGACGATAATTGCTCGTGCTGGTTTTGGGCATTCAGCAGGTTTGTCGTTGGGACTGGGTTTTGGTTCTAATAATCTGTTAGGAAATGGTCGATAGAATGGCCTAGAGGTAATGGCTTCAAGGTTTCCTCTGTGTCCGACAAAGAGGAACGGGTCTAGGAAGTCTCTGGCACGGGTTCATGGCTTCCGGAAACGGATGACCACCACCAGTGGAAGGGCAGTCCTGAAGCGGAGACGTGCCAAGGGACGGAAGGTGCTTTGCCCCAAGTCTAACCCGAATTCTGGGAAACTCTACTGAATTGCTCAGGTTTTATTTGTTGTCGTTGATCACTGCAATGAATGATGTTGATGCTTCCTAGTGACGAATTTTGTACTCTCTTTGTATGCTGCTAGATCCTTACGTATTTCCTCCTATTCGAATATGTTTGTTTGTAGATTGTACTTGCTTATGATCATCCTGATTATTCCTTTCAGTCTCATCCTAGAATTGCAATCTCTACTTTGATGGGTGATGCTGGTATTTTACATATAGGTTCTTCGTGCTTGTTAATTGTGGTTATACGAGTTTATGTCGTGTCCCTTATGCCGTGGGGACATGTGCTACAATGGCAGGGACAAAAGATTGCGAGTTCAGATTGCGGGCTGCAACTCGCCTGTATGAAACAAGAATCGCTAGTATGTCGTATTCGACCAAAATCTCTTTAAGCAACCTTAAATCTTATTACCGTGAGGAAAAGCTTACAAATGACAGAAAACCAATAAGAAGCCCCAACTCTAATGCAGATAATCTGATATTTAATTATACGCGTTCTTCAACACCACTACTTAATTTCCAGCACTGATTACAAAAGACACACTTCATTTCTAGTATTACTCATGCAATCGGATAAGAAGCTCTCGTGGCGATCCCGCATTTACCTACAGGGTCAGCAATATCCCTTTGGATCCTGATATATCCATCCTCGCCCCAGTTTGTTCCCCACGAGTTCCTAACCAACCAATACTTGATCCCACACGGATCCGTTCCGTACCCGACCACAACAACAGCGTGGTCCAAACGGTCTCCGCATCCGCCGGTGAAGATCCCACTCGAGTAGAATCGGAATTCAGGAGTGTCACTCGCTGCGATGGCCACGGACACAGGCTGGTTGGCCACCGCCCGGAGGAGCGCGTCCTCGCTATTGGCGGGGACGTCCTCGAAGTTGCTTAGCCTGGCCTTGTTGAATAAGCTCTGGACGCGGCAAATGCCCTCGTCGTAGTATTGGTACGGGTAATTGGCTTCGGATGTGATGCCGCCTTTGCTGATGATGAACCTGAAGGCCTCATCCATGGAACCGCCGTTGCATCCGGCGTTGATACCGTATTTGTCACAATCAATAAGCTCCTGCTCGGAGAGGGAGACCAACTTCCCGGTTGATATCTTTGTGATTCCTTCCACTGCTGCCACCGCGGAGAATGCCCAGCAACATCCTGCATTTTGAGAAGTCAATTATTTTAGTTTAATTCAAAGGTCTCGAGTTCGAACTATTGAAAATGTACGAGCTAAATATTATTTGGGATGATAAATTGTCCAAATCTACTAGATTTGAAATTTCTTGAAGATGTATACTACAAATTACTAGTAGTTTCTATAAAAGGAACTTTGGCGTTGTTAAAACATCACATGCTAATCTTTTAGGATAATTAAACAAAATGTTAGAGATTTTGATAACTCTTATATAAAAACATTTAGAAATTTTTCAAAAAGGGTAGTAAGGATTGGTATAGTATATATTAATCTTAATTATTTAAATAATATTAATTATATATTTCCTTTTATTTAGTGAATAAATCTATGATTAGAAGGACCAAATAACAACCTTTCCGTCATAACTAATGTTGAAACCATAATTGTGTAAAATAATAATAATATTTTTAGAATAATTTATACATCTTACTCACCTTTTCTATTGGAATATACAATACAAAAATTGAGACAAAAAATAACAATCAATTGCATTATGACATATGCAATATGCCAGTAATGATTATATGAATCGTGTAACATTTATATTTAAAATGGAATTTGCAATCCGCTAATTGATATTTACAAAGCGATATAATGAACTCCGTGACTATTTTCTTTGCTTACCACACTCTCCTTGGTCTTTGATGGGGTTGACCGCTCCTTTCAACCTCCAATCAACTGAATCCGGAACACGTGTCGCGTTCTCATACATGAATCCTGCTGCTCCCCCTGATGGTGGTGGCTTGATCTCGTGATCCGAGGGTGCCTTGTACCCGGTTCGCGAGGCACGGAATTCCTCATCGGTCAGGTCTGCAAATTGATTGACGGCTAACTTGTACGATTTATTTGCAGCATGGTTGATGGAGTCGATGAACTTCACATTCTTCTCGAAGATTCGGAACCTCATCTTCTTCTCCGCCTTGTCCTTATAGACCCGCCCATACCGAGTCATCCATGCTTCATGTCTCTTGGCTAAAGCATCGACCTCAATTGACCTGGACCAGGCATTTGACGCCCACAAGCATATCAGCAGCATCACAGTGACGAACACCTGATTCTGCAGATTTAAAGCCATATTTTAAACTTGGAAGTGGGAGATTTGATGGAAAAGGTGTACAATATTTAAGTTATTTAAAGGAGAATTATTTCATGGATTTATTCAGGAAATAAAAGATGATGTTCAGGGTCCAGCCAATCCTTGAAGCTAAAATGGCAATTACCTTAAATTGCCTCTAATTGACATAAATTTGGAAATCGAAGAATCGAATGTAGTTGATTGATTATCTATTCTGATTCGATTTGAATTCCTAATTGAACTGGTGATTTTGTAAAAAAATATTCAAAACCCTGAGGAGTATTTTTGGTGTACCAGTAGCCATGCATATTGTTGAGTGTACTTGGTATGTATCTGGACAGACTTGGGCAAATATGGGAGGACAGATTTAGTTTGGTAATACTAAAGCATTTATTAAAAATATATACTATGAATATGATAAAATTGAAATGGATATAATAAAAATGGAACAGATATTATGCAAATAGAAACACAATAATTAATTAGATGAGGTTGGTAACAAAATAGGAAAAATATTTTCAGCTCCCAAAAATTGTGGAACAAGATTTTTGGATAAAGTTTGGATATATTTGCATATTGTGCAAGCTCTTAGAGTGATATCAAATTTATCTAAACAAATGCACTCTTTAAACTTTAATTATCTCAGATTGAATATATAGACAATCATTGTATAAACTAATTCGGTTCGAGCCGGATAGAATCTTTTAAAGGTAAAAAAGTGCTCCCAACAAATAATGAAGATTGGTCACAAGAACTCGAACTCAAAATCTATTAGTTAAGTTAAAATAATTTACTCGCCAATTTATCTAGCTACTTGTTAGTTATTGAATTATTAGAATATCGAAACCAAATAAACTTTTAAAAAATAAATGTGCGTTACTAGTATCCTTTAGAAAGAAGGAACACTAATTAATGAAAATGAGAAACTTCTTTTAGAGGAACGGACGTTTGTCAATATATTTTAACACTTTCCAAAGTTTTGGGATTGTTGGAAGGAATGGAAGCGAATCGGGTAAAAAATTATATTATAATAACGGAACGGTCGATCTGATAATTATATCATTACAATGTTACTCTTTTTTTTAGAGTAATTATAATCGTACTCTTTTTAGGGGAAATAATTCATTTCATTGAACGTATAGTCAATTTATTACATTCGTAAGGTACGCATAAATTAACTAGCTCGCAATTTTAGATTTTTACTGATAGCACGAAAGAAGTACTACTCACCTAATCTCACCACTTTCTGTTTGGCCTTACAGAACTTACTCTACTTACCCATCTTAAAATTCGCCGCACAACAGCACGGAAACACTACCCACCTGAAATCCTAATTATTTAAATAATATTAATTATATATTTCCTTTTATTCAGTGAATAAATCTATGACTAGAAGGACCAAATAACAACCTCTCCGTCATAACTAATGTTGAAACCATAATTTTGTAAAATTATTATAATATTTTAAGAAAAATTTATACATCTTACTCACCTTTTCTATTGGAATATACAATAAAAAAAATTAAGACACAAAAAATAATAATCAATTGCATTATGAAATATATGCAATATGCTAATAATGATTATATGAATAGTGTAACATTTATATATAACATGAAATCTGCAATCCGCTAATTGATATTTACAAATCGATATAATGAACTCCATGACTATGTTGTTTGCTTACCACACTCCCCTTGTCTTTGATGGGGTTTACCGCTCCTTTCAACCTCCAATCAACTGAATCTGGAACGTGAGTCGCGTTCTCATACATGAACCCTGCTGCTCTCCCGCTTAAATTTTTTTTTTCTGATAACTAGATATATTTTTTAATATATATTTCTACTAAAATTAGAAATTAACCTTATTAAAAAATTAATCAACCTAAAAATTGAAACCAGAATGGCCCATTACCAACTTATCATATGCTAGTCAGGCCCAAAAAAGTATGTATTTTAAATGTCAAACAAGTTATCGAACATATTGGGCGATGATGGCAAGGAAAAGTCAAGAAAAGACAATACAAGGCAAGAAAAGGGAAGTAAAGGCTGATATTGTCGGTTGTGACTGCAAGTATTGAGAGAGCCTTTTCTGCCAAGAATATTTTGAAGAATCGTCTTCGCAATAAGATGTGAGATCAATTGCTAGCTGATTATTTAATTACATATATCGAGAAAGACGTATTTAATTTTTTTTGGTTTAGAACCACTTGGTATCTGGCCCACTGGGCCGACTAATCCAAGTTCGAGCCGGATAGGACCTTTGAAAGGTGGCAAAGCTCTCCCAACAAGTATTTAACACTGCTGCATTCCCAAGGAATCGAACCCGAGACATTTGTTAAGCTAGAACAACTCCCTCACCAGTTGATCCAAGTGTTTGTTGGTAGAAAGACGTATTTGATTGTATTGACAATGTAGTTATTATGGAGCAATTTCAACGCATGAGTAATCGTAGATGACAATTATAAATATTGTAATTATAATTTACATACGTTGAACTTTATAAAAAAAATTTATTGTCCTCACTCCCCAAATTTTCTGGCTCCGCCCTTATTGATGCCCACAAACATATCAGCAGCATCACAGTGACGAACACCTGATTCTGCAGATTAAAATCCATATTTTAAACTTGGAAGTGGGAGATTTGGTGGAAAAAGTGTGCAATATTGAAGTTATTAAAAGGAGAATTATTTCATGGATTTATTGAGGAGATAAAAGATGATGATCAGGGTCCAGCCAAAACCTGAGGAGTATTAATGGTGTACCAGTAACCATGCATATTGTTGATTGCATTTGGTATGCCTCTGGACAGATTTGGGCAAATATGAGAGGACAGATTTAGTTTGGTAATACTAAACTATTTATTAAAAATATATACGATGAATATGATAAAATTGAAAGAGATATTATGCAAATGGAAACACAATGATTAATTAGATGAGGTTGGTAACAAAATCGGAAAAATATTTTCAGCTCGCAAAAATTTGTGGAACAAGATTTTTGATTAAAGTTTGGATATATTTTCATTTTGGGCAAGCTCTTACAATGATATCAAATTTCTCTAAACAAATGTACTCTTTAAACTTTAATTATCTCAGATTGAAAATTGTTCAGCGAAATAAATGATATTGGGTCATATTAAATTATTTGATTTTTTGATTGATATCCTTAGGTATACAGACAATTATTGTATAAACTAATCCAGGATCGAACCGGATAAAATTTTTCACAAGTAAAAAAGTACTCCCAACAAATAATGAAGACCGGTGACAAGAACTCGAAATCAAAATCTATTAGTTAAGCTAAAGCTTCTTGTTAGTTATTGAATTATTAGATTATCAAAACCAAATAAAAGTTAAAAAATAAATGTGCGTTACTAGTATCATTTACAGGGAGAAAGAAGGAACACTAATTAATGAAAATGAGAAATTTCTTTTAAAAGAACGAACGTTTGTCAATATCTTTTAACACTTTCCAAAGTTTTTGGGATTGCTTGAAGCAATGGAAGCGAATCGGGTAAATAATTATATTATATTCACGGAACGGTCGATCTGGTAATTATGTAATTATGATCTTACTCTTATTCAGTAACAATTGATCATTTACTCCGAAACAAAGTAACAATTGATCTTATTAAAGCGAAGCAAAAGCTTAATAACACATAACCTATAGGAAGCCCCAACCTTGTTACAAATCATCTGATAAATGCTACGCTATCTTCACTAGTCAAGCTAATCTTTAGAAGTAAAATATTTTCTGTCAATTTTACCTTAAGCACAAGTGCCTTTTGGCACTAGTCAAGCTATTGGATAAGAAGCTCTCATGGCGATCCCGCAAAGACCTTCCTCGTTAGCGACATCCCTTTGCATCCGGACATACCCCTCCTCCCCGCACCCGGCTCCCCACGAGTTCCTAACCAACCAATACTTGGTCCCATTCTCAGCCGTCCCATACTCGACTATAACAACACCGTCATCCAATTGGGTACCGCACTCGCCACCCTCATCGATACGGGCTGGTTGACCGCTGCGTTCAAAAGCGCTGTTGGTAGGGACGTCCTGGAAGCCAGTTATATTGGGAGCTGCAGTGGACGACTTGGCGGCATCGCAAGTGCCCTCGTCGTTGCCTTGGTATGGGTAATCGGCTTCGGATGTGATCCCGCCCTTACCGATGATAAATTCGAAGGCGTAGTCGGTGAGACCACCGTGGCATCCGCGGCTATTCGTGTCCCAATCCACCAGTTCCTGCTCGCAGAGCGAGATCAGGTTCCCGGTTGATGTCTTTGTGATTCCCTCCACTACTGCTACCGTTGCGAACGCCCAGCATCATAATAGATTTTGCATTTTAATGTGGTGAGATTACTACCATCATAACATAAGGATTTTTTCGATGTTTGTCTGAACTCAGAAAATATTTTTTCTGTCCAATGTGACAGTCTAAGTATCCTCAATAAATGTATTTAGCTTACCTCAAAGTCCTGTTTCTTGATGGGGTTGACACCACCTTCCGTCCTATAATCAATCGAATGCAGAACGTCACTCGCATTCTCATACTTGAATGGGCTTTTCTTGATGGAATACGCTCTGAGTTGGAGTTCCATGGGTGGGTGTGGGTAAATATTGGTTTAGGGGTTTTCGTGTACCTAGCCATGGTATAATCACAGGTTAGATTAAGGACTCGAAGGTTTCTTGGGAATAGTTTAGGGACAGGTACGTTTATCATGAAATATGATTTGTCTATTTTGAATCTTAGGTAACATTTTAATGTACAATTGGTGTAACTTCTTTTTTGAAATCTTAATATTAAAATTTTACTTATAAAAAAAATGGAATATGCTGTCATTATGATTGGATATGTATTTATTTTCTTGTAGAATATTATGATGCTTTATGGCCAAGAAGCGGCTTTTTTTTTGTTATCATGATATGTTTTCCCTTTTATTTAATAAAAAGTGTTTTCAAGTCTCTTTCTATTTTATTATGATGATCATTTTTTTTCCTTTTTCATAAACGGTGAATGGACTAATATTACTAAATTATAGACAGAATAATTATAATAGATTACTCAGTCCACTTATGTATTGTCATTAAAGATTGGTTAAATATGTTAATTTGCACATTTAATATATTCAATCTTTACAAAAAAATGTATTGCCATATTTCTCTAACCCTATCCAAAATATGTATCAAGCTACTTGCTCCTTATAAAAGAAAATTTTAAAGAGTAAATTATTGTAATAGACAAATATATATTTCACAACATAAAATACATAACATGCACATAAATGTTTTATTCAATGAAAATCATATCGACATTAATCGCCAATAAATATCACAAAAAGTCAAATTGGTTACCGTGTTCCATTCAATTTGGATCGGCAAATGAGGTGCGGCCACGCTGTTATGGCCCAGTAAAGATAATAAATTACTACTGATGATTACTCCTGTTTAATAGTATTACATTTTGATCAAAGCTATTCCAATAAAAAATTAATATTATTATGTTCTTTAAAAAATTAAATTCAAGATTTTGTGATTAATATAGATTAATTTTGTTGCTATTTAATTTGAATATTTGTTAGTAGTTGAAAGCGTATACAGTAGTATAATACGTGCTCAATTTATATCATTCCAATATTTAGACGAAAATGTTGCTACAGAAATTTTTTTATTAGACCTTTGGTTTTATATAGATCGATATCTTAATACTTATAAAATGTTACTTACAAATTTTTTGGGAAAAACTCATGAGTCCCTAAGTTTTAAAATAATGTACTAAAAAATTTTATACTCAGTAAAATAGTCCTTAAATTTTACGAAATTAAACTAATTAGTCATTCTAATCAATTTATTTAATTGATTCAATTAAATTACAACATGAGATTACAAAAGAACTCTTAATAATTATACCAAAGTACCCTTAATAATTATCCCAACCCAACCATGGTAAAAGACCTAAACCCAAGTTATCAACGACAAAGCTGCAAGATATCATCGATAAGTAAATAAATACTCCCCGACAAAGTTATGAACCCAGGATCGTACAACATACTATCCGAATATACTCGTCGCCGAATACCTTTAATCAAGAGTACATTAAAAATCAAAAACAAAATACAAAGAGAATTCTGTAATTGTTGGTCATGAACTTGTCCAAGAAAAAACTAAAAAACTTAACGCCATCGATAAGTAAATAAATCAAAACTATCTATATTCCATAAAATTAGTACCCCGCATTGTCGAATTCCAATTGAAGAATTTTTTCCATTATTATTTAATAATAATAGCAGAGAATGGGGAAGAGAGTTTTTCTTAAAAAAGGGTGGCGGTGATGTCTAAAAGAGGTGGTGGTGACTAGTTACAATCAGAGACATCTCCTTGAAGACTTGTTGAAGTTGTCGTCCATAACTTGGGTTCAGATTTTTTTACCGTGGGTTCGGTTGGGGCGATTATTAAAGGTATTTTGATAATCTAATATTATAATTTAATTGAATCTATTAAATAAATTGATCAGAGGATTTTTTAGTACATTATCTTAAAATTTAGTAATTTTTTCCAAAATTTTCCCCCACACAGTGGCATATTGTAGAAAAGAGTATTTTAGTAGAAAGCCAACCGTTTGAAAATATTCAAGTCCGTTGCAAATAAAAATGTCCAATTTGTTGCACTGTAGAGCCCATAGTGAGGCTTTGGCGAGACCAATATGGAGGCCCAAAAGAAGTTCGTTCCAAGGGGAGTGACGTAGAGAAAGGCCCATCAATCAAACCAGAGACAATTAACCGATGCTAATGGTTTGAGATTCCTTGGATCGGATTTATAAATGTTGAAATTTTTTTAGATTTAATATGAAGATTCTAATTGTGAGTGAAAACGGAAATGAAAATAAATGGAAGAGTGCCGCTAAAGGAAATTGAGAGAGCTCCTGTCGTGTAAACAAGCATAAATCCATAAGAAGACTCCTTGTTGAGACCATGTAAAATTGATAGATTGCATCTATTCTTGCATGCACTGCCTGAGAAAAAGAAAATGGCAAAAACGTTTTTATGCATGAACTTGAAGAAATGGTTAAGACAGCAATCTCGCACTATATCCTCTGCCAGAATTAGGCAAATCAAAGAATCTCCAATAGACTAATAATATGCGTGCTTCTTGAAATAGACAGAAGGAATACATCTTAGATTCGGGTAGAAAATTTCAATATACTTGTCTGGTAAAAGAGTAGACTTGGTAGTTATTTCAATCAATTAGTAGATAGCAGTTTGGGTTAGAAAAAGTTTACATATTATTTTGTTCTTCTTTTTATTTTTTAAAATTTAAATTGAATGTTTTCCTATAGTAATATTATTTTGTACAATGGGATTAGAATTTCAAATTTTGTTTTTAATATTCATAAATTTATTTCATTCCAAAAGGCATATGAAAATAAAAATATCCTTGAGTCGTAATAAATATTTTCATAAATAAAATATCAATAGTAATATTGACAAAATTAACGAATGATTTTTTCTTCTTTTTTAATATTTTTTAAAATGTGCCATTTTGTTTTTAAATAAAAATTACATTATTCAATATATATTCTTATTATAGTTACATACATTAGTAACTTCAATTAAAATTGTATTAAAGTACTTAAAGTTAGTTATATACATTCTTAATGGCACAAAGTATTATAAAAAAATCTAGGAGGTCCAGAGTTCAAATCCTGGCAATGTCTTGACATAAAAATTTACCTTTAAAAAAAGCCAGTGTCTAAAGTTAGTTATACACAGTCGTCATATTTTATAATATGTTCTCATATATCTCTTTATTATATTACATATAGTAATTAAGATTATTTTCATATATAGATATCATAAAAAATTAAGATTATGGAAGTATAAAAGATTAAAGAACTAATTATAATGAATAATAATGCAAATTTCTTTTAAAATTTTGTAATTCTACTACAAATGAAAGTCACAATCTTTATTATTCTTATTTTATTTTCAATGAATATAAATCTTTACTAGATAGTTGTATATTATATGTTTGATCAACATGTCTCATGTTAACTATTTATAGTATAAAACAAATTTCAAAATATTTTTTTTACAAAAAGCACATCTCTTAAAATGAACTTCATAAATATAGTAAATAATTACACTCTACACTCGTTGGGAGTGTGAATTGTGCCAAATTAGTTATTTATAAATATATAAAAATTATCTTAAAGCATCATCATTTATAATTTTGATATATATTTAGTTTTTCCATCCAAGCTTAATTTATAGATTAATAATTGTTTTAACCAAATACATGTAATTACTAAATGGAATCTATAATATACTGGTTGATTTTACGAAACAGATTTTCCAATCTGATATCTCCTAAAATGAATCTGTTATTTGTTTTGAACTATCTACTATATGCTACCTGTTTTTGATCTATTTCGTCAAACCGTGCCAATATCCAACAAGGCGTCTAGACTATGCTATTTTTTGTTAGTTCTTTGTGTGAAAATATGTCGCCCAATTTTATTCAACTTCATAACAATGTATATATAAAAGTTACAAACTTGATTACCAGGTAACTATTGATTAGGAATCTAACTTAACTATTAATTTGTTATCTAACTTGATCACCAAGTAAATAACTTATTATGAATCTAACTTGATCACCAAATAACTAACTTATTAGAAATCTAACTTGATCGTGACTTTTATTCCTAATACTCCCCCCTCAAGTTGGAATGTGGAGATTAACAACGCCCAACTTGCGAACAATCTCTTCGAAATGATCCTTGCTTAGAACTTTGATGAACATATCAGCTAACTAACAATTTGTAGGAATCTTCACTGACGAGTAAATATCATTGTTTTAGAAATTCTCTTACTAGTGAGACCGCAACCCGGTATTGAGGCTTGGTTGTTTTTTAATTAATATTTTGAGTTTTATTATATTAAAATGATTATAAAAAATATTTTGCTACTTATAAATGAGAAATTTTGCAAGAAATTTGAAAAATATTTAGAATTATTTGATATTTTAATATTAAATATATTTAATAATAGAATATTTTAAAAAAATTAGTACAACCGGTCGAAAAAATAAGATTATGGAAGTATAAAAAATTAAAAAACTAATTATAATTAATAATAATACAAATTTCTTTTAAAATTTTGTAATTCCACTACAAATGAAAGTCACAATTTTTATTATTCTTATTTTATTTTCAATGAATATAAATCTTTACTAGATAGTTGTATATTATATGTTTGATCAACATGTCTCGATGTTAACTATTTATAGTATAAAAAAAATTTCAAACTATTTTTTATACAAAAAGCACATCTCTTAAAATGAACTTCATAAATATAGTAAATAATTACACTCTACACTCGTTGGGAGTGTGAATTGTGCCAAATTAGTTATTTAGAAATATATAAAAATTATCTTAAAGCATCATCATTTATAATTTTGATATATATTTAGTTTTTCCATCCAAGCTTAATTTATAGATTAATAATTGTTTTAACCAAATACATGTAATTACTAAATAGAATCTGTAATATACTAGTTGATTTTACGAAACAGATTTTCCAATCTGATATCTCCTAAAATGAATCTATTATTTGTTTTGAACTATCTACTATATGCTACCTGTTTTTGATCTATTTCGTCAAACAGTACCAATATCCAACAAGGCGTCTAGACTATGCTATTTTTTTGTTAGTTCTTTGTGTGAAAATATGTCGCCCTTCTTTGTGTGAAAATATGTCGCCCGATTTTATTCATCTTCATAACAACGTATATATAAAAGTTACAAACTTGATTACCAGGTAACTATTGATTAGGAATCTAACTTAACTATTAATTTGGAATCTAACTTGATCACCAAGTAAATAACTTATTATGAATCTAACTTGATCACCAAGTAACTAACTTATTAGAAATCTAACATGATCATGACTTTTATTCCTAATACTCCCCCCTCAAGTTAGAATGTGGAGATTAACAACGCCCAACTTGCGAACAATCTCTTAGAAATGATCCTTGCCTAGAACTTTGAGGAAAATATCAGCTAACTGACAATTTATAGGAATCTTCACTGACGAGTAAATATCATTGTTTTGGAAATTCTCTTACTAGTGAGACCGCAACCCGGTATTGAGGCTGTGTTATTTTTTAATTAATATTTTGAGTTTTATTATATTAAAATAATTATAAAAAATATTTTGCTACTTATAAATGATAAATTTTGCAAGAAATTTAAAATTATTTAGAATTATTTGACATTTTAATGTTAAATATATTTAATAATAAAATATTTTTAAAAAATCAGTACAACCGGTCGGAAAAAGAAACAATGCAAAATTCCGATCGGTCTCCGTCCATTTTTTAAAAATTACTTTTATCTCCGGGGCAATAATATACACATTGACCTTAAAAAAAATCGACACAGCCAAGAAAAAGCTGCCACTTAACTATGCATAAATTAATACGACATATACTTTTCCGGTTAGGATTAAGACAGCATATTTAGAATTGAAAGCAAATATTACAAAAGAGCAGCGTCCACGAAACATAATTTAGATTCTCTTTATTATCACGTACAACTTGCCTGGTTCACTTTGAAGAGTACACTGTTTTCTCATTACAGGTGTTTTTTCAATCGACCAGCTTCATGGAAATTATGGAGAAATAATTTACGGCAAATTGTCTTCGAATCCCTGCTGTAAATTGTTAAGGTAGAACCCTAGAATTTGGGGATTTCTTGACAGAATCAAGAAGTAGAGAGAGAAAGAATAGAGAGAGAAAGTGTGAATTGGTTCCCGATAGATAAAAGAAGATAGTTGTGTGTACAAAGTTCTGAATGGTCCCTGATTCTTCTAATCTCCCTATTTATACCCTGTACTAAGGCGGTTTGTTAAGAATTCAGCAAGCAAGAGAACAAATCGCGCAAAGAACACGGAACAAGAGAATTACGTGGTTCGGCCTAATGCCTACATCCACGGAGAGAAAGGAGAACTTTTATTGATGAGTTTCTGAGCCACAAAGCTATACAAAACCTTAGGGTAACATGCCTTTATATAGAGGCAAACCCTTGTTGTACAAGTAACTTATCTAGATCTAATTAGGAGTCCAAAACCTAGTCAGAATAGGAATAGGAATAGGAAATAAATCTTTCCTGTTTCTCGCCATCCCAACAATCTCCACCTTGGCGAGAAATCATCTCGTGGAAGAACCATGAAGCTTCACCCGAACTTCAACAAACTCCACCTTGACAAAACACCGCCCCATGAAGAACCATGAGATCTTGCAAAACCAATCCGACTCCACCGACTCCATCTCGGACCATAGATAACTGCATCAATAAGACCATCTCAACTTTCTCTTCACCTTTTGTTCAATCACTTGGAGCCAGCCCCCAAACTCGAGCTTCTGAGCTTGCTTGGCCTATTTTCTCCAATCTCCATTGAACCCCAACTAGCAAGTCCACCTGCTGAAGCAAACTTGTGACCAATAGATGCGCTCTCTATTTTTCGGTCAACCCCATGCTCCGCTACCTCGAACTGCTTCTCCGCTGGACCTTCTTGCCTCATACCAATGCTACATGCCAGAGCATACAAAGGGCAACCTTTTGTTCTACCAAGTAAAACCCTTGACATGCCACGAACTCCACCGTTCGGCCTTGAGTGAGATACCCGATTCGCCCATGGTGCTACCAACGGCTTCGCATTCCCCATGCAAAACCTACCCAACACCTTTGACGTGCACGTCTCTTTAGACAACCATAGCAGGGGCCCAGCTAACAAAGCTTCTCCGAGACAACCATGGCTCCTTGCCAACCATGCCTCCACGAAACAACCATAGCTCGCTATCCATGTCTCTGCGAATCCCAACTCTACTCAAACCATTCATGTCAAGCCTTTGCTCCCTCATACGAACCAACCTCATATGACCTGAGCTTTTTTCCACTTCATCAGACCCATTGATGTGACTCCACCTACAATAATATTCCCCACTAATCTATAGGTATTTTCTTTCACCCTTCATCCCTACCATCGCATCCTTCTCCACCTTCATTAGCATACCTTTATAACTATCACTGTTATAATCCAAGGTCCCTAATGAAAAGAGATTACCAGGATGCATTGGACTTGATAAGACAGAAAGCCAGTCACCATCCGACCCGTCTGAATATGTGGCCATGGCTGTGGATGCCGATCCCTCCTCGTTGTCTTGATTCCCAGTTCGTCCTGGATAGTCCCCTTCATGTGCCCTTCTCCGCATTTGAAGCCACTTCCATTCAACTTCTTTGACTCCGACCTGGATCCTCTTCCACAACCCAGCTGGTGGCTCCTCATCATCCGCCAAGCACAAGCGAATCTTCGCTACCGCCTTGGCCTCCAACTCTTCCCACTCTTGCTCCTCCATCTTCTCGTACTTCTTCTCCGAGAGCGCGATAACCATCCCTTGTTGCACGAGGAGATCCCTGACACGCCTTTGCCATAACCCGAAATTCAATGAACCATCGAACTTCACAAGAGTAAATTTCGCGCCGTGATTCGACATCCTCCAACCTTAGTTCTTGATACCACTTGTTAGGAATTCAGCAAGCAAGAGAACAAATCGCGCAAAGAACACGGAACAAGAGAATTACGTGGTTCGGCCTAATGCCTACATCCACGGAGAGAAAGGAGAACTTTTATTGATGAGTTTTCGAGCCACAAAGCTATACAAAACCTTAGGGTAACATGCCTTTATATAGAGGCAAACCCTTGTTGTACAAGTAACTTATCTAGGTCTAATTAGCAGTCCAAAACCTAGTCAGAATAGGAATAGGAATAGGAAATAAATCTTTCCTGTATCTCGCCATCCCAACAATGCGCTCGTTCCGTGTTCTTTGCGCGATCTTGTTCCCTAGTTGCTGAATTCCTAACACGGTTTATAGCTACAATTAAAAATTCAGTCACTATTCAATCCAGCATCTGATAACAGCTACAATTACAATTCAGTCACTATACGTTTGGTCCTATTACAATTCAATACTGCATCTGATAATAGCTCCCCTCCTTAGCTAAGTCGACGTAATGCAAAGACTGGCGAGATCAGCCTTCGCGAAACTTCCTGGGCTTGTGCACCACGCCCTGTACATCTTGCATGTGCCTGTGCCGCCTGCCTATTACCTGGCCCGGCATCCATCCTAGTCCGGCCAGGAGGGCCTCCCCAAAGCCCTCCACCGGCCTCTCGTCAAAGTCAGAGGGCTCAGGCTCGGGATCAGGAACCTCGGCAATGGGAGGCAAAGCATTCTGGAGGGGAGGAATGATGCTGAGAGGGATGTAATCCTCCTCCTCCTCCTCCTGACCAGGATAACTTGAGTGATCGGTACCTTGAAGACTGTGTGAAACAAAAATTAAAACTATCATTGGTCAAAACTTGAACTGCTTGTTTAGAAACCTAATGAGAATCAGAATCATTTTCCTTAGTTTTAAAAATAAAGGTAGTGTGGAGAAAGTACCTTTGATGCACTTTCTGAGTAGCCTCCTTCCGGGAAAGGTTAATGGATTCGTTTCCAGTGAATGACGGTGCCTTGGAGTGCAACGGCTGATATTCGTGACAGAAGAAATTGTCAACTGTCAATCTTTATTTGCAAGTAATGAATACACAAATCAGATAACTGTCACCTTTGCCATTGCCAAAATGTTATTGTAGCTCACTATGCGTTCCTTCTCGGCATCGATCTTTGCAGATGCCATGGCTTTGTTGTGCTCCTTCATCCCTTCTCTGACCAACTCTTCAACATTGCACAACCTGCATCAAATGAGAATATAAGTTCTATTCCGTTCAAGGGTAAAGCTAAATCACTTTCTACAATTTCGTTCAAGGATATTCAGAAACTGTGATAGTACCTCTCTGTGAAGTCCTTATAAAGCTCGGAGAAATCTTCCTCAAGCCTATCTGATGGTTGATCTGTCACTATCTTGTACCCACACAGATTGTTTGTCGCATTAGGAGCCTTACATGAGGAAAATATTATGAGAAAAGTGCGGACAGCTGGACATAAGGAATTACAATCAGCATTAATATTAATAATAATAATTAAAATCTTATGAGCCAAGTGGTGGAATGTGTAAAGCAAGCATTCAACGGAAGTAAAGTGCATCTCTGCTATTTTTTTCCGAGGCATGATTTTTTTCAATCTCGAATACTAACTAATTTAAGTTTGTGTAGGTGTAAATGTCTATTTTTAATAATTCGGGATAATAAAGTGTCTTTAACCTATTATGCTCACAATATATTTATTCAATTACTATTTTTCATGAAGAAATCTGCAAGATTAATAACAACAAATAGTTACGCATAGAGAAAGAAATCAATTAGCAATGGATGACAGAATCATCAAGATGAAAATCTTGAAGATTATAATCAACAAAATTAGGTAAAAGAGATACTTCTCATTATGCCCCATAAGCAAACAATGGATAACTTTTAAAATAAGTTATTTTGTTGAAAATTGCGATCAACAAAATAAGGTCAAATATTTTATATCTGATTTAACCTTTTAAAATCACAATATACTGATTCAATTACTATTTTTCATGAGATATTCCCACTAAGAGATCAACGAACAACAAATAGTTACACGTAAAGAAAGAAATCAATTAGCAATGGGTGAGAGAATCATGGTGCCAAAAATCTTTAAGATTATGATAAACAAAATAACGTAAAAGAGATACTTCTCATTATGCCCCATAAGCGAACAATGGATAACCGTTAAAATAGTTATTTTGTTGAAAATTGTGATCAACAAAATAAGGTCAAATATTTTATATCTTATTTAACCTTTAAGATCACAATATACTGATTCAGTTACTATTTTTCATGAAGACATTCGCATTAAGAGATCAATGAACAACAAATAGTTACACGTAAAGAAAGAAATCAATTAGCAATGGGTGAGAAAATCATAGAGACGAAAATCTTGATGTCGTCTCGACAATATCATCTTCTGGCATATTTAATCTTCATTTTTTGATTATTTCTATAACACATGACCTTAAATATCTATTTTTCAAGAACACAATATACTCTGATTCAATTACTATATGTCATGATAGCATTGGCAACTATGAGATCAATGAACAAAAAATAGTGACATAAAAAAAAGAAATCAGTTAGCAATTGGTGAAGAATCATGGAGACAAAAATCTTGAAGATTATAATCAACAAAATAAGTTAAGAAAATAATAGATAACTGTTAAAAGAAATAATTTTGTTGAAAATTGTTATTAACAAAATAAGGTAAAAGAGATTATTTTTAATTGAAGGACATTCAAAGCTAATACATAGGAATAACTGCAAATTTTAATTATGTGTATCACAATTTTATTTTACAAAAAATTTCACTAGGAAAAATATCTCATGTATCAATAAAAGTTATTTTGTTTCAATCAACAAATTAAACCTAAATATTTTATATTTGATTTGAAAATATTGCAAAATATTGAAGAATATAGATGTCTCAAGAAAGAATATGCAAAGAAGATGATGAGGTAGCTTCAGATATTGAAGAATCAACAAAATGTAGTCCAGGGACAGATACTTCACTTTCTTAGTGGCTGCGATATAGAGGAGAAGATTGAAGTGGTCCTCGAACAACTTCATCACACGATCATCATCTGTTCATGCGTCACCCGCTACCAAGAGATCTCTAATTGTTGTTGAAGGTGAGAACTGTGACAATGTCAAGTCCAAAGATATTGGAAAGAACATAGCCCCAACTCCCTTTCAGACGTGTGAAAATATATGCATACACATTCAACCTTGGTCCAAATACTTTTCCATCGCTTGGAAATAACGGGAGTTTGTTTTGCATCCTCGAGAAGCGGGAGATGATATCAGCTAGAATATGGGTGTGTTTCTTCTTTGAAAGGTTGTGTTCCATTTTTAAAAAACGAGAGGTGCGTGGAAGGAGACAGTTTTTTCTCCTTATAATCTAGTATCTATTATTTACAGTGACAATTTTGTAATTAATCTAGGTTGAAAAATCTCGGATGGGGAATAGAGCCAATGATCACTGACTTTTGATACTTTTTGTTAATTACTTTTTTCAATCTCGAATACCAACTAATTTAAGTTT
The DNA here is from genome assembly GCA_963995505.1 of Hypericum androsaemum. NCBI lineage: Eukaryota > Viridiplantae > Streptophyta > Magnoliopsida > Malpighiales > Hypericaceae > Hypericum > Hypericum androsaemum. The sequence continues at coordinate 9,728,209 of OZ023199.1, forward strand.
GAGTCAGTTAAATTTTTTTGAAATATAGCAAATCCAATTTTCATATCCGACACCCCCATATCCAACCCCAAACTGTCAAAAATGAATATGAAACTTGAATTAGGGATTCAACTAAAGAAAGAGAGGATTCCTGACAAGTAAAAAAAATCGTCCAAAGGAAAAAGACGCATCGAAAAGAAAAAATAACTAATTAAAACTGAAAAGGCCTAAATGTATTCTCTTCGTACACATTGAAAATGGCGTCTTAGTGACTATTCGTCGATGGAACTCTTGACATTAGAGTGAAGCAAATACATTTTTTTAAAAGCGCATTTTACCGATATTTAGTTCATTATACGTGATTTAAAATTAGTAATTTAGCGTATATGTTTACAGAAAATTTGCATTATAAGGTTCTCGGCAACTGACCAAGCCAAAAGTGGCATTCGTCTTGTCACGTAAGCTGAAATGACTTAGTTTTGCCATCTACGTGATGTGCTAAATTGGTAAGTCGGGTCTGACGTGTTAAAGTGATTAATTACCAAATTATCCCTATGAAATGTGCGTTAGTGATCGACGTGCAATTTCTCCTTCGAGGACTTCTTGCTGTAAAGAAAGAATTTCTCTATGAGATAGGAGGGACTTTTTCTAAAATAGGTGAAAAAATTACATATATTCTAAAAATATATAGAAACATACATATATTTCCCAAATATGTAAAAAGATAATAATAAATTAAAAGAAATTACAGAGTCAACCCAGCAACGGGTCAACTCCGCTCCTGCTTTCACCACCTGTATAGCCTGGCAGGGGCACTTTAAAAAAATTAAAAAAGATGACCTAATCATGAGTCGCTTCCACCTTATTTATTTTTAAAATTTTTAAGTGATATAAACTACTGTTAGGTTGTCTGTTTGACTTGATTTTACTTAACTTTTGATACTTACAGGTAGACCTAAAAAAATGATGCGCAATAAAAAAATCAACTCATTTGAATACTCGAGCAATAATTTATCACCTTAAAAGTCTTTAAAAAAAAGTGGAGTCGACTTAGTTGTAGGTCGCCGCTTTCAATTACTATTTTTTTTCCAATTTTTTTCTTTTTAAAATTGTATAAGTTAGTGATCGGTTGTCCAAATGAGTTTATTTTTTTATTTCACTTAATTTTTTGAGCTCTACCTATAAGTCTCGAAAAGTTAAACAAAATTAAATCAAAAATAAATTATTTGGACAAACTAAGGTGGAGGCGACTCATGATTAGGTCGCCTCTCTTATTATTATGATTTTTTAAAGTACTCCTGTCCAAGTGCTATACAGGTGGTGGAAGCGGGATTGGATTCAGTATTGGATGTACAATTTATACCAGGCCCATTCTGGAGCTGATTTCACCCATTGGACGAGTCCAATTAAAAGAGAGAGATGATCTGATGGATAAGAACGAAGTGGGTATTTTTATCTTTTTGATCTCTCTGCCCTTTCCTCCTTCCCTCTCTTCCTCTTTCTCCCCTTTCTCCCTTTCTCCCCTCTCAACCCTTCCCCAGAGATTCGAAGGAAAATCTTGGAGCCTAGCAATTACCGCTCTGCCGCACACGTCTCCATCTAAACACACTCTCTATCCCAATCCTAAACTCGACACTGCAGCCCCTCCTCCTTCTCCTCTGGTGCCGTCGTCTCCTTCTTCTCATCTCCCGCTCCGCACTGTCGTCTCCTTCTTCGGTGAGCGAACGAGGTAGACTGTCGAAGCCAAGTCTCGACCCGCTCCGTGCTGTCATCTCCTTCCTCGGCTTCTGTAAATAGGGGAAAATCTTTGTTTTCCAAATAGGGCTACGATTTTTGTTAATTATGATCAGATTTAGAGATTTTTGGCTAATTGGATGATTCGTTTGTATAGGCTGTGAGAAAATCGGCTCCCACCACCGGCGGAGTCAAGAAGTCTCACTGTTATCGTACCGGAACCATCGCCCTCCGGTAAGAGCCCCCTTCTTCTTAAGGAAGAAGAGAGACGTGTGACAGGAGAGGATGCTGTACTATTTTTGATCTAAATTATTATGTCTCTGTGATTGAATTATTCTACTTCACGGTTCTCTTGATTGTTTGCAAAATGGGAAATTGAAAATTAATGAGTTTGCAGACATGCTTGGTGGAGCTTTGATTTTTTTTGTGTGTGAAAGGAGGTGGTGCTTTGGTCGGTAGTGTAATTTTGTACTTTTAAGTTGCCCAAAGGTGAAAAGGAAAAAATAGATAATATGGTTCTAAACATGCTACAGGTATTAAAATGGTTTAGATATGTTGCTGACAAATTGGGTATGTTAAAATAGTTTTGTCTGATTATGTTAAAATAGTTTATACAATATTGTTAGAATGGTTTATACGGTTATGTTAAAATTGTTTGTATAATTTTGTTAAAATTGTTTGTAAGATTTTGTACGGGTATGTTAAAATGGTTTATATCATATGGTCTACGAGGTTATATTAAATGGTATACCCGAATATATTAAATGGTATGTTCGGTTATATAAAATGGTCTACGAGGTTATATTAAATGGTATGTTTGGTTATATCAAATGGTCTACGAGGTTATATTAAATGTTATGTTTGGTTATATCAAATGGTATGCTAAATTATATCGAATGGTATGTCCGGTTATTAAATAATTAATTAAATTATATATCGACTGGTACGTCCGATTATATTAAATACTATACCCGATTATATTAAATTGTATGATTGGTTATATCAAATGGTATTCTCAATTATATCGAATGGTATGTCCGATTATTTAAAATACTTATAATAAAAAAGTTAAATAATTAATTAAATTATATATCAAATAGTATGTTCGATTATATTAAATAGTATGATCGATTATATTAAATGGTATGTTAATAATTTTTTTATTTGTTACTGATTATCTATTAAAAAAATTAACATGAACAGCAGGACCCACCCTTATTCTCTTCCCAAAGAAAAATAAATAAATTGTACATGGGCATGCTTCCATTAATCTACTCCCAGCGTGTACCACTTATAAAAAAAATTTCTCTTTTTAATTTTTTCCATTCTACCCCTACCAGGACCCTACTGAAAAAGTCCTTCCAGGATCAAATCTGGTCCCGGTAGAAGCTGAGTTGGCTCTGTATTTTTTTAATTTATTACTGTTTTTAATTTTTTTTAGGAATATATGCATATTTCTACCTATTTTGAAATATATAAAACTTTTTTTTATATCTATTTTAGAAAAAAAATGAGAGATAGGAAGTGGAAGATATTGTTATTGCATCAGAGTAGTTCCTGATTTCAGATCTGATACTATTTAGCATTTTTTTGTGGGTAAAATTTAACTTTGAGCACTTACAGATTAGTTTGTAAACCAAAACTCGAGTAACAATCTGAGCTCCAACAGAAAATCTTCTTTACCGAACTATGCCTCAAATAACTAAGTCAAAGGATATTTCTTTGACTCTTGCTCCCTTGTTCTTGTCCTTCTCGGATTTCCCTGGAAGTGTCTGAATGAGTACATTGCCAAACATTAGAAAGGAAGAAATTAAACGTAAAAGTAAAATGAGATAATAGTGTGGCATTACAATAGGCCTCTGGCGAGACAAATATACTAAATTATAGTCAGGCTATGGTCATTAAGCTTCCTTCATCAATTCAATGTTCCATGTGGCTTTCATAGATCCGAGTTAATTATCAATAATGGCTCCAATGCTTGTGGTTCATGTAGTTCACAACATCAGTTTGTGAAAAAAAAAACCTGAAGTAGAGAAAGAGAAACATCAGTGAGCATGTGGTATTTTCAATTAAAAATAAGTTCATCTGGAGCATCTAATACTCCGAAGTTGCAGCCACAAATCTGAAAAATCCCTAAGACTCTGGACATAGGAGAAAGAAGTTCATTTGGTCTGATTATAAATATGCAATATCATTAGATGAGATATGGTTATCATACAAAAAGGAATTCCTTAAGCTCATTTGGAAGATTATGGTTGACATTCTCCAAGATTACGTTCCTAGCACTAGCCTAAGCTAACCAGTCGGTATTAGCATTCCTAGGTATAAAATTGTACCACAAAAATGACGGCGTCCGCAACTGGCTATCAGGATTAAATTGGTCCAAAAATTTACAATCTGTTTCTTAAGTGTTGCTTAATACCAATTAGTCCAAAATTTTACCAGGTTTGTATACGGTGAGTATCATAATTTTTTATAAGTAGTTTTTCATTTATCAAAAAATAAAAATTACATATTTACAATTCCTTTAGTGTTAAATTTTATTATATAAATACGAGGTTGCAATCGCATATCTTCCGTAGTAAATTCCAATAGAAAATTTACCACAGAGAAAAAGCACCTTAGCATTTTTGTGCGTATCATAAAATTACTCTCATAAAAAGGGTCAAAAGAGTCAATGCTCGTGATTTCCTTAGAAAATAAAATAGGAATAAATACCAAATATCACCTCACACTTGTTTAAAAGGTTCAATTAACCCCTTCTATTTAAAATTGGTTCAATAATCACCTTATACATTCCAAAATGAAACAATTAGCACCTTACATTTCATCATCATAGATTGCATACACATATGCCACATCATCATGTTATGGTTACACATAGTAAAAAATCAATTAATATTTTTTCTTCAAATCAAATCTAAAAAAGAGATACCTAATACTAACATCTACCCTGCAAAACCTACACAAACTAAATTCCCATAAAAACACAATTCTCAGCACCGCCATTTTTGTGGCTAAACATTCTCCACTATCATCGATAAATTCAATTAAAATGGTAAAAACTAAAAGACTTTAAGGCGAAAGGCATAGGAACTAATCCAATCATCTATTTCTTCTCTTGGAACAGGCGTAATAAATAACAGACTACTATGACTATCTTATGGCGAAAAAAATTGTGGGGAATTATTACATTTTTTGGTAGATGGAAAATTATTATTATTTGGCAATTAATAAACAACCCTTTAATATTTTTGACCCACCATTCAAACAGAATCCAAATCGGAGAAACAACTGTTTCCTTCAGAAAATACACACATTCTCGGCCGATCACCCCCAAATTCTAGGGTTTCTGATTGGGCCAAGGAGCCTCCAAATTAAATACAGAATTTCAAATCATAATCACCGCCGGCCACGTCACGTTCTACGAGTTCAGCACCATCTCAACAAATGGGTTTAACACTCACCGCTTCTTACAAAAAAAAAACAAATGGGTTGCCTCTCCACAATTCTGTGATAAAGTTTTGATCCTCTTTTGTTTTTCAATGCCGGAAGTTTTAGGGTATCTTTTTTAAATTTAATTTGAAGAAAAAATAATAATTAATTTTTTGATGACGTGGAATTACAACAGGATGATGTGGCATATGTGTAAGCCATCTATGATAATGAAGTGTTATTTAAGGTGCTAATTTTCCTATTTAAAAATGTATAGAGTGTTTATTGAACCAATTTTAGGTAGAAGGAGTTAATTGAAGCTTTTGAACAAATATAAAGTGATATTTTATCTTTAATCCAATAAAATATCAAGAGAGGTCTCCTTGTGCTAGGCATTTCCAATACTGGCCCCATAATATGTCAAACCTTTTACCATCTTTGGGTAGCATCGCTCACTTGCTGTTTTTTTTAAGTATAATTTTATTACTCCCATTGAATATTATAGCTACGAGCACATACGCCCAAAGTACACTTCATTGTGACATTCTTAATCATGATTAATTTTGTCTCGGTTGGTATTTACATGATTATCCATGTCAACATCACATCATAACAAATTCTCAATTTAGTCCTAACATTTTAACACACACAAAAAAACCCCAAATCATTTGGAACTGGCATCGGCTACGTCACAAAGGGTCTTTTGGGCCAATATAGACAGCTTCGAAGCCCATTATCAAGCTTTTCACTGTTCGTCGGGTCCAGAAGACACGCCTATCTGTTTTTACATTTTTTGTTTGGTGAAAAAAAAGGACATTTTCTTTTGGTCTATTGCATTTTAATCCTATCTATATAAAGCAATCTCCATAAAATAACCAAATCATATCAATCTTCGAGAAGAAGAATGACATATTTTTTCGTGAACCGAAATAGTGTTGAGTTAATTTTTCTACGACCAAAAATTGTTATATGCTTCAGTGGGATATTAGTCGTTAATTTGATTGATCCAAACGTCATAATTAGTTAATGAAATAGGAATATTCAATATGTAATGGCATCAGGAACGTGGACAGCGACATAGATTTGAACTGCCTGTACGGTGTTATGATCTCATGACTTAATAGCAATTACAGAAGTCCATAGATGATTGAATTGTAATAGGGCGTATGAGATATAAATAGGGATAGGAAAGAACTCTAAGAACCACTCTTGACATTTTACCAAATTCTAAGAAACATTGCGTTTCCTTCCTCTGATCTTTTCTCTTCTATTCTATCCCTTTCTCTGTCTGTCTCTAATTCTTGATTTCTACCAAAAATCCCCAATTTCTAGGGTTTGTATGTTACAAATGGTATCGAAGCTTAGAAGAGCAACGGAGGACCAAACCCAAACTCTTCAAAGAAAGCATGTCGAGGCAGTTGCGAAATCTTGAGGATGAAGACCGGAATCGCAGGAGTCAACTGGAAGAGTTGAGGTTGAAGATGGATGAAGAATCTAGGAGGGTAGACTCTCGATTCTCGCGTATGGAAGCACAGCTGGAGTTCGTCGTCGGAGCTTTGAAGAGAAAGCAAGTGGAGGATGACCGGAGGCCTCCCATTCTTCCTACACCTCCCGGGGTTGCTAGGTCAGAGGATCGAGGGGAAAGTACCGTCGGTCAGCCTATTCCGGGAGCGGGAAGTCACCATCTCGAAGAAGAAGAAGCTGTGAGGCTCAGGCGCAACCGTTTCAGGAGGTAAATTTCTCATTTCCACTGGTGGATATTTCCCTCTTTTCTGGGTTTAGTCCGAGGGCATGGGTAAGAAGATGTGAGAAGTTCTTCCTAGTTAATCGTACCCCAGCGGAGAAGATGGTAGTGATTGCAACGGTTTTCTTGGAGGATGAGGCTAAAGCATGGTTCCTGTCGTGGTTTGAGGGTAATGAACGTGCTAGTTGGGAACAATTTGTAGATGCTTTGACCTCTCGTTTTGGAAACTTTCATCCTTACGCTGGTGGCCGTCTTCCACAAAATCATGTGGAAGCAGTGAATAACAAGAGCTCAATGAGAACGCTGAATGACGTGAACACCAAGGATGGTTCTCCATTTGAAACAAATAGTGATTTCACAAGGATGACAAAGCGATCTAGTTCAGATGGAGGTCCTCAAGAACATACGAGTTCAGTACAGAGACAAAGTCTCAGCTCAACTGTTCAACAAAACTCGGAGTTCAGAATTCATAATAAAGACTTTCCTACTTTGCCTGGACATGTTTTGGACCTTTTATGCAAGTTAGCTACTGCTACTAAGCTAATGGCACAGAAAGGAATCCACATTCATTTGAATTTTGATTGCCGCATTCTAGGGAGGTTCATGATTTTGTAGGTGATGTTCGTGTATTTCTGACAGAAATTATTTTGGCAATTTTGGCCTCGTTGGCGTTCAAAAGGTCCTGGATACTCATCTATTACTTGTGTAGACTTCCTTGAGAAATGGTTTCAGGTAAAATGTAATGTCTCTCAGAATTTTGCATACATTATAGCTATTGTCAATTGTGTCAAGAACTTCCCTAAGACCAGAGGAGTAATTGTGGAATTCTTGAAGTGGTTTCGGCTGGCTAGTAGGGGTTCAGTGTTCGAAGGAGACATTGTTAAAATTGAAATTGAATTCCACACTGATGGGTTTCTTGCTGTTGTTTCGCATACTGTTATTCAAGAGAGGCCAGTACCTGACGAGAAAGCTGTTGTTATTCCTGAGGTTAAGACAGTATGCAAAATTGTCTTGATGTAAGTGATGCTAAGAAAGAAGAACCAAGATGCACAAGAAGATATCAATAAAGTGGCTGACATGCTTGTCTCGTTGGCGGATAGATCGTGGGAGACTTTGTATGTGCCTAGGACGGATGTCAGTGATTTTGGGTTGTTCAAGGCTGCCAGCTTGTGCCAGTCACTTCAAGCTGTGGATATAAGTCAATGGAACAAGATGACTGTAGCTCGTGTTTGTGATTTGGTTTCACATTGCAGACATCTCTCACCTTCGAAGTTTTTGCAGACGAGTTTGAACAGGTTAGGTTGTTTGGGATTTGCATACAAGGATAATTTTGGAGAAAATTTAGTCTTTGATTTTGGAGAAGTGACAAGCAGTGAGGTTTTGCCAGACCCGTTTTTGGTTGTAGCCAGAGAGTTTGGTTTCGAGTTCTCTAAAAGAACACTCTCAGGTGTGATTTTGTGTGAGAGCAATTCTGGGATGTGTGCTAGCACTATACTGTTGAGGGCAATGGTTCCTGTTGGTGGGCTTATTGTCATGACAACTAATTGTTACATGAAGACTAGGTTTTCCATTGAATATGTTTTTGACAATATTCTTGCAACGAAGGACATTCCTAAGGCATGTGAAGATGCTTCTGACAGCACATATGAAGACAATGTGTGCTTCCATTCTTTGAAAATGATTAGAGCATATTTTGGTGTCTCTTTGTATGGTATTTTCTATGCTCCTACAAACACAACGAAGAAAGGGTGGTCGTCAGAAGTTCTGCAACCAACTTTGCTTGAGTTGGATTCAGATGGTTGTGTCAAGGTTTATGCTACTGCAGCTTTAGTTCATTATATGCTTAGTCATGCAGCTCATGAGATCGCAGAGGATGAATTTTTGCCTGCCAAGGATGCATATTGGTCTACTATGAGAGGTGAGCAGAACATGGCACCTACCATTACTTCTGGGTGCAAAGATTCAGCTGAAACTCAGCGGGTAGCTATGGTACATCGGGGAGTTCGTTGTTTGGACTTCCATGTTCCTTCAACCTTGAGGACAAGGTTCTTATTGAAGGAGGGAGTTGTTATGATCTCATGACTTAATAGTAATTATAGAAGTCCTTAGGTGATTGAATTGTAATAGGGTGTATGAGATATAAATAGGGACAGGAAAAAACTCTAAGAACCACTCTTGACATTTTACCAAATTCTAAGAAACATTGCATTTCCTTCCTCTTATCTTTTCTCCTATCCCTTTCTCTATCTGTCTCTAATTCTTGATTTCTACCAAAAATCCCCAATTTCTAGGGTTTGTATGTTACACACGGCTAGCCCTATTTCTACAATTTCGGCTTTTCCATCAGATATTGACTATAGTCTTTATTTACAACTTATTGTGTCAAAGACCAATTAAGTAAATGGTGGGTACTATAAATATAATAAGACCAATTAAGCATCCTATATGCACCATAGTATTTATTCCATCTACGTCAACATAATCGTCAACATTTTTGTGGAAACCGGATTATTAAACGATGGAATCTACTTATAAATAAGGGAAAAGTATATTTTGATAATTTAAATGGTTAATTTTGATTAATTTAAAAGGAAAAAGTACAATTGTTGGGATCTCAAGTCGTTATCAAATCAATTTGGGATTCTAAATCATTTGAGTCTCAATTTGGGAGTGTGACCGTTGAAGGGGATTTGGGCATCGATTTGGGATCTCAAGTCGTTACCTCTCGGCGGGGTTTCCATTGGAAGGGTCATCTCTTCCCTTGAAGTGTCTTGTGGTATTTTTTTTCTACCCTTTTAGGTGAAAACTAAGAGGTTGGGCTTCTTTGTGGTATTTTTTCAAGTTCTGTTTTGGTCCTCTTGTTGTTTTTTTTTAATTCTTGGTGTTTTGAGCTTGATCTTGGTTTTGACCATTTTCAAGCAGAGGAGGTGTTAATGAGACACACTCTTTGGGACAAAAGAAAAGTTGGAGAGAGGGAGGGAGGAAAGGGGAATAATGAAAAAATATTAATAAATCTACAATTATTTTGAAATTTGCCTTTGCGTCGCCACGTTAACATTTTTCAGGATAAGTTTGTTGTCCAATTGGCATGCCACATAGGCATAAAAATGGCTATGTTTCGATGAATCATCACAGGCAGATGTCCGAGCTGTGAAATGTCAGGAAAATCAGAAGAAATATTTATGATGAGTTTTAAACTATAGACATATATGTATCAAACTATGAAACTACATAGTACAAAAATGTATTAATTTTTTTTTGGGCAAGGTTCATGTAAAGGAGTTTTTAACTTAAATGACAATTTTGAATTTTTTGGTTAGCTTAACTGTATTTTTGTGAATTTAATAAATTTATCGTCGTGACTGAAATATGAGTTAAAAACTAATTAATTAGTTGAAAAATATTAGAGATTAAATAATACTGATCCTGATTAATCAATATTTTTGAATATTACAGACGTATCACTATTTTGCCAAAAATAAAATTCACATGGTCATGTTATCATTACAGTTTACATGGTATTGGTGCATAAATGTATTATTATAATTTATCTAGAATTATGTATTAAATTTTATAGGAAGAATTATGTTGTAATTATAGGTTAAAAATTTATATTAGTTGATTAATATATATTAAATATAATAAAAGTTTAATAAAAAGGCTAATAGTAATCTACTATCGATGAGGACAAAACCACGTAACAGGTTGGCTTAAATTAATTAATAGTAAAATATTATCTTCTGGGAAAATAATTTACAGCAGCCGAGAATATCCTAATTAATAAATAAATCAATACTAATTTCGATGGGGGAGAGAGTATTATCTGGATTTCGATGAACTTTTTTTTGGGATAGGATTTCGATGAACTTTGACCTATAATTATCTAACCCGAAAAAAATTCATCAAACCCTAACTTAGAAAGCCAAATTAGTATTGACCTTTATCCCGTCGCAATCCAGACCTTGAGCATCGAAGACAAGTGATCTTACCGGCTAACTTATAGATAGGTTCGTATTATTGATTTCCTCGGTGAGCTTGCATGGGAAAGCTTAGCGGAAGGGTGGCTATATATAGTTGGTTTTATCTTTTCTTTTTTCCAAAACTATTTGGCACTCACTAGTTGAATAATTTAGCCTTTTTTTTTCTTCCATGAAAGAGGGACTAAACAATCCCTAAACTTTTATAATTAACACATCACTAGGCTATTACAGTGTCGCTAATGTCTTCTAACAGCAAAGATCTTAATCTCATATGGTTGGTGGGTCTATGTCCAATCGGCATGTCGAAGCCAATATTGGCTAAGAAATCCAAACTGATTTGCCTGTCTGGATCACCTACATGCCAAAAGTTTGAAGCATTCCAAAGATAGTGAAGCATTAGAGACGTTGAATTGGCATTCATGTTTATGGTTTGCATTCTTTCTTTTCTTTTTTGGTTTCTTGATATATATGTTTGGACCCGTGTGTTCTATGCTTTTAAATGGTTCGATGAATATTTTTAATTTGTTGTCTTTACAAAAATACTTTGACAAGGGTGGATTCAGTTAAACCAAAATATCAAAATTGGATTAGTCAATATATTAAATTTTGAATATCTGAATAGCATGATTTTTTTTTGGTGGAGTAAATTATTTTTATTATTCCGGATCTTGGATGGTCTTTGAGATTTGATCCTCCCACCTCATGATTAAGGACTGATACCGTATCCATCAGACCATACATGCGGTAGTGAATAGCATGATTAAAACAAGTGTGAGTACAATAGGAGGCGGTTAGATTCCACGCGCTTCCGTACTTTTTGTCGTTTTCTTGCCCTTAGCTTCAAGTTTTCGTCAGTTTAGGACTTGGGAATTTTGTGTGTGTAGGTCGCCAGAAGGGTCCTGCTTTCTTACCAGTTCCAAATAGGATAATACTCTCACTGTAAGTATCGAGAGTTGTGGGGCTCTGGGTTCTTTCATGAAGACGGGTTCGTTGGTTGGTGGGTGTTGCGGGTTTTTAAGTGATTATTTCGTGATTTTTCTGCATCAGATTTGAACCTGTTCCAACTTCGGATGGTCCATTAGTAGGAAAGTCCATAACACTTAAAGAGGCACCCACTGTCGGTTGCTTCAGACATTAGGCATTTGTAAGTCCAGCAAAAAATGAGAGTGCTTGCTCGCCACTAACATGGGTCCTGCATAGGGAACTAAAGATTAGGATGATGATTCCCCATTGTTCCATTGCCTTAGATGCTCAAGCTTGTATCACTTATTTGTTCGACTTAGCTCACATTTGCAATGTCTCAAACTGTCTTTATTAAACAAATTCAGAACGTAAAAGTTGTGGGCTTATGTTTTTTTCTTGCGGGTCATATTGCTGATTATTATCAACCTTCTTTTTACATCTTCGATTGCTTTTTCACCAATGCGTAGTGGAATGCTAGCTGCGGGATCTTATTGCCAGAGTACTGCTAGCTACATAGAGGACAATATGGAATTGTCGTATGTTCTAGATGGACAAGAAGAAGGTGGAGTAACACATGTGAGCTTACAACTTCTTCTTAATAGCTTGAGTATTGAGGCACACACTAGGATATTAAATTGTGGATTCTTATGTTGCTGTTTTTTCGGGTTCAATTCTCAAAGGACGGAAACTATTTGTATATTCAATGAATATAACCTTGTTATGCAACTCCTGATTTACCACCATCATCCTCTACCCAAAGAAAATGATGGACATCTGAGGACGGAAACTATTTGTATACTGGTGGGAGAAAGGTATATGCAATGAGTATAACCCTGTCAACATTTTTTTTTCTCTCTCCTACTTTGAAGTTTAAGGTCTCAAGTACTTTGCTCTTCAATTTGTTGCAATTCTTTGAATGCTACCTGAACTCAAAATGCATGGTATGTTTCTATGTGAGAAGGCTATACAGATTTTCCGATCAAACCAATCAGCCGATATTGTTCGATATTGAGCCCAGTGATAGACACCTTGGCACCGGTGGACAGGTTGCAGTTTACATTTTAAAATCATCTAGCATATGATACAATTCTATAATCAGCCGATATTGTTCGATATTGAGCCCAGCCGAGTATACGGTTGTTTATGCACTTCTCAAACTCTTTTCAATATGGTTTAGTTCATCTATACGATCTTCATAGTGGCCGGTGGGTTTCCGGCTTCCAGGCTGCACAAAGTACTAGCCTCATTTTCTCTGCGAATTTCGAAATCTCTTTATATGTCTATCTTTGCCAACAAAATGAAATAAACTGAAACAAGAGTTACGTATTCTACAACGTTAATAGATACATACATGTTGGCCCTATCTGCAAATCACATTGTCACATAACCTTTCAATTCGAACTTTTAGGTACGGCATGAAATTTCCGACTCGGTAATTCTAAATTGGGTAACATACTAGATCCGGTTTATTATTTGATGGCACAAGTTTAACTGGGGTGAATTTCATCTCAGTGTGCCTCATTTGTGAATCATGTTAAAGTTATCACCCCCGTTGTTTATATAGGAGTATGTTGAACTCGATATGTAAATCAAAGAGTTCCTTGTACTTGTCAGCTTAAATTTTTCGATTGGATACCAAATTCGTAAAATGATATTTCGACATAGTTCTTATTAGTATGATATTTCTCGTTTTCGTCTTGCCCGGTGCAATGTATGATGCTTGTGTTGTGTTCATCTTTTGTAGGTGATGAGAAGAACTGTGTCTCCGTTTGGAGTTTTCCTAGTTAAATAGCAACAGGAGAGACAACAATGGCGTTCTTTGCAGCTCATCTGAGACTGAAGATCTACCCGTTAGGTCCGTAAACCAATCATAGCTTTGCTCAAGTAGAGAATACTAATTCATCATCTCCCCGTTGGGTGATTTATGTATGTAGTTACTAATTTCGTTCATCATTTATATGTAGCAGATAGTTAACTAGATGAAGGCTAGCACCTTCTAAAATGTAGAAACCCTCCGAAATTGGGTATCAATGGTCTGAAATTAGGACACACTTTTTTGAGTAGTTTTGATTGAACAAATTTGCACTTTTAATGGCAAAAACGAATTATATTTTTAGTGGTTAATTCTTCCTTTTTGAACAAAAAAAAGCTCTCAACTTAACTGATTGAAACATTCTCGTTTCAAAACATTTGTGAACCGCAAGTTCATTGGGACAAACTTCAAGTCAAAGAGAGTCTAACAGCAAAAACTAAGCCTTTAGAATATACCAAATTGGTTAGCGGTTAAAGTTTCAATTTTAATAATTGTGGAATGCAAGGGCGGAGTTTAATCTAAATTGTCATACTATCACGTTCAACAAAAATTCAAAGCCAAATTCCTTCTAGTTTCTCGACCAAAAAAAATACCTTCTAGTTCAACAAAAATTTACCTGCTGGTGGAACCAAACTCTCAACATAATCACAGGCTTCAAATATATCTAGTTCTGTAGGTGTTAGTGAATGGATCTCTATCCAAGTAGAGGTTAGTATGTCATACGACCACGTTCTTCTCTGACGCTCACCCGACTTTCGGCCTTTCAACAGCACTCTACTCCCTTGCCAATAAGTACTTGCGAGTCTCAAAAAAGAAATTGAGAAACCTGCTGCAGTGTACAAATCAGCCGTGTGTACCCTCGTCCACGATGATTTTCTCATGACCCAAACGTTCAACACGCCTGCATAAAGTGAAAACAAAAGAAGCCTCTCCTTGCTCACGCACAATGCTAGATTGTCGAGCTTGTCTTGGGCACCAGCAGGAGGACTCATCCGAGTAAGGGACTCGCAGTCAAAGACCAATAATTCGGCTTTTGGTCTGGAGTCGTAGGAAACCAGGAGAAGATATAAAAATCCATTAAGCACGACGCGCAAGGATGATGAGTTGCAAAATGCGTACCACTGATGAGTATCGATGCAACAATTTATCGTCCTCCAGCTGTCTCGTCTTAGGGAGAAGACGTGTATAGAGTTGCAGCCTTTCGGTATCCCGAACAACATGTAATCCTCCTGTATCCCATTGCGATATCCGAATGTCAGGAACATATCATTATCGCCTTTGATGCCGGGACGCGGGATGTTTTTGAACTGCCTCGTTGCAGGGTTCCATAAGACATAGGGTCTGGTCTCACTATCTGGGGGGAACAATCGAGGTTGGAGGCAAACAAGACCATTCGCGGAACCCACAAGGTGAAAATTGTGCTCGACTGGTAAACCCCCAATGCGATATTCCTGGGCTTCAAGTACGGGAGCATGTGCAGTATCAGGAGGACTATTACGTAGTAAATACCAGCTTCGGTTCCAAAAGCATCCTATGATAGATAATTGTTCAGCTTTAGACTTGTGATCAGAGATAAACCTGGGACTTGAAATCAAGGAGCGGAATTCTTTTGAGACGGCCTTAAACCGGAGCAAGGATCTCACAGGCAGTCCTAAGAGGATGGCTTCCTCCATCTCTTGGGGAAGAGCGCAACCAGTAACGGCGGACATAAACCCTAACCCTAACTTACCAACCCGCTCATTCTCAAGGTTCAGTATATCGTACCTCAACTTCTCAGGCACAGGATCCCCGCCGCATTCATCCCTCCCGCGGGCATAAATAATCTTCTCTTCCACGACAAAACCGATCGCCTCGGAGTTGGCGGCCTCCGTCAGCTTCATCCTCTTGATTGGCCGCCTTGTGTTCTGGATCGAGGAATCGAATTCGGTAACGAAAAGCTTCTCCTTGTTCGCATCGCCCCCGGGCCTGGCCCTGACCCGAGAAGAAGGGATCGGGAAGGAGAGGGTGGATTCCCCCGCCGCCGCCTCGGAGGGGATCGAGAAAGAGAGTTTCGGGCTCATGGTTTCGTTTCGGGGTTGGCGATTTCTTCTTGCCTTTGTCAACTTTCTGTAGGTTTCGGGATAATTTATTAGATCCCAGTCGCGATATTATTTTTTAGTCTCCCAATTACTTTTTGAAGAGGAAAGGTTTCCCACACTTGCCTACAACTACTTGCAAGTTACGTTGTCTAAATGTGTCATGTACCTTCTAAAAAAAAGGAAGTCTCATGTACAAATAAATTGGCGAATTTAGAATAGTTTTTTTTAATACGAGGGTGACCGTCAGATTCGATTTGTTTTATTAAAAATTTCAAATTTAAACTGGTACCTACTAATTCGAACCATGATCACCTGTAAGAATCGAAAAAATATACTCAACAGTTTTGATAACTTTGGATAGTACATGAATATTCGTATTAATTTTGGGTAGCATAAGATAAATTACCATGTAAACCTAATCCTACTAGTATTTTAGATCAACTTATGAGCTAAAACACCCACCTACTTATAAGGAGAAACGAAAAAGAGGAAATGGAATTCTTCCAAGGTGAGTTGGGAGGGGATTCAACCTTTAGTTACCAATTACGATAAAAGTGATATAGATGCATGACGTATTCTTGAGGACCTAAACAACACGAATTTCAGTGGACATACTATTTCGAAAATAATACTCCCGGCTAAAATAACATAATTACTGATAAAAATCAAATTGTCTTGCTTGTACCTTACGAAAGATATGATACTTACTAGCAATCTTCCCCAGCTAATATCCATGTGGCCCTCGAGCTACATTAGTTTTTACTTGCACCAGAACAATATTACACAGTACACATAAGTATAAATGTTTGCAAACATTATCATACAACAAGCGGTAGCAATTCCAAAGAAGCCGGTCACTCGCACAATTTTGCAGACATGTTTGTGGATCTCCTCCATACTCCCTGTTCAGAGCATCTGTAATGGCCGGCACAAAGCAGGAAGCAGAAAAACCAGTTGTCTCTCTATCATGTGTACAATTCAACAATAGTAACTAAATTGTTAGCACCAACAAAACAGAGGAACACATCAAACCTAAGAACTGAAGTAAGACCTGAATTTTATGGTCATAGACATTCAGAATGACAATGTGCAAACAAACAGATGAGATTCAAAAGAAATAAGCTGCAAATTATAAATGAAACCATGTAGAACTCTTATGATTATCCTTTTGTGGACGTTAGCCTATTTCTATCTAGTCTATCAGGATTCCTTTTCAAAACAAATTCTAGTATATCTGAATATGCTTTAACCTTAGGGCAGCTCCTTGGTCGGTGTCTTGGTTTTGGAAGGATTATTTGCCCCGATATCGATGTAACAAAAAATTTAAAATTGTCACCGACGATCTGTCAGTATTGATGTACACCGATGGTGTTGCAGTTTGACGGTGAGGATATTTGTTGATCGAGTTGGCGGGTTGATTCAGATACACAAAATCAACTTTTTTCAAACAGATTTCGGCCCATAAAAGGCCCATTAGTGCAAAATATTAAACTGAAAACATAAATTCTTTAAACAATTAAAGCAAACCAAAGCAGACTACGTTCTTTAAAAAAAGTACAGCAAGCTACAAAAGATAAACACAAGCTGCAAATTCATCCGATGCACTTCAAGCTTCAAACTTTCTCCTTCAAAACAATTCCATAGCTGAAACATTTGCACACAAGATACACACCATTTTCATAAGAAACAGTACATAACAAGGCAAGGAATACACAACAAAATTATTGACAAATCAAATGCAACCTACTGCGAGAAACAAAATGAAGCCAACTTACTGCATGTTGGACCAGATGTTGACAAGACCGGAAAATGAACGAAGGTCCACCGTCGTGTTTGGTTCTTCTGGAGTTGAAGACCCGAGGTGAGTATATGTGTTGAGATACTTGTGGAAGATTCCATTCGAGGTGGAGTTTTCAATATTGAGGCGGATGATGATATGTGGAGCATGAAGCTTATTGGAAGATTCACACAGTGAAGATGGTTTGATGTGGACGATGAGCTTGAAGCTTGAAAAGACGATTGATTTTGGAATTTGGTCCAAGGTGGAGATTGTTAGGATTTGTCCCAAATTCCTAATTAGAATAGAACTCTAATTCCTATTGAGGAATATATTGGACTTGTCCTCTATATATAGGAGAGTAGGGGTTAGATGTTCTATTTTAATTAGGAATTTGGGACAAATCCTAACAATCTCCACCTTGGACCAAATTCCAAAATCAATCGTCTTTTCAAGCTTCAAGCTCATCGTCCACATCAAACCTGTCATTGTGACTAGAAGAGAGGGAAGGGAGAAGGAACAACCTGGGAACGATGGGAGAAGGGAGGAGGAGGAGCGATGCCAGTGGAAGAAGGCAGACGAAAGACAAATAGCTTGGGTAAATGGCTTGGGTGATGGAGAAAGAAGTCGCCACGGAAGTGAGAAGGGTTAGAATGGCTAGGTTCATTCAACTGGGTAAGTTACTAAGTCTTATATTTCTTAAAACGTGGTCGTTTGGGTCAGTGAAGCGGATTGACGGGTTTGGAAAAATTCAACACCGAAACAGCACCAATCGGTCGGTTTAAACCGACCGCAAACCCACGAGACTAATTTTTCCAGCAGTTTGACTTTCGGACCTCCTTCTAGTTGGTCGGATTGACAGTGTAGCGGATTTTTTTCGGGTTCATCTTCAGTCCTCACCCCACAAGGTAGAAGGTTCCCAGAAAACGGTCCGCCATTATTCCCGCGGGAGATATTACGAAAATGGGAATTTGGGGAAATTGAATTGGCTGTGTAAATTTAGTCGCTAGCCACTCACAATTCTAAGCTTTAGCAAGTTTTTATTACATTAAAAAATTTGGTTCAAATTCAGTGAGAACATGGGTAATCTCCACCGAAAGGGATAGGGGTAATATTAGAAATATAATAATTAAAATAATTAAAAAATATCATCAAAATAATATAAATTATGGAAATACAAGTATGAGAATATTGGTTTCCATTTTCTCGGATATTAGTTTTCATCCTCTATGCTATTGGTTTCATTCTACTATGATATTGGTTTCATTCTACTATGATATTGGTTTTCATCTTCTATGTTATTGGTTTCATTCTACTATGATATTTGTTTCGTTCTACTATGATATTGGTTTTCATCTTCTCGAATATTGATTTCATTCTACTATGATATTGGTTTCATTTTACTATGATATTGGTTTCCGTCTTTTCGGATATTGGTTTCATTCTACTATGATATTGGTTTCATTCCACCGCGATATTGGTTTCATTCTACTATGATATTGGTTTCATTCTAAGGGAGGGTAGATTTTTATTTATTTATTTATTGGAATCTATTTTCTTTGAGTTTGTTCAATGGAGTCGGAAAAGGACCTCGATCGGCGTCGTCAAATTTGTCGACGGTTGTTTAAGTCTCAGCTATTTCTTTTTTCTTCTTCTTTCACTGTTTCTGTTGGTGATTTTAGGTGTTTGATTTCGGTGCTGGTTGAGTAGGTTAAATTTTTGTGACGAGGGAGTAGGGTGGGAGAGATTCCTTGCCACGTCACCAAGAATGGAGATAGGAGAGAGAGGGAGTATAAGGATGGTTTTGAAAAAAATATAAAGAAATGGGGTTTTTTTAGAATTTTTTAACATGCCATATCAGCATTTTCAAGTAAAGAAATAATCATATTTGGTGTGCCACATAGGATTAAAAACGATGTCATTTTGACATGGAGATCCTAATGGAAGCTGACTAAGTTCGGAGAGCTATCCGAATGAGTCCGTGAAAACACACGACTCTTTTTGTTGAGTTTGAAACCACAAACCTATCTCTGATAATTGAACAAACTCAATGTACGAAATTTTTCCTTAGTTTTTACTTATACCAGAATAATATTACACAGTACACATAAGTATAAATGCTTGCAAACATTATCATGCAACAAGCGGTAGAAAATCCAAAGAGCATCTGTAATGGCCGTCACAAAGCAGGAACCAGAAAAACCAGTTCTCTCTATCATGTGTACAACAATTCAACAAAACACAGGAACCCATCAAACCTAAGAACTGAAGTAAGACCTGACTTTGATGGTCATAGACATTCAAAAGGAAAATAAAGGATCGAATATATGAGAAATAAATCAACGAAAACTTTTTCCAATATATGTAACTTTTTTTTGAAGGATAATATATGTAACTTAGTAATAATAATTACAGTTATTTTTTAAACCAATATTTAAAAGGAGGCAATTTATCAGCGATAGGCAAACGGAAGTGAAAAGGAACCCATCCCCATACACAACACCGTCCACTTGTTTCAACTGGTCCAAAACTGATTAATTTACAGCAGGGAAGACCTAGAAGTTCACGAGAATTAAATGTCACATCTTAGATCAGATGCCTACACAAGAGTTGTATCATTCACCTCATGCAGCGATCCTCCATCCTCACTTGACATGTAGAATACCAATTTTTTTCTAGAAGGAAGCGCTGGAATGGAAGAACCCCTTCTAGTCAGAAGACCGCACACAGTTTAATATGCATATAATTCTTCAATCCGAAATTAGTAAAATCCAGTTAGCAAAAGATCTTCAAAATCTGGCAAGAAAATTAAAAAGGCTAACGAAAAGGTTGTTTGTAGCTTTTATCCTAGCTGAAAAGAAGAAATCTGGGGTTCAGTAAAATGTTAAAGTAATACAGAGATGCAACAATTTAGTCAATTGATCTTTAAGTTCCAAACTCTTGAAATAGTGTTATCAGATATTGTTTATCGAACAGTTTAACCGCCTCATCAACCTTACAAGAACAACCTCTTAATTTTTTGGTCCACAAACGCTTGCTGATCTACTGTCAAAAAGCCCACGCAGCCTAATCACAGAAAAACAATCCATAAGCTATGTAAATTTTGGCCCGAGATTCATCAGGGAAAGAACACAAATCACTGGTGAAGCATGGCTCAGAATTACCAGGAATTACGTTCTCTAGATAAATAGCTCAATGCACACCTAGCTACGATCAGAGTCATAGTTCCATACCTTATCAACTGTATGCAGTGATCTTTTGGTCGGATGAGATATTTCATTCTGACCTCGAATCGTGGTCCTGTCCTGCATGTCAATTGTGAAAACGGAGAGAAAACATAACCAGTACTATCATTCATATAATGCAGTAAGTAATGTACTTACAAGAGCCAAAAAACCGATTCACCCACTTCTACCCGCTTAAATACCAGCCTTTACTATATCAAGAAAAGCAAAATTCTCTTGAGAGTCTGGACATTAAATAATGCACATAGACAAATGGCATCTGTCATTCACCCCAAGGTTAGCTAGTCATTTTAAGAGATCACTGGGAGAACCAAACTTTCTGAAGGAATATCTAAAACACGTGAAAATAAAAAAATTGCAGCATCCAAAGACTGAAAAGATATGCACGCCCCTGCAAAGAAAGAAGAAAAAAATACACTTAAGTACCATGTAATTTCACGCTTTTTAAATTTAGGCCATGTTGTTTAAAATTGCGTTTTTTAGTCCAGTGATTTTTTTTCTCGGACACCGCTCGGTCCCGGGCAGCCCGGGTAGCTGCCCAGCCACTTGTCTGTCCATGTGGGTGCCACATCCCCCTAATTGCCGTCATATTTGTCCTACGTGGACAGTCCACTTGTGTAAGTCGAGATGACGTGGCAGATAAAAAATATCTAAATTAGTCCCAATTTTGAAATAAATTATTTTTAAAAACTCCATGATTTTTAAAATTTGGCATAGAAAATAGAACATAGGTCAGATTGAGCTGAAATTTGGCATAGAGAATACTCTAAATATTTGTGATTTTTAGAACAATTTTCGGAAATTTTCTCGACACGGAACTATTTTTTAATTTTTCCGACCACAAGAAAATTAGAAAATCTTGAGGAGGCTAGAAGGTTCAGCCTGTGCTTCAATCAATCCGGTAAGTTCCTTCTTGCGTTCAGGAGGAGCTTTCTCATTGAATATGCTTACACTTTTTAAGAAGTCCAAAAGATTTTAAATTCTTTTCCAATAACGTCTTGCAAACTCTACAAAGATTAAATAAATTGACATATAACTTGTTTGACACAAGAGTAAAAAGAAAATTCATATATATACGTTCTTAATGAAGAGGAGCTGCTATTGTACGCTAGAGGAGAAAGGACAGAGAAGAGCTTATTGTACACTAAAGGGGAAGGAAAGCACAAGGAAGGAAAATAGAGCTGCTATCGTACACTAGAGGAGAAGGAACGGGCAAGAAAAGGAATTTTCGGGTTTAGGTTTTCTTGGAGAGGCTCAACCGGAAGGAATGGAAAAAAGGGAAAATTTTTGGTTTAGAGTTTTCTTGGAGAGGAGAGTGATTTCTATTGATTTTATATAGTATTATATTAGAGTTTTTGGTAATTATTAAAAAATTTGGGATTTTTTAGGTAATTAACCGAGCAAATTTCATGTTTGATAGCTTTAAAACCACATGGCTCAATTGCGAAAAAATGTAATACTATAATGTGAAAAAGTGTACTTTTCTCAATTATTTTTATACTATCTAGATTTGAACATCATCGAAAATTTACTAGTTCGAGTAGCACGCACTTTTGGCAATGCCTGCACTTTTTTGCAAATTTATCGAACTGTCTAAACACGAATTGAACTAACGTGATTTTTAGTGGTGGCCAAACTTTCATTATTAAATTTTAATACCAATTAGTAATAACTAAAACAACACCTTTATAATCAGAATTCTCTAATTTTACGCTTCGTTTATTTGTCAAGTTCAAACATATCTCGAGACATGGTTTAACTCAGATGGAGCCAACTTTCTGCCCCAAATGTGTGAAGGAATTCTCCCAAATAATATTTTCGCAGAGCCTAAACATCAAGCCATTTTCTAAAATAAGAAAGATCAAGTACGTCACCACTAGCAAACTCGGAAACCACTGATGGCCACATATAATTCGAAGCTTAGCAAGACTTATTATATGAAAAATTGTCATTTCTGATTTGCCATAGTGAGCTAAACTTCTTAAACCTGCCCCAATCAGATAATTTTATGCTTGTTATCAGCACCCTGATATATACTTGTAAGTATATACAGCAATAAACAGAATCCCCTGATTGGAAACTATAGATAATCAAGGGGAGTCGGTAAAAAAATATCATTTGGAAGAGATGTTCCCAAAATAGCGCGGAATAGTAGGGTACTCTCAATAACATAGATTCAAACATGAACCTGTTGTGCAAGAATACAAGATGTTCCATGTAAAAAAATAGCGCCATTTCAGAACTTAGTATTAAAAGAAGAATAGATTCAGTTGGACAAAGGAACGGCTTTTTGAGCAATTCAAAGAACATACGGGTCCGTCGAGCGCCTTTTGACTATGTTATAATAGATTCAAACACTTGCTCCGGATCGACCTCCAGATCATAATAAAAAACTAAAGAAAAGAAACTCAGTTTCGTTTCCAAGGAAACTGATACCGATCTGCTCAAATATGTTCTCTCTATACACTTACTTACCCAAGTCCTTTTTTTATAGAATTACTTATCTAAGTCCTACCGTTGGATTGCAATAGTTTGAACAAAGGAGGCCAGTCGGTATCCATCTTACTTATTGTTTGCTTGTGCTATCATTTGATCTCCTAATATAACTGTTGTGAGTCCAAGTCGTATAGTTGTTGTTCTCATAGTGGAGACTTACATTGCTTTTCCGAAAGATTAAGATATTAATGTTTGGTCATCGACATCCGTAGGCAATGACATGTTCGGATGTTGTAATACCTGCGTAGAAAAGAATCTAGGGTTTATATAAACTAATGCTTAAATATAACATACTGAGACCAGCGCAAGAACCTGTAAATTGCATAGTTTTAATTTTTTGGTTTTAAATTTTTAGTTTGCACTATTTGATATCCAATCCATGTTACTGACTAATTTAAGTTTGAGTCAATTATGACCTTTAAAAAATAATATAAATGAGATGTACTATGTATTTCAACGGCACATCAAGTTTTTCAATAGCAAATCAAGTTTTTCAATGGCAAAATCACAACGGCACATCAAATTTTTCAATGGCAAATCAGGTTTTTTAATGGCACATCCCAACGTCACATCAAAATTTTCAACGGCATATCAAAATTTTTTCAACAGCACATCAAAATTTTCAACGGCACATCAAAATTTTCTAATGACACATCAATTTTCAAAAGACAAAACTATAATTTCTTTTCAGAAAATATATTATAATAGCAAAAACTACAAATGAGTCAAAAGTTATGGTTCGTCGAATAATAGTTATAGTCTCAAAAACTTAAAACAAGACCGCATCCAATCCGGGGGCTGCGTTCAACTATTACAAGACCTAGTACAACCTTAATACAATTTCGCCGTGATTATTTTGTGAACATGAAATTATTGGTTTGTAAATCGATTTCCGTCTTACTTTCTGTCTTGTATTGCTATTGTTCATATGGATCTTGAATTTACTGTCTATACGGAGTCCTTGAATCGGTACGAATCTTTCCTTACTCAGCTTTCTTGTATCCGATTTTGAACAATTTAACCTTCGATTTGATTGGAAGCTCTTGTCACTGGTTCATTTTGTTTTTCTTGGCTTGGTTTTCACCTTGGGATATGTATTTGGATTTGAGGAAGTCAAAGGTGTATATTTGAATCGGCGTTTAATCCGATTTGGAATTAGGTATTAAACTTTTCGTTGGCCTTTGGGTAGTAGATGTAAAAGGGGGATTTTTGGTTGTCAACTTCGGTATTAAAGTTGATTTAGAATTTTGTGAGCATGAGGTCATATGCCCCACGTTTAGACCTGTTGTTAGAATTGATTCGTGATTCGATTTATCAAAAATTAGATTTGATTCGTCAAAAATTTGATTCAAATTTGTCCGAAGAAAAATTAAAAACGGTTCAAAATTTTTATAATTCGACAGACCGAAAAATTCGATTTGAATTTGATTAGAGTAAAATTTATGTGGAATGTGGTTGAAATTCATCCATATTATGTAAAAAATAAAAAGGCAAGTTCTGATTTGAAAGGAGGGGGAAAGTTATTAACTTAATTTGGTATATTTAGTGGAAGGCCAATTTTTAATATATATTTTTTCCTCAAAAATATTTAACACTAACCGTTACCCTAAACCCTAATTTCGATATATTTTCAAAAAAAATTAAAACATAAAAAAAAAGAGAAAACCAATATGAATTCCAGGTGCTTGCACCATTGCTTGCTTTAATTTCTGAAATGCTTGCTCAGCTTTCGAATTCCATTCGAATCCTCCTTTCTTAAGTTGGTCATATAAGGGTCTGCAAATCAGGTCATAATTGTGTATAAACTTCCTATAACAACCTCTTAAACCTAGAAAACTTTATAGACAGCAACTAAAAGTAGGAGAGGACCAACTTGACATAGTAGTAATCTTGGCAGGATCCGTATTAACTCCCTCTTAAGCAAGGTTTTAAAAAATGCAGTCCGACTGATTGTCGGGCCGATCGGACCATAATTTGGGCTAAATAGCGTACTGAGTTTGGCCAAAAACTGCCAACCTTACGAACCGTCCAAAATCCGATTGGACCGAGTGGTTCGTATGGAATTTTGACCCGTATTTTTTCGGTTCGTAAGGTTGAACTAAAAAATCAGAATTTGTCAAATATTTTGACCATCAAAAATACCAAAAAATAAAACAAAATCCTAATAAAAAGAGAAAAATCAGATTTGGTCATATATGTATGTACATATGTACATACATACAGATACATACATATATATACATACATATATATATATTTTTTAATCTTTTGATCGGGAAAAAAGCTATTTAAAAATTCCTCGAACTGTATAAAGATATCGCTAAAAAAGTCGTACTCATACTGCAGATCTTTCGCCGATTGTCAGGTTGGATATATAGTACCATGGGTTCGGCGACGGCCCATCCAGTTGGGCAACTCCATGTTTTGGGCTGAGAAGCTTGGGATCCATATAGAAACTTGAAACTTGTCTATTTGAATTTATGGGGATTGGGTGAGATGCGGTTCCATAAATTAAAGCCACGATGATCATCCATTTCAGATACTTGGATAATAAGCGCATCTTAATATTGATTCAATTTTTATATAAATATTTTTTAAGAATGTGTCAGCGTGAAAATAAGTAATAAACTTCGACTTTGATATTCAATTTTTTTTCATACGGATTCAAATATCCAATGTGATAGGTGACGTGGTGATAACAATGACCTACGACTAGTAGACAATGAGAGAAAAAGAAAGAGGAGAGAGAGTGACCATATTACAAGTGTTTTAAAAGTTTTATATTTTCCAAAATTATAAAGAGTAACCATAAAAAATGACTTAAATGTAAATTATGGACGAAAAAAAAAAATGAGTGGCGATAAATTCAAATTTATAAAAAAATCAATAATCAAGATTATCTTTTACCCGAATTCAGTCATTGACCAGAATTCATTGTACCGTCCAGAAGACGGGTTTTCACTCAACTTTTCTTTTTCCCTACCTTTTACTTATACCACACACAAGAAGTCCGGTGGGCCGGGGAAAAAAACTGGATCTCGTGTAGTATGGCCAGCTCCGAAAATTCCATCCAGGTCTTCTCTCATTATTTTTGAGCGACGGTCCGACCGGTCAGACCACAAATCGGAACCTTAAGCAGGTCAGAAAACCAGGTACGAATGGTTACCTAATGAACCGGATGATTTCTGGTCTGACTGGGTGGTTGGCTCAGATTTTTGATCCGAAAAATTCTGGTTCGTTAGGTTTGACTGAAAATTGAACCAAAAAATTCAGAATTCACCCAACTCAACCCAAAAAAATTAGATTATATACTCGATTTTTCTAAATTAACACTAAATAAACTAAATCAACAAAGATAATATACTAAATATGAAATAAATTGACCAATATATAGAGAATATTAATTTTAAACCTATTATTTACTAAATATATATATATAATATATAAACCTTAGGTCCGACCACCAATTTGATCCGGTCAGACTGGTCTACCCAAAAAACGGACCAAAATCCGGGTCACTCTCCGGATCGTTTTTGAAAACAATGTTCTCTCTCTAAAACAGATATAGTTTCTTAATCAACCGATATGCGGATATTTTTGTATAGAGTAATTCACCGTACGAATTAGATAAGAATGTTAAAAGACGGAGAAATTCTCCCAACAAACTTTTATCACCCAAAATAAAAGTATTAAGTTAGTGATAGTTTCAACTCAACTTTTTATTAAAATAGAACAATATTTGTATAAGTGTTTCAATAAGTTTTGAGTTAAAAAGCAAGGTTTTCAAATACGACCCGGAGATCGACCCGAATTTTGGGCCGAACTCCGGGTCGAACAGTCCGACCGGTTGAACCATCGGTCGGATCGGGTAATTTTTTTACTTATATATTAATTTTTTTAGAAGTGCCCAACTTCTTCTCCCAATCTCCTTTTTGATTTCTGAGTTTAGGGTTAGAGAAATTGGAAAATATTGGGAGGAATCGGGCTTCCTGCATGGTTTCCTCGGTGGTGGATTTGTATTTTTGGGATTTTGGGGTCTGAGATCGGAGAAGACAATCACGATTTCGTGGGTCTTGGGGTTTTTTTTCCACGATTTGGGGGTAAGAGTTTCGATCATATTTTCCTCGATGTTCTGAGTTGGAAAATTTTGGTTTAATTTTCAAGTTTTAAGCAAAAAACCTTACGAACCCGAAATTTCCGGGTCAGTTTTCCGTACGAACTGCCCGGTCTGACCGAATTTTGGGCGGTTTGTAAGGTTGGCGTTTCAACGAGCAGCCCCGGTACGCCCTTCTTACCGAATCGTGGTCCGACCGGTCGAACCGCCGGTCGGACCGCGTATTTAAAAACCTTGTTAAAAAGGAGAAAACCCCATTCTCCCTCTCCCAGTCCTTTAAAATTCAAAAACACAGCTCCCGAGGATTGGGATTTTGCTAGTTAAAAAAAAAACTCCAAACCGAGATCCCTCTTCTTCTTCTTCTTCTTCTTCTTCCAATCCTCACCCGAAGGCGAAGGGGAGAGAGAAGAGATGGGAGGGTACAGGGCGGAGGACGATTACGACTATTTGTTCAAGGTGGTTCTGATTGGGGACTCTGGCGTCGGGAAGTCGAACCTGCTCTCGCGGTTCACGAGGAACGAGTTCAGCTTGGAGTCAAAGTCAACCATCGGCGTCGAGTTCGCCACCCGCTCCATCCACGTCGACGACAAGGTCGTCAAGGCCCAAATCTGGGACACCGCCGGCCAGGAGCGGTAATTAATTAATTAACCCAATCCCCCCTCTCTCTCTTTCTCTCTGGTTTTTTTTTTATAGATCCGGTTGGTTAATGAAATGGAAATGCCGGGTGGTTGGAGGGTTTTCGGGTTCGGGTGGTTTCGTGATCTGGGTCGGATTCGGTTTGTGAGATTTGTAGGTGGTGATGGTCTTGGAGCTGAGTTTGGGGGGGTGTCTTGGGGTTTAGCGATTTGGGATTTGTGTTAATGATGGATTGATTAGCAGTGTTATAATCTACGAAGTTCGGGTAGGGGAGAGGGCGAGCGGGCGTGTAAATTCGGATTTGTTGCTCTGTGAGCTCAGGGAGAACTATGTTAATGCAATGCCTAGCATTCTGGTGTATCGCATGTTAGTGGTTTGACCCAGATGCATCCAACTGGTTGTCGAAACTACGAATGTTTTGAAATCCGGTATGAACTGTGATCTTGTTGCGTTGTTTAAAACCTCTGTAGTACTACCTGGTAGATGCTTGATCTGGAGGTCATGCTAAGTTTTCCTTGGTGTAGATATCGTGCCATCACTAGTGCGTACTATCGAGGTGCTGTGGGAGCTTTACTTGTCTATGATGTTACCCGCCACGTTAC
The DNA here is from genome assembly GCA_963995505.1 of Hypericum androsaemum. Classification (NCBI taxonomy): domain Eukaryota; kingdom Viridiplantae; phylum Streptophyta; class Magnoliopsida; order Malpighiales; family Hypericaceae; genus Hypericum; species Hypericum androsaemum. Next base: position 9,756,805 of record OZ023199.1, read on the forward strand.
TTTTGAGAATGTTGAAAGATGGCTAAAAGAACTGCGGGATCACACCGACGCCAATATTGTGATCATGCTTGTTGGTAACAAGGCAGACCTCCGTCACCTACGTGCTGTTTCCACAGAAGACGCCACGGCCTTTGCGGAACGAGAGAACACCTTCTTCATGGAGACGTCTGCTCTCGAATCTATGAACGTCGAGAATTCATTCACGGAGGTTTTGACCCAGATATATCGAGTCGTGAGCAGGAAGGCCCTTGAGGTCGGAGATGATCCGGCTTCTCTGCCAAAGGGACAAACCATCAATGTCGGGAGCAAAGATGACGTGTCGGCTGTGAAGAAGGCGGGGTGTTGCTCGTCCTAGTTGTAGGTGTGCTTCTATGTTGAATCATTGAGGATGATGTTCAGTTTAATTTTGAGGAGACCACGGATTGTTCTTTTTCAGGCTTGACTATTTGTGTATAGGTAAGCTTGACTACGTGTGAAGTTGCTATCTCGAGAACTAATTAACTTTCATAATATTATCTAATCAAACCTTGGGATTTATGAGGGATGAAACATAGCATCAGACGGAAAAATTTCACCAGCTCCTGTGCTTTACCATCTTAATCAATTGATTGGTGTATTTGCTACTCACTAGAAATGTAAGTCCATGGGAATGAAAGAAACTTTGTCAATCTTACCCGGTTCGAAAGTAAAATTTGTATAAATAATCAAGAACATGTAGGAGCTGCAGTTTAAGATTTTTCATTATTTTATGTGTTTTGAAACATATCAAAATGGATCCACTTTACAGTCGCGAAAATTCGATTTCGAAAATTGAAACTACTCAATCCAAACTCCTTACCATTTACGAAACCACATGTCCAAGCTATATAGAATAGTGCAACGGCTGCTCGAGAACCGCGTGATTTTGATCGAGAAAATCAGTAGTTATCGGTTTCCAAGCGTATTATTTGAAGTAATTGATTCAATTTCGAATTCCCGAGTGCTATTTCAATTACTCAAATCTGCATTTGAGCACAGTACGATGAAAGTTGTAAGATTTGTTCGGGGCCTCTATGGTGCCAATGTGTACCAGTTCTGCTCCTAAATGTAATACGCTTACTTAATACAAAGCATCTAGTAGTGAACCCGAATAGCAAGGTACAATTATGAAACCCGAAGCTGTCCATTTTTATCCTTTTTGTGTCAAAATTACCACCAACAGTCAATAATAGTAAACCAACTTGAAAGTGCTATAGAAACTATCCAGGATGACACTTCGTTTCCGTGCGAGATCATTTCCGAGCTTCCGACTTCTTCTGCTCTTTGGCTGAGGAAACAACGAAGTAATATTACTTCTTGGTATTCAATATTAAGATTTTCCTTGGCAGATACAAAAGATTTTAGTGTATGGATGTGGTACAACAACATTACCAGCCTTTTCTTCTTCCCTCCTCTTTGCAGCCTCTTCCCTCTGCTGACGGATAAGGTTCAGTCGATCTGCACACAAAGTATATGGAAGGCTAATATAATCAGTGACCACCTACCAAAATGCTTCATATGAGCTTTTTCCCGAATTTCAATTGTCATAGTTGACATAATGAAGGTCCATATCATACCCAAGTCCTTCCTTGCTTGCTCTGTTTTCCCTTGCTCTTGCAGCCTCATGTATCGCTCATGAGCTCTTTGTTTCTCTATCTCCTCCCTGTCAACAAAAGGATTAAAGTTTGAATGGAATATTCCAGTCCAAGAAATTATGGCATGCCTACAGTGAAACCACGACTTTTTCTTTGCATAGTGAACCATAAAATTCATAACAGGGATACAATTGTCATTTACTCACCTCTCACGCCTTGAAAGCTCTGTCGTTTTGCCAGCCTTCACAACATAAGGTTAAAAGTTAACTCGCAGACATTATTTTACCCAAATCTATATGAACCCACAGTGCAACTTACATCAACATCCCTGGCTTTAATACTTTTCGGCTTGACCAGATTAGGATTTTCAATTTCGATAATCCCTTGGGTTCCTTTACGCTTTTGCTGTAATTATCATCACAAATAATTTTAGTGATGAAGACATGTCAAAACTCGAATTTCTTACTGAAAAAATAAAAATGGGATATTCATTTAAGTTGAGGACTCGATATGGACTGACATCATTGTCATCTTCCGAATCTTCTTCCGACTCCTCATCAGATTCTCCTTCAGGATTTTTCTCCTGGTCTTCAGGTTCTTCTTTCTGCAAGTTGGGAAGCACCAATGTAAAAAAAATCTCAGGTTCAGACAGGCAGATTACAGCACTACACTATAAATCAACTATTTGTGTCTGAGCATGGATATGGGTCACAGAGAGAGAGAGAGAGACATACCTTCCTAAACCTACTTGGACGTGAAGAGCTGCCAGAAACTGCAATGAAAATTATAAGCAAAAGAGTTTCGGTCAACAATAAGATTGATCCACGAAATTAGTCTAGGCATGCTAAAAGGGAAGTGAGAAAGCCATGATATGCATTTATGGAGTTTAAAGGAAAGAACATCAGTTCAAGGAACAACCAGAATTAACCAAAAAACTTGCTACAATCTTTATACTATTTCCAATACGTTGAGGCAAATCCACACCCGGGTATGCAGCATACCGAAAAACAACTCATTCAAATCTTTTTTTCCATTATGTCAAGACAAATCCACGCCCACCAGTGCAGCACAAAGGCCAACAACTCTTCAAAAGGAGGAAGCAGTACTATAAATACAATTTTAAACAAGACCTCCGCGTCACACAGCCAACAGCCCCAGAATTAAGCAAACAATCTGCTCCCCACTAAGAAAGCCCGACTAACCTAAAACTACCGTGTTGTTTGACCGAACACTACACAGATAATCACGCAAAGAACCCGAGCTCCAGATTCCAACTCCATATTACCCTCACCACCTTACTTATAAAACCTCCTGCTAACCCTACGAACGCTACACAGTTAATCACACACAGAACCCGAACTCCGGATTCAATCCAATAAAACCCTTAAACCTTCCAAACTCCAAACTATTAACAGGATAACAAGTACTTTATTAACACAAACCGCATCGTTAACCTGATTAATCACGGCCAAGCACTTCCAATTCAAAGACAATAGCCCGATTTCCGGAACCCGGATCGAATCCGAAACCACGAGGGTGGGGGCGGACCAAAACCCTAATTCCCAAATCCCACAAATCCCAAATTCGATAGAGAGAGGATGAGAGGGAGGGGGCTTACGCATCTCCTCGGGGGTGGAGAACATGCGCTGGCCGGTGGGCTTGCCCTTGTATTTCCCTCTTCCCATGGTTATGACCGGACGACCGAGCGCCTGCCCCCCACGCTTCTTGTCGGCTCCCGAGAGAGAGAGGAAGAGAATTCTAAGAGTCCGATTCGGAGATTGTGAACTGAGAAGAAGTTCGGCTGCTGCTTCCTATGTCCCGATTCGGAATTGGGCGACTGGAATAGTTTAGAATAGAATAGAATAAAATAAAAATATACAGTCTCTTTTATTATTCTTCCTTTTCCGTCTCCTAGTGCCACAAGGAATCTTACCCTAGTGGGACTGGATTGGAGGATGACGAAAACGACCAAACTTTTTGGATTTTTTTTGAGCAAATTATTCTCAGGTCTCTCTCGCATCTCTAGGTAAAATTTTGAGTGAGAGGCAGTAAAATTTTAACGGAAATAACAAGGAAAAATTTTAATTTTTTCAAGTAGAGGTTTGCCGGAGAAATTTGAATATTCCGACAATAAGAACCCAATAGTCTAATAAAACCAAACGGTAAAATCATTTTTTTGAAACCCAGGGACGCGAGAAGTCGGGAGTCAAAATACCAGAGATCTGAGAGTAATTTGCCTTTTTTAAGAATAAATCTTGGATTATTTGTTGGTTAATTTGTGTGCTAAGTAATTAATACTATGGTAAGTTTAGTTTTTTTTTTAATTTTACCGCCTCTCACCGACAATAAGAACCCAATAGCCTAATAAAATCAAACAGTAAAATTATTTTTTTGAAATCCAGGGACACGAGAAGTCGGGAGTCAAAATACCAGAGACCTGAGAATAATTTGCCTTTTTTTAGAATAAATCTTGGATTATTTGTTGGTTAATTTGTGTGTTAAGTAATTAATACTATGGTAAGTTTAGTTTTTTTTTAAATTTTACCGCCTCCCACCGACAATAAGAACCCAATAGTCTAATAAAACCAAACGGTGAAATCATTTTTTTGAAATCCAGGGACGCGAGAAGTCGGGAGTAAAAATACCAGAGACCTGAGAGTAATTTGCCTTTTTTTAGAATAAACCTTGGATTATTTGTTGGTTAATTTGTGTGCTAAGTAATTAATACTATGGTAAGTTTAGTTTTTTTTAATTTTACCGCCTCTCACCGACAATAAGAACCCAATAGTCTAATAAAACCAAACGGTAAAATCATTTTTTTGAAATCTAGGGACGCGAGAAGTCGGGAGTCAAAATACCAGAGATCTGAGAGTAATTTGTCTTTTTTTAGAATAAACCTTGGATTATTTGTTGGTTAATTTGTGTGCTAAGTAATTAATACTATGGTAAGTTTATTTTTTTATTTAGATGGTAAGTTTAGCTCGATGTTAAAATTATGGTCGACGAAATGCAATCGACATTAAATAAGTTATAGTTTGCATGTCGATTTGATAGTTTTATAAAAAATGATACCGACTATAAGACCTGTCTGATTTCATTTGTGTTGGTACGAAACTACGGTAATGGGCAAGTTCTGGGTAGGATCTATAGGATCTGGATTTTTGCCCTATTTTGTGGAGGTCAATCTAGATCTTTATACTTATTCTCTTCAAAAATAAGGATCTGAGTAGGATTCAGATCCTAAAAAATGGGTAGGATCAGGACCACCCGCTTCCGTATTATTTAAAAATTAAGCCATATTTATTTGCAATAGCGAAGCAATAGAAAATTTGAATACAATTTATTCTTTCGCTAAAATAAGTCAATACAAAAAAATTAAAATAAAGCATCTTCATCATTCATCTTTTCGCAATTTGTTAGTTTCTCTCAGATATATAAAGCGTCAAGGGCATCAATTGTAACTTACTTAACGGGTGTTTCTTTCGGTTGAGTAGGTGTTCACGTTCTTTACCAGTTGTAATATCTTGATATTTGATACTTCGATATCGTTACCAGTTAAGATGTATCTTTGGTATTTGGGTACCGTGGTATTTATACCAACTTGGATGAATAAAATTTACTTATAAAAAAGGGGAAAAGTTTATTTTAGTACCCTGTGGTATCGTAAAAAATTACTTTAGTACCATGTGGTTAAAAATTCACAGAGTACAAAAGTAATTTTTCGCGATACCACAGTGTACTAAAATAGATTTTTTCCTTAAAAAATCTAAATTGGGTAAGTTGCGATGAGAGTTTGGTACTAACTTTAGTAATTAGTATATATATATATATATATATATATATATATATATATATATATATATATATATATATATATATATATATATATATATATATATTATTTTAATATTTTTTTAAATCGGGCAGGATCCGGGTAGGGGGGTCTTATGTGTCTATATCCATGTCCTTATCTTTTTTAAAAATAAGGATTCGGACAAAATTCGGGTCTAGATCCAGTCAAAATCAACGGATCTTAGACTCTTCAAGTCTGAAACTGGATAGACCCTCAGCATAAGGATCAAATTGTCATCCTTAGAAACCACCCTTTGAGCCCGTCGACACTATCATTTTGCTTTTCTTTCTTTTTTTGTGATTTTTCTGTGTTGAACAGTTTGGTATGTGAACATAAAATTATTTATGTAATTATAATTTTTTTTATTAATACAACTGCCTTTTGAAGTTTTGAGTGAACAATTCTTAAAAAAAACACTATCTTATCAAAATAAAGATTCTCGGTTGGCATAAAGGCAAATAGTTCTTTCTACTTGTCACTCTATACTCAAATTTGGATCAACTAGCACCCTATACTTAATAAATTAGAATAATTAATACCTTGCAATCAATTTTAATCACATGTCATTGTTTAGTTGACATCCATGTCATTTCAAACATCATTATATTAATTATTTAACATAATTTGAATCATTTATATTTAGAAATAGTTTTTAAATAAGATGTCTATAAAATATTTAAAATAAAAAACCCCTGAAAATAATTTTTTTTGAAAAAACATAAAATTAAAAAATCCCAGAAATTCTATATTGAAAACAACAGCAAAAATAATAAAAAATTATTAAAATTATATAACAAATTTACGAAAACTAAAGAAAGTATATTTAATTACATAAATTAAATGAAATATTAATCCTTAGTTATCCGTTCTGGCCTTTGGTGGTTCTCTAGTTTTTTAGTAGGTTTCGATCTTCTCACCCCATTTCTCTTGCTTCTCATCACCTTCTTTAGCTTTCTTTTATTAATTAATAAAGTTTTCTTTTCTGCTAAAAAAAATTACATAAAAACCAAAAATAATTATTAAAAAATAAATGATGACTTAAAAACTTGAAAAAAATATTCAAATTCAATAACAAAATATTCCACAAAATAAAAATATAGAAATAACATAAAAATAAGATATTTCTATATTTAAAATAAAATTAAAAAATAAAAATAGTGCCACGAGGGAGGATGGTAGGCGAGATTTTTTTCTTAATTTTTATTTAAATTCAATATTTTTGATTAATTTTGTTGTTATTTTTAATTTTTAATTTCTGAGATTTTTAATTTTATCTTTTGTTCCTATTTTAGAATTTCGGGATTTTGATTCTTTATTTTGAAATATTTTTTGTACAGACTCTATTGAAAAATGATTAATTCTAAAATAAATGATTAAATTAAGTCAAATAATTAATAAAATGGTATTTGAAATGATATAGAAACCACTTAAGTAATGACATGTCATTGGAAGGTATTAATTGTTCCAATTTATCAAGTATAGGTGCTAATTGACCTAAATTTAAGTATAAAATGTTACGAACAAGTAAAGGGGTCTATTGCCCTTTGTTCCATTCTGGTTACTCTTTTCTTTTGTACATGTGGCAATAGCTCGAGTAAGCACCAAAAAAGATATTGAATCCTATTTATTTTAAATTATTTTTCCGAAAAACAAATATCTAAAAATATAGTGTCCTATTAGTAGTATTTTAGATTATTTTTCAATAGCATTGACCCATGAGTTAACTAACTATACAACTCCGGTAACGTGCTGTAACGGGGTAACTTTATATGAAACAATTATGTAGACCAGATATCTAATATTCTGTAGACATTTCTTTTTTGATGGAAACAATTTTAAACATGCACAATCCTTTTGTCAAGAATGTTGAGAAATTCAGAATCAACAGAGATAGAAATCTCCAAAACTTGAGATGTTACATGGAAAGTACATGTATAAGACAAGATAACAACCGTAATTAATATAATAAATAATTGAAAGGAACTTCGATTAAAAATATTGTCACTCGGTATAGAAGTAATACCGCAAAAATTACTCCCTCATTTAGCAGAACTCCCTCGAATTCATGTGGTTTTCTCTATTATCCTCTCTGCCCGCAACACAATCCAAATGTATAACAGATTTTCACCACACCATCTCCGGTGGACTATTCCCATTTTCATCACCTCTCTCAACCTCCAATTAAACTCTCATAAGCATTGTATTAACTATTTGGTCCCAATCTTTCGCAACTGCACCAAAAGATCACAAGTAGCCGGAACCCAACCGGTCGAACCGTTTTTCTTCCTCGACGCTTTCTACAACCCTTGAGGTAAAACTCACTAACCAGCTTAGCTGCTACTGTTGGCTTCAGGACAGCTTGGAAGTTTTGGTGTCCAGTTATAGGACCCACTCACTCCGAAGCAGACAATCAGGCATCTATTCAAAGAAGGTGAGCTGCAGATGTTTAGAACTAGTCCGTCGCAAGCAATTCTAACAAAATGATTATAAAAAAAAGGAAATGAGAATTGAAGAGCCCGCGAAAAAGGACTACCCGGTGACTGTCTTGTTTCTGGCACAGACGTCTTATCCCATGTTTCCGATCCTTCCAGAGACGAAGCTTCTGCTATTTTTCTAGAGCCAAAATCACCTCTACCTCTCAAGTTCACTTGTTTTGCTATTTGCTCCACCCAGGCACCACAACTCTGTTAGTCCACAGGAAGCAACATTCATTATCTTCACACTTAGATAACCAGTTGAAAGCAAGTTTAAGTTCCGAACAGCGTGGGTGACAAAAGTAATGAAAATGAATGCTAGAATAAAGAACCAACTTTGGCAATATTCAAAGATAATCAGCCAGAAACAAGCAAGTGATACACAAACTGAGAAGGATGGCTACCTGCAAAGCACCAAGTGGTTCATTGATCGCATATTCAATTTTCGGGGGAAGGAACCTATGAATTTGAGTGTAGATTTTTCCCTTGCGTAGATGAGGAAAATAACACATGCTGATCATGCTTATTCCCACAAGCAAAATGCCACTAGTGAGGGTGGTTGTCAAGACATTGATCAAAGAGCTGCTCTGTAAAACTACGGTCTGTTAGCACGTAACCATTCAGAAGCTAAAATTTTGAACTCCAATTATGTTAATTTCCTAATTGTTTCTGAGCAGATTATTAATCAAGAAATGGCAATGGCGGGAGGGCTACCTTTTTACCAGACAAGTTGACCACACTTGGGACGAAAGTGGAGGGCAGCTCTTTACTTGGCAATGAATACACATCTTCATAGAACATATCCAACACTTCTGCTAGTCCAACCTAGACAATAAAGTGAAACACTAATCAAAATAGGCAATGCGTCAGTTCGATAATCTGTAAGACATGGGTTATACAATGAGATGTGTATCCACAGAAAAGACCACTTGATGAGAGTGAATCATATAAGCATGGTATATCCACAGAAAAAAATTATCAAGGATGGAGGACCAATAACCAACGAAACATAAAAGATAACAACCAGAGAACAAAATACCATTTGAGAGTGGGTCAGAAGAACTTCCCACTTGTTCTTTGCAGATTGCACCCAGCCCTCAAAGTTCACATCCTTCACATTTTCAGCATTGATTTCGAGCCTGTATGCAGGTACATGTTCGGATATCCAATCATTGAACTCTCGGTCACCAGTCTTATCCATCTTTGAGAGCCGTACTGGCTCCCACCAATTATAATTACGCTTAATTCTCGCAGCCGCAAGCCCATCCTTTCTGGAATTGAAATATTCCAGCAAACTCCGTGCATTTTCGAGTATCTCATTCTCTGTAAAAACATCAATGGTAACGGTGGAATCATTCGAGGCTATCCTTTCCCGTTTTCTGAACCAGCCGAAAACCCCACCGGGATGCCTGCCTAGAGCATCATTAAAGAAACGCCTTTCAGTATCTCGAAGAGAGGCTGTACACACAGCCTCCGCCAGCATGTCAATGACACGTTCATCCGAAGATCTGATAAGGAAAGAAGCAGGAACCTGCCTAATACCAGAAGCAACAAGACAACCAATTTCCATCAGCATCAACCCATTTGAGAACTATTTTGTCAAGTAACTTAAAAAACAGAAAATTTCCAAACTTTCCGCTCTTTCAACTTCCCGCTATCGCTCAACATCAACTCCGGCACCAAAACAGCAATGCCAATAGATCAAAAGAGACACCAACCTCGTGGGGGGATTCAAGTTCGGTCATATCCCTAACTGAACCGGGAAAGAACACCCTGATCTCGAAGTTCCTGAGCTGTTGCAAGACGACTTGCCTAAACGTCATTGCCAGTATATTCCGAGAACTAATCCCCGACCGGACATCCTCCGGGATACGCTGCTTTAGCTTCTTCGCTTTATCGCTTACTCTCTCCGCCGGTAAAAACTGTAGAAAGAAAACAAAAAAATTGAAATTCTAAGGCTCCGTTTGTTTTGACGATAACTGCTACGGAAAATATATTTTCATGTGAAACAAACGGAGCCTAAATGGAAAATAGCAGTTAGGGAAAAGGAGATGGAGAGAGAGAGAGGGAACCAGGCGGGTGGAGATGGTGGCGTGGGAGCCGGCGGGGCCGGGGAAGACGGTCTCGACGACCATGGAGGAGAGGCCGTCACGGAGGTGTTGGGCGGCGGTGAGGCCACCGTCGGCGGCGGCGGCAACGAGGGCCCGGTCGAAGGAGACGGAGGCGACCAAGCTGAGGCGGGCGAGATCGTTCTGGAAGGTTCTAACGCACGGGAGGGTAGGGTTTTTCTCCTCGCTCGCGTTCGCCACGAAGCGGAGAATCTCCTCCTTTTCCGTTCCCTCCCCTTGTTGTTGTCGCCGTGTGGGGTTCGAGGCGGAGAGGGCGAGGCGGGGTTTTCTCGGGGGTAGTTTCGGAAGGTGGAATATTGGGAGCGACGTCGTTTTGCCGGGGAGGGGTTTGGGCGGGGAGAGAGGGAAGGGTGAGGAGAGAGAAAGGAATTGGGAAGGCATTTTCTGATTCCCCCGCCGGCGAGATTTTCGGAAGCGTTGAAGGAGTGGACTGGGGTTTAGCCTTGGGTCTTCGGGTTACTGAGCAAGGAAGAAGTTTTCTCTTGTTAATTTTTGAGAAAATTACATTTGAATACTATTAACCATTGTTTTCAAAAACGACCCGGAGAGCGACCCGGATTTTGGTCCGTTCTCCGGGTCAATCGGTCCGACCGGTCAAACCGGCGGTCGGACCGGTAGTTTATTATATATATTTTTAATATATATTTAGTAAATAATAGGTTTAAAAATTAATATTCTTGAAATATTGGTAAATTTATTTCATATTTAGTATAATTATCTTTGTAGATTTAGTTTATTTTGTGTTGATTTAGAAAAATCGAGTAGAAAATCTGATTTTTTTGGGTTGGGTTGGGTGAAATCTGGTTTTTGGGTTGGTTTTTTGGTCAAACCTAATGAACCGGATTTTTCCAGGTCAAAAATCCGAGCCAACCGCCCGGTATGACCGGAAATCTTCCGGTTCGTTAGGTAACCGGTCGAACTTGGTTTTTTGACCCGGGATTGGCTCCGTTTCACGGTCCGACCGGTCGGACCGCCGGTCGGACCGCCGTCTCGAAAACAATGCTATTAACGCATTTGCATTTGTAAAAATTGAGTATTCGAATACTATGTAATTTCGATGTTTATTTTGAAAAGTTAAAAAGCAAAATACTGATATTTTAGTAATAAATTCAATAAATCTAATCGTAATCTTTGGCGTATCAATTTTTTGTTGTGCGAGTTGAATTCAAGAATCGACTGAATTGAGCCAACAGCATCGAAGAGTATCCGAATACACTAACACACAATTTCGACATTCATCCGTGAGTATTTGAATATCACCACATGATTTCGATAAAACATTTGCCAACGAGGTATTTCATTGTTGTGTGAGTTGAATTCAAGAATCGACTGAATTGAGCCAGCAGCATCGAAAAGTATCCGAATACACTAACACACAATTTCGACATTCATCCGTGAGTATTTGAATATCACCACATGATTTCGGTAAAACATTTGCCAACGAGGTATTTCAAAATGGGATGACTGATCAGGTCATTCCGAAGCCGGGCTAGGACTAACAAATAATTATTAATCTAATAAATTCTCTTTAATATTTTGCTAATGTTAGAAGTAATTTCTTCGATATGATTTCCGAGTAAAGAATTGTTTATTCCTAATAAAAAAATCCGTAAAAAATTGATTTATAGGAGAATCGAGACGCAGATTTTTTTTAAAAATCAATCAAACTCCTAGGGTTTTAGAGGATACGGGTTTTAGACCAAAACTTGGACAGAAAACTAAAGACTAAGACGTGGGGAAAAAGACGAGAGGGGTTATTTACAAGTTCTTGAGGAAAAGAATACGATCATATTCGTACCCTGACAAATTACCATAAACGAACACTGTCAAACGAGAGAACACTGTCAAAGAACACTGTCAACGAACAAACGAGAGACTGTATCCGAATCGAGCAGCTCGAAAAGGTCAGTGATGACAGTAATAAGGTTATACCATCCGTCGGACCGATCCGGGGGAAAATGGACAGAGGAAAATCATCCATTTCCTTTCGATCGTGATCTTCTGCAAGTTAGAATATCCTGCAGCTGCACGTTAAAATTATGCACAACTCTTGAGACAAGAGGGCCTTGTTATTGACGATCGTAAAACCGGTGACTTGGTCGCCAGTTACAGCATTTTCATGGTCAGTCGGAGAACTTAGGAGCAAAGTAGTCACCCAGGTTATCGACAAGATAATCGTATCCGTAGTCATAGGACTCGTTAGCAGAAGGAACCCTGTTAGATGCTGCATAATTGTTGCCAGCCCCAGCCTTCCCGTTTGCTTTGGCCCTCCCCTTGAAGGGACGCTTGTTCTCCGTAGGAAAGTCGGCACTAAGTCTTCCCATCTGCTTCTGTAGATCAGCAACAGAGTCGTTACTTAATTTCCCCTTGGAATTCTTCTTCCCATCAACAGCCTTCAACTCGAGTCTATACAAGGCACAGACGTCGCACTTGTTGATCTCGTACTCGTAAAGATGCCACTCAACAGTGGGCAGTGGCTGTGGGTCCATGTAGTAGGATCTCTTGAGACCACCAAATTCATTCATCACTTGCTTCCTGGATTCATGCCAACCACGTCCACAATAGTCGGGCAGAGACCTTTGCTTTCTGTTCCCGCTTTCAAATGCTCTGCGAGGCTTGTCGAAAAAGAGCCATTCCCTCAGTGTTTCGCCTTCGAGAACCGTAAGATCAAAAAGTTCTGCCATGGGAATGGAGATTAGTTAACTAGAAGAAACATGGGATCAAAGAACCACAGCACGAGCGGATAGGACATTCAAACTGTCAAAACGTTTATTACAGCAACTAATTAAGACAAACACAATGAAGAATAACTAACCGGGAGCATTCCATGGAGACTTTGCAGTAGCTGCTCCTTCACATTCAGGTATACCAACAATTTTTCCTTGAGCCTTTGCACTAAGTGCAGCAAAAAGCAGACTGTCCTTCAAACCAATTCCACCCGGCCGAAGAACCGGGGCCATTCCAGTTGGACTCTCGTGCAATGCTAGGGCATGATGAAAGCTACTGCAGTAATCTTGACACCAATCCAGACCTCCTTGAGAAGGCCTCGGGCAATCCCAAAGTGCACACTTTGGGCCTAGAAATGCCGAGGGCGGAGGGCATATACTTGGTAGAAAACTAGCAAGCTGATCTACACCATTATCCGCATATAAATCTGTGCTGTTGAAGCTGGCAAAAAGGGCTTGCTCGAAATTCGGAGGCAATTCAAAATGATTATAGTCCAACTGTGTAGCACCCTCTGCACTGGTAACTGCTATGTTTCTAACTCCCGCGGCAGAATCTTTGCAATCACTCATATAGGGGAAGCCATGATCCTGTTGGTCATGACTTATACGATAGGCCTGAAAGATATTGCACCAGTTAGTAAAGCATTCAAGTTAAAAGAACATCCTTTTATTTCCATTTCCAAGAGGACATCAATGGAACAAGTTGAACCTAAGAATTTAGATACCGCTGAAGGTTGAAACATTAAGTGAAACAATCCAACATGATCTTTCAATGAACGAAGAACCACCAAGCAAGTCCTAAAACAACACTTCACGGAACGTTGGCAGCAGCACAGCAGAATTGAGTCGTATAAAAGTCACCTTATGATAATCAGTTTAAAGATATGGCAATGCGCTGCCCTTGGATTTTTAATCCAACGTTGCCAGAAATAAGCAACGACAACAACAGAAACTTATCCCATTAGATGGTGTCAGCTATGTGGCTCCTAACATTCCGCTGTGAGCATTGTGTCTATCATGTATCAAATACTCAGCTATATGGATCTTAGCATGCCATACATTAAAAAATACATCACAAATTGTCACAAAACATACAAATTCTTTCACTTCTCTAGAGATGAGGACAAAGAACAGCTAAAAAAAAGGCATAAGCACAAAAACCTGTGACTGACCCCAGTTATAAAAGCTAACAGGTGAAATGAAGCACATAAACAGTGACAAAAAAGGTCAAAACTTAAAATATCCAATAAGTTCTAGGTCGTGACTACAGTCCTGCATTATCTCTGGCGAGCCAGAAAACTACGGTATTTCATAAATCCTTGAGCCAGTAGTTTTAATCAAGGACAAGCTCAGGGCGTTCCGAACTGAGATGGGCTGACTTAAGATCAAGTCACCTTCACTCTGCCCTTTGCTGATGTGAACAATTCACATGCTCAAGCACTCCTGAGTCGACCTGGCCTAATTACCTTTTTTACAATCACATACTCGCTTTAGTCCAGGTTGCACAAATAAAACATATGAAATGCAGCAAGTGTTACTCAAGAATTAATGTTCCTGTCTCTAGCGCTTCCTTGATCCAGTAAAAACTTAACAAAAAAGTAACACGCAGAGGGTCCAATGAAACATTTACCAGCTGAACGTAGAAATAAAAGAACAAGAACGCGACAAGGATCAAACAAGCACCTCTTGCAAGACTGAATTATCTCCACCCTGAAAGGCTTGATCATTAGGCTCCGACTTTGGCTCAGCTAATGCACTACTTGCATCATCTTCCTCTTCACGTGGCTGTAGCAGCCTATATATATCCGATGAGAATGAACCATGACTTCCACCCTAAAGTTCCACAATAATGAAAATCATTATCCGTACACAGACATACACAAAACATAGCAGAAAACGGTTAATGAAACAGCCGATGCTAACATGCTGCAGTGATGAAGCGGGAGACGGCTCGTTGAGCTCGGCCTTCCACTCCCGCAGCATCTGATGAACTTGCTCCTCAAGTACTGTCACGTCCACAGAACGGCTCTCTTTCCTCGCAAACTGCAGGTCAGTTAGCATCCCGTGCAGATCATCAACACGGTTCTTCTCCTTGTCCTTGAACGTCTTATGCGATGCAGACTTACACTTCCCCATCATGACACCAAAATCACTCCTTCACCCTCCAAAAGACCTGCTCACATTGAAGCAAAAACAGTCCACCATTAGGCAATTCAGCACTAATTAAACAA
Organism: Hypericum androsaemum; assembly: GCA_963995505.1. Classification (NCBI taxonomy): domain Eukaryota; kingdom Viridiplantae; phylum Streptophyta; class Magnoliopsida; order Malpighiales; family Hypericaceae; genus Hypericum; species Hypericum androsaemum. The sequence goes on from OZ023199.1 coordinate 9,771,831, forward strand.
AGAATGAACTAAAAATCTCAAGAGCCCACAAACCAAGCAATTCCCCTGCAACCCACTAGCCAAATCCCTACTTAAAACAGTAAAAGGGCACAAAAAATCCAAAACAACTCCTTTCAGCAAGCAATCGACTAAAGAACAGAAAAAAGAAAAACCCTTTACCCAAAAAAATCAAGAGAAATCGCTGAACTTACAAGACCCAGAAAGGATCAAGAGAGAGTAAACAAAAGGACATAAAACTATATACTAACTTTACAAGAAAAACCCAGGATTATTCTGCCCAATAATACCATAAAAGAGCAATAACTCACTGGTTCTTTGGACTTGGAGAGAGAGAGAGAGAGAGAGAGAGAGAGAGAGAGAAGGGTACGGCAAGCGAAGGGCAGAGAAGAAAGCAGAAAAGTAGAGAGATGCTCGCTCAGCCTTTAGGCCTTTTACCTCAAAGTTCTCTCTTTTTTATCTCCTCTCTTTCGTTCTATTTTTTGTTTGCCTTTCGGCTAAATACTAATACAATTCTAATAAAATTAAAACCCTCAATTTCGCATACCTAATTGGAGATAAATATTCTAATGAAAAAAATATTATTAAAAAATCATTTCTCAATTAGTCAAACAAATATAATAATTACCTTTTTGTGTTTTATTTCTTTTCCGTATTTTTTCAACGCTCTTTTTTCTTCTATTTTTTAGGGTACGTAAGAGAAGTAATTTAGTAAACGCGGCAAACTCGGTGATTAGGAAGTTGTTATTTATAGTGGAGAAGTGACCATGTCTCAGTCTTGAAATGTTGCAACTATGCCCTTCAGATATTCCATAATCTCTTGTTTACCCTTTAATTTTTCTCTACTTTGCTCGTCTGTATAATTTGTGAGCTTGGTGAATAGAATGACAACTGATTTTACTTACTTTCTCAAAGGTTGATGGCTCGACTTCCACTCTTTTCGGAAATTTAAAAAATTGTTTTGAAGGAAAAAAAAAGTCAAATCTCGTCTAGAACAACCAGTTTCAAGCTAACCTGTCTGAATTTTTTAGAAAAAATCTCTGACCAAATAGAAGGTGCTATTAAGAATCTCGATTTTTTTTAAATTCTATTAAGAATCTCCATTGATACCGAACTATCGTTTTCTGTTTGAGGTCTTAATGCAACATAATTGGAACAAAATAATAGACCGTCGTCAGAGCGAAACATAAAATATAACGAAAAACAAAGAATCAGCTATGGTTTTCGCTTTCACACGCAATCTGCTCTCAATCTGGACTATTACCATTTTAAATTTCATCTTAGTATATAGTATGCTCAATAAGTTTATTTTCGTTTAATAATTCAAGATATATATATCCATCGTAAGAGATTATACCCGAGTTTCGTTTTATCAAATTCATTAATGCTTTTATGGAGTAACAATAAGCTATTTTTTCTTCGATTTATTCCGTCCGAAATTACTATCTAATTTTTTTTGGTGAACCGAAATTACTATATAATGGGGTCAATGAGAACGTTTTTTGCAGCGAATTTAATATTTGCCTCTCTCATAATACGGAGAATTTTGCATTTAGAAGCAAATCAGGTGTTTGGTACCATATTAAGGATGCTATAGTGCTATACCAGATCACGGCAGATTAATAAAACGTATATTAGAACTAAAAAAAGATTAGAAGAATAAATATATTATTCTTATTCCCAACCGCATTTAGCCAAAGGACACAAGACATATACAAATTCAAGGAGGTTTCAGTTCAAAACATAACGTATGTAAAAATTTACCTTTCAAAAAATATCTTATTGCAAAAAATAAATAATTTAGTTCTCAATTTCTGAATTGGAAGACAGTCTTCAAAACTAATTCTTAAATAGAAAGCAATCAATATAAGTAAAACTCTAAAGGTAATAACATAGTGATAATTCCGAAATATATATAGATAATAAAGAGATGAGCTAAAAAGTAATTATATAGATAAAGATAAAGTGCATTTTTTTCCTTTCCTCCCACATTTAGGCTTTGGATTGGGTACGAAGCAAATAAATCAGTCTGAACGGTTTAGAGTGAAGGAAGAACTGTGCTGGCAAGCTCAGTTATGTGATACTGGCATGCGCAGTTATGTGATAATGACATTTGTTTTATGACAACGGCAAGTCCCGTTTATGATACTGGCGTGCTTGGCTTTTTTCATTTTGATCCCTGTATTTTAGCATTTTTGCAAAAAAATCCTACTATCATGCGTAGTTATGTGATACTGGCATGCGTAGTTATGTCATAATGGCATTTGTTTCTGGCCTTTGTTTGTCATAGTTTTTTTTATTTTGGTCTCCATATTTTAGCATTTTTGTAAAAAAATTTCCGCGTGTCTTCATTCTGAACGGTTCGAAATCTGAAAATTCCGTACCCAATCCAACCCCCCACATTTACTCCAAATTGGAAGGAAAAGATTTTGGTGGTTAGAGAAAAAAAAATTCCTCAATTTTCCATGCCTTCCATTTTCTTCCCTTAATTTAAAACAAGAAATTTTCATTTTCTATCATACTTTCCCTTTTATATTCTTATATCCTTTCTTTTCCAATCAAAGGGTAAATTTACTGAAATCGAGACCATCCTTTCATTTTCGTTGACGAACACAATAGTTGAGATCTTTCCTTTTTAGAGGTTATAAAAATTAAGATCATGTTAAGTCAAACTATTATTATTCATAACTAAAGAGTTTTGGTGCAAAAGACAAAAAAAAAAATAGATTCGCCTAAAATTTTGAGTTCAAATTTTATTAATATAAAAATACCATGGCAAATTACTTTTAAAACATTGACCGACCACTCTATAAAATCTATTTTGCATTGGGGTTTTTGGTATTTCGGTTGGAAGAGAGAGATGAGAATATGACCGAGGCAAGTAAGGAATAAATTAAAGGCAACGATCTACTGCTATCCACCGGATTCCCCCTATCTTTGGTGATTAAAGTGTGCTTTATTAGTCTATGAAAAAGACATTATTGAGAATTACATCCGAATCGTATCGGACGTTATTCTGACTATGAAAACCAGATTAAAAGAAAAGCACTATTGAGAATGATCTCTACTACTTGTGGCTTCTTAGGTGAACTAGGAGCTGTAGTGTATAAAAATTGTAGCTAAAATTTGCACGAGTGACGCAGGAGGGTAAAAGTGAACCATCTCGACAGAATTTTTGTGATTGGACTATGAAGAATCTCGCATGTTTTTGGCTGAGCTCCATTAGAGCTACTGTGATTTTGTCAGCTTCACCACGCCGAATGGTGAGCCAGAAAATTAAAGGCAAGTAAGTCAGCCCCTCTCTGCGGTCAAGAGTGCAAACAAGCGCACTCCGTTCCCTCCCATCCTCTCAAGATCTAGCTGCCTAGATAGGAGGCCCTCGAAGAAAGTCGCTACTCTCATGAAATTTCCGATACGAAAGTTAAAAATCAAGTCTCTGTTACATCCACCGCCGCCTCTATTCCTTGGCTTGGTTATAGATGACATGGAGGTGCATGATGACGAGCTTCAAGCAGAGCTATCCACGGAGGCGTGGCGTCTCGCCATCGCTTTTGGTTTTTCTTGGGAGGAGGATACTTCGCACATCCTCCATGCTATTAAGAGTGCAGCTCGGCGTCTAGAACTTTTTTGGACCTTCGATCCTCCTTGACTTAGGTACGTCGTGGTGCATCTAGGTGTGTTTAGCCCGGTAGTTGGTGTATAGTCGGGATTGCTTTAGACTTGCCCTTAGGGCCTTTGGTATAGATATACTTTTGGCGTTACATTGAATCATGTACTCAGATAACGCATATCAATTTTGTTTGATATGCATTATCTGATACTCCAGGTACTGTACCCTGGTATCATTGGTGTAACACTTTCTTGGTGAATATTTATTGGAAAATATATCACTTCATTTATTTAAAAAAATGGTGAGCCAGAAAATTTATTTTCAATACCAATATTGTGAGTGCAAATGTTAATGAGCTATGAGCGAGATCTAAATTACAATTTTTGCAAAGTTTACATGGCCAATCTGAATTTTCCAACGACTGGACCGCTTGCCCTTAGCCGTGTGACAGAAGTGGATGCTTTAAGAATGGTTGGGTCAAATCAAATGCTGCATTACATGATCTAAAATAGCGAATCGGAAAACCCTTTATCACACTTTATACCACTACCGTTACAAGTCGCTGATTCTCTGAAAGGGAAAGCCATGGCTTCTTTTCTCATCTTCATTTTCATGCGACTTCAGTTTCATTTGACAGGTCAGCCGACATTTTATCAAACCTATGTTATTTAGAGTTGGACATTGCCGAAGCCCAAAATGGAACCCGACAATGTTCGATTCTAAATAACAACGATAGAAGAAATGTTGGCTTACATGTCGAATGAAACCAAAAAAAAAATTTATTCTTTCTTACCACTTGTACCAACTCTGTTGGGCCAACACTGTGAGACAATAAAGGCAAGAGAATTTGATCGAGAAGGATGAAGAGCACAGACAGACAAACATTGTCCGGTAACAGTCCAAAAAAGTTGCATCTTTATATTAAAAATCAAAAGCACAAGACTTTTATGGTACACACGAAGCATAACCACCCAAGGCTTAGCAACGAAGAAAGAATCCATTTCTAACCTCACTACAAGTTGTTAATAATAATGACGACATACTGTTGTCTGAGTGGGACGGTGGGGCAGCAGAAGAAAAGTGTTCTCCAATGGAAGAAAATGGGCTTCCATCCATGAATTGACTCGTCTTGGCAACTAGCTAATTCGTGGAAATCCGATCCAGAAACAAAGTTTAATGCCTGGTATTTTCGCCATCAAGACAATTGAAGCATGATTGGCAAGAAATGTGATGTCGTGGTCCGACTAGTTGACCGTTATCCCAGTCTCAAAACGTGTCTATCAACCTCAAAATTTGGAGATTGGTTGAAATAGTGGTCAACGAGATTAGACCGTCAATCAACCTAGTTAGACCGGCTGATACAAATCCAACCCGGCCTTTAAAAAAATGATTTACATTTTTGTTAGATTGAAAGTGATAAATTAAAATTTTGATACTTGTACATGATAAATTTTGAAGCAAGGTTAGATAATATTTAAAATTATTTATCATTTTAATACCAAATATAATTAATAATACAACTGTTTAAAAAAAGTTCTGATCCGACCGCCGGCCAGGACGGACCCTACAGAGCAAAGTAGATGACAACAACCCAATATTGGCAATTCTCCAATCTCTTTTTATTCACAAAAAATGGACTCTAGCAGTGGCCCTTCATGATGCCATAAAAGAGATACAACAACGGTCGAATTAGAGCAACAGAAAAAACCAGTTTGGAAAGAATCATTATGAAAACTTCCATCGTCCAGAGCTGGGAAACTCTTCAAAAAATCAGAATTCTTGCACCCTTGTGCAATGAAGAACCTTGGTATCAAGTTATGCAGGTTTCGCAACGTTCCCGTCTTCGGTGTGATGTTTGAAGTTGAAGACTCCAGCAAGCCCTCGGCCTCTCGCGAGCTGCTCAATCTCTTTAAGTTTCTCCTTCAGGAGTTCCACTTCTTCAGCTATTGCTTCATCTCTCTGCCTCATTGTCTATATATGCAGGAAGACGGGGATAGGGATAGTTAACATAGATTATCACAGTGCAATAAAAATTCAAGAGAAAATATACAAGCAACTCTCCGCACATGGACCTCTTCCCCGAAAACCAAGCCTTTCTAAATCGTCGCAGGCACTAAGTTCAGCTATGTCTACAATTTCAAACATGAACACCGGAAAGTGCCCCTTTTGACAAAATTCATAGAGACAAAGAACGAAGATTCAGCACAAGCTTATTTGGTGAGAAAAACAAGTTCTCTGACATTAGAGTAACAATAGCCTTCACCAAGGCCAGGACTCGTGGAACTAAACTGGTCTAAGATTGACATGTAGAGTTCATAAATGGATCCCCCTGGATAGCAAACACTGATCTACTCATTCTTATAATCGGCAAAAAGTAAACCTCTTAACCAGTTCGATCAAACACTTGTAACAAGAGAACTCGTATCTTTAAAGTTAACCCTTGAACAAAATGCCACATATCAAGACGCAAAGAACTGGGCTCATCTGAGTGCTGCAGCCGCTATTGATGTTGCAGAGGAAGGTATCAAAAAGATTACAGCAAGCACATCATATTGCTAAGACTAAAATAAGAACAAGTAGAATCCATCTAAAGACGCGGAGTAAAGATGGAAGCAAGCCTAGAAAACAGAATTGTGCCAGATCAAATTTTTTTGCAATTACCTCGAATTCTTGTCTACGGGCTTCTTCCTTTCTGGTCTCTGATTTTGCACTTCTGTGCACTTCAAAGATCACAACGACTCCAGCCACCTATTCATGCAAAGGGTAGGCATCAAAGTAACAGTTAAGACACTTTTCGAAAAAATTAGGAAGCAGCAGTTGGACGTCATTAATGCCTTAGTGGCAGCATGTTGAGCACTACACAAGGGTAGGCCATTGTAATGTTTTCTTATCATGCACTTCCATACAGCATTCAGGTAATGTTCTATAGTATTTCTCAGGCTAGGTAAACGCTCGTAAAGCAGAAAACTAGAAAAGAAAGGAAAGAGCTAAAAGAAATAAAATGCCACAATGTATAATATATGGAAATGAATATATTGGATAAACCAGTAACAGTAGCCAGCAGGGTGGCAAAGCACATATTTCGAAGTTAGGATAGCTTCTATTTCTGGAAACCTATCACATCCATGTTCAAGTGCAATTCCAGGCGTATGCTTCCCTGGCCAACTGCAACTGTCCAGGGACCACAGACATGCCAAGATCCCTACACCTCAATACGTGTTTCTGTCTAGCTTCTTTCACTTATTCTCTGTGTGAACAAGTTGACTGAGATTCAATACATGAATAGTACACATGCACAAACATGCAGCATTGTACGGCCCAGGAAAAGAAACGTAATAAGCACAGTTCATACAAGAAATCATAACATTCATTTTAGGTGTTAAACGTCAAATGCATTGAGGCCGAGGCCTCGATGTGAAGATGCAAGAAACTGATTGACAAACTGTAAAAAGTGCAGACACTAGAAAACCAGCCTTACAGTGAAGACAAAAAGCTCTCCAATGAGATCAACAGCAGCCTGAACAGCTTTCTCCTCATTCAACGGCCGTATCTCAACATCCGACGCGTGACTGTATATACTTCTCTGCATTCTCGTCTGAATCCGATGATTTGCCTGTAGCACCACCACCAGAATACATCACAACCAACCCACCAAAAATTAGGACCAAACAAGCTACCCCATATGCCAAGATGTTTAGCAACCCCCAATGACCATATGTTAAAATCTCCATATCCAAGCCACAGTTTGCACGGACGACCAACCCGCTCTGATACTATGTTAAAATCCTCATATCCAATCAAAAACATTAAGACAATGGGTTGGGTTCTACACTTATAAAAATCACTTCTTTAAACCCAAATAAACCCTCCAAGCAAAACGAAATACACCCAGAAATCAGCCCAACCCTTTCACATGGAATAGTTCAAAAGCTCCACAGAAGAAAACCCATTTCGCTAAACAAGATGAAATGCAAATCCAAAACCCATTAACTAATAAAAGGTACCGTACCTGGGCGATGCTGACGATAAAATTGCGAAAGCGAGGGTGGAAGGCGGCTTGTTGCTTGAGCTTACTGGCCAGTGGTTTACTTATTGTTTTGAGAACTAAAGTCCCGAGCTTTAATAGAGGAAGCACCATTAAAACAAACCCCTTTCTCCTCCTCCTCCTCCTCCTCCACCTAATTGGGTCCTTGTGCTTGTATAATAATAATTACCAGAAAAATCCTTTCGTTAGCTATTTTTACCTGAGACAAAATGGGGAATTATGGAGGGAGGGAGGAGGGGGAAGGCAAATGAAGAATGGGAATTGAAGGGATTTCCTTGGCGAGGAAGACAGATTGTTTTTTTTTTAAGCATTGAACACAGATTGTTGAATGCTAGAAGATGGGAGGAAGTCGTTTCCAACTTGCCAAACGAGTTTTTTATGTCCAACTACTATCTGAACGACAACGTACCAAAGATCCAAGAGATAATTGCTACCAGGTACTCGGTATTTGGCATATTCGCCTCTCACCTCATTGGTGTTCGAAAATCGATTAAAAACTTCCCCTAGTTTGGCAAAATTATATTCTAGGACCCCTCGCTGACGTCAGCAACAATTTTTTTCATTTTTGCCATTAAAATGACTGTTATACCCTAAAAAAAATATCTTCTTTGAACCTAAAAATCAAACCCAAAAAGCTAAGAATACCAACCCGAAAAAAATAACAACCCAAATCAAACTAAATAAAAGCCAAGAACAACAACTAAATTAAGGGCTTGGTTAGACTTGACGAGGACCAAGGCGGGAATGTTGCCGCCGACGGAAAGGGGGACCCACAGAAATATTGCCGCCAACGTCAGATTTGACGAGGACCAAGGTGGTTCCGAAGTTATCGATGACGGGGAGGATGAGCTTGCAGACGTGGAAGAAGGGCTTGGTCAGCATCTCCCCGACCTCCGATTGCACGTGCTTTATCCCCTCCAGGCACGGCCCGAACACCGTTGTCCCCTGCTTCACTTGTCCTTCTTCCATCTGTCTCTTCTTCGACTTGCAAGTCACTGTTCGTTCCTCATCCCCGTAGAATCAGATTCCAGTTCATCCCTGTGAGAATATTGAAGTCGAACCCTAGCGGTTCCTTCCCCCGGCGACTTCCCCGCCCCGTTCGATAGTCTAGTGTTGATCTCGAGGGCTTCCCCCGGGCCCGTCGTGTTGCTCGATCGACGTTCTGGGTTTGATTTAGTGATTTTGATTGTTATTTTGGATCTGGTTTCTTCAATTCGTAATTAAAATTTTGATTCTGATTTTGGCAAGAGAGAGGAGAAGAAGATGATGAAGATGAAGGGGAACATATTTTTTTTGGTTTTTTCGAAGAGTTTTTTCGCCAAACTAGGGGTATATAAGTCATTTACTTAAAAAAATTGATCGATGATGTCGAATGACGTCAGCCAGGGACCTGAGAGTATAATTTTGTCAAACTGGAGAGTATTTTTAATCGATTTTCGAATACCAGGGGGGTGAGAGGCGAATATACCAAACACTAGGGGCCTGGTAGTAATTATCTCAAGATCCAAATTAGAGTCGGAAGAGATTTTTGAAAAACGGTAATGTTATTTTCCAACTATGTGATTCTTGTTTTAGTTTTTTTACATTAAATTACTTTTAATCTTTTCTGGATTAAAATTAAATTAGTTGCCTTCTAATTTGGTTTTCTTTATTTATTTTTGTGACTTGCAACCTAATTGTTATTATTTTTTTGTTTGAATTGAAGAGATTCAGTTTTTGATGGTCAGGATAGGAGATTTTTTTAGGGCAAATTATTCTCACGTCCCTGGACTTTGGTCACCCTCCCCCTAGGGTCCCTGGATTTTGGAAAATGATTGTCACGTCCCTAAATTTTGATGATAATAAACTCCCGGGTCCCTGGAGCCGGAATATTTCCTTTTCTCCTGTGAACTCTCATTTGAAATGACCAAAATGCCCTCCCACTAAAAAATAAAAAATATTCTTCATCCTTTAGAACAACAAGAACAAATTCAATAATATCAAGAACACATTCAACAATATCCTAATTAAAATCAAGAACATCTAATTAACTAAATAATTAACAATATATAATTAATCACCTAATAACATCCAATTAAACACCAAAAACTAGAATCAAGAACCCTAATTTCCATCCTCGAGGAAGAAAATAAAAACCCAGATTTGTTGAAACTGTCATCGTCGAAACTATTGTCATGGCGGAGCTCCCACTCTTGGTCCTCTTATTCTTTAACTTCCGAAAGGGCAGACTGGCGGATGTAGCTGGGGGAGACGAAGGCGTTGGAGACCACCGCGACGGAGATGAAGGCGTTGGAGACCACCGCGATGGAGACGAGACAGAGTCGAAGGCGTTGGAGACCACCGTGAAGAAGATGAAGGCGTTGGAGACCACCGCGATGGAGATGAGACGGAGACGAAGGCGTTGGAGACCACCGCAACAGAGACGACGGCACCTAGACGGAGACGAAGAAGTCGAGATGGAGACGACGGTGCCAAGGCGATGATGGCGTCGAGACAGAGATGAGGCAGAAACGAGGGCGCCGAGACAGAGACGAGGGCGTCGAGACGAAGACGAGGCAGCCGAGATGGATGCCAAACAATATAGACAAAAAAATTGAACTTCTGACGGCTCCGAGACGGATGCCGAGACGATGCTTTTGGTTTAGATTAGGGTTCAAGTTCATTGGGTATTATTGGGTTTTTGGAAGTCTATTGCTTTTCAATTTGTTTCTGCAGCAGATTCAGGAAGAAGATGGGTTTGATGGTTTTAATTTGACGAAGGTGAAGTTTTGCTAAGTTTCTATCTTTAATTAAATTTAATTTTTACTAATAAGTTTTGTGTTTGTGTTTTTATTTAAGATGAAGAGGGAGGGAGAAGGTGAAGGGAAAAGAAAGAAATTTTTTATTTTTTAAGTGCAAGGGGCATTTTAGTCTTTTTAAGTGGGGAATCGTCGAAGAATATGGAATATTCTGGCACCAGAGACCCGATAGTCTATTATCATCAAAACTTAGGGACGGGACAATCATTTTTCAAAATCCAGGGACCCTAGAGGGAGGGTGACCAAAGTCTGAGAACGTGAGAGTAATTTGTCTTTTTTTTAACGTCTTACTTTTTTTCTTGTAGTACATATTACAAGATGGTAGTTGGACTCTAACATCTTTGTTTATAATTTGTCAAGAGAGAACGAATGGTTTTTTAGTAGTTGATTTGGTAAGCCAAATAGATTGTAGCCCAACAGCACAAGACATTTAATATCTACGAGGTCCAGGGTTCAAACATTGATAAAAATTGAACATTGACAAAAAAGAAAGTAGATGATTTGGTTAGAGCTTTTGGATTGACTCTTAGAAAAGAACGGTGTTTAGTTGTCTACTATCTAAAATTGAACATTCGAACCTTATTTATCAGTGACTAGGTACATAAATTGTGAGTTAAAAGAGAATTCAGCCATATATATTCTCTCTCGTATTGTCCTTCGTAAATTAACAAGCATTAAGGAATCTCAATTTTGATACGTCAGAACCGATGAATTAAATTAGTCTTTGGATGGCTCTCTCCCGGTGGTACCTAATTTGTTCGTTGGCCATGATAACTTATTAACTTCGCTGTTGATGGTCGTCCAAAAAAATATATTTATTGATGAGTTCCAAATCACAAAGTCATACATAACTTAGGGTAACATGTCTTTGTATAATAGACAAACCATTATACACTAAGAAGTCTATCTAAGTCCTCTTAGGAGAGCAAAACAAGAGTCCGAGCAAAATAGGAAATACTTTGCAGTACACCCTAGCGGCCGCTAGGCCTAACTGATTTCGAGCCATTCCCAACAATCTCTACCTTGGTGAGAAATCATCCCTTGCGAAGAACCATGAAGCTCCACCCGAACTTCAACAAACTTAACCTTGATGAGAAACGCTCCTTGGAGAAACATAAGATCTTGTGAAATCATACTGACTCTACCGACTCTACCTTGAACCATAGATACATCATCATCAATAAGACTATCTACACTTTCTCTCCACCTTTGTTCAATCACTTGGAGACATCTCCCAAACTCGAGCAATTCCTGAGCTTGCTTGATGTATTCTCTCCAATCGCCATTGAACCTTAACATGCAAGTTCACCTACTGAAGCAACCTTGTGACCAATAGACGCTCCTCTATTTTCCCGGTCATCCCCATGCTCCGCAACCTCGAATTGCTTCTCGTTGGACACTTTTGCCTTGAACCAATGCTTCAAGTCATAGCATACAATGTGTAATCTTTTGTTCCACCTAGTAGAAAACTTGACATGTCACGAACTCTACCGTTCAATCTTGAGTGAGATACCTGACTTGCACGTAGTATTACCAACGGCTTCAAATTTTCAATGCCAAACCTACCAAACACCTTTGGTGTGCACGTGGCTTTAGACAACCATAGCGGGACCTTGCTAACATTATCTCCATGAATCCCCACTGCACTCAAACTATTCATGTCAAGCCTTCACTCCTTCGTACGATCTAACCTCTCCATCATAATCTATTGATGTGACTCCACCTACAACCGTGTCCCCCATTAACCTGTAGGTGTTTATATCATCTCTTTCACCCTTCATCACCACCATACCATCTTTCTTCACCTCAATTAGCCCGCCTACAACCTTATAGATGTACTCACTATAATCCAAGGCTTCTAATGAGATCAAATTCTTCTAGAACTTTAGAACATGCCTAACCCCACATGATTTTCTCTCAACACCATCCCACATCTTGATTCAAATATATCATATGTCAGCAATTTTAAAAGTAGAACAATCACCCATAGTCACCATACATGAATCAACAAACTTGTAGGTGTTGAACCACCATCTTTTGGGCGTCATATGGGAAGAACATGTGCTATCCAAAATCCAGAATTCAACAGGATGCTTGGGACCTGATAGGATAGAAAGACAGTCACCATCCGACCTGTCCGAGTATGAGGCCATATTCATAGATGCCAATCTTTTTCCTTCGTGGTCCCAAGTTCTTCTTAGACAATCCGTCTTCACGTGCTCCTTTTCGACGTGCTCGAAGCAATTTCTTTTGAACCTCGTAAACACCGACTTGGATCCTCTTCCATCTTTTCTTTCTCTAAGACCATGGCTACCCCTCACAACCAACGCTTCTATTCATTCATCACGGGTTTTTCTCCTTTGATGAAATCCTATCAGAGCACTCGTGATATCCTCCAACACCAGGAATTCCTTCCCTTAGTTAGAGTTGCAACCAAACTTTCATAGGAACTTGGTAAGGAATTTAGCAACAACAATGTATTATCTTCATCATCGAACATCGACCCTATTAAAATTACTCAACAATTGAATAAAAATATTGATGTGTTGGCTCAAATCTAAGCTCTCCATCATCTTAAGCATGTACAACCTTTGCTTAAGATAAAATTTGTTCGACAGAGACTTTGAAATATATCTATGCTCCAATTTCTTCCAAACCCCAGCTGATGACTCCTCATCCATGACGTGATACATCACATCATCCGTCAAGCATAAGTGAATCATCGCCACCGCCTTGGCATCCATCTCTTTCCACTCTTGCTCCTCCATCTTTTTTGGTTTCTACCCCGAGAGTGCGTTGACCATCCCTTGTTGCACCAGCAAATCTTTGACAAGCCTTTGCCATAACCCAAAATTCGATGATCCATCAAACTTCACAAAGGCAAACTTCACGCCGTGATCCGCCATCCTCCAGCCAAGCTCTGATAGCAATTGTTAGGAAATCGAGGATATCAAGAGAACAAGAACGTGAATAATGGACACGAGAGATTACGTGGTTTGGCCTAATGCCTACGTCCATGGGAAGAAATGAGATATTTTATTGATGAGATCCGAGTCACAAAGCCATACACAACTTAGAGTAACATATCTTTATATAATAGAAAAATACTTGTACACCAAGAAACATATCTAGGTCATCTTAAGAGTCCAAAATAAGAGTGTTATATGATGGAATTAGTGGGTGGATTGAACGGAATCGAGGTGGCGGATTTAGGATTTCACTATCTCGAATTGGAGATTTTTCAAAGCAATCTGGAATTATCAAAGGGAGGAGGAGAAGAAGAAGTCGTCAGTCAAGAGGAATTATGTTGGAGTGGCTAATTTCACTTTACTGATTGTATTTTGCTGGGTGTTGATTTTAATCCACCAGCTTACCTATCCATGTTGGCCCAACAGCAAGAATGCTTGATTATTTCGATTTCGTGTTCCAACCCTCAGTTACAAACCTTACTTATCTACTATACTATTTGATTGTGTGCTTAATTATTCTCAATTTCTCGTACATCAAATTGGCATTGTTGACGGGGACTTTGCCAATTACTTGGTGAGCATTGTTTTAAATATGCCTAATAACTGAGGCAACGGCTAGGCAAACTATGCACCTTAACCTCAGGGAGTATCAGTCAAGCTAAAATGGCTTAATAGATGGGATCAATACCAGCCTAACTGTAAAAATTCTCTCGAATGAATGGCATATAGCACAGGTAGATCCCAACGGCAAGAATGCTTGCTACTTAGGGCAATGCGCACCCTAGGCTGAGAGAATTGCCAATTGCTTTTGTTTTAATCTTCCAGAGAATGATGAGCTTGCTTCAGTCATGTTCATGTTTGCTTGATCATCAATTTGATGTATGAGAAATTGAGAATAAATAAGCACACTATCAAATAATATAGTGGATAAGTACTAGATGGGATCAATGCCAGCATAACTGTAAGAATTCTCTCGAATTAATGGCATATAGCACAAGTAGATCCCAATGGCAAGAATGCTTGCTATTTAGGGCAATGCGCACCTTAGGCTGAGAGAATTGCCAATTGCTTTTGTTTTAATCCTCCAGAGAATGATGAGCTTGCTTCAGTCATGTTCATGTTTGCTTGATCATCAATTTGATGTACGAGAAATTGAGAATAAATAAGCAAACTATCAAATAGTATAGTGGATAAGTAAGGTTCGTAACTGAGGGTTGGAATACGAAATCGAAACAAGCAATTATACGAAGCGGGAAAATTAAAGGTTGTAAAGACGTAAACTAAATTGTAAGAAAATAAAAGGAATCGAAAATCAGAATAAAAGAGTTGTGATTCCGTGGAGACAAACAAGCACGACAGCCTTATGGATTAACTACCTATGCCGAGATTGCGGTTCTTGTGAAGTTCTAACTAGTGCCCAAAGTTTTCTAATGCATCTTCCTAATATTTTCGCTCATCAGGGAGACAAAATTAAGATAGAGAAGGTCTAAGTTACCAATTAATGCTTTCGCTCATCAATTAGACTCAGAACTAACCTAATATTAATTATGAAGATTCTCCTAACAGATTATTCTCATGATATTAAGACGTCTCATCAACACCTAAGAACATGTTAATTGGTTTATCTATCAACTTGAGTATCTTTCGGTCCACTCTTTTCAACTAGAATCATAACCTAAGTGATCAAGTTAGGTTAAGCATTAAATTCACCAATTAACAACTTATTCGAAGAATATTCAAACCACAACTCACATGGGCAATCAATCACATATTAGAGCATCGCACTCACGAGAGAACTACTCAGTACGTATGGTAACGAAGCTAAAGATATCAATAAAAGACATCATAACAAAAAACATAAGTATATGGGAAGAGAAGGCTTAGTCGTTCGAGCAAACCCTGCCAATCTCCTCCACATAGCTAGGCGAAATTCTGACTTTATTAATCTCCAAAAGCTGTCTCAAAGTCGCAGGAATATTATGTGTTAAAACCTAAGAACTAATGGCCTTATATAGCCAAAATATAGCTAGAAAATAAGAAAACTTAGAGGAGGTTGACCCAAACTAGAAGTTCTTGGGCCAATAACAAGTGGCCAAATATAAGAAAATAACTTAAACATAATATTCTAAGGCCAAAACAGGGGCCAAAAGTCGTAGCAATCCGAAACGGGTCAAAATTCGGTCTAAAAAGGGGTCTAGAAAAACTGGTTTCGAGGTGCCTGCCAATGAGGTCGCCAATGGGTTGGAGCCCGCCATGTGAAATCTCGGTAGCTTTCTTGGTGCCCGCCAATGAGGTAGCGCTCGCCAGGCCAAATCACTGCAGCTTCTTTGGCGCCCGTCAACAAGGTGGCATCCGCCAGGCTTCACACAACTTCACTCCATCGCTCATCGTCATCCTGTCCTTGCTCCAATTGCTCATGAACTGCTCCAATACCTGCCAAAACACACGACATACAGTAGAAGTCCGTCCCATAACTTGAACATATAAAAATGACACAAGACATAACTGGCTCATTTCTTTTTTAGTAAGTGATGAGTCTAAATCTGAATTTAGGAGTGTGTTTGCGGTTGATGTGGTGTCAAAAGCAGATGATGAACTCCCCCCTCGAATTTTGAACTTTTTGTTAGAAGCTAAACCCCATACCTTGTTAGGAATCAAGCCCGAGTAAAATGAGTAGGAACGTGTTGGAACAACACCCTTGGTTGTTTAGGTTGGTGGTCGCAGTAGGTAGATTAGACTAGAGGGATTGATGAGTGACCTCGTGAGATTTTAGAGCCGAAGGAGGAGACAACCGTCTTTATATAGAATGAGGTGCCTACATTGCACCGGTCATCGGGTTTCATGCTATCACTTTGTACCATTTTGATGGTGTGAGTGTAAGTGGGAGGACGGGTGCCATCTTTGATATTGAGCCTAGAGTCTTAGAGCCGAAAACTCTTTATATCTCTTGTTTAAACCCGTTGACCTTAAGCCTATTTCATTGAAATATGTTTATCGTAATACCCTACTCCGTTAATCATATGTTTCCAACTTAAGTGAAGTATACTTAGTCATATTGACCTATTGGACTAGTATTTGGAGTTACATTGCTATGTAAATAGAGTGCCAAAGGAAGTTGGAAGGAAAGCATTCGGTATCTCGGACTACCTCGGACGATTCTAAGCATAGTATAATAAATTGATCATAACGTCTTCACCTGGGATTCAAAGGAGATGATTTAAAATAGTATTGAAAGGTAAGATATGGATCTATAAGTTTTGATAGACATGGATTTGTCATGGTAGCAATTTGGACCAGGCCTAGCAAGTGGATGAACAACACATTATGCTATCGGTTCTTACGTGCTTTGGCCGTGACTTCTTGGTTTTTATTTTAACAAGAATTCATGTTTCAACACCTTTACGAAGTGCGCATAGATATGAGTTATCCTTCTAAGGATTCTAGATTAAGCTCAACAAAGCCTACTCAATTAATTCACAAGTGTTATGAAGATGGTTGGGTAAATTCGGATAGCACTGACACGTGCTCGGTAAAATGGACATAACAGTCTCAATGTTGTTCCAAATTTGATAAATAAATATGATCCAGAAACTAGACACACAGGGCTACAATTAATCTGTTGACAAGTTTTGATAGAAATCAACGAAAGTCAGTAAAAAATGGGGCTCAAGTTGTTGCATTCTGATTGGACCACAGGAAAAAGGCAACCAATCACATTTCACCACTTACAAGTTCATTAAAATTGGTCAAAAATGTGAGTAATAGTTGATGCTTATTCACCCACATGCTTTTAAAACTCAGAAACACCAAGAAATAGGTAGAAAACTCTAGAACTTGGCCAGAAACCAAAATTGAAGAGATAAGGGGAGAGAGAGCAAAAGGAAAGAGAAAGAAGCAGGTGAAGAAAGAACGACTTGGTAAGCTATCTTTCGCTTCGATTTGGACTTTCATCTCTTCAGAAAAGTTGTAGAGTCCAGTAAACACTCGTTTGATTGAGCATGCTACCAAAGAATTTTTACCTCTTATTATAGTGTGTGCTTCTGGAGGAGCACGTTTGCAAGAAGGAAGTTTAGCTTAATGAAAATGGCTAAATCGAAGCGGAAGATAGCTTACCAAGTCATTCTTTCTTCACCTGCTTCTTTCTCTTTCCTTTTGCTCTCTCTCCCCTTATCTCTTCAATTTCGGTTTATGGCCAAGTTCCAGAGTTTTCTACCTCTTTCTTGGTGTTTCTGAGTTTCAAAAGCATGTGGGTGAATAAGCATCAACTATTACTCACATTTTTGACCAATTTTAATGAACTTGCAAGTGGTGAAATGTGATTGGTTGCCTTTACCCTGTGGTCCAATCAGAATGCAACACCTTGAGCCCCATTTTCCACTGACTTCTGTTGATTTTTATCAAAACCTGTCAACAGATTAATTGTAGCCCTATGTGTCTAGTTTCTGGATCATATTCATTTATTAAATTTGGAGCAATATTGAGACCGTTATGTCCATTTTACCGATCACATGTCAGTGTTGTCCGAATTTACTCAACCATCTTCATAACACTTGTGAAATAATTGATTATGATTTGTTGAGCTTAATCTAGAATCCTTAGAAGGATAACTCATATCTATCCACACTTCATAAAGGTGTCGAAACATGAATTCTTGTTAAAATAAATACAGCCAAAGCACTTAAGAACCGATAACATTATGTGTTGCTCATCCACTTGCTAGGCCTGGTTCAAATTGCTAGCATGACAAATCCATGTCTATCAAAACTTATAGATCCATGTCTTACCTTTCAATACCATTTTGAATCAACTCCTTTGAATCCCAGGTGAAGACGTTATGATCAATTCATCATACTATGCTTGGAATCGTCCGAGGTAGTCTGAGATACCGAATGCTTTCCTTCTAACTTCTTTTGGCACTCTATTTACATAGCAATATAACTCCAAATACTAGTCCAATAGGTCAATACGACTAAGTATACTTCACTTAAGTCAGAAATGTATGATTAACGGAGTAGGATATTGCATTTATGTAAGTCAATGTAAGCCTTATATCTCAATCTTACCCACCTTTAATCACTTTGGTCCGAGGATGCATTAGGTCTTTATCTTTGGGGTATAATTGTAAGGGTTCATTTGGTAGAATAGCTCGGGAATGAACAATGGGAGAAATGGGCAGAATTGAGGCCAATAGAGGAGCTAAGACCCGCTGCTTTAGATGTGTGCCATGATCTGTGATATGATGTATGGATGTGGAGGATAAAAAATGCGAAAAAGGGAAAAGTGTGGAAAGTGGAAAGAAAAAGAAAAGAAAAACATAAAATAAGGAAGAAAAGAAGGAGAAGAAAAAGATAAAGGAAAGTGATGAAAAGGGAATGAGAAAGTTGGAACAGGAACAAATGTTGTAAGATGAAAAAGTTGTAAGGTTGGAAAGTGGTTGTGAATGAGAAAAAGTGAATAACGGGCACGGCTACGCGGTCAATAGGATTGGATGTAATATTGAGATGAGTGCATATTAGATATAGTGTGAGGTGCTGAATAGACGAGAGCTAGATCATTTTTTGTGAGCTCCTCGGATTGGGTGATTTAGCTACTTCCCATATATATTATCCTCACTTGACCTTAACCCCATTACAACCTAATGAAAAATTTCCTTGATCATGAGCCCAACATGTATCGTGGCACCACTAAGTGAGACGTATGGAACTTTGAGACCCCGGACGTGTACGCGACTAATAGGTAGTTGACTACTCATATATGTGAGCTAAAATTTTCGAACCTTTTAGTGTAGTCTACTTAGTGCAAAAATAGGGTTAAACCATCAAGGATTCGGTGTCTACACCTTCTTACTCATTGTGCTCAGGTAGTGAACTACAAGGTTGTGGGGTGGTCTTTTAATGAAAGTTCGAGATTTCGAGGTGTGTCTGATGCTTCTTACTTGAGGACAAGCAAGGAAATAAGTGTGGGGGTGTGATGAGTGTGTAAATGCTCATGTTTTGTCGTATGTTTCGTATGTGTTTAGTTATGTTTTCATTCGTTTTCGTCGTGTCCAGATGAGTCTTGTGTCATTTTTATGTGTTCAAGTCATGGGACGAACTTCTACTTTATGTCGTGTGTTTTGGCAGGTACTTGGAGCAGTTCGTGAGCAATTGGAGCAAGGACAGGATGACGAGGAGCGATGGAGTGAAGTTGTATGAAGCCTGCCGGATACGAAAGAACTGCTGAGATTTTGCCTGGCGGGCGCCAAGAAAGCTACCGAGATTTCACCTGGCGGGCTCCAGCCTATTGGCGCCCGACTGGCACGCCTAAACCAATTTTTTTAGACTCCCTTTTTAGACAGGATTTCGACCCATTTCACATTGCTACGACTTTTGGCCCCTGTTTTAGCCTTAGAATATTATGTTTAAGTTATTTTCTTATATTTGGCCACTTGTTATTGGCCCAAGAACTTCTAGTTCAAGTCAACCTCATCTAGGTTATCCTATTTTCTAGCTAAATGTTTGACTATATAAAGCCATTAGTTCTTAAGTTTTAACACACAATATTCCTGCGACTTTGAGACAGCTTTTGGAGATTAATAAAGTCAAAATTTTGCCTAGCTACGTGGAGGAGATTGGCAAGGTTTGCTCGAACGACTAAGCCTTCTCTTCCCATATACTTATACTTTTTGTTATATTGTATTTTATTAATATCTTTAGCTTCGTTACCATACGTAGTGAGTAGTTCTCTTATGAGTGCGATGCCGTAATATGTGATTGATTGCCTATGTGAGTTGCGGTTTGAATATTCTTCGCGATAGTTATTAATTGGTGAATTTAATGCTTAACATGACCTGATCACTTAGGATATGATTCTAGTTGATAAGAGTGAACCGAAAGGCACCCAATTTGATGGATAAACTAATTAACATACTCTTAGGTATTGATGAGACGTCTTAATATCATGAGAATAACCTGTTAGGAGAATCTTCATAATTCGGCTTAGGTTAGTTCTGAATCTAATTGATGAACGAAAGCGTTAATTGGTAACTTAAACCTTCTCTATCTTAAGCGAAAGCGTTAGGAAGATGCATTAGAAAACTCTGGGTACTAGTTAGAACTTCACAAGAACCACAATCTTGACATAGGTAGTTAATCCATAAGGGTATCGTGCTCGTTTGTCTCCATTGAATCACAACTCTTTTTTCGCATTTTCAATTCTATTTATTTCCTTACAATTTAGTTTACATCTTTACAACCTTTAATTCTCCCGCTTCGCATAATTGATTTTTTCGATTTCGTGTACCAACTTTCAGTTACGAATCTTACTTATCCACTATACTAATTGATTGCGTGCTTAATTATTCTCAATTTCTCGTACATCAAGCTACTAGACACTCCATCTCCAGACCAAATTCAACCATGTAGATCATATAAACCTCCAAATCTTACATACACGACCAACCCGACCGACACAAACGCAGCCTCAAAACCATTCACCATACCCAATAATCAAACTAGAAACTCAGGGCATTTCAGGTCGGAAGCTGAATTTGTTGAGAAAGGGGATAGAAGATTTTGCTACGGGTATGATAAGGAGTGCAGCCAGAAACATAATCTTTAAAGGAGCAGGAAGCTTTACCTGTTGGAAATATTAGGAGAGGCAGCAGGAAAAACCACAGCTGATGATGAGGTAGTGCTCAGCTGTGAAGATGGGAAGTATGCGAATTACCCAGTCGATTCAGCTTACGTTGTTTGGGGAACTGACCTGCAAAGAAATGGACAAGGGGAGGTTACTGATTTCATACAAGGGAAGCAGTCTAAAAGTGATGCGTCGATGCTAAGCTTGCGGAGCTATGGGATTGTGTTGGGTATTACAGAATTGGAAGCATTAACTTGGCAACATGTACTCGCAGCATGGGAGGTAATGGAAAGGAAAAGTGCTAAAGATGCAACAGAGCAGAAGATATTGATGGTCTATAATGGGACAGAGTACGAGGTCAATGGGCTGCCCTCTTACCCATATCTACCAAGTTATTCAGAGGACTCACGTATTGAAATAAGCATCAGTGTCCTACCAGATAATTGAAGAGGGGAGTAGAATTTTACATACCTTCCCCTACACGATTCATCAGGTTCGGACCGCAACTAGGGGTACCAGCTCTACGAGTGTTAATTCCAGAAGATGAGTTGGGGGTCTCCTTGGACAATAGGGTGACCGAAGGGCGGGTCATAACAAAAATCAAAGCTTTGGGGTTAGTTCGTCTCCACTCGACATTTTGTGGGAGCTTTGCTTGGTTCGCAGATTCTTGAGGGCAAGAAACTTAAGCGGTGTGAATTGTTATATGATGGAATTAGTGGGTGGATTGAACGGAATCGAGGTGGCTGATTTAGGGTTTTATTATCTCGAATTGGGGATTTTTCAAGACAATTTGGAATTATCAAAGTGAGGAGGAGAAGAAGAAGTCACCGGCCAAGAAGAATTGTGTTGGTGTGGCTAATTTTACTTTAGTCACCGTATTTTGTTGGGTGTTGATTTTAATCTACCAACTTACCTATACATATCGGTCCATAATCCATTTAGGCCCATTTCCGTTGTTTAGACTTTTCGTTGTAGCTAGGGTGTTATATAACTAATGAAACAGGAAACAAGAGGTATCAATATTGAAACAGAAATCTGTTATCACATTTCCCCTCTCTCTCTCTCTTGTTTTTCTCTCTCAAAATATATCCTGTAACAAGTTCTCGAGGCCTATCCAATCCCTTGCAACGACACCCCATGCAATGCCATTCTGGCTTTACTCCTCGGATGTGAGTCATCTATATCAAGCAACAATATAGGACAAAGGTTAGAAAATGAGCACCTTTCCCACCCAAAAAGAGTATTAGAATCTAGAAAGGAGATGGATATATGTAACTTACCATCACCAACATCATAAATCCCGTAGTTGTCATTGCCATCACCAACATAGTCAACCCTCGTACCAGGGTTGTTCATCGGTCAAGCTTGCTTCCGGCCACATCTACGTCGAATCAGTATCTAAATTCTAACGCCTTACTTCTCGAGCCTTTCAAAGGCGGTGTTGTAGTCTATTTCGACAACTTCAATGGTGGATGCCTCTCACTTCTCATTGCAGAATTATTGCATTTCCCGTCTCCTTCAAGCTCCTTATGAAGATTCCTGATCTTCTGTTAGAATCTCCGTATCCAACCTAAAATTTTAAGATAATAGGTTGGTGGATTTTTCACACTTATAAACTTGCCCCCATTCGTGTTTTAACAGATGTGGGTTTCTCAACACGCCCTCTCAAACGAGACCCATCGAGTCCAAGATTGCACTGGCTTTGACTTCACCAAAGTGCAAAAAATGAGGATCGTGCGAGTGTAACAATGGGCACTGAATCACCCAACTCTGATACCATGTTAAAATCTCCAAATCCAACCAAAATATGTGTGTGCGAGCTACTTGCTTCGTCAATTGAGGAATTTGAGTAGAGGAGAAAAGAATAGTACAATATCAAAAGTTACAGGTAAAATAATTCTATTGAACATTGTTCATACGCATAAGTAAATGCGAGTATGATTTAGAATAGAAAGACCATCATAAGTCATAACAGACCTTTCAAAGAAACAGGCTGAACTTCACAAGTCCTTTGTATTTCTTTGAAAACACCTGAACCCTAATTGCAAGGAAATCACAGCAAGCAAGAAAAGTCTCTTAATAACATATCGAGAACAAAATGCGGGGCCTCCCTGGAAGGATGTGTGCCTAAAGCTGCGGTCATCGCTATAGCAGTCAAAACCTTGGTCACCTGTTCGGGTTCCAGAGAATTATGCTGAAGCCGCACCTTCTTCGCCTTCCTCAAACGCTGACGCCATCGACTCATAACAGGAAGAGGATACATGAGAGGACCATAACGTCCTGAACAACGTCGTAAACCATCAATCGTCTCTTCCGAATCTGATTCAACAATCACTTTTCGATGACCCCTATCCAGAGCCCACTTCAGGGCTCGTGCGATAGCCCACAATTCTCCATCAAACTGCCTGGCATTCAAAGGAAGCCCAACAAACCAGCAACCAGTGCAATCTCTTGCAACAACTCCCCCCGCAGCTAGTTGAGGAGGATCATCATGACGAAGCCTAACCGAGTTGATCTTGACCCAACCCCTCATTGGCAGATCCAGGACCGCTTTAGGTTTATACCTTTCGAGAGGGGAACCATCTGCATCACATTGAACAAAATTTAACACAAAAGTGGTGTCTATTGTATAACTAAAACAAAACTACCCACTGCCAACAGTAATATAAAAGAATGATGGGTTAATTTAAGAGAGACATGGAGAAAACAACTTACCTACTCTTCTTCCCGTTGCTTTTTTAGTCCAAGCCCTTAACCCTTCTTGTAGCCTTAACCATAACCCTGAGGATAACCCATAGCCAAACTGACAAAACATCATTATGTCAGATTTTTCAACAATCCGGATCCTTGCAAGACCAGAAACATCTTTTACTCGTCTCCTTGTGAAGAGACCCCGAGTAATATAATCTTGCCTCTCTGCACGAAGCTCTCTAAACCAAAGGTATTTCTCCAAAGGTTTGGCTGGATTACTTTCTTCCAAAGGATCAATGTTGTGGTCTAACGGATTCAAAAACAATCCACATTCCGTTACTACAACAGATTTTGCATCTCCACAAAACCTCTCTGATGCTTCACTAAATGTTACGATCACATTAACTTCAGCATCCACCCAACTATCTTGCAATATTTTCTCTTCCTCGGTTAATGCATTGGTTAAGTTACAAAAGAAAACCCGACATGGATTTTGCATAAACTCCCCCTTCCGGACTAGCTGCAAACTATCTCCGAGAGACAAGCTGATCTGGTAAGACAACTTAGAATTGTTCTCCCTCGGTTCCAGAGCAAACCCAACACAAATGCTTGGCACTCTACTTCGCACCCTAAAAGAAAAACAACTCCCAGCTTTTCGATACTGGAAGAAGCATGGGATGCTATCTCCAGGGACAAAAACCACTGGGCAGTTCTTCTGAAAATCATTGTGACAAAAAATTAGTCTTTCAAAAAATTTAAAGATAAGAACCCTGGGGGCAATGGTAGTACACACATGGTTTGCGCAACGCGCAAGGGAGATGGAGATGGAGATGGAGATGGAGATGGAGATGGAGATGGAGACGAAACCTGTTCATTAGAGTAAAAACTCCAGCAGACGTATGCACCACTACCTTGCAAGTATATTTCTTGTAAAACTCTTGATGGCATAGGAGGGACATACTCGATATGACAACACCCACTGAGATTAACAGTTCTCAGAACTTCAGATAAAATAATTGGAAATGCTCTTAGCTTGGAGCAACCCACGGCACTGAACACTTTTAGCCTCGGAAGCAGTATACTTCCGTTGTCATGACCAAGCTCAACCAAGTTGCGACAGAAGTTTAGGTGTATTTCTACCAAATGCTCAGTGCAAGAGAGGTCAGGCACTTCAGTCACATGGTCGCAGCGGGTGATACTCAGATATTTCATATTCGAGTACTTCTGTCAGAATTTAAAGTAAAGTGGAATGGTTTGAAAACTTCAAGTTCGGGCTAATATTTTACATTTGCTAACTGTAGTTTTGCCACAACCATACCTTTAATGGATAATCTAGATGAAAAGGGTGACCGGCATTCCCCAATCTGAGGTCTAGAAGCTTACTGCCCACAAAGTCGGAGGGAAAAGAGGAAGAAGGATATTCCTCCCAGTGAAGTACAATAAGACTATTTGGTAGGTGCTTGGGTGGGGTAGAAAACCTGGCATTTCTTATGATGAGTACTCTTAGACTGATCATCTCTTTGAAGCAATTATCATCCTAGTCCACCGTGCTATTTTCAGGCAATTCCAGCAACAAACCGTGGATTGCACTAGTTCCCTACAATTGGGAACAGGGAGACAACATTTCACAGTTAAAATATAATGAAGTCTATGAAAGTGTTAATCTAGTCAACAGTCAAAGGAACTTCAGTCTTAAGTGAAATATGCTGACTAATTTAACATTTTTAAGAAAAGGAACATGTAAATTGTTCAGGGCCAATTGCCTTAGAGAGGATCAGGGGAGGGGAAGGAAAGAAAAGCATTAAATTTGGCCAGCGATTTCTCATGTCCATCTTACATTTTTCCCGCATTCCTCCCTAACAAACAGACTGGAAAGCCACATGCCGACTAAATTTAGCATCTGCCTTGATAAATACCAATCCCAATTAAAGGCTTTGTGATAAACAGATTGACCAACAGATATATAACATAACAAACTTGTTAAGATCAGAAGAGAGAAGGAAAGAAAGAAAACACACATATTTTCTTTTCTTCTTACCGAATTTCTGGTAGTTAACACCTGGAGTACATCCTCATGATGCCATAATCTACTACGTTTACCTAAATCTGCTTGAGACTCTTGTCTAACAATTTCTCTTCCCATGTTCTCTACAAGATCATGCATCCATACTTTTCCGTCTTGGCTTCTTATATAACACTTGTCTTCCAAGACCCTCATGCCAGATTTTGGGTGGAATTGACAGCCCTCAAAAACTTTCTCAAGATAATCACAAGACTCCCTGTGAAAGAAACATGCCATGTCCAGAAACATCTACTTTACATTGTACCTCAACTTATCATAACTGACTTTAAGTCTCGTAAATATGTTGCCACTCATAATGCTTTTGTGCTCAGCTAAAGTTGATTCCCATTCATCTTTCTCTTTACCATACAAGTCAGCTCCAATAATTTGTAATGCCAGTGGAAGCCCCTGGGCATAGATTGTTAGATCCTCGGAAATACTAACGTAATCAGGCTTGGGTGCATTTTTCTTGAATGCATACCAACAAAAAAGTTCAAGAGCTTTGTGATGATCCAATTGTTTCAATTCATATGTTCTGTCTCTTTTAATGCCATATTGTCGAAGCAAATCTTGGTGCCTTGTTATTATAATCACTCTACTATCCGGGCCAAACCAATTACAGCCACCAGCTAACACATCTAGCTGCTGCAGTTCATCCACATCATCAAGAATAAGAAGGATCTTTTTGTTTTTGAGTCTCTCTTGCATATCCATTGTTCCTTCATGAATATTTTTCAACTTGATATCTTCTTCACCAACAATTGTGGCAAGAATAGTCTCTTGGATACGTACCATCCCATCTATAGCCGAAGCCTTTACTCTAACTTCATCAATGAAACATGCACTTTCAAATTGCACAGCAACTAAGTTATAGAAGGCTTTGGCAATGGTCGTCTTACCTATCCCACTGATTCCATAAATTCCAAACATATGAACATCATTTTTGTTGGAACAAATAGATTCCATAAGAAAGACGAGCTCTGCTATTCGTGATTCCAATCCAACTGGATTTGCAGCCACAAACAAACAAGCGAGGGGGACCCAAGAAGCTCGAGATCGTCTTGACAATCTTCTCAATAAACTCGTACTCGTACCTGAAAAATCACAAAAAGAAATCTACATAATATTGAAAATTGTGCCAATTCAATGATACTACAAAATCGCAAGGTATCAAACAAAGCCATAATTATCCTCCATGTTAAATTATTCTTTTTAAAAGTAAACTTTTACCACTTTTTAGGCTCAAAATCATAATTAGGTGAAAAGAAAATTCAATGAAAAATTGGAGTAATAGATGTTTAGATTTCTAACTGGGCGTAGGTTGAGATGGGAGTCGAAGATTATCCCAATTGACAGTCTATATTACCAATTGGATACAGTTTATATCAAATAAATTACATAAAAGCTTATCAGATTTTCATTTCCCTTCAGAAAACTATGATGAAAGGCAATAGCATCACTCTTACCCGCCTCCGTATGTTTCCCCTTTAAGCCGGCTTGCTTTTTCCATAGCTAACCTCCAATTCTGTACTTTCTCACTTCCCTTCCCGTACTTCTGTTCATGCACTTCCATTCCCTGATATCTCATTTGTGACGGGTCAATTTCATAGAAGATGGGGAAAACTATCTGCTGCTTCTCTTCCGTGTTTTTGGGAATAGTAACAAGTTCATCAAGACGGGAATTGGAGGAAGCATAGACTTTGGAGAATATAACAACAGATATTCTTGATACTTCAATGGCTTTGACAAGGGTCGGAGAAATTTCATCTCCAGTCCGGAGCCCTTCGGCATCTCTGAACACACTGACATTTTTCCTTCTTAAGCTGTGATATAGATGATCAGTGAACTTGTACCTTGTATCTTCACCTCGAAAGCTCAGGAATACGTCCCAGTCCCATATCGAGGTTTCTAACATGTCCATGGTCATTTTCTGGCTAGTAGCTGAATTTCATGTGAACCCGGGTCAAGACATTCATCTGCAGCCTACAGGCAGCAACCAGACATGAGGTTTTACATTCAATGAAGTGTGATTAGGTACCAATTAGAGAGATAGTTTACCTCTAAACTTCAATCCGCAGTATTCAAGCTCCGTAATACTGCCGTTTGTTGAATAGATAGACTATCCAATAAGCGAGAGAAAATTAGGAATGATTAAACTCCGTCAAGAAAATGATGATAATATGTGTATCAGCTCAATTTTACGGTCGTTGTCGAGGTGCCAATAGAATAATGTAATAATGCCGGCCAAAACTTGGATGAGAACATGAGAAAGGGTCTTCATTTGGACAATAAAAACATCCATATGGGACCAGGCATACAAAAGAAAAGGGTTTTGTACAGAACTATTTTAGGGGCTCTCCCATCGCATACATAAGATAAGGTTACATTGTAAAAGGAGATGCTGCCTGATTGCCTAATTAGTTGGAGTGACGTGGCAGATAGTTTCTTATTATTTGCAATTTGAATAAGATTCTTGGTCAAGGTAGTTGCACTACTCGTGCGTAGAAGAAGGTGGGAGTTGTTAGTAGTAGCCTAGTTTATTGGAAGGTTGTTATCTTCCCTACGTAGCTGCCAGCTATTTTCCTTATAAATAATAGGAAAAATTACTCTCAAATCTTTCGAGTTTGTTTAAATATACTCAAAAGTCTTTTCTGTTTGCAAAATATACGCCGATGTCCCTCGTGTTTGATTTTATTATACTTTCGGGTCCCTGGCGCACGTTAGCGGCTCTTTTTTTTCAATTTTGTCAATAAAATGACCAAAATACCCTTAGAACACAAAATAAAAAACTGCTGACATCATCTCTTCTTCCTCCTAGCCAGTGACATCATCATTTCTTCATTCTTCTTCAACAATTCAATAACATAAAGAAGAACAGTTTCCAACTAAACAAACTTTTAATTAAACCCAGTTCTAACTAAATCCAAGATCAAGAAATACCAAAGATCAAAATAAAACTCAAGAAATTAAAAAAATCCAAGATGAAGAACGATGAAGAAGATGGTAGTGGCCCACCACGAACATCCTCTCGATCCCCAGCGCGTCCAGCAGTCCCACCTGCTCGTACGAGAGAAGTAGACCGCTCCACTATCTACCCTTCCACCCAT
The DNA here is from genome assembly GCA_963995505.1 of Hypericum androsaemum. Taxonomy (NCBI): domain Eukaryota; kingdom Viridiplantae; phylum Streptophyta; class Magnoliopsida; order Malpighiales; family Hypericaceae; genus Hypericum; species Hypericum androsaemum. The sequence continues at coordinate 9,800,727 of OZ023199.1, forward strand.
CTTCGTCGCCGCCGCCGCTGCTCTCCCCGCCAACCCACAAAGTTCCTGGCTTTCACCTCCGTTCCGTCGTCGTCGGGGGTGGCCGTGGACGAGGAGGGTGACTCGCCGCCGGAGAGGTACATCACTGAACGGGAAATCACTCACCGAGTCGACGCAAGGGATGCAAAAAAAAGTGAACCACCAGAGGACTTGCTCCATGAAAGTCTGCCCTCGCTATCCCAAAAGTAATCAACTAGAAGCGAAGTATTACAACTGCCAATGATGACTCCCAATCAATAAATCAAATAAAATCTAGATCGCAATCTAAACAACAAATGACTTCCATTTCTGTTTTCCTTTAAATGAGGAAGAAAAAGAGGAGAGAGGTGACCTGTAGTTAGGGTTCCGGTCTGGGGGAGGGAGAAGGAGCTAGAGCAGACGTGGCAGGGTGGATTGGAGGGCTGGATGAGGCGAGTCGTATAGGGGACGACGCTCGAGCACCCCGTCCCAAGGAATATCACCGCCGCCACCGACGATAGACTTCGATCCCCGTCCTCCGATCCTCGTTTGGGGCGTCCGTTTTGCATTTGGTATTAGAGGATTAGAGGTGGATGATGTCAGTAATTTTTTTATTTTAAGGATATTTTTGTCATTTCAATGATAAAAAAAATTTATTTAGGGACTCGAAAGTATAATAAAATCAAACAAGAGAAATGTAGGCATGTATTTTACAAATATGGTAAATTTTTGAATATATTTAAGCAAACTTGAGGAACTTGAGAGTAATTTTTCCTAAATAATATAATCGTCATCAAGGACTATATCTATTATCTTCCACCAAATTCTCTTCTCTTCTCTCTTATCTATCTTTTCCCTCATCACAATTCATATTCTTCCAATCGTTTACGTTACATCTAGTATCAAAGCCACATGGGCATGGAAACACGAGCATATGATCTCAAGAAGCTCGAGGCTCTAATTATTTCGTTATCCAAGGATACATATGTGAAGCTACAGGCGCAATAGGATCGTATGGAAGGTCATTTCAACGAGACCAATGTGAGGTCCGAAGCGAAATTTAAAGGGTGCACGCGGAGCTGCAGACCCTTGCTTTCCGCCCTTTCAGAGAGCTAAGTTCTGAGCGGGCAGATAGAGAAAAGGAAATTCTTGGGGCTTCCCCCATTAGACAGGCCGAATCGGAGGTGATTGAAACACCCGTAACTGGAGCAAATGCAATTCCGGTGGCTGGCCGAACTGGTGGCGACTTCTACCCAAAAATGCGACTGAATTTCTCTGAGTTCAGTCCCACCAACCCAAGGCATTGGATCAGCAAGTGTGAGAAGTATTTCGAGATCAACGACGTTGCGGAGGCGTGAAGGATCAAGTTGGTAAGCTTGCATCTGGACGAAGAGGCCGAGACTGGAAAGCCACATGCCGACTAAATTTAGCATATGCCTTAATAATTATCAAATCCCAATTAAAGGCTTTGTGGTAAACAGATTGACCAACAGATATATAGCATAACAAACTTGTTAAGATCAGAAGAGAGAAGGAAAGAAAGAAAACACACATATTTTCTTTTCTTCTTACCGAATTTCTGGTAGTTAACACCTGGAGTACATCCACATGATGCCATAATCTACTACGTTTACCTAAATCTGCTTGAGACTCTTGTCTAACAATTTCTCTTCCCATGTTCTCTACAAGATCATGCATCCATACTTTTCCGTCTTGGCTTCTTATATAACACTTGTCTTCCAAGACCCTCATGCCAGATTTTGGGTGGAATTGACAGCCCTCAAAAACTTTCTCAAGATAATCACAAGACTCCCTGTGAAAGAAACATGCCATGTCCAGAAACATCTACTTTACATTGTACCTCAACTTATCATAACTGACTTTAAGTCTCGTAAATATGTTGCCACTCATAATGCTTTTGTGCTCAGCTAAAGTTGATTCCCATTCATCTTTCTCTTTACCATACAAGTCAGCTCCAATAATTTGTAATGCCAGTGGGAAGCCCCTGGGCATAGATTGTTAGATCCTCGGAAATACTGACGTAATCAGGCTCGGGTGCATTTTTCTTAAATGCATACCAACAAAAAAGTTCAAGAGCTTTGTGATGATCCAGTTGTCTCAATTCATATGTTCTGTCTCTTTTAATGCCATGTTGTCGAAGCAAATCTTGATGTCTTGTTACTATAATCACTCTACTACCCGGGCCAAACCAATTGCAGCCACAAGTTAACACATCTAGCTGCTGCAGTTCATCCACATCATTAAGAATAAGAAGAATCTTTTTGTTTTTGAGTCTCTCTTGCATATCCATTGTTCCTTCATGAATATTTTTCAACTTGATATCTTCTTCACCAACAACTGTGGCAAGAATAGTCTCTTGGATACGTAACATCCCATCTATAGCCGAAGCCTTTACTCTAACTTCATCAATGAAACATGCACTTTCAAATTGTACAGCAACTAAGTTATAGAAGACTTTGGCAATGGTCGTCTTACCTATCCCACTGATTCCGTAAATTCCAAACATATGAACATCATTTTTGTTGGAACAAATAGATTCCATAAGAAAGACGAGCTCTGCTATTCGTGATTCCAATCCAACTGGATTTGCAGCCACAAACAAGCGAGGGGGGCCTAAGAAGCTCGAGATCTTCTTGACGATCTTCTCAATAAACTCGTACTCGTACCTGAAAAATCACAAAAAGAAATCTACATAATATTGAAAATTGTGCCAATTCAATGATACTACAAAATCTCAAGGTATGAAACAAAGCCATAATTATCCTCCATGTTAAATTACTCTTTTTAAAAGTAAACGTTTACCACTTTTTAGGCTCAAAATCATAATTAGGTGAAAAGAAAATTCAATGAAAAAGTGGAGTAATAGATGTTTAGATTTCTAACTGGGCGTAGGTTGAGATGGGAGTCGAAGATTATCCTAATCGACAGTCTATATTGCCAATTGGATATAGTTTGTTAGGAATTCAGCAACTAGAGAACAAGATCGCACAAAGAATACGGAACAAGAGAATTACGTGGTTCGGCCTAATGCCTACGTCCACGGTGAAAAAGGAGAAATTTTATTGATGGATCCGAGTCACAAAAGCTATACAAAATATTAGGGTAACATGTCTTTATATAGAGACAAACCCTTGGTGTACAAGTAACCTATCTAGGTCTAATTAGGAGTCCAGAATCTAGTCAGAATAGGAATAGGAATAGGAATAGGAAATAAGTCTTTCCTATTTCTCGCCATCCCAACAATCTCCACCTTGGCGAGAAATCATCTCGTGGAAGAACCATGAAGCTCCACCCGAACTTCAACAAACTCCACCTTAACAAAACACCGCCCCATGAAGAACCATGAGATCTTGCAAAACCAATCCAACTCCACCGACTCCATCTCGGACCATAGATAACTGCATCAATAAGACCATCTCAACTTTCTCTTCACCTTTTGTTCAATCACTTGGAGCCAGCCCCCAAACTCGAGCTTCTGAGCTTGCTTGGCCTATTCCCTCCAATCTCCATTGAACCCCAACTAGCAAGTCCACTTGCTGAAGCAAACTTGTGACCAATAGATGCGCTCTCTATTTTTCGGTCAACCCCATGCTCCGCAACCTCGAACTGCTTCTCCGCTGGACCTTCTTGCCTCATACCAATGCTACATGCCATAGCATACAAAGGACAACCTTTTGTTCTACCAAGTAGAACCCTTGACATGCCACGAACTCCACTGTTCGGCCTTGAGTGAGATACCCGATTCGCCCGTGGTGCTACCAACGGCTTCGCATTCCCCATGCAAAACCTACCCAACACCGTTGACGTGCACGTCTCTTTAGACAACCATAGCGGGAACTTGCTAACTTTGTCTCCGCGAATCCCAACTCCACTCAAACCATTCATGTCAAGCTTTCACTCCATCACACAAGAGCTTTTCTCCCCTCTATCGGAACCCAACGATGTGACTCCACCTACAACAGTGTTCCCCACTAACCTATAGGTGTTCCTAGCATTCCTTTCACCTTTCATCACCACCATAGTATCCTTCTCCACCTCCATTAGCCCGCCTACAACATTATAGTTGTACCCACTATAATCCAAGGCTCTTAACGAGATCAAATTCCTCTCCAACTTCGGAACATGCCTAATCCCACACAATTTTCTTTCAACACCATCCCACATCTTGATTTGGATATCACCTATGCCAGCAATTCTGCAAGTAGAACTATCACCCATAGTCACCATACCTGAATCAACGAACTTGTAGGTGTCAAACCACCCTCTCTTGGGCGTCATGTGGAAAGAGCAAGCGCTATCCAAAATCCAGGAATCAGAATGCTTTGGACTTGACAAAACAGAAAGAAGATCACCATCTGACTCGTCCGAATGTGAGGCCACATTCACGGAACCTGATCCTTTTTTCTCGCGATCCCGAGTTCTTTTTGGACAATCCTTCTTCACGTGCCCTTTTTCTCCGCACTCGAAGCAATTTTCCTTGAACCTCCTTGACCACGACTTGGATCCCTTCCTGTCTTTTGCCCCACTACGATCACCATGGCTACCCCTCACAACTAGCCCTTCCGCTTGTTCATCGTCAATTTTCCTTCTTTGATGAAACCCTAGCAGAGCACTTGTGATATCTTCCAACACCAGGGACTCCTTCCCCCAAGTTAGAGTTGTAACCAAATTTTCGTAGGAGCCAGGTAAAGAATTCAGCAGCAACAATGCCTTGTCTTCTTCCTCGAACTTCACATCAACCTTTCTCAAGTCACTCACAAGTTGACTGAAACCATTAATGTGTTGGCTCAAATCCGAGCCCTCCTTCATCTTGAGCCCGTACAATCTTTGCTTAAGATAAAGCATGTTCGACAAAGACTTAGACATATACCTTGCTTCCAATTTCTTCCATACCTCAGCTGGTGACTCCTCATCCATGACGTGATACATCACATCATCCGCCAAGCACAAGCGAATTGTCGCCACCGCCTTGGCCCCCATCTCCTTCCACTCTTGTTCCTCCATCTTCTCGGGCTTCTTCTCCGAGAGCGCGATGACCATCCCTTGTTGCACGAGGAGATCCTTGACACGCCTTTGCCATAACCCAAAATTCGAAGAACCATCGAACTTCACAAAAGCAAACTTCGCGCCGTCCGTCATCCTCCAACCCAAGCTCTTGATACCAATTGTTAGGAATTCAGCAACTAGAGAACAAGATCGCACAAAGAATACGGAACAAGAGAATTACGTGGTTCGGCCTAATGCCTACGTCCACGGTGAGAAAGGAGAAATTTTATTGATGGATCCGAGTCACAAAAGCTATACAAAACCTTAGGGTAACATGTCTACAAATCCTTGGTGTACAAGTAACCTATCTAGGTTTAATTAGGAGTCCAGAATCTAGTCAGAATAGGAATAGGAATAGGAAATAAGTCTTTCCTATTTCTTGCCATCCCAACATAGTTTATATCAAATAAATTACATAAAAGCTTATCAGATTTTTATTTTCCTCAATCTATAATAACCGTTCAGAAAAGTATGATGAAAGGCAATAGCATGACTCTTACCCGCCTACGTATGTTTCCCCTTTAAGCCGGCTTGCTTTTTCCATAGCTAACCTCCAATTCTGTACTTTCTCACTTTCCTTCCCGTACTTCTGTTCATGGACATCCATTTCCTGATATCTCATTTGTGATGGGTCAATTTCATAGAAGATGGGGAAAACTATCTGCTGCTTCTCTTCCTTGTTTTTGAGAATAGTAACAAGTTCGTCAAGACAGGAATTGGAGGAAGCATAGACTTTGGAGAATATAACAACAGATATCCTTGATCCTTCAATGGCTTTGACAAGGGTCGGAGAAATTTCGTCTCCAGTCCGGAGCCCTTCGGCATCTCTGAACACTCTGACATTTTTCCTTCTTAAGCTGTGATATAGATGATCAGTGAACTTGTACCTTGTATCTTCACCTCGAAAGCTCAGGAATACGTCCCAGTCCCATATCGAGGTTTCTAACAAGTCCATGGTCATTTTCTGGCTAGTAGCTGAATTTCATGTGAACCCGGGTCAAGACATTCATCTGCAGCCTGCAGGCAGCAACCAGACATGAGGTTACATTCAATGAAGTGTGATTAGGTACCAATTAGAGAGATAGTTTACCTCTAATCTTCAATCTGCAGTATTCAAGCTCCGTAATACTGCCGTTTGTTGAATAGATAGAATATCCAATAAGCGAGAGAAAATTAGGAATGATTAAACTCCGTCAACAGAATGATGATAATATGTGTATCAGCTCAAATCTACGGTCGTTGTCGAGGTGCCAATAGAATAATGTGAGAATGCCGGCCAAAATTTGGATAAGAACATGGGAAAGGGTCTTCATTTGGACAATAAAAACCTCCATATGGGACCAGGCATACAAAAGAAAAGGGTTTTTTCCTCTAAAGTTCGAGCACCGACAGAACTATTTTAGGGGCTCTCCCATCGCATACATAAGGTAAGGTTACATTGTAAAAGGAGATGCTACCTGATTGCCTAATTAGTTGAAGTGACGTGGCAGATAGTTTCTTATTATTTGCAATTTGAATAAGATTCTTGGTCAAGGTAGTTGCACTACTCGTGCGTAGAAGAAGGTGGGAGTTGTTAGTAGTAGCCTAGTTTATTGGAAGGTTGTTATCTTCCTTACGTAGCTGTTAGCTAGTTTCCTTATAAATAATAGGAAAAAGTTTACTTTAGTACTCTGTGGTATCACATATTCTCATTTAAGTACCATGTGGTTTAAAACGCATAGAACATGTTCAACTTGTTTTAATTTTTATCAAAAATAAGTCCCGGGTAGCCCGAGTAGCTACCTGCGATTTTTTTCAAAAGACAGAGTTTGCTATCCCACATGGATTGCCACGTCATCAGTCATGGATGAATTTTTATTGACATGGCTACTGTTAATTATCATTATAGTACCACATTTGTTTGTAAGTTTAAAAAAAACCTCCCTTTCTCTCTTACTCTCTCTCCTCTATCCTTCTCCTCTCTCCCCCTCATCATCTTCCCTCTGTGCCCTCCTCCATCACCAAACTCACCAAACGAACCCAATCATCTCTTGGGTTTGCATCGATTGAACCCAAAAGAATACACAAGAACAACAAGTAAGCAGAATCACGCCAAAGACGAAAACCCACCTCGCCTTCAAAATCCCCAATCAATCAAAAACCCTAATGAGAGAGAGAGAGATTGGGGGAAGAGAGGACGAGAGGATGATTCTGAGGAGGAGGTGGAAGAGGCGACGGCTGCCAGGCTGTCATCGAGAACGTTGGGTCATCGTCGACCCGAAGTCTCCGATCCAATTGGCCTATTCCGGCGACACCATTGCATTTGCTTCCCTCTTCGGAGTTCTGGGTTTTGGCCGGAACAACTCCCTAACTTCTAATTTTCCCAATTAGGGAAATTTCACAAGAGAGAGAAAGAAGAATAACATCACTCCGCAGGACCAGGCGTCCGCCTTGGCCCCGTCGTACCCCTTCTTCGCAAAAACTCTGGCGCGGCAAACGGTGGCGTTCCACAAGCGGTACTCAGGTGGAGCCCCTCGCCATCGCGGCAGAACGCAGAGAGGCCGAAGTCTGAGACCTTAACCAACCTGGTGTCGTCGATTAAAAGGTTCTGCGGCTTCACGTCTTGGTGAGCAACGCCGTTCTAGTAGCAGAAGTTGAGCGCGGTTTCATTCTTAGATTGGTTTATTTAAGAATAATTCTTATGCATTTGATTTGATGAAAAAGGATATTTATAACTTATGAATAAATTACGTACTATTTTGATATTTACCTAATGCCACGTGAGAATCGAATCATCCTAGTCACTAGCGACTGAGTAGTCCACATAGGCGTCAAAACTACGTCGTTTTGACAAAAAAATCACCGGCGGCTGCTTGGGCTGCCGGGACTTGTTTCTGATGAAAATTGAAATAAGTTAAACCTGTTTTATGCATTTTAAACCACAAGGTACCTAAGTGAGAATCTGTGATACTATAGGGTACTAAAGTAAATTTTTTCCGAAATAATATAATCGTTGGGCAAGATTGTTAAAATTGGAATCCGACTGAGAATCATTTGGGTATAGAAAAATTGTAGATTGGAGGATCGTAACACGGATCGAAAAATCTCACTAAATAGACAAAATTATAGAAATAACTAACAAAAATAAACTTAACATAAATTTTTATTAATTTAATCATAAGTCATAAAAATTTATTGTCTCAAACATCATCTGAAAATATAATTTTCTCAAACATCATCTAAAAAATCATGAACGAATATGATCATAATCTTAGTAAGCAGTGAACTACAAAAACAATGCTCTATTAAATCATGCGATGAAGTTCATTTAAAATATTTACTTAGATTACAACATCACGAGAACCAAAGATGGAGACCGACTTACCTTGTATTCGATTATCCCTCTCTCAATCTTATTTAATTCCTTCTTATTTTTTGTTTGGAATATGGTCAAAGACCGTATATATATATTGCATACTATTAGGATAAGAGTTACACCGAAAGCCAAGAGACATATTCATGTATCAAAGACATGCATGTACCGTTGGATACATTGCTCGACAACCTTTCATTTCCTCTATATTTAATATTAGTTTACTTTGAATTTCTTGTTTAGTCTATATATAGGACATTTGTAAAATGTTTCAAGAACAGTAGTCTAATTAATATAAAATTTGAGTGTGATTCACCCAACAGTATCCGAGACTCCCATCACAAGATGCACACTGATGTATTGGACACGGAAACAGTAGGACAGGTTCATAAACTTCATGGATTAAGAGTCGGAGACCAGAGGTAACATCCGACCTCCCAATTGGATTTCAAGACAAATTCTGTGCTGATTTACCAGATGGGCTAACATTTATCTAATAAGAGACGAGGGAGGTATCATGCGAAGCTTATCTGTGATCTCTGGTTTCCATATCCGGCCTCATTAAGTAATGACATCAAGAAAGTCATTTCAGAATTGCCTGACCATTTGTTCCAAAAAAGAAAATATCCATAGGGGAGAAACAATCTAGTAAACGTACATGATGAGATCTTACAGATGATGATTTCAATGGCCAAAACTGTCCAGCATCAAATCCTAGTTCAGGTTCGAAATGTGTGCATCAACGGCTAATCTTATCATCGCTGCAGCACTGTGTTCTTTTCTTATATATACGTATGTCTCTCTTCGTCACATTAATCCCCATCCTACAACATGCGACCCCATCTGGTGTACAAAATGTAGAGAGCTGCATGCATCAGGTAAGGAACACAAGAACAAACAATATGATGAACAAGGCTACCAAAAATAGGATCATCATAATTTGCCCCTTGGCTCCAGCCTTCTTCATGACCATTGCCACCTTTTTCTGCAAGCCAGAGACTTACAGCTTAGCTGATTATTCTTCAACGAGTATAAGAAAACGTGTAACTACTATCTTTCAGAGATTCCGTAGAAAATCACCTGAACAAAGTCGAGACGGTTTGATGTACTCTCCATATCATTTCCCAAGTCATCTATGATCCTTTCCTGAACAAGTACAGATTCAATCATAATAAAATATCATTACCATCTCTGGTGACTAATTCTCGGATTATTTTACAGTATTAAGTTCTGTTCAGAATGCTTAAAGGACAGAATGGGTCATAGAGGTCATCAACCCTTGGAATTCTGACCTGTGCAGTAAGCTCTTCACCTATGGTACGGCCAACACCTCCAATTCTTATTACACTAGCACTTAGCTCATCCAGCTCCTCATCCTGTCGCCTACATGCAAAAGTGTTGAGGAATATTTAGCAAGTTATAAGTCGAGCAGAGGAACCCGGCATCTGTGCCAGTAACACTAGAAATAAATTCTTGTAGAGATGTGGCACTAGGTTGATGGCCAACACAGCTTTATAGCATTACTACACTCAAATGCAGCTCAACGTAACTAAGAGAATAAATTTACATATTATTTTTTACCACATTCTGGCCACATAATATTGTGAATGAACCAGGTAGTATTTGCGCCAATTCTCAATCAAAGAAATTGCTGCCCCTTTCCATGAACAATAAGTTCTTGTTTGACTGACAACAGATTAAGACCAACATCCAGCCTTCCGGGCAAAGAGTGGAGTAGAACACCAAAACATTTTTTCGTAGAAGAATACAGCAACGTATAGTAAGGGAATAGAATGCAGTACTTTATAAGCAGCATTTGTCTATCTGATTCTGATTGAATAAAATTATCATTATCTTCAGAGTAATTGTTGTATTTATCCGTTTGTGGAGCATCTGGCAGCCGCATTAACTCTTTACGCATTCCACTGGCACTGCTGGTATTCATCTCTCTTCCTGCTACTACTGCTTTCTTGACATTACCCACCTAAAGCACAATCCAATGCTGATGGGATCAAAAGCCATGTTCCAAACATCACAATTATGTCACTAATTTTTGGTCAACATTGTCCCCTACCATGCAGGCACACAGTGAATAAGCATGCTAAAGTTCAAGTCATTTGTAGAGCCAAGAAGTAAGTTATCACTGCAATTATAGAAACGAAACCACAGAAAGCTGCTAACTTCCCAACCATTTCATCTTATAAAAAAAGTGAAACCTGCGTCCGAGCAGTGCTGGTCCATCTTCTACGCTTTTCTAGTTCCGCTTCATCAATGCCGTACCAGGAAGGATCCCGAGCAGCTACAGAAATTGTCTTGTCCAATTCATCCACCTTCCTATCATAAAGAAGCTTTCAGTGGTTGCCAAATAACTAGTAAGAGAGCTAAATGTACTTCATGACTCGACCTTCACATTTCAAAGAACTGGGATCAATCAAACAAACTGGCATGCAGCTTGTATGCATTCTTAACCGAATTTCGCCGCACATCCATCCCCAGTGACGCTATCATGAACCAGCAAAAGAACACTTCTTGTGTCACATTACAAGATTGTTTATTTACCTGCCACTCGATGCTTTCACTACTAGCAAGCAGCTCCCTTGTTAGATGAACTTGCTCTCCAGTGTCTGAAGACATCCGCTCCCATCGGTGGAAAGTAAATTGCAACTTATCAATCTAGGAGGACACACATATGAAGCCAAATTCAGATCTATAAATTTATAATCTATTAAATACCTGCTGCAGAATAAATAGCAGGCTGGTACATAGATACTCCAAACCAAACCAGATCACCAAGCCAAACGCCCAAACCAAATGACAGACCATAAATTCTGAAAACTCAAGGAAGAACTAAAAAACTGTTATTTTATAGGTAATAAACAAAGTAACAACAATAAAGCAGCAAATGTTGACTAAGAAGGGAAAACGGAAACTTTGTGTAACAACACAACCGTGGAGGAACGCCTCGTAGAACATTCAAAAACCTATACCTAGCATAGTTCCAGCTGTACTTTTACAGAACAGCCCAGATTACCGATAATACGAAAATTCGTCCAAGATCACAATTCTCCTTTAGAAAGCATATGCTCGTCCACAGAAACAAAGAAAGAAACGAAACAACGGGGGCAATGAGGCAGGGAGCGACGAGGAGACCCGAGCTATGCAATTCCATCAACACGTACCGCAGCGCCTCACTCGCCACTTAGTACCCAAAAATTTCGAAAAGGCAACAGCAACACTACCAAAAACAGCTAAATCATCACCCAAAAAGAAAAAAGCCCAAACGAAATGAAGAAGTGAACTCACAGATTCTTGAATCTCCTCTTTGACAATGTAAAATGGATCTTGAGCCGAAGACATCTCTCCGATCTCCGGAACCTAGTACCTACCCACCGACAAAACAATAACACGCGCCTTTTAAACAGAAAAAAAAACAATTAATTAAATACAAAAAAAAAGTTGCTGGATTAGATTTTGCTTGTGCCCTAATAAAAATTAGCATCGGTTCTCGATACCGGAACATCAGATCGGTTCTCGTTACAGTTTGAAATCGGTCGGAAAAGCGATTGCGACGGAGAAACAACAAGTAAACGACCGGTCGTTGGGAAATGCTTCGAAAGAAAGGAAAGTGACGAACCTGAGAGAGAGATCGAGACACAGCGCGAGTGAGAGAGAGAGAGAGAGATTTAGGACGGGGATTGTGACGAGGAAGGTGGTTTTAACAAGTGACCCAGCTAAGTTTGGGCTTCTCTCTTATGGGCTTATATCAATAATCCACTGTGTAAGACGACTCGATCGAAATCAAATCGTAGATTGGATTTATAAACACGGCCGATTAGGTTATATATTTCAAAATTTTGACTTGAGACCTGGAATTATCTTTTACTAGTTGATCTATGTGCACGATATAAAAAATAATTCAGATGATTTATGGTTGACTCAACTTTGATGTTGTAATCTCACCCGGTCCATGTTGATGCATTTACAAAACGATACAAAAACTCGTACATATTGTCATTTTTAGCTCATTACTGTGTTATGGATATTCGGATTACAGTCCTTAAAAAAAAGATTATTCGGATTACTACATAAAAAGGGAAGATATTTCACTAAGGCATAACAACTAGAAAGTCCAAGATTTAGTTTTTCGGTCTCTAAAGTTTAAAAAATAAAACCAATAAGTCCCTGAAATTAATAAGACCATTAAAAAAATCAATATCCCTAAAGTACCCCTCTGCGAAACCAAATAAACATTACGGAAATTAATTTCTTTGGTTGGGGGCCATGGGGCTTTGAGTGCGGGCGAGAGAGGAAGATGGAATTGTTGTTTATTTGTTTATTTGGTTTCACAAAGGGGTATTTTAGGGGTTTTTTTTTCAATGGTTTACTGGTTTGATTCTTTAAATTTTAGCATTGTTTCTAGCATTATTTTAGGGACCGAAAAACCAAGAACAGAGACTTTTAGAAGTACTATACTAAAACATAGAGATTTATGAATATTTTATCTTTTATAAAATTATACGTGAAGGAGTTCATTTAGTTAGGGATTGCCATTATACTCTTATATTAATGGTCTACTCGAATCTGAAGACTCCAAAACTCGTTAATTTGACTAGGTCAAAATCTGAATCATGCTCTAATGCTTATTTTTTTAAAGAATAAGGACATAGTTATAGATCTATATGATAGTACCCTCGTTCTAGCTGAATTTTTTAAGATAATACTAAAATAATATTTATGTGTATTAATTACTAAACATAATTCTAAATTCTCAATCTCAGACTACCTTTTTTTTTATTTGCTTGTTTGCTTTTATATTGAATTGTTTTAATAAACAAATTAGTTATATTCTAATACTAAAATAATATTTATGTTATTTAAAGAGGATAAAAGTAAAGATTCAGATTTATCTTTAAAAAAGAGGATAAAGATCTAGGTCATATAAATCCTAACTGAATTTTGAACATTGTCATTCCAACCTTTAGCCCTTCACTTTCTCAATTTCCTAAGATTTGTGTCAAAATCAATGTTTTAAAAAATGACCCGTGGCTGACTTGGGATTTGGTCCAACTTTTGGGTCGACTAGTCTGATCAGTTGGATCACTGGCTAAACTAGACATTTTTATTATTCTTTTACTGTTATAAAATAATATAATAGTCAAAATATAGTTTTCAAAATCAACCTTTTGAAAATGCTAACCAATTTATTACATATCGAGTCCACTTTTCTTTATTAATTTGGAAAAATCGAACATGTGATATGCATTTTTTATTTTCTTTGGTTTTGGTTTGGAAAAATCCTGTTGGACCAAACTAAAGAGGCGGTGGAAATATAAGCTACTGTACCGAATATAGTTAGTCATCTTATTTTTCACCGCAACAAAAATTTAGACAAGAAAATGAAGAAAAGAACGGATTGGAATAAAAGAGAGGAGAATTTGAAACTAAAACATGAACTAAATCTGGTAAGCATGTGTTTCTTAATTTAAGATTGACAAAAAAGGGGTAAATGAAATGCGCTTAACAAGGGATAAATGACATGCACGCTCCTCTAGGATGTTTTCATTTTTTTAATTTATATTTATGTGCCTTATTTAATTTTTATTAGAATATTATTTAATTTTTATTGTATTATTAAATTAGTATTATGTTTATTAAATTAGTATTATGTCATTTTGACATAACCGAGCATTCCATTTTATCGTAATTTAGCATACCATTGTTTATTTAATTTTTATGTCTCTATTATTAAATATTAACTTGGCATGCCAATTGATTGTAACCAAGCATGACTTTTATATCGTACCTGGGCATGCCAATTGATTGTAACCAAGCATGACTTTTTATCGTATCCGGACATGCCAATTGATCGTAACCAACCATGACTTTTTATCATACCCGGGCATGCCAATTAATCGTAATTAACCATGACTTTTTATCATACCCGGGCATGCCAATTGATCGTAACCAAGTATGATTTCTTATTGTACCTGGGCATGCCAATTGATTGTAACTAAGCATGACTTTTTATCGTACCCGGGCATGCCAATTGATTATAACCAAGCATGACTTTTTATCGTAACTGGGCCTGCCATTTAATTATAACTGGGCCTGCTATTTAATCGTAAGTGTCATTTAATCATACAGTTCGTGCATTTTTTTTAACCAAACATGTCATTTAATCGTAACCGGGTCTCTCTTTTAAATAATTGATAAAATATCCCAAAGTTCAAATTACCCAAAAAAGCTATTTCATAACAGTGAACAAATAAATAGATTTGTCTTTTCATTAAAATAAAAAATGTAACAAATCATTCATCGCCTATCACATCACCGAGACCGAATTGAGTGGGGACTAAAGAAAATTTGTCCACAGGTGGGGACTACATTTTGGGCCGTCAGATTTGATTATCTTTAAATCTGATAGTCAATAACCTATCAGGTGATATTGGTTTGCTTGTGAAGTGATATTGGTTTGCATGTGAAGTGATATTGGTTTGCAAGACGCTGGTTTGCATGTGTAGTGATATTGGTTTGCATGTGTAGTGATATTAATTTGAGATAGTCCCCATATTTGGGAACTACTCCATTTCTCACTAAATCTACCCCTCACATCACCACCCAAGCAATCAATGATTCGTAATTATTAAAAAAACTTTCCACCAAAAAATTATTTTAAAAAAACAATCAATGAGTGACCCATTAAATATTAAAAAAATAAAAGAAGTAGAGATATTAATAGGGAACATGGGATGATGGGGACACGCAGGAAAAAAACTGTCTTTTTATGGAAGGGAGATTCGTATTAAATGTATGTCAGGCGACGCGTGGCTCAAGGGGTCACGTCTTGTGCACCAAAACTCGAAAATACCCCTAGGGACACGTGGATAACCACCACCGTTGGATTTGGGGTCGTGCTTTTTTAGATGAATCGGATGGCTGGGATTCATTCCCGCGTGGCACGGATTGGGCCTATTAGTGCCCGCACCAAATCCGGCCCCGAATAAAATGGTAACTGAGAAAAGAAGAATTAGACAAAAATGAAAGAAGGGGAAACGAAAATAAAGGCAACAAAGATATATGATTTCTTTGAAAAAACTGAAATTAGGTAAGTGATCAATTATGAGTGTAATTTGATATGAACATAAAATGAGTAGCTTGTTGAGCTCTCTCTTTCCCACTTTTGGATTTTCGTTACCAAATAGGAAGGAAGAGTTTGTATTAACTATTCTTCACTAATTGGAAATGCTACTTGTCTCAATCCACTAAGGCAGGAAGAGCGTGTGCATTAACGGTTTCCAGTATGAGTGCCAAAGATAAAGATGGAGAGGTTGGGGCGTGGGTTAGTTGGGAGATTTTCTAAAAGTTACTGGAAAATTATGTTTTTGTCATTATATATGTGCACTTTGACACTTTAGTTTAATAACTCTGAAATAAAAAATACCAGGTCTTACATAATGCTTTAAACTATGATACGTAGTTTAATATGGATTAAGTTGGAACAAGTAATGAGTTGGTGAAGCAATCACTAGTTGTTGTTGTATCACAGAAAGACACAAAAATAATAAAAGATTGATGTCTCCCATACGATCACACAAAGCATCCCAAAACCCACAATCAAAATCAAAACGTGAAGAGTAACTGACAAAAAAAGTGCAAAGATTCAAATTTTAGACGAGGGTAGCGCTCTGTAACACTAAAAGAAACCTTAAAAGAGTCAATTTGGTCCCAGAACCAATCACAGATGGATCTGCCCACCCGGTGACTAGTCAGCTGCTTCTCCAGAATCACTTCCATATTCCAATCCAATTCTATTAGATTTAATCCAATCTGGGTCAATTCTATAACCAACACAAATCGAATCAAGAGGTTGGAACTTACCCAGAATCCGAGAGAAGGAATATACACTGCAACATCTCTTGGACTTGTGGGGGTGGTGACTGTATCTAGAATCTCTCCATCCAAGTCCATATCCATCTCCATCTCTAGTGTTGCCGCTTTTCGTGCAGAAGTACCCACTGCCTTTTGGAACCGAAAACAACATATGGGTCCAAGGCTGAAAGGCATGACCAATTGCAATGGGTCCAAGGTACTTGGAACTTTGTCAAGAGGAGATCAAAGATCTCCTAGCAAAGGGTCTCATTCGGCCCAGGCAAAGCCTATGGAGTTGCTTCGCATTCTATGTTGAAAATGCAGCAGAATTAGAAAGAAGAGTTTCGAGACTAGTTATAAATTGCAAGCCTTTAAACAAGGCATTAAGATGGATTAGACATCTAATATCTAATAAAATAGATCTTCTCAATAGGCTTTGTTAAGCCTAGATCTTCTCTAAATTCGATATGAAGTCAAGTTTTTAGCAAATCCAGCTTAAAGAGCAAGATAGGTATAAAACAGCCTTCACAATTTCGTTTGGCCATTATGAATGTGATGCCTTCGGGCTTAAAACAGCCCCCTCTTTGTTTCAAAAAATAATGAATGATATCTACAATCCTTATTGAGGGTTCCTCATTGTCTACATAGACAATGTCTTGACCTATTCCAATAACTTGGAACAACACATCAAGCACCTTGGTATATTCATCAACGTTACTCAGAAGGCAGACTTAGCAGTATCTGAAAAAAAGGTTAAAACCTTCGAAACAAAAGTCAGGTTTCTAGTCGTTCTCATTGAGAGAGCCATTCAATTTGCAGATAAATTCCCATATGTAATTCGCGATAAAACACAACTACAAAGGTTTCTTGGTAGCCTAAACTATGTTTCAGATTTCTATCCCAACTTAGCTGCTGACTGCAAACCCTTATTTGATAGGCTTAGAAAGAAACCTGAGTCTTGGGGTAGCGAAATGACTATGGCTATTATTAAAATAAAAGCCAAAGTCTAGGAACTCTCTTACCTATCCAGATATTTTCAAAATCGTTGAAACCGATGCATCTGAATTAGGTTATGGAGGCATTCTTAAGCAAAAGGTTAATAGCCAAACTAAAGAAACCTTAGTAAGGTTTACCTCGGGAAATTGGAATGCAGCACAACAAAACTATTCCACTGTAAAAAAGGAAATGTTAGCCATAGTTTTGTGTGTTACAAAATTCGAACCAGATTTAATTAATCAGCATTTTTTGCTAAGAGTAGACTGCAAAGAAGCTATATTATCTTATTTTTATTTTAGCATTGAACATATTAATGGAAGAGATAACTCTCTACCTGATTTTCTAACCCGTCAATTCTTGCAGAGACAAGTACCCAAGACGCTCCCCATCCCCTAATCCAAAAAGGCGAGTGCATCGGGTTACAAGTTCAACCTCAAAAGATAAAGGACCCGCTGAAATCGCCACAAAGGATAACTTCCTCTCTAAAGATGCGTACAAGCAAGTAAGCACCTTGTATAGCTCGCCAAAGGATAAATTTCCTTTCATACATAACTACTCAGAATGGATACTTATAGTAGAAACTATCCACAAGCAGCTAACTGCTGAGCAAGCGGCTAATGCCATTCTCTACGAGAATTTTAAACCCTCCCTTATACCAAAGACACAGCTTTATTATGAACAATACTCCTCGAAACCCGTCTGTTGATATTCGAGCTACTCCTAGAGCTGGGGGAGAAAATGCATATTCTACTACGGTTATTCACCATATCCTCTCGCCAGAAGAATGGAAGTCTGATCTTAGAACCTTCAGAAGTCTTCGTTCTTCTATGCTTCCTTTGCGTAAATATAATTACTATGATTATATTAACACTTGGAATGGGATGCTTATTTATGAAAATTCTTTAAAAATACACACATGGATTATTCGGCCGAGACTTGAGCTTAAAGGCTCGTTGCTTGACTGGTTCAAATTCTGGTGACTCATGTGGGGTATGTTTGATATTCACATGCCCATATTCATCCAGCCATACTTGGATGAGTTCAAAGCGGTTAACCACCAACTCGCTGAATTAGACTCATTAATCCATTTTATAATAAACCACCAGATTCCCTGCATAGTGAAATGGGACTATGATCTGCAAGAAGAAATCGGGGAAAACCATGGGGAAAATTCGAATTTACCCCATAGGAGATTAAAAATCTCACAAGCCCTTCAGAAATCCACAAAGGTAATCCCTCTAAAGAAGAGGATCTTAAAGACCTCATTAAAGATCTCGTTAGTAATTCCTCCTGTCTTAATGTACGAAAATCCTTAATTGCTGCCCTCAACGAGATTGATAAAGACTTAAATGACTCGGCATTACAAGACTCCCACGACCCCCGTGACGACGACGAAGATCTCATGGATGAATACTATCAACACAGAACTTCATAAAGGAAGATTCCTCCTGTCCACCAACTAAAGAAAAGGACAAAATAGCTGGCACTTACCTTTAATAAAGTAAGACTCCTCCGGTCTCCCACTTGAAGAAAAAGACAAACTGCCGACACTCTTTTTTTAATAAAGAAGATGCGCACTCAGGCGCACTCAGAATTAAAAGTCTCTAGGGATGAGTTTCTTGTAATTTTGCGATGTCGGTATGAAAATTTACACCGAATTGTACTTTTGGTTTTGTAAAAATTTACATTGTCGGTGTGGCAGTTTCGAAGAAAACTGCGGTGGTGCGGTTTGATGGTTTGCACCATTTCGTTAAGCCCATTTAGTAGGCCCAAATTTAGAAAAAAATCTCTTTTTTCACACACGACGTTTATGAGACAAAAAAAAGTTTATATACTAAAACAAAACGACGTCGTTTTTTCACATAATACACGTATACTAAAACGACGTCATTTCAATTTATCGGTTTTGCGGTCGGTTGGTGTGGTTTGAGACCAACACCAAAACCACACCACACCACACCAAATCGGTTTCAATTTGAAACCACAACACGAAATTATTTAAGTGTGCGGTTTAGATTTTGTCGGTTGGTCGATTTCACGGTTTTGCGGGTTTCAAGTTCACCCCTAAAAGTCCCACTTTGTAATTATTAGAATTCCTAGAATAGTAGTTTCTTTCGCTATAAATAAGTTGCTTGAAAAAAATAATAATAAGTTGCTTGTAGAATTATGGAGGCATCACTTAAAGCAGAGCCTTCTGGAGCTTGTAAAATTCTTCTCTTGTAATATTTCGAGAACCGACTCAATTTAATAGCTTTTCCGGTAAATAAAAATCCTAATCGCGTGCTCCCTCAAGTTGAACCAAGAAGACGACTTGTCATCCAGGAAAAGGAGGGTGCGTTTTGATTGGTAATGTGGGTCGGGTTAGATATTACATGGAATTTTATGGCTCTCCCTCAAATCGAAAATAGTAACTTTATTAATAATAAAATGGGTTTCCTCTCTTATGTTTGTTTGGTTAAAGTAATGAAAAATTCATTTTCAAATCTTTCAATGCTCATGTTTCGTTAAAGAAATAAAGATTATTTAATACCTTCTACTTGTATAAAAAGAACAACTAGAATTTTGTACTTAAAAATAGTCGGAATAATATCATGTACTTTCCGAAATGGATCAATTAAATCTCCAAGACCAACTTTTTGTATGACAAGTGACACATCATCAACCACGTGGCAATCGTCTGAGGCCCTTGTTGAAGCTGATTCTTAGCATGTAGAAAAAAAAATTCATTAGTACAACGATGCACCGACAAAGAGAAAAAGAAGAATGGCAATTACATAAAGACGGAGCAAACATGATGGTGATGCTGAATGGTCAAAACAATCTCTTCTCCACAAATTCGTCATCCACTCACAATTACGTCACCCAGAACATGCACTTAAGTTCCTTATACATAGGTTCCTCAGTTCAAATGTTCTTGTGTCATCTTTGATGTTTCTAAAACAGTATTGAGAAAAGGCCAATCTTCATATGCTAACACCAATTCTCCTCCTTTGAATCAATAAAGACAAATGAAAGTGAGCAAAAACCCGAAACCTAGTTTTCCACATTATATCTAATGACAATGTTACGAAGCATGCAGCGGCTCATCATGATGAGCTATGATGTGCTTGAAAAAGGCGCATTTTACTGCATCATTTTAGGATTATTTAGGCCCGATTTTCAGTTTTTTTAGATCGAATCTCATGTCTTTTGTACCATTTCTTGGTCTGTTGCCTTGAATGGTTTCACTCGTGTGTATTCTGTCTTTTGGAGGAAGGTCAAGAGTGAGGAGTAGCTGAAGATGCGGAACTTGGAGTGAGTCTCGTCAAGAGGAGGCAAGCCGGGCTGAAGCTGCAACCACCGAATGGCAAAACCTGCAACAAACGGTGTTTGCCCTCTGAAAACCACCGATCGGTAGAAAATCTCGTCGGTCGGTGAATGATGGTTTGCATGAATTCTCCGGGCTCCTTCGAAATTTCTCTGAAAGATTTGGCGCGGCGCGGCGCAACATCCGCCGATCGACGAAAAAGTTATTCTTGCGACATCTGCCGATCGGTAAAATCTTAAGGCGAACGGCGAGGAGGCCACCGAGTTCCGAACTTTCCCGCCGAACAACGAATATCTCCAAACCACCAAGTGGCG
The DNA here is from genome assembly GCA_963995505.1 of Hypericum androsaemum. Taxonomy (NCBI): domain Eukaryota; kingdom Viridiplantae; phylum Streptophyta; class Magnoliopsida; order Malpighiales; family Hypericaceae; genus Hypericum; species Hypericum androsaemum. The sequence continues at coordinate 9,821,629 of OZ023199.1, forward strand.
CCTTTTCCCACTGATCAGCGAACTCGCCCAATTTTTTCCCCAAAGATTAGATATGTTAAGGGCAATTTTGGTCATTTTTGTGGCAACTAGGATTTTGGGAAAGACTCTATAAATAGCCCACAACCTTCTCATTTTATAAGCTTTGACAAAGAGACTAAAATTAGGGTTTAATAGAAGAAGAGAGGCGTTTGAAGCAAGGAGCGGATGTGAGGCGGGGTTCGAGCGGCTCTCCAATATTGAGCTTTCTCTTTTCATTTTCTCTCATTTAGATTTTGTGACATTGTTCTTCTATTTATGTGTTGTTGTTGAATGATGATGGTGCGTGAGTAGTCGCCTTTGGGTCGGGTGTCATAGTGCACCTCGTATGACTTGGTTTCAAATGGGGCTTCACCTTGACAGCGTGTAATTGATAAAATGCTTAATGCTTTGGCTTGACGGACCTCCATGTTAGGATTGTGAGTGTAGAATCCTCTCCCGACCATAGGTTTTTGCTAATAGATCCTAGCCTCACTCGAAAGACTTAATTATAATGGGAAGAGAAAAAATATTACCCGTTAGACTAGTGATTCATGATGTGAGAACCTACGTCTGTGACACCGTAGGGAGGACACTAGTTGGCTATTAGGTGGTCCATTAATTAGTTAGGATTAGGAGGATAACTGGTGATTCGTATGCTCTTGTGAGGTTGACAACTCACTGTGAGATAGAGTGTCAAAGAAGTGGGCCGTTTGGAACCTAGATCCTGAATTTATGGTGTGATGGACTTAGAAGGTGAAACACATGCCTTAGGCTCATCTAGGCCCACCTAGTACCTTATAAGCCCATGAGAGACCAAGTTGTAAGGGGTTGCATTAAAGCACCTTGCCCATTTCTTCCTTATTGTTATTTTCCATGATTTCTTACTGTCTTAGCTTGAATTTTCCCAAAAATAAAACAAAAAAATTATCAACCTAATCTACTTGTGGAATTTGCTGAGATGTCTTGAACCTGCTCCCTGTGGTTTGACATTTTCATACCGTACTCCCTTTATTGCATCAGGGGTGTAAAAATCGTCTTGTCAAGCTATAAGCTAAACAGCAAACAAGCAAATAATAGAGTTCCTTCCCCTTTGCCCTAAAAAAAGATAAAAAGTGACAAATATCTATTACACTCATGATCAAAGAATATTCTTTATTGATCCCCCTAGCATTGGATGCGTGTAGTTCCCTTTGTCGCGTGTCTACTGAGGTTAGACAACTTCCTTACAAAATTATCTAAAAGTGGAAGCCGCTTGCATTAGCTAAGATTCACGTGGCATGAGACTTTGCACGGATCTCGTCTCGTATTGGCTGGGGAGCTCCGTGCAGCAACAGACCCTTCAGTAGATTCTATGCGCGGTCCTCATGTCTTCACTCTGTGCGACTCCAGATCAAGTTCGTACAGCTTTGATTTTTTGCAAAGATGTCTTTGATCCCTGAATGGTAGCTCATATTGCACGCTTCAGGTTTACTTTCACATGAGCTTCATTTTCTCCATCAGACATGGCTCGACTTCTCTCTCCTTCTTGGCTTTGCATAGTCTCAACCTCCTCTTGCCTTCATTTGCATCCTCTCTTCCTGAGCTCCTCCTAAAAATACAAAAGACTCAACGAATGAGTCCATTTAAGGTAGCATGCCTAAAATGGACGAAAAAACTTAAGACTCAAACCAAAACATACTCAAAACTACCTAAAATGGCCTAGTGAAATGAGTGTTTTGGATACTTATTAGTGATTTTCAAGAGTCAGTTGCACTTTTCCCAATGGTGGCGGGAAATAAAGAGGCTTTGTTGATGGGTCACGACAAACCAAGGCGGTGTGACCCAGTCGACTTGGGGAGATGATGGAAACGACCGGGAAATTTTGGGTGAAAATTTGAAATCAGGGTTAGAATGGTTTAGGGGAAACTTGAAAAAATTTGAGTAGTTGATGATGTGGCATGACAATATCAACAATTTTATTAAGGTGTCATATCATATGGGTAAATTATTACGTGGCACGATACATAAGATAATTTAATTAACCGAGGTTAGTTAATATCACAGCTACTTAGATAAATTAAAATCATACGATAATGATGTGTCAAGGCTGAAATTGCAGAGAATAGAAATGGACTTTTCCTAAACACCAGGTATTAGGGGGTAATTTACCCTAGAAAAAATATCTTCTTCCAATTCTTGATACCAGATGGACGATGATGCAAGATACAAAATATCGAATGCAGATGCGATGCTCGTCCTTTGGTAAGAATTGTTGAGAGTGAAGTTTGTTATCGATCTGTACTATTGTTCCGCATATCTTTTTTCTTTTGAAGACATTCTTTCATGTCAAATTTGGACCATATACACTTTTATAATCTATTTCACGACATGCATGATTGGACCCTTTTCCATTTGGATAGGGTGTAGAAAAATTTCTATTTGGTTTGGATTCTTCATCGCTGCTTAGATTGGGTGAGTCTTCATCGTCACTTGAAATTACTACAACATTTGAGTATTTGCCCTTAAAATTTCTTAAAAACGCTCAAGTGTTTTGTTTGGTGTGATAGAAAAAATGAGATTGGAGATACCAAGTATATAAAGAGGGTTTTGTTTGTCACAAAATGTCGAGAAAATGGCATTATCCCTAAGCTGGCTGAGTAGCCGACCTAAGACCGGAGCCCCAAACGAAGATTCTCTACGACAGGGCATGAGTAGCCAACCCATTTTCTCGCAGAAAATGCTAAACTTTAAGCATTTTCTGGCATCTTCAAACGCTTGTATTTGGGCATTTTTCGGTTGGATCCCCGACAGGTAAAACATGTCTCGAGAGCTCCATTCTCGAAAATGTCAGCGGAGCAGACCCCTCTGCAGAAAAAGGCACCACTTAGTGTGGCATGTTAGCCCATGCAAATCGCCATGTAAAAGAAGTTAACTTTGATACATAAATTTTCTACAAATAACTTTATGGTTATCGATTCATAAAATTCTCTAATTGTGTAGAGAAAATTATAATAATGGAGAAATTTACTTTAGTATTCTATAATTTTACGCATTTTTAACTTAGTAGTTGTAGTTTTGTTTTGTTCATTTTGGTGACAGAAATTTTCTAAAGTGACACTTTTTAATCAGAATTTGTTTGTCTTTCCTTGATCTTTTACGTAAGCCCTATGTCAGCAGCATGTACATTTCTTTCATAGGTGATGATGTGGTAAAATAAAATCTTAATTTAACCCTAATCTAAAAAAATCTCATAGTGAAAAGTTCTCAATTTAATCATAATCTGAAACAAGAGTTTTGGTTCTGAAAATCTTTAGATTACAATTAAAATTGAGATTTTTTTTCACTTTGTCATATCAGCTCCACGTAAGAGAGAAATATAATGTAACGTCTAACGTGAAAAAGACAAGTGGAACAAATTGACATGGTTAAAAAATTATCACAAAAATTGCATAATTTCTAGCGTCACCAAATAAATAAAGCTAGACGACATTATACTAAAATTAAAAAAGTGAAATGCTAAAGTTAACTTTTCCTTTATAATAATTATTATCAACTTTCAAGATCAATAACTGATTCTACTGTGTTGGGTGGTAAAGGTTTGATCTACGAGTTGAATCCATGGAGAATTGATGAACAAATTTTCAAAGTGCCTTTCCACAAAAATTTGAACTAGAGATATTAGGGCTCCTTGGCAAGATGTTGGGTGCTCTCCGCACTATCAACACCAAAGGTCGTCGACCGTGAAGATCTTGAATATTTCACAGAGAAGGAGAGGCAGGCGGAGGCGAAGGAGAGGCAGGGACCCGTGGCTATCGTCAAAGGAGAGGCAGGCGTCGGGCGAAGGAGAGGCAAGAGGAGGCGGCTCCCTAGGCGAGGCGGTGCCGATGGAGGACGAAGGGGAGGGGGCGGCGGTTCATGAGATGGGTGTGTATTATGATCATGTCGCGAGATTTTTCAGTAAGAGATGTCTGATTACATGTAATATGATCGGTTGCACCCGAATCCGTCACCCAAGATTGTGTAAAAAACTTGGTCGTTTCTCGGAAAAAAATAACAGGTTTAAAGGAAAAAAACGTCCTCCACCCTTTTGATCCTCCTCGCCGGTGGTGATGATGTTTGAACTAAAAAAACTAATCGGTTGATGCAGGGTGGCTTCGTCCCTTTTTTGGCTCCGTCTTCTTTTGGAATAGAGGATGGATGGGTGGCTTCGTCCCTTTTTTGGCGCCGGTGGTGGTGATGATGTTTTTGCTGCGTCTTCTTTTGGTGGATTGTGATCCACGTGAATCAGAATGGATGATTTTGAGCGAGTTTGATTGGTGGTGGATGATTGTTAATTCTTCTCGAATAACAATTGGCTGCCTCTTGTTGGTGGCTGCGATTTCTTTGAAGGAAGACGTATGCTCAATCAAAAACCTATTCTAGCTTTTGACTTGATACCATAATAAAATATGTCTATTATTTTATTCATCGTCATAAATTATATATATAAGAGTTTACAAATTTATCACCAAATAATTACTGACTAAAATTGAACTTGATTCTTAAATAAATATGACTAAGATGTCTAAATGAATATGACTTACATTCCTAATATTGTACCTAAATATTTTCAGATTTGAACTAAATAGATAAAAAAAACGTATCTCAACAAATAGAAAAGTGCGTTTTCAATCGAACACTAGACATTTAGAACCCTATTTTTAATCTTCAAAGGACGTTGGATATGGTTATTTATAGCTAGCATGGTTATCCACACCAAGTACAACACGTTGGCCTTTTGTCTTCTTCTTTCTTGTTTTTGGTAATTTATCTTCTTCTTTTATTTTTTAAGATTATCTTCTTCTTTCCCTAAAAAAAATTATCTTCTCCTTCTTTTATTCAACAGGTGTCTTCCGTAAGGGGCTTTATTTATCTTACACTCCTCAAATAAAATATAATTTTATAGTGAGTCGTAAAGGATTTATTTTTTTCCTAGATTTTATTACTCGGGATAAAAAGACATACCACTATATAATTATTCAATAAAAAAACTAAAAAAATAATTAAACTAAATATTATTGAGAGACTCGTTTATAAATAACAAGAAGACTATGAACCAATGGTTGTTCATAGATTGTAGCTAACACAAAAGAATTATAGAAAAAAATTAATAGGCTATCCTTTTATATATAATACTAAAATAGAATTGTGAATTCGTTATATCATAATTAAGATAGGCGGTATATGATGTGCATTTGCAAATTAGTTATTTCAAGTGATAAGTTATTTAAATTCATTTAAAAAATCACAAGTTGCTAGCACCTCCCCAAGTTATAAACACCATCTGGATTGGTTGGTAGCTTCACGCCAACTCCAGCTCCAAGTCAACAGCTATGGCCTCCATCCTCAACCTCACACCTCAAGAAATGTTCGAAGCTCAAACCCATGTCTACAACCATCTCTTGCTCTACATAAAGTCAATGTCACTCAAATGTTGTATTGAGCTTGGAATTCCCGACATAATCCACAACCATGGGAAGCCCATCGCCCTTCACGAATTAGCCTCTTCACTTAACATCCACCCCACCAAAATCCCTTGCCTGAACCGTCTCATGCGCATGCTGGTCAGCTCGGGATTTTTCAAAGTCGAGCACTGTCAAGAATTATCGTATGATCTGACCTTGTCTTCGAGGCTACTTGTCAGGGACAACCCCAACTGCTTGTCACCGATGCTGTCCGCGCTGTTCGCACCCCAAATGGTGCCTGCTTTCGATTGTTTAGCTGATTGGCTCCGCGGGGACGAGCAGATCATCACGCCCTTCGAGCATGCACACGAAGTGAACTTCTGGGATTTCGTCACGGATGATAAGAACAGGGAGTTCAAGAGGTTGTTCAATGAGGCAATGGCTTCCGACTCGCGGATGATGAACTTGGTTATTGGCGAGAGCAAGCCCATCTTCGAGGGCTTGCGCTCGCTGGTTGACGTAGGGGGAGGTATTGGATCACTAGCCAGGGTCATTTCTGAGGCGTTTCCTGATGTGAAGTGCACTGTACTTGATCTTCCACCTGTTGTGGCCGACTTGGAAGGAACCAACAACTTGGAGTTTGTTGGTGGTGATATGTTTCAACGTATTCCTCCTGCCGATGCTGTCATTCTGAAGGTCTGATATCTCTTGGATAAAGTAATGTAACTGATACTTTAGGGTTTTGGGACTCTATTTAGAAAGTTTGAATTTGCGAATTTACTAAAAAAAATCCAAATCTGTAGCTACTATTTTTTTAGAGAGTATTTATTTTTTAGAGTTGAGCAGTTTCAGACCATATTTAAGGGTAATTATTTCAATAGTATTTTTTATATTCGTAATATTTAAATACAAAATCTCTTTAAATAAAGTCAAATCTAACGGCTTTGAGAAACTCTCATTAGTTGTCAAGCTACTACTTTGACCTTCTTATCATTAATGTACTATATGCTATTGAGGCTTAGCTTTAAGTGGCGAAGTCATACTCGTAAAGATTAGAATTTTGAACTTCCGTCAATGGTTATTCGCTTTGCGTCGTCCCGATAAGTGCCTTTTGGGCATAAATGTACTATACTATTGAGACTTAGCTTAAGTGACCAAGTTATACTCGTCAATAATTGAACATTAGACGTGCGTTAATCTTTATAAGCCTTTTGCCATCTCGGCAAGTGCCAAAAAGATTAGTTGGTAATCATTTTGATTTAAGATGTGATATATTATATAACCACACTGTTACAATGTTTGCTAGATAGTATTGCACGATTGGAACGACGAGGAATGCGTGAAGATTCTTCAGAAATGTAAGGAAGCCATTGCCGGAAGCGGGAAAGGTGGCAAGGTAATCATCGTTGAAATGGTGATCAATGAGAAGAAAGATGAGCATGATTCAACAGAAACCAAGCTCCTTTATGACATGTTAATGATGGGCTTAGTGACCGGAAAAGAACGAAGTGAGAAGGATTGGGAAAAACTGTTCTTGGAGGCTGGTTATAATCACTACAAGATCACACCCTTGCTCGGTTTAAGGTCACTAATTGAGGTTTATCCATAAAGAGCTTTTGCATATGATGTGCCTTCTCTTCCGAGGAAGCTCCACCAAATAAATGGAAAGCCAAAAATATTTGGATAAAAATACTTTAGTATTATGTGAAATAAATACGTGGTACTATGTTTTATAGAAATAGTCACTTTGGTACTCTGTATTATGTAAAATAAATACTTAAGACATTCCTCTTCTATGAGCTTTGACTTTACTGATGTGATAATCATTACATGATTTTGAATTGTTGAGGTGGCATAAATAGTCAAATATTTATATAGAAAATTATAATAATACCCTCGTACTTCAAAGGCTACATCATCTGCAATATTCGCCTAACAAGCAAATTAAAATTTCAAAGAAAATGCAATATAGCAACAAAAACCACAACTTAAACCAATTTGGCTATTAAGAATTACTTGTCTAATTATTATAATTTAATTTATTTAATATAATATTTCTGTTGGATAGTAAAAATTAAAAGCAAGATTGCAAGAAGTTGGAATCAAACTTACGACCATCGTGTAAAAAGTGGTACCTTCTACCACCAAGACCAAACGCGCATTATGTCTATTTTACCAAGATCCACTTTTTTTTTCGTCCGTGCCACGTGGACACTACATCCGCAATATTTTATATTCGAACATTTTTTTCACAAAAAATTACCAACGGTAACACCAAACAGACAAATAATCCTTCACAGTTCACGCTAAAGGAAAATAGGATTGAATGGTAGTTGGGATTTGTTTAATTGACCTTTGACTTCGTTTTAAGGGCAGTTCAGACAACTAGCAAGTATTTTTTTAGTGAGAATGATGAGTGGTATAGTAGTCCTTTATTCAAAAACAACATAACATCAAATACGGACCATCCGGGGTGCCTTTACTCCGGATGGAATATGGGCATATTGGATATAGTATAGTTTTCGTAACATATATCCAATGTATGGAAACTAGTGCCAAATTTGATACATTTGGTGCAGTTTTTGATAAAAACAATAAAATTCTACTATTGAACTTTATAATTATGGCGTATTTCGAAATATTAGACCTGATTTGGCCCGTCACATTGTGACGTAAAAAAATCATATTCTGGGTCGTGGATATGATCAGATCCAGATAGATCAAGTGAATCTGAATATTTGATCGTGTGTGGTATTCGAATCTAGATTTCAATGTTTCTTAAATATATGCATCTATATTTTTAGTGTCCAGATTTGAATTCAGATCCTGACTGGGATCCTAGTTCAAATTTAGATCTAGATCCACAATCTATATTCAACCCGTATAAACTTAAAAAGTGAAATATAGGCTTGCGAATATCCTTAGAAATATATTTCTCATACTTGATTAATTATTTTATGTTATTTTTTTATATTGATGTAATGTTGCTAATTGATTTTTATTGATCTAAGCTTAACAATGAAAATCTTAATTTAGAAGTAGCTTTAATTATATATATATGTAAAGATTGACTTGTTATTCATTTTTTTGGTAGGATGTTGTATTTTTTGTTTATACTGCTAATTCTTTTTAGATGATAAATCCACGGATCCAAACCAGATGTTATCAAATTTCTACGAATATGAATGGATCCTAGAACCAAGGATCTGGTAAATTTGTATCCGAATCTAGATTTATCTTCATAATGCATCTAGATACGAATCTAAATTCATACAACTACAAAGATCCACGCTCTATAATTTAGTCTTTTAAAATTCTTTTTAAATTCGAAAATAAAATCGAGTACTCTCAGATTTATTTCATATATTAGGTCAAGTGTGAATATGACACGGTTATTTGCTGACCTCTTAAGTAACTTGTGAAATACAGTGCTTTCCGAAAATTCTACGGATAAAGCTCAATCAGAGACCTTAAACCAAACAAGTGTGTGATCTTGTAGTGACTATAACCAGCTTCCATGGATAGCTTTTCCCAGTTCTTCTCACTTCGTTCTTTTGCGCCCGCCACAGTCATCATTAACATGTCACAGAGGAGCTTGGTTTCGGCTTCGGCTTTCTCGTGGTCATCGTTGTCCTCGTCTATTACCATGTCAATGATGATCACCTTACCTCCTTTCTTGTTTCCTGAAATGGCTTCCTTACATTTCTCAAGTATCTTCACGCATTGCTCGTCACTCCAACCGTGCAATATTAGCTGACAAACAGTAGAATGAATACGTTTTAGTTCCAAATGATTAACAATTAAGGCACCCCTCACTAACCCCAGAGTAGTTCGGGATCAACCCGCTCTAATACCAAATTAGATGTCCGTATACCTTAAGCACAACGGCATCAGCAGGAGGAATATGTTGAAACATGTCACCACCAACAAACTCCAAGTTTTTGGCTCCTGTCAAGTGGGCGACAACAGGTGGAAGATCAAGTACAATGCACTTGATATCAGGAATAGCCTCAGAAATGGCCATGGCAAGTGATCCAGTACCTCCCCCTACGTCAACCACCGAGCGCAAGCCCTCAAAAATGGGCTTGTTCTCTCCGATAACCAAGTTGATCATCTGCGAATCGGAAGCCATTGCCTCACCGAACAACCTACAGTCCTCCGAATTCTTAGGATCAGTAAGCTTCTCCCAGGAGGAAACGTTGTGTGCCTGCTCGAATGGTGAGGCCTTCTCGTCCCCTCGGAACCAATCTGCTAGCGACCCGGAAGCAGTCACGAGCTCGGGTGTAAGTACCGCATGCATTATCGTTGACAAGCAGTTTGGGTTGTCCTTGACAAGTAGCCTCGAAGACAAGGTCAGATCGTATGCTGGTTCCTGACAGTGCTCGACTGTGAAAAATCCCGAGTTGACCAGCATGCGCATGAGACGGTTCAGGGGAGGGATTTTGTTGGGGTGGATGCCAAGTGAAGAGGCTAATTTAGGAACGGTGATGGGCTTCCCATGGCTGTGGATTATGTCAGGAATTCCAAGCTCAAGACAACATTTGAGTGACATTGATTTTATGTAGAGCAAGAGATGGTTGTACACATGGGTTTGAGCTTTGAACATGTCTTGAGGTGTGAGGTTGGGAATTGATGCCATTTTTTTGGGTGCAAAGATCTGTAGTTATTGGATACTCTGTAGATGGCTCTTGATGGTTTGGTGGTGTGTTAGGAGTTAAGATCTTGCTATGATTTCTATATATATATAGCTAGAGAGTCACACAACTACCAACAATTAAATAAGTGTCATCGCACTAAATTTTAGAGGATTTAAATTTTATCGTGAAAATTTGGAGTTCAAGTACAGTGATTAGTATATTAAATACAAATTAAATGAAATAAGTGCCACCCCGTCAATCACTTCTTTTTCCAAGGAAAAGTCTCGGTGTACAATAGAACTCCAAACAAAATGATATCCTGAAACCAAAAGTCTGTTGAAGTTACTTTCAGAAGAAAAATAATTCGAAGCTGATTTTAATTAGGAAAAAATATACCTTATCTACCTGTGGTTTCACCGATTTTATTTTCAAGACGTGTAATTTTAATTTGATAATTCAGTCCCTGTGTTTTAAAATTTTTGACAGTATGACAGAGATAAAAATATCAACGTAGCTTGCCACGTGGCAAGGTGACTGGATAAATTGTTTGACATTGTTTTTGAGTGGATAATTACCAAGATGAGAGGATAGAGGAGGGTAGAGAGGAGGGAGAGGGGGAATAATTTTTTATTTTTTTAACTTAGGGACAATTAGATCATTTCAGGTCCCTCCTTGCCAAAAAATTTTGATTCCGACGGCAGGGGCTTTAGAGTTCAATAAAAATAAAGTAGGAGGGCCAAATTTTCGATTTTAAAATTCAAGGGGTTAAAATAGTAATTTAAGCAAATTTCAGGAGGTCGAGGATAATTTTCCCTAGTTTTTAAATATTTCAAATGAGTATAATAGACTGTAAATTAATTGTAATATTTAAATTGAGCAGTTTGAAAATGGTCTAAAATATATATATATATATTTAAGTGTTGGGGATGTTTCCTTGGGAAAGAAATAGTGGACACGATCAAATAAACCAAAAGACTTTTGAAAGTCAAACTTTGAACATCCAACGTTCCAACGTTGCCGGTCTTCATCTTCTAAAAAAAACGTTGGCGGTCTTCCCGCTCCTGCTTTAGACTACTTTTATCAAGGACCACCAGGTAAGGAATGGTCATGAATAAGACAAAAGACAGAAATTAAAAAAAATGAAAACTAAAAGAAAAGGAGCATCGGGTGTGATTAGGGACGGGTGACACCACCCTGAGCCAGCATGAATCATTTTTTTTCTCTTCTCAATCTTATCGAGTGATACGATGTTATTTATCAAAGTAGATCTTTGTGAAGTTATAAAAATTAAAATTATTTTTAATAAAATTAAAAGTAAAAAATATGAAAATTTATATTTTTGAATTTTTTTTAAAATAGAATTTAATATTAACATACATTATTAATAGAATTTCTATATTTACCAAACAAAAACTAAATACTCACATTTGGAAAATGTGCCAGGGAATGGATAGCGATGACAATGTGTCACAAGTTTAGATCTCGTCGATATGATCTTAGATTTAGATGTGAGAGGACATATAGCTTAATGGAACTATAGAGTTGTTCAAGGACCCTCATATGCATTATGTTCGTTTTAAAAGATAATTTTTTTTGTTTTCAGGAGTACGCCACTTATAATAAAAAAGTGAAAATATTATTTTGTTAATTTATTTCAATGTCATCTTTTTGTGTGGGTTCAACCAAAAAAAAAAATATATCTATTAGATGAGTCTTTTCTCGACTTTTTGAATTATCTTGTAAATGTAGAATTCACTCTTTCAGCGATACGAAGTCAAATACTAGAATATTCATTTCTAATAGAGAATATAATAAATAAACTTATACAACAATAGTTTCACTTAATCCTTTGATTCAATCCTTGACAAAAAATGGAACTGCTATGTGGACTTTTGTTTGCCGAGGGTTCGAATTCCTCTCTTTCTGTAACTTCATCTAATTTATCAATGTTACTGAGCACAATGTAGCAAATCCTATAAGAATTGGTAACTTTATTCCAAGAGTCCAGCCGTTATTATTGATAAAAAAGAATCCAAAATCAACTAGAATTTTTAGCGCAATTTTTGAGGAATTGAGAGATTTAAATTTCACTAAAATAATTTTTATTAGCACTTGAAGTATTGTCAAATTTTAGAACAATCATTTCTAACAGAGAATATAACAAATAAACTTGATATAACAGTTTCACTTAATCCTTTGATTCAATCCTTAACAAAAAAAAATTTTGTAACAAAGTAGAACATCCTTTGATGAAGAAGCCCGGTATAAAAACCTGGAAGAAGAAGACCTGGATAACAAAAATCTATATAAAAGATACCTGGATGAAGAAGACCCGGATAAAGAAGACCTGGATAAAAAATATGTGGATGAACTAGCTAAAGAATTACTATATATACAAGCCCTTGATGAAGAAGAAGAAACTCAATCAAAAACAAAAAATAAGGAGGTTAAAAAAAGAGTATGGCAATGCCAAAATTATTTATCACATGCCGTAAACTTTTGTGGCGTGTGTTAAAATACAAAAAAAAATCAAAAGGATGATCGATCTTGTTATCCTTCTAAGGGATAAAGAGCGCCTGGCTCGGGTTGTCCATCAGGTTGGTTTGGAATTTCTCATGAATCCATTGATTGTTGTCGCTTCTGTTATTGCTACTGGGTTGGCCATTGGGCTTGCTTCTTTTGGCATGGGATTAGTCAAGGTACTGCTGCGGGGCAGTTGTGAAGGGTATTGCGAGAGAGCCTGAGGTGGAGGAAAAAATTTGGGGTATTTTATTACTTAGTTTGGCTTTTATGTAAGCTTTAACAATTTATGGGCTAGTTGTAGCATTATCCCTTTTATTTGTAAATCCTTTTGTCTAATCCTAACAAAAAAATTTGTATTTTTTGACTTGGGACTTGCTACTTGCTTCAATAAGAAGAGAAAGAGAGGGACGAGGAGGAGTGGGTTGAGTTACCTAGTTGCGTGAAGTATTAATACCCACAATTATGAAGTCAAAAAGTTTCAAAAAATGTTCTTGATCGAACAAAATGGAATGAAAGATCCCAGTTAGTATTGACAAGTTCTACGAGTTTTAGAGTTCAAACCTAATAAGTGTAATATAGTTATGATGTAAAATTTACCTTTTAAACAAATATAAATTTAGATTCTTTGAAGGTAAATTCAAATTTGAATATTGATCCGCCGAATATTTGGTTTTAAGATGTAGATCCGTTTAAACTAGACAATATCTTGTTTGGATCAATGAATCCGTCATTTAAAAAATTATTAGTAGCATTACAAAAAGGCAAAGAATCAAATTTGCAAAATTAAAATTTTAAAATTGTCTTTAAGCTTACATTTTCATCTTACATCCTTATAAACTAATTAGATATACTATATTGATATAAATATGGATCAGCTTGGTCCACTGATTTTCTTAAAACAAAAATCCATTTCTTTTAATTCAAACAAAAATGAAATGGCACCAAATACTTTTAGGAACCCTTATTATTAGCAAGTACATTAGATTCACAATAGTTAATCTCTAGGTCAATACAATTTTTTTTATAAAGATAAATTTTTATAACCAGATACACCCTTCAAGGATTGATATTTGACAGGTCATGTCATGCTACACCAAATGCATGTTGGCTCTAGGTTAATACAAATATTCTTTATGTTGCCAACGTATCTCGCTTAGGGTAGATACACTCGATTTAGCTCAAAATGTCTAGTGTACATTTTACTTTAACAATGAAAAGCACTTGCAGTAGGACTTAATCTAGAAGTTGTAGAATAATAGTACGAGTCTTTGCCAGGAAAAATTCACCAGATTCTTCGATATGTGGTTCAGAGGTTTGGAAATATTCGGATGCCACAATTTTGTTTCTTTGCTCTTGTTTATGATTGGAAATTTTACTGTGATAATTCTACAAGTATGACTTAATATAATCTGGTTAGAATTCTCAAATTAGATTTTTATTATTTATAAACAAGTTAATCACTCTTACAACTAATAATATGATAATTACAATAAATTTCATCAAACAAAACACGTCGGATCGAGATTAGCACGAACGTCAAAGTGTAATATGTGGTACAACAATAGACACTAGTCCAAGATGTCATGTTCCAACCCTACACCAATTTTCAACATTTATAACTGAGAATGCGGTACGTTTTATTAGCCGACTGGTCTTAAGTCTTAACCAGACAAATACCGGTCTGGTTCCTTTTGGCAAACTCGCTTAATTGGGTCCACCACAATCCGCTTAGATTATACTATTTCAAATATCAGGGGCATTAGACCACCCGCATCAGCGAGCTTGAGTTGGATAATGAAATAGATTGGCCACGCGATGAACCTGACCTTGTCAGGTTCGGGAGCGGCCAATCAGCCCTTTATTTTTTTTCTACTTATTTATCTATTTAGTTCAACTTTGCATAATATTATTCATTAAAAATAAATTTTTTTGGATAATATTTTCGTAGTTATCTAAACTGACCTTATCTTTAGCAAAACTATAAAAAAATTATAAAAATTATTATTTTTCAAATATCTATAAATAGAGTCCAATGTTAACATATTTTCATACACTATCTAAAATTCTCTCTTCTTTCACTACATAATTTCTTCTTTTAAATTTTCTCTGTAATATTTTTTCTACTATGAATCCAAATGATCCGAATTTCCCAAATTATAATCCATTCGGATCTTATAATCCTTCAGCTTATCATAATTATAGAGAGTATCCGGACTCTCACCTTTTTATAGCTCTCAATTGTCGCCAAATCTTTTCCAAATTCTGTTTTTCCAACACTAACTCTCACAAACTATTCCACGGCATTTGTCCTTCGATGGGGCTAGCGAGAAAAAAACTAAAAAGTCTGCACCAAGAAGTTGTGGTATGAAAGAAGATATTGCCCTAATGTCAGCTTTCATCTACTGTAGCGAAGATAGCTTTATCAGAAAAAATCAGAAGGATGCCTTGCTATGGTCCCGAGTGAGTGCACAATACCATGTCTCTCAAGCAGAAAACCCAGAAGCTATCCATGAAAGAAATGTGCCTTCAATAAAAGGTCGTTATAAACGACTTACTGTCAATGCAGCAAAGTGGGATGGCGCATACCGAGAAGCACTTAAACGGAAGCGGAGCGGCATGAGCGAGGCAAATGTTAAGACTGAAGCTCAAGCACTTTATGAAGGGGATGGTGGCAAAAAATTTACTGACCTTGTTGTTTTTAATGAAATTATGTGTAAACATCATAAGTGGCAAATTGAAGAAGGAGATCACGGTTCAACATATTTTCCTCCGCAGAACGAGGAGGAGGATATAGAAAGTTGTGGGAGCTCGAAGAGGTCAAAGACGACCGAAGAAGGAGATTATTCAATCCCATCTAACTCAAAAGATCCAATCACCATATCTTCAACAATTTCTCGTCCTATGGGTAGAGATGCTGCCAAAAAAAGGTAAGGAAAAGGTAAGGCATCTAATGATGTTGCAGTGGAAATTCGTGCATTGAGAATAACCACAGATAATGAAAATGAAATTTTTAAGAAGAGAATGGAACTGGAGCAACAAAGGGAGCAACAAAGAATCCAGCGAGATCAAAAAAGGGAGGCCATGAAGAATATGGAGTTGGATAAAATCATGTTGACTGCTTTGATTTCGAAACAGCACTTATCCCCAGAAGATGAAGAGATGAATTGCAATCTAATATCTCGAGTGTTTGAAAACTAATTAGTAATTTATCATTTCATGTAATTTTTCATTCATTTAATATAATTTGTTCTTCATTTAATGTAATTTATTCTTTATTTAATATAATTTATCTCGCACCTATTGTATTGTGACTTCACCTTTGTCATCCAACCCATATCCATAATTATGGCAATTTGTCTCGTACTTTTTGTATTGTCATTTCACCTTTGTCATTCAACCCATACCCGTAATTATGGTAATTTGTCTCATACTTATTGTATTGTCACTTCATCTTTGTCATCCAACCCATACCCATAATTCTGTATATATTGGTGACCATAACAAACTTAAATATACCCAAAAGCCTTCCACCATTTTTTACTAGAATCAAATCTCATCACAAATGTCTCTCAGTGAAAATACATCAGATTCGAATTCACAAATGTAGCTTATGGGACATCAACTGATTTTGTTGATGAATACCTAAGAATATGTGCATTTACAACACGGGAAGCTCTCATAAAGTTCGTAGAAGGTGTAATTTCTTGCTTCGGAAATGAGTACCTGAGAAGGCCCAATGCACAGGATTTGGCAAGACTACTCTACGTCGGGGAACAACGTGGATTCTCGGGCATGATAGGTAGTATTGACTGTATGCACTGGGAATGAAAAAATTGTTCTAATGCATGGGCTGGACAATATGCAGGAAGGAGCAGAAAACCTACAATTATTCTGGAAGCAATTGCATCATATAACGTATGGATATGGTGTACTTTCTTTAGAACACCAGGTACTCTCAATGATATTAGTGTACTACACCGATCTCCTATTTTTAGTGATGTCTTGGAAAGTCGAGCACCAAAAGTGAGTTACATCGTCAACAGTCGACAAAATGATATGGCAGATTATCTCACTGATGGGTTATATCCTACATGGGCTGCATTTGTCAAGTCAACTATATCTCCGTAAACCCTAAGACACAAGTTATTCGCTCAACATCAAGAGGCTGCTAGAAAAGATGTGGAGCGAGCAATTGGAGTTCTACATGCTCGTTTTGCATTCATTCGACGTCTATATCTTCTTTGGGACAAGGAGTTAATGGGAAAAATTATGAAGGCTTGCATCATATTGCTCAATATGATAGTAGAGGACGAACGAGACACATATCTCTGTTATCATGATCCGGCCGAATTCTGTAATGAAGAGGACAATGAAGAACCTTTTCAGTTCTCTACTGAACGCATTGGAAATCTATCCACCTACATGACTGGTAAGGAACAACTTCGCAATAGAGAAGCTCATAACTCTCTGAATAGTGATTTAATTGAGCATATTTGGCAAAAGTTCGGAAATGATAATTAATTATGTAATTTAAATTTTCTGTATTTGTAATTTGTAATTTGTAATTTTTATATTCGTAATTTATCATTTCTGACTTTCATTTGTACCTCAATTATTTTTATCTAATTTAGTATTACAAAACATGATAGTAGATAATATGTGGATGAGAAATAAATTAATTATTTATTCTGTGAACTGGGTTGCTGTTGTGACAAGGAGTTAATGGGAAGAATTATGAAGGCTTGCATCATATTGCTCAATATGATAGTGGAGGACGAACGAGACACATATCTCTGTTATCATGATCCGGCCGAATTCCGTAATGAAGAGGACAATGAAGAACCTTTTCAGTTCTCTACTGAACGCATTGGAAATCTATCCACCTACATGACTGGTAAGGAACAACTTCGCAATAGAGAAGCTCATAACTCTCTGAATAGTGATTTAATTGAGCATATTTGGCAAAAGTTCGGAAACGATAATTAATTATGTAATTTAAAATTTCTGTATTTGTAATTTTTATGTTCGTAATTTATCATTTCTGACTTTCATTTGTACCTCAATTATTTTTATCTAATTTAGTATTACAAAAAATGATAGTAGATAATATGTGGATGAGAAATAAATTAATTATTTATTCTGTGAACTGGGTTGCTGTTGTGGGTAGGAAAATATGTAATTGGGTTAGATTGAGTATGGATAAAAGAGAAATTAATTATTTATTCTGTGAACTTGATTGAATGGATTGCTATTGTGGGTAGTCTTAGAGAAGTTAAAGTTAACGACACAGGGACCGACCCGGAATTTTGTCTGAATTATGGATTGAACGTTCGGACCGGAGTTTTCACAATAAAACTCAAATTAATATATCTTTAACAAGATTTATATTGTTTACCACTCGAATTTGTATTAATTGGTATAATAGTATTTGTATAACGTACGAAAAATACAGTTTGTTATTGACGCATAGGAAATAGAGAGCTTGTTTAGCTGTTTCCTGTTGGGCACTGGACGTTGATTCGGGGGTGGCATGGAAATTGCCAAACAACTGTCACAATTTGACTTCACCATATATTATTAAGAACCGGTTTTTGATATATTTCATCAAAAAAATATATTATTAAGAGCCGGTTTTCTTACAACAAATCTAACAAAAAACATTAAAGTTGGTTAAGACTTGGAGAGAGGATTGACACTGTTCCGGGGTTAACAAACTTTAGATTGAACTCCGTGAAGTCTTTCCCAATTCGTCAACGTGGCAACAATCTAGAATGGGAGAACTTTAGGATGATACTTTTACACCAAGTAGCAATATTTGCAATAAAATCCAAGGGAGAAAATAAACTTTGTAAAATACAACATAAAATTATAACTAGATCAAAATCATAACAACCATATATATCCCGTCATATCTTCGCAAGGATTATTGAAATTTTTTTCCATTTTAATGTTGGACAGATATTTTTTTTCCAAATCAGATAATATCAACCATTCCAACTATTACATATCTTCGTACATATTTTTCCATGTTAATGTATTTTTTATGTGTCTATCCTGTGACCTTCTGGTTAATACGATGCACACGACTATGGGTTCCACACGCCATTCCGATTTATGACCACGACAACATTTTTTTCTAGATTAGCTGGCATCTAGATATCACTGTGCCGATCAATACAAGTTAGAATCGAGTAAAACTTAAAAATGTGTCATAACAAGTGTTTAACATTACTGCATTCTCGAAGACTCGAACTCGAGATTTCTTATTTGAGTTGGAATTCAGTTGATCCATGTGCTTGTTGATAACCACACAACCACATGTTTACAAATAAATTTAATTTAGTTTCAACATAAAATATTGATAAAGTTTAATTATTGGTTTGACCAACTTGCACACTATTACTTTGCGATTTAAAAATATTCGACCGAGTGATTTTAATTGTGCAATTTTTTTTGCCAAAATTCTCTTATGTATCATTATATCAAATATTGAAAACATATAAGAAACAAATATGAAAAATGTCAAAAGAGAGAGAGCGGGGGAGGAGTTTAGTCTTTTTTCCGATTTGTTTTAGAAACAATTAAAATCCTTTTTCCTAAATATTTGAGTATATTTTTGTCCAAAATATTTATTCACTTAGCGGAGTGCCAATAAAAAAATGGTATTACTCCGTTGAACATTTTAAAACCACAAGGTAATCATATGATTATTTATTTTACTTTATCTCAATGTACTACAATTTTTGAATTAATTTTTCGGTAGACGATTTCCACAATGAATGAAAGACTTATAAAATTACAATCTTGTGTAAAACTATAGGAAATCTTCTTGTTTTGTAGTTCCCTTTATAAACTTGTTACTACCTTAGAATTTCTCATGAGCCCCGTTCTTTAGTCTTGAAAGTTTAAGTATAATAGACAATTAATTTTCTCATAAGCCCTCAGCCCAGCAGCAGAGGAAATGTGACCTGGCCCAAAGGCCCGAACTTGTAACTTAAAATAGAAGATTATATTTTTTTGCTATAAATTAGGAGATAAATGATCTCCTAACTTTTATTAATCATCAAACATGCAAAATAATACGGTACATTGAGATAAACTAACCCTCTTAATATGAACCAAATATACATTTAGGCAGGACGCAAAAGGCTTATAAAAAAATAACATAATCAAAGACAATCGAACGTTAAGGCATGCTTAGAGAAGATATCGCCAACACTGTTCCCCTCTAGCCAGGTATGCTGAACATGGATCTCCCACTCGCGATCAACCATCTCTCTAGCCCTGGGAATGAGGGTCGTCAGTGAATGGTCTGACGCAACATCTCCGACGAGACAGAGTATGGCTAGCATCGAGTTGACCTCCACATGCACTCTACGAAAGGCTATGCTAGCTAGAGCCAAAAAATGAGGGCCCACACTCAGCAACTAGAGTGTGCAGTGATCGATGTCTATAAAGTCTTTTTCCTGAAGGGGTTCATTTTTCTGACAATTCTCTGAATGAGGTTCTCAGAAAATATTTTCCCCATCTGGGGTTGAGCACAAAAATGCTCGAAATCAAGCATTTATGTTTGCATCAAAATATAGTGTTTTCTTCCTAACCACGCTCCAGTTGCAGCATTTTCTGTCAATAGCTGACTCCAAAAATGCGGAGAATCTTCGCCTCCGGCATCCTTTGGCTCGGCTCGCCTCACTAAAAATGCTTAGATTTGGGCGTTTTCGTGCAACTTGAAAATCGGCCACCTAAAAAATGATATTCGTTAAAAAATCGTGTATTCCAGCCTTTTTTTACCGACATATTTGCTTTTTTTTACATCCTAATTTAATTTGTAATATTTGTTTTTTAAAATAATTGTTTACATCCTAAATTTTAATCTCAAATTTTTGTCCCAATAAATCTCAGATTTTATTAATTTTCTAACTTTTACATGTATATTATATAGGGTAGTATATGTTACTGTGCAATTAACATGTGTAATAACTTGGCAAAAAATTGAGAACATATGGTAGAAACTTTAAAAAAAGTAAATTATATGAAAATTAGAAAATTAAAATTGAAGAGAACCGCCTCAATTGTGGTTAAAAAACTAAAAAATGCCTTATGTTAGGCATTTTGGGCCAAATTTAATTGCGTAGCAAAGAAAATTAATTTTAGAATTAGGCCCTTGGTTTTAATTTTTTTCCAAGGGCATTTTTATAATTGAAAAAAGAAATAAAATAACACAACATAATATATTAAAAACTCACTTGGCGTAGTTTTTTTGGGTGAGAGATGATAACAATTCAAACGGTTGCAGAATTTTAAAAACTCTAGTCTCAAATAACACAACACAATATATTACAACAATTTCTAGGATGAGTGCATGCACCAAATTCAAGGAACATTAAAGCAATACATGTAAACAATATCAAATCACACATTAGAATATATATTGTCAAGTTCACAAAGTTTCGTCATGTTTCTTGAACACTTTGACCACGTTCTCATTAGTAGCCTTAAGAAATTTGTGGCCAACCCCAGTATCATCCACTTTAACCTGATAAAATAACACATATGTAAGTCAATATTTTTCCAACATTATATGGTATCATATGATAATAATAAAGTATCTTACATTTTTTAGAACCAACACACATCCAACAGCAACAGCACCTGTGGAGTCACGTATGATACCGAAAGGACTGCCAATAGGGTCCACTAAAATCACAATGCTCTTAAGAACAAAAATTTTCACATACAAAACCATCTACAATAGAAACACAAATAATGATTTATGTGGTTAATTATTCTGAGATATCATAGACAAATTAAATTTCTGTAAAATATTACCTATGAAATTATACTACCACTCGACTTCTTATTGAACTGCTCAATAGGTACCCCAATAAAGGTATTTCCAATTAGCATACTAAAAAAATGTATTACCACAATAAACTTGTAATAAGCCAATTTAGCTAATAACACGTGATACCTTGAACCTTAACAAAGTGAACGGATGATGTCCACAAATCTCTTTTGAAAATTTCTTCACTCCGCTTGGGGACAACAGATAGACAACTTTTGGGAGATTTTTTTTGTAGTCCTTCGGTTTGCCTTGAAGCTCTAGCCATTGATCTTCAATACATTATTTCATACCAAAATATGGGCCATAGAGTTTTTTGTAATCTACACCTTGAAGCTGAGGATGAAGCTGGATAGTGACAACAGACAGTAAGATTCTTCGTCGCTCCCCATGTCTAGGTATTCTTCCCAATTTTGTGATGGATTCATTTTTTAAAGTTTTGAAGGTGTGAAGGAATGATGATGTTGAGACATATATATAGAGCTAATCACTCTATATGAGATAATTACCGGATTGTCCTTATCAGTAGTCTGTAAAATCCAAATCTATTTTGTGATTATTATAAAGTTGTAAAAGTCTGAGCAAATTTATTTCTAGCATGAGCTGTATTGATTCGTTTCTGCACGTAGGTCTGAATTACACCATAAAATACCCTAAAGTCGGTGCGATACTATAAAATGCTGATATTAAAGCATGATACCAAAAATGCTCAAAACGTAGCATTTTCAGGCCTTCTGTACCTTCACACATTGTTTTGTCTAATTTCTGTGAACCTATGTCATGCCTTACCCTACACTTCTTCTGATAGTATTAGCTGTATTGATTTGTATCATATTTTACTCAGGAAAATTGGGATTGTTATCCAAAATCAGGAAATATGGATATCTTTATCAAAAATCTAGATAATCTAACAACTCTATATATATACATGTATACAACAATTTTCTTTCACACCTTCACAACTTTTCCAAATTAACCCATCTTTTGTAAAAAATTTCTTACTCCAAAAAATGGATCTACTCAATAATTGGGAAGATTATTTACAATTGGATAGCGACGATAAATTGTATTATTCATTGTCCCTAACACAATTTCTTCCTCCTCCTCTTCCTCAACCTCGAACTAGTAGGATCGCTGGTCCTACTGACCGCTACCAAAATGCTACACGAAAGGCATTAGCTAATCGTCGTGATGGCATTACCTCACATCCTGAACCGACAACTCAGCAGGCCATTTATAGAGAATTCATCAACCTAATCTCTGACGAAATTTTTGAAACAGATATGTGGACAACGGCTGTTTCCTATATAATGGCTCAAGGTATTATTATGCGCAACATCTTCTATAATTTTATTTTATGTGTATGTATGAGATATTAAAAATATTATGTTATTTTATAAGGTTTGGTGGATAGACATAATTTTTTGACCACTATTGATGAGGCTAAACACACCGGATATGTGCATAAAATTCTGCAGGTATAACAAACTTGTTATATATTAATGTATTCGATTATTTTTTATATTTAACATTTTTTAACATGCATATTTTCTAATTGTTATAGATGGTTGCGATGGTCAAGACTTTCACTCCTAATAATTTAGGTGATGTCATGGTAGTTCTGAATGTATAATGATAATAATTTTTAATATCCCCATAATTAAAATATTTTTGACTACTTTAATTGATTTCATTTTTTAAAGGACCCAACTGGTATTATGCCTGCTAGCATACATCACCGTGTCTTCACTGAGGAAAATTTTGTTATTGGTGCTGGATGTGCAATAATATTATCAAATATGAGAATATCCATTTAGCGATGAAATGTTACATGACATTATTATTATCGGTGCATATATCTAACAAACATTTATTGCTGTCTTTTTCAATAGTTTGTCGTTTGGACTCCAGTACGTCAAAATATGTTCTGCGGTAACATAACCGTCAATAATGTGGCGGCAGTGTTTGCACCTGGTTCAACTGTGTAACTGTATGGAATTGTTGTGATTGTATGGATTTTTATGTACTTTTGTCTACATTTTGCAGTATTGTATTTTTCCGACTATGTAACCGACAATAATGTGTTGTTTTTACATTTTATTTTTTATACACCGTCTTTAAGAAAGTAATAACCATATAATCTGAAATAATGTAAATTTTCTCTTCCAAATCTCCATTCAGAAATGCCATTTTTACGGCCATTTGATGGATCTCTAGGTTAAACAAAGCTGTCAAGGCTATGACTAGTCTTTCAGAAGTTTTCCTGGAGACAGGAGCATACATGTCAAAATAATCAACACCCTCGGTTTGCTTATACCTTTTAACTACAAGTCTTTCTTTGCAATTATCCACTGTACCATCAGGCTTCATCTTCTTTTTGAAGATCCACTTGGAGCCTAGTGGTTTGCTACCTGGAAGTTGATCCACTAGTTCCCATGTATGATTATGCAAGATATACTCTACCTCACTATTCATCGCTTCCTTCCAAAAACTAGAGTCTGTAGAGGACATAGCTTTTTTGTAAGTTACTGGATCATTTTCTAACAAATATGTTAGGAAATCTGATCCGAAGAATTTTTCTTTCCTTGCCCTTTTCCCATATCTAGGTTCTTCAACTTCATCTTGAGTTTCCTCTTCCCCCACATTGCTCTCACTTTGGTCAACTTGGCTGTCAACCTCAGTACGAGCTTTGAGAGGAAAGGTTTTCTCAAAGAATGAAGCATCCTTAGTTTCAATGATAGTATTCACGTGGACATCAGAGTTATCTGACTTTTGCACTAGGAAATGCAACACTATCTTGAGCATAACCGATAAATACACAATCCATCGTCTTGGGTCATATCCTTGTCCTTTTTTAGAAGGTGGGATCAGAACCTTAGCATGACATCCTCATACCCTTAGAAATTTGTAACTAGGTACATGACCTTTCCACAATTCATAAGGTATTTTATCCAACTTTTTGTGCGGTACCCTATTGAGCACATAGTTAGCCAAAAATACAGCTTCAACCACAAGTTCCTTGGCATTCCAGAACTAATAAGCATCGCATTCATCATTTTCTTAAGCATCCTATTCTTCCTTTCCACAATTCTATTTTGCTTGGGGAATAAGGCACCGTGATTTGATGAATAATTTCATTCTCAGTACATATATGTGCAAATGGAGATTCATATTCATCACCTCAGTCACTTCGAAGATTTTTTATCTTCTGGCCAAGTTGCTTCTCAACTTCATTCTTGTAGTGGATGAACATGTATATTGCTTCGTCTTTACTTCTCATCAAGTAAACATAGCAATACCTCGTACAATCTTCGATAAAAGTTATAAAATAATTTTTACCACCACGCGGTTGTAAATATTTTAAATCACATATATCGATATGGATTAAATCCAATGGTTCCGTACTTTGCTCCATCAAGTGGGAAGATATTTTGGCATATTTGGTCTCAACACAAGTCTAGCACTTATGTTTGTGATCGATGTTAAACTTTGGTAGTAGGTTAAGTGATATTACCTTTGTAAAGACTTACAATTCACATGACCTAGTCTACCATGCCATAAATGTAATGACTCGCGAGAATAAGCAACCTTCACTTTCTCATTAGCCTTATCGATAACATTCAGTACATTATTGCTCGTGCTAGCCTTATTGGCAAAACTCACATCAATCTTATCACTAGACTTTGCCTTGGGAGCTAAAGTCATTACACTCATTTAAAAAAAATTGTTGGTCAAGTAGCCCTTGCCAACGAACATCCCTCCCTTGGACATGATGACCTTATCTGACTCAAACACGAGCCAAAAGCACATCGGTCAAGGTCAGCACCTTCCCCGATGTCATCTTCAGCATGACCGTCCATTTTTCTTTTACCTTTAAGACTGTAGAATTTCCTATATAGTAGTTCTCATCATCGACCAGTTAATAGGTCTTGAACATCCATTTGTCGGCATAAATGTAGCGGGTAGCCCCATTATCCACCCACCATTCCTTCAAGTTCTTACCCACGAGGTTCACCACGGACACAATGGTCGTGAGGGGCATCTCATCGAGGTCAGAGCTCAAGCTAGCCTCCGCAATGTTAGCATGAGCAGGCTTCTTATTTTTGCCATTGCTTAGTCCTGCCATCTTCTTGCCCTCTGCGGCTAAATATTTTTAGAAATCTTTGGTTTGATGGCCGATCTTGTTGCGAACAAAATAGGCACTGGTGAAGCTCTTGTTCCGAGCATCGCCCTTGGAATCATTTGTGCATTTCTCCTTGTTCCAGAGCAGCTCCCCTCGGCCTCGACCAAATTGGCCTTAGCAACCATGCCACTTGGTTTCTTGTCAACCTTTCGGTTGTCTTGCTGGATGTGCAACCTTCGGATAAGGTCCTCGAGAGTCTTCTTCTTCTTCTTGTGCTTAAGGTACATCTTGAAGTCATTCCAAGATGGTAGTAATTTCTCAATCACCATCGCCACTTAGAGGGCATCATTGATGGCCATTTCCTCGGTTGCAAGATCATGGAAGATTAATTGCAGCTCTTCGCATTGTTCCACAACGCTCTTTTCATCGACCATCCAATAGTCGTGGAAGCGCCCGGCCACAAATTTCTTTGCACCGGCGTCGTCAACCTTATATTTATGCTCCAACGATTCCCAAAGATCCTTTGAAGTCTCTTTGGTATAGTACCGTTGTAGAGCATATCTAAAGAGAGCTCAATATGTAGTTGCGACATAGGTAATCTCCATGCACCCATGCGTCGTGGACCGCGGTTTGTTGCGGATCACTCACATCCTCATTGGATTTCTCCTCCTTGATATACCGGCTCAAGTTCAAGGCGGTCAAGTAGAACAATATTTTTTGTTGCCATTTCTTGAAATTTTCACTCTTGAACTTTTTCGGTTTCTCAAGTTGAGAATACAGCATTGGCATAGAATTTCTAAGATCCGACATCACGGCCTCATCACCGCTAACCCTCACAATAGGAACCTCCTCGTTCAAGTTGTCGTTGGTGGTGTTCATCGCACGGGAGTTGTTAATTTCAGCCATCTAAATATCACCAAAACAATCTTTAGCGAGTAAAAGGTTTTGAGCACAATTGAAATATATAAATATATTCCCGAGGAATCGGCAAAAACCCTCAAAGCTGTAAGCAATTAGTTATATTGTGAAGTAGTCAATTCGATTATTTAAACTCATGAATAGGGATGGCAATGGGCAGGATCCGGGTAGGATCTATAGGACCCAGATCCTTACCCTCTTTTTTGAAGGTCGACCCAGATTCTTATCCTTATCCTCTTTAAAAATATGGATCCGGGTAGGATTCGGGTCCTAAAATACCGGGCAGGATCAGGGCGACCCGCGGGTCCGTATTATTTAAAAATTAAATAATTTTACAAAAATTAAGCCATACTTGTTCGTAATAGCGAAGCATTCGAAAAATGAGAATGCAATTTATTAGTTTGCTAAAATAAGTTAATATAAAAAAACAAATACAAAATTTCAAGTTGATATAATAATTGAATGGTAGAATGTATTAGAAGGTTGGAAACTTGGATTGATATTATGTAGGTTAAAGTTTTTTCATCATTCCTCCTTTGGCAATTTGTTATTTTTTCTTGGATATTTAAAGCGTCACAGACAACAATACTAGCCTACTTAACGGGTGCTTCTTTTGGTTGAATATGTGTTCACTTTCTTTACCGATTATAATATATTGATATTTGATACTTCGGTATCTTTACCAATTAAGATGTAACTTTGATACTTTAATATTTTGGTACTTATAACAACTTGGTTGAATAAAATTTACTTATAAAAAAATTCTAAATTGGATAGCTTGTGATGAGAATGTGGTACTAATTTTAGTAATTAATATATTTATATATATTATTTTAATATTTTAAAAAAAATTTGGGTAGGATCCGGGTAGGATCCTATAAGTCCATATCCATGCCCTTATCTTTTTTAAAAATAAGGATCCGGGTAGGATCCGGGTCTAGACCCGGTCAAAGTCAACGAATCTTGGATCCATCGGGTCTGGATCCGGATAGACCCTCAGGATAAGGGTCAAATTGCCATCCCTACTCATGAAACCAGCTGTTAATAGACAACTGGTCTAATAAATCAGAATTCTATTATTTTACCGTTTTGTCTATTACAGTCGCATGAAACAAAGGCAAGCAAATTTAATTAGGCTGTAAGTGAAATGGTCAAGGATGGTAAATTTCTATTATTTAATTGCTTTTCCTTAACACTGTTACATGAAACAGTAAATATACGAAAAATTTAATTCTTCTTTTCCAAAACAGAAGCAATACTTTTTACACTGAAGCACTAGTTTATCACAGTAGTGTATGTTAGCAATAGTTTTAGAACTGATTAACGAACACAGTAGCTTTAGTTTTAATGCCGCATGTAGCTACGACTACAATTTTAATAACGAGTGTGGGGAACGGATGATAGGTGCGTTAGCATATGCTACTGAATACTCCTCGATTTAATTTACTATTTACCATAACTAATAAAAGTTTAAGATTGTTGGTAATATATTAGTAAATAATGAATTGAACACGTATGTAAAACGTAAACAAAATAATCGAGAAGAGTAAGAGTATGTTCACGGTCATACTTCGGGCTAAGAGTGTAAAACCATCATCTTCAAGGTAGTGACTTCCGGATTGAATCCCAGACGAGGCCATAGCAGGCCGTGTGCCCTTAAACTCTTATTAGCCGCCTATGTGCTTCAGGCCTCCGTGGACAAAAGAGTTCCCAATGTACAATGCCTAATCTCGTGTACAAAAAGAAACACTTTCGTACACCTTTCGAATATTTCGTAGCCTTAGAACTCTGACACAATGCAAGTGAGAAATGCTATAAACTAGAGAGGGAGAAGTATAAAGCTCAAGAGAGTGAACTGGGGTGATTTGGAATGAAAGAAGAGGCCTCTTTTTATAGGGGGACTGGGACCTCCTACATTCAAATCCGGATTTAATGGGGCCATTAACCCACCCATTAAATGGGTTGTCACAAGACTCATAAAAACTCCAAAATAAATAGGCTATTACTCTCATGAATTTAAATTCAAATGAAATCTCGCAAGAGAAGAAGTTCCAAAAAGTGGGCTTGTCTAAGCAGAAGCTCAAAAGACTTTTTGGGCCTAGAATCGCTTCAACAGTTCTGGCCCAGTTCTAAAAAGATAAGGCCCTAGAACATGAAATAATTCTCACAATCCTGCACCCGAGTCCGCCCCGGCCTGGGGCGTGCACATACGTGCGTGCCGAGCTGAGCCGAGCTGGCCAGACAGACGGACGGCGCGAGAAGCTTCTTTCTTCCCCACCAGCTTACACATGCTAAACTTCTAGTCCCTTATAAACTTGTCTCAGCATGGTGCGCAAACCAATATGGGATTGCGCTTATTTCAATTACAGCCATATTACTTTAAAGCCAATTTTCATTCACCCTGAGAATTGATTTTCCGCAAGTGTTATATATTGTTACGAAATTTTGTCAACGAGCATCGTATTGATCTCACAAAAATACAAAAGCAATTGGTGTGAACTCCAGTTAAATTAGCTCAAAATTATCTACTAATTACTTAATTATTATATTTAATTAGAATTTTCATTCTAATTAAATACTTGGGTTCAAAGCCCAATATACTCACTTGTATTGGACCATCCACGTTTATTAAACCACTTCTCTAACGACTCTAACTCTAATTGTTTTGTTAACTACCTGAGGTAGATTTTATATTTGGAAACAAACTCAAATTTAATAATACGAGGTAGATATTATATTTTGGACTCGTATTTATTTCCGCCGGATCCATTGGTTTAGCCATATTGAGGTGTAGTGTGGAGTGATGCCTATACAATATTAAAGTTGATCAATATCAAGTATAAACTTTTAATGATGTTCTAAAAGAATCCAGCAATTCTGTAAAAGAAATTAAAAACTACGTATTATTTAGTTTTTTTGGTAAGTAGATGCAATTTTATTGAAATATTTACATATTACACGTGCTGTTGTAGAAATCCCTCGTACAAACCTTGTAATTAATAGTATTAGTAAGAATTTTTTTGACTTAACTATAGATCTAATGTTTAATTTAACCACAAATTTTGTTTTATAACTGTATTAAAAGTCAGTTAGATCTAATGCCCGCAAAAAGTCCGTTAGGAGATACTTATCAAAGTTTAAAATTTAGTTCAATTTAAAGTTTAATCAATACCAAGATCATTTTGACCAAAATTTAATTAGAGGGAATGGCTAAGGAGGAGAAGTGGGGCAGTCATTAAGTAATTGAAACAATGGTAGTGCGGTAAAGCAACAATATATCAATAAAAAAAAGTGTCAGGTGAGCCGGATTTCGGCATATGAACTCAGTACAACTGTTAACGACGTTTAAAATAAAAAATACCACCCAAAAAATATTCAGATAAATTCGCAAGAGAATTGTGTTAGTTTAATAATAATATTTTGAATTCAAATTTTTACGAAAACAATTGTGTTAAATATTTGTTTCATCATCTGTTATTGGTAAAGGATTCCGTTCTTATTATTTTCATATTCAGATGAATTACTGGTTCCCAGTAATATTCCTTGCATAAATAAAATCCAAACATTCATTATAATAAGAAAGTTTCTTAATTCACCCCGCACTTAAATTCTGCGGGTTAAGATTATTAATTAATCCAAACTTCAAGCAACAGCCGCTTCCTGGTCGGTTCCTGCCTCCACGTCTTCTGCCGGGTTGCTGATGTCAAGCTCCGTGTGAGTTTCTTGTGTATATGTTGTTTTTTTTTTGGTGAAAGTGCATATGTTGTTTTGGGTGTAAGATTGGGAGTCGAATATCAACATACCCATTTTAGGGATAGTTTTCCTAATATTATTTTTTACATTCATGAGTTTTGACTCAACGACCCGAATCAAGTCGGTTAATACCTGGATCAATTTTTATTGGTTCTTGTGTATATGTTAATACTTGGACCAATTTTCATTGGTGGTTGTGTATATGTTTGAGTCATTCTTTATCTATTAATGTTGTTGTTGGGGTGATTAGAGTTGGGGAAACGTCTCGTTTTTTCTTTATATATGTGTGTTTGTGTCATTGGGATAATTAGTTTGGTATCGATGTTTTTGAAGGTTTTTTTTTTCTTTCTGCATTTGTAGTTGTGGGAAGGTCTAGTTTCTTTAAGGATGAAGTTGGTGTCTTAGAGGTGTTCTTGCAAGGTGGTTGATGCTTGATTTTGGATTGGTAATGAGAGGGATGATCAGAATAAGGATTTACATTTTGTTTCCTGTTTTGCATTTGAGAGGATTCCTTGTGTAATGTGGGTTCTTTTCCGGTAACAGACAGAAGCAGCAACCGACGAAGTCTATGCTCGAGGTACCCTGCTTCCGGAGAGCGAGGTTAGCCAGTTCTAATCTGTATATCTTCTCCTGATATTGTTCAAGGGTATTTTCAATTTTGCGTGGAAACTTAAAATGTTTTGAATTCAATGTGAGTGCTTATTTATCTTCAATGAAAATTGTTTCTTTTAAACTTATTCTAGATCGTGTCCTTCAATATGTACTGTAATTTGATCTTTTTGCTTTCCGAAATCACTAAAGACAGGTTGTGCCTCGTAGTCATACCATGATCCGACTTCAGGTTGTGCCTTCTGGTGGCATACAACACATAATACCTTGTAGTGTTTATTAGCAGCAAATCCAATGGCGAGTCGACTAATTCCCTAGCAGTTGCTAAGTTGTGGGAGGGTAATAATCTCGCGTAAGATTGGATTGCATACCGTAACTTTGCATCTCATAGAATAACTTCCATCGGAAGTGCAGAGCAAACTGTTGCACGAACTAACCAAGTAGTGACAAAGATCAAGGCCAGACCAAAGAAAGGTAGCGCGAAGATGAGCTGGGGCTTCCTCACCGTCGAGGTCGAATAAGTAGAAGGTGTCCGAATAGTGGTAAAGGAGATGAGGATTTGACCGTGACTTGTACAGATGAAGGTCGGCAAATTTGGGATCCGAGATCAGATTTAGCTGCTGTTTGCAGATGATAGGGATTTCATGGGCAAGCACAAGACCTATTGCTGTAGAGGCTTTTCTTGTTCTATGGCTTCTGACGAAGGACTTCTGAAGCAATTATAGTCTAGTGTGTGTCAATATATATATTTGTTAGAGACGTCGAGAAATTGAAGAGAAAATTTTGTGGGCTTATTTTCTATTCTATTCGGACTAGGTTTTGGACTCCTAATTTGACCTAGATAGAGTTTTGTATGGTTTTATGGCTCGAAAACTCATCAATAAAAGTTCTCCTTTCTCTCCGTGGACATAGACATTAGGCCGAACCACGTTATCTCTTGCGTCCGTATTCTTTGCGTGTTTTGTTCTCTTTGTTGCTGAATTCCCTTGAAAATTATAAGTCTAGTATGTTTCTAAATTGTATGAGTTGTGTAAGAACGAATGACTTTGTTGATGTTCGAACTATGTATTATTTTTTAAAGCTACAAAAAATTTCTTAAAAAAATTAAATTCGACATTTATTCGTTACAATAGAACTAATATTATTCTTATTTTGTCGACAAATATAGGCCGAATAGGACTAATATAAGTTCGTAGGTAGTTCTGAATTGTAATATTATTCCTATTTCTTTGAATGCCACGGCTCAACTTTCCTGTTTTGTTTGTTAATATGAATTACAAACCTTGTGACTCACATTTCGTAGAGAAAAATTAAGCACATTCAGATTTCTAATGGAACAGTTATGGAATGGGGAGGTTTTCAAAATTAATTGAATTGCAGATCAATTTTTTAGAAATGTCAGATCCATTTATTTTAGGAAGACTAATTTCTTGCACAAACCGAGAAATGGTACAAAAGAGAAAAGGAAGACTAATTTCTTGAGGGAAAACACCTTTTCACATTAAAATTTGTATATTATAAACTTCTAAGATCCGAAACTTTTGAAGAAATTTTTTCATTTTTAGTTAGATATTCGCCATATTTATTGTTCCACTCTTTTATCCAAAATTCCTTTGGTATATTTTCATTTTTAGCGAGGTACTAAAGTGTATGTTTCTTGAAAATTTTGGGTTTTTACCTAATATGGTATTACTATTCACATATAATAACCGATATGGTGTTACTATTTGAAAATTTCCGAAAATGGTGTTCGTTTTGGAGGTCGAAAAAATATTTCGACCTAGGGACCGTAGGTCGAAAATATATTTCGACCTGAGAACAAAACGAAAAA
The DNA here is from genome assembly GCA_963995505.1 of Hypericum androsaemum. Classification (NCBI taxonomy): domain Eukaryota; kingdom Viridiplantae; phylum Streptophyta; class Magnoliopsida; order Malpighiales; family Hypericaceae; genus Hypericum; species Hypericum androsaemum. Next base: position 9,854,306 of record OZ023199.1, read on the forward strand.
CGGTTTCGACTTCCCTGGTCGAAAGCGTATTTTCGATTTGGTACCCAGATCGAAAAACGTTTTCGACCTAGGGTCCAAATCGGAAAAAAAATTTCGATCTGGGGATGCAGATCGAAATTTTTCTTCGACTTAGGTGGATGGACCTGACTCCGAACAAGATCCAGAAAAAATGGGAAAAAGTGGTCGGAAATCGAAATATAATTTTGACCTGAGGTCTATATAATCCCCCCAGCATTTCTTCCTCCTCACAGAAGAACAACTTCACCGTTTCTAAATTTTTTCCTCCGAAGGTACGTTTCAATTTGCAATTTTTTTGTGAACTTCTTATGATAGATTATGTTACATCTAATAATGTATCAATTTATACTTTGACATAAATTTTATTATAGTTGATGAATTTCTGCAATTCGATTTTTGGAATAAATTTTGTCATTGTTATGTTACTTATACAACAATTTTGTCATAAATAAGAAATTAACCATATCGATAATTAATCATGAACTTATGATAGATTATGCCACCTCTAATTATGTATCAATTTATACGTTGTCATAAATTTTATTATAGTTGATGAATTACTGTAATTTTATTTTCATAATAAATTTTGTCATTAATTTGTTATGTTGCTTATATAACAATCTTGTTATAAATATGAAATTAGTGCATAAGAAAAAATAAGCAGAAATTTAGTAATTAGTAATAATTTTATTAGATAAAATTATCAAAAATTACATTTGATGATGGATTATGCAACCTCTAATTATATGTGAATTTAGAGGTTGTCATAAATTTTGTGATAGTTGATGAATACGGTCAATTTTATTTTCTGAATAAATTTTGTCATCAATTTGTTATGTTACTTGTATATTGTCATAAATATGAAATTAATGCATAAGAAAAGAACATACATGTCTCTTGTTTGGTTGTTTATTAAATTCATTCGCAAATTTTAATTACATTTGATGATGGATTATGCCACCTCTAATTATATGTCAATTAAAACTTTGCCATAAATTTTGTTATAGTTGATGAATTTCTGCAATTTTATTTTATGAACTTATGAATTAAGCTACTCTAATTAAGTGTCAAATTCTTTTGTTATAGTTGAAAAAATGGCTTTGCGGAATGTACGAATAAATTTGAAATATGATGGAGAAATGTACTACAACAGTGAAATCAGATTTTATTACATCGGTGGATTTGAAAAAAAGATCAAGTGTTATGAAGATTTCTCCTATGATGTGTTATTAACAAAAGTATATGAAAAGACTATTGGTCCTGGTGAAGAAGTTCGTAGGCTGCTATTTAGATATCCTATTAACAGAGAGAAATTTCATCAAATGCCTATTGACAATGATGGAGATGTTAGGAATATGGTTTACACAATGATAAGGTTTGTAGGACCGTACAAGAGTGTGATTTATTTGGAAATCATTGTGGAGAAGAGGGTGTCAAATAATTACCAAATATTGGATGTTCATGAAAACCAGTTAATGAGTAATGATGGAGCTGGTCCGTCAAGAGTGTCGCCTTTTTTACTTCCTTCCATAAGGGATAGTCATGGAGCTGGTCTGTCAAGAGTGACGCCTGTTGTTGTTCCTTACATGAGGGATGCTGATGTCGATGATAATGAAGTCCAAACAGTTTGGTTTGAATATGATCCTACAGAAGTACATCCATATGCAACTACAAATTTTCATACCGAAGAAGAAGAACAACAAGAACAACACAGAGAAGAAGAAGAACTATACGGAGAAGAAGAAGAAGAAGAACAATATGGAGAACCACAGTTTGATGGTCACTATCAAGTTGCTGCAACTGAGCATGGTGAACAAGAATCGATGAGTATTTATGATGAAGATTGGGGACCTCACACCGAAATGGATGGAAGTTGTGATGGTGAATTGAAGGAGGGTACAATATGGAATACCAAAGAAGATGCAAAGAGGGAGATCGAAAGATTCTCAATGAAAGTGCGGCGCGAGTTGAAGCTTAAGGAAACAAGACCCCGCACTTACGCTGTGAAGTGTAAAAAATGGGAAGAAGGGTGTAAATGGAAGATCTGTGTCTCTGCAAAGGGATTAATACTTCCTACATGGCGAATAGTCAAATACATCTACCCGCATACCTGTAGTGCATAATGACCTTCAAAAGATCATCGACAACTTAGTTCTGCTCACATTGCGGAAGTAATTATGAATATAGTTGCGCAACAACCAGACATTCCAATTAGGTTTATTATAACTGAAATACAAGACCGAATTGGATTCGAGCCCTCATATAAGAAGGCTTGGTGGGGAAGAGAGAGGGCATTACAACAATTATGGGGGGATTTGGATGAATCATACAATCGCCTTCCGCAATGGTTTGCGGCGTGCAAGGCTAAGAATCCTGGAACTGTTGTAAAATGGGAATATTATCATTGTGTCCCAGGCGTAGACCATTATGTGGTTCCTCTTGAACCTGGGACAAAAATCTTCAGGCGAGTTTTCGAGAGCTTCAAGCCCTGCATTGAGGCTTTCCAATATTGCATCCCTGTGTTAGAAATTGATGGAATATTCTTGTATGGAAAGTACAAGCATGCCCTTTTGATCGCCACTGTTGTTGATGGGAATAATGCTATAATTCTAATAGCATTTGCCCTCGTTGAGAGCGAGAACACCAGTAATTGGCCCTAGTTTATGAGACAAATTAGGATGCATGTGACTTCTGACTGAGGCGACATATGTGTTATTTCTGATCGGCACAGAGGTATATTGAGGGCAATGGTGGATGAAAATGGTTGGGGAGAAAGTTCAGGGACTACCCATCGATATTGTCTTAGACACACTGCAAGCAATCTTAACACCCGCTTCAAGAACGACGCCATTAAGAATGTGATGATGATTGCAGGTAACATCAATAACTTGTAAAGACACAAATCTTATATGAAATCAATTTACAATATATTACTCCACGTATAATTGTATGCCTATTTTTATTGTAGGAATGCAAGCACAACCGAAGAAGTTACATGATAATCTGCAGGAAATAAGGAGGGCCAAGCAAGAGGTCTACGATTGGATACTAAATAAAGATCCGACGTTGTCCAAGTTGACCTTAGCTTGCGATGGGGGCCGACGATATGGAAAAATGACAACGAATATTGCAGAGTGTGTTAATAAGGTCTTCAAGAAAGTTCGTCGTTTGCCGGTAACAGCTATCGTGATCGAAACTTTTAAAAAACTAGCCAACTACTTTAACGAGAGATCAATTAAGTGCATTCAAGAGAGTGGTACTGGGCAAATAGTTTTATCGAAGAAGCTGGAAAACTAGTTAGACCGGTGGGCAAAGAAGGCCGGACGACATAGTGTAAAAATATATGCCGGTGAAGTTGGAACTTGTGAAGTAGAAACAGGACATGATCATGCCAGAAGAAAGGGGCGTAAAAAACACGTGGTCCATCTGTGTGATGGAATGTGCAGCTGTGGTAAATTTCAAGCTTTTCACTACCCGTGTTCACATGCGATAAGCATTATCACTTGGACGCCACGAGACGTTGCTACGAACATAAATTTGTTCCTCTTGGCAATCCATCATATTGGCCAGGTCCAGAAGACACAAATGTTGTAAAGCTTATTCCTGACGAAAGAACCTTGAGGCGTAGAGGACGGCCACAACATCGCATACAAAATGAAATGGATGAGGCTCCTTCTGTTCGTTGTACTACGTGCAATACTGTGGGCCATACTCGTCACATTTGTATAAATGTACAAGGGGCTGAAGCGGCTAATGCTATTAGACGTGGTCGTGGACGTTGAAACTAATTTAACGTATGTGATTGAAGTTGCTTATAAGACTTTTATTGCGTGTTAACCAAAAATTGTAACTTTAAATTTTCTTGTATTGTGAATTTTTTTCAGGTGTACTATAATGAGGAGAAGCGGCAAAGAACACATCTCGCAGGACGACGAAGACCTTGAGCGTTGGCTTAATGAAAATTGGTCTTCTGATGAAGAATCCAAACAACCAAGAAGGCCAGCAAACACTAGAGAGGCACCTCCTCCATTATCATATCCTAAGGGGCATGGTGTCGATTTGAAGGCACTTTATGGCGCAGAAGCTGCCGAAATGCACGAACAACAAAAGAGGGCTGAGATGCAGAAACGAGAATCTAAAGCTAAATCAGCCCAACGTTTAGAAGCATTCTTAGCTGAAGCACGCATTAAAGAGAAGGACATTTTCAATAATGAACCGTGGACTTCGGCTATTGAATATGTTCAAACTCATGGCAGTAAAAACTTTACTTATATTTACTTTTAATAATATAAGACATCTAGGGTGGAATGGCAATCTTCCCATTCCATGGGTCGCACCGCTAAATGATATATCGTCTCAATCACAGGCAACGGTGTCCTCCTGCTAAGAATGGTCTTACCGCCTTTCACTCGGGCTCGCCTCTCTTCCTTCTAATAGCGTATGTTGGTGTCTGAGCCCGTGTCAGAGTTGGTTAGGAGTCTAGCAAATCAAGATATCGTCTACGCTCCCCGGCACGTCCTAGTGCCACTTCAGACAACTGACGAACATGAGGATCGTCAGATGTGTGGCGGATACGCTCAACAACATCAGCCTCAAAAATAAATTATACCATCAAAATTTTTTTCATATCATTACACATTAGACATGCAAGTTCATATATAAAGCATATAATATCTAAAAATACTTACAGTCATGTACAGCCTTGCGCCGGAAGGGGTAATGAAACGGCGGGTACTCCTTCTGAACCAATCCATATGACCATCATGGTAATGGATGTGCGGCGGTGCAGGCACTCCTGGAAAGATAAAGCGTAACCGATACTGCCATACTGCCACATGGCTGCTATAAAATTGCTCCCAATTTTGGTCAGTTTGGTTACGATGGTCTGCACTACTGTGTGTCCCCTCATCATTTTCAGGTGCTGCCGAAATATGCTGCATCATTCCAAATTGTCGTAGCACCCGGTCGGGATAATGCTACTGCACATGAAGAAAGCATATCAACGGAACTCGTGCCAACCACAAAGCTTAATCTCTATGACATACTTGCGGCAACTTAGCAATGATATCAGGAGTGTACGGCAACCAAACCACCTACAATACAAACACGCAAACAATCTCATCAAATAATTATTTCCTCAAATATTTGTAAATAAGTAAAATTTGCTAATGTCATTTAACAAAAGTTACTTACATCATGCGTTTTTAACTCGTCGAGCATGCGGCGGTAGTAGGACACGTTGGTCATTTTTTGGGTCTGACCTCTATCTATAGTGCCAGTCCACCTGCAAAATTCATTCATTATGCATTTGATAATAATGTAAAACACATTACTCGATTGTAAATAGTATTAAATAATAGTACGAGTACCTGAAGTCGAGTGCCTCATCATCACCTTGCTCCCGAGGCTCACGGTAAATTGGGCGAGTTGGGATGATCCTTTCATAAGCCCACATACAAACCAGTTGTATAGCCCCGCAAATTATTCTCGCATCTGGGCTAGTAGCTTTCCATAACTGGTGGTACACGTGCGCCAAACATGCACTACCCCAACTATATGTGCCAATTGCCTCAACATCAGCAAGAAGTGGCAACCATCCCACGTGGACCATTCGGTTCGCGGACTCCGGAAATAGCGTACATCCGATAAGTCGCATTATGTTTGCTCAAACATATCGCTGAACGAGCTCATCATCAGCATCGTCTGGGAGATTCAAAGGCGTAAAGTTTGCATCAAACCACTCAATCAAAATTTGATTACCGTTGACAAATTCTGGACTATCCCGTGGGCTGATGCCGAAGAGACCGTAACACAAATCTTTCCACTGGGAAGGTGTCTGTGGTCCCGCGACTGGATTTCCATCGATAGGAAGCCCTAGCAACACAGACATATCTTAGAGAGTAATGGTCATCTCCCCCTCATGCATGTGAAAAGTGTGTGTCTCAGGCCGCCATCGCTCCACCAGAGCGGTAACCAGTGCAGTATCGATTACAACATCGCCAATGCACCAAACATCCCAAAAACCGGCGGCCTTCATATACTCTATGAATTTCAGGTTACTGACACCCGCTGTGAGCAACCTGCGACGACGGAAGCTCAACGGCTTGTTATTTGGAGTTTGGTTCTCAACCTATACAAAATAACCAATAAAAATATTAAAAATATATCATTAACAAAATATTGAATATAATATTCGTTACTTTTAATTATGTACCTCACGATTCCAAACGAGTTGTGAACGGTGCACATTTTGGTAACGTAACAAACTGTCATCTATCGGTCCTCCATTTCCCAAGTAACATGATATGTCTGACTGTGAAGCCATATCTAAATTCTCTAACAACAAACTCGTCAAAAGAATGAATCATAATTTCGTAATTAACACGATAAGAATACAAAATTATATTATAATTCTTAATTAATTTATTAATAAATTTAAACAAAATATAATTTAGATATTTATTTAACGCACAGAAAGTTAAATCCTAAAATTAATTAACACTATTAACTCAGAATCTGTAATCAAAGAGTTAAAATAAATAACAAACTTAAATTCAATGGTCCAATTAGCTCCTAAAATTCAATGGTCCAATTATATCCTAAAATAAATTAAAACTATTAACTCAAATATTTATTCTAAAAGTTATATTAATTAACACACTTAAATCCAACGGTTCAATTAAATCATAAAATTACTTAAAACCATGCTATAAACTCACACGGTCCAATTCGAATCCAAAAATTATATTAACCTAAATCTAACGGTCCAATTATATCATAAAATTATATTAATTTACAAACTTAAATCTAACGGTCCAATTATATCATAAAATACAAAGGTCCAATTATATACTAAATCCAACGGTCTAATTTAATTCAAAAAATTAATTAAAACTATTAACTCATAACATGTAATCAACAAATTATTGTAATTAACAAACTTAAATCTCATAATTCATACCATACTTAAATCTAATAACTAAACAAAATTACTTTAATTAACATATTTAAATAATATATTATCCAAATGTACCCCACATAATTAATTATACCGTCATTTATACCGTTCAACGACAGGGACGAGGACGGACGGCGACGAGGACGAACGGCAACGAGGATGGCCAGAGAAGAGGACGGACGGACGACGGAGACGAGGACGGACGGCTGGCGACGAGCTGCGGTGATCGAAAATTTTTGGGGTATAATGGCGGATAGCGGGCGGGGTCCAAATTTATAGAAAAATTTTTTTCATCTGGGTAACCCCAGATCGAAAATTATTTTCGACTTGTCCCCTATCCGGAGATAAAAATCCAACGAAATCAACTTTCCCAGATTTTTTTTTGGATCAGGTCCATCCACCTAAGTCAAAGGAAAATTTCAATCTGCATCCCTAGATCGAATTTTTTTTTTCGATTTGGACCCCAGGTCAAAATTTTTCGACCTGGGTACCAAATCGAAAATACGCTTTCGACCAGGGAAGTCGAAACCATTTTTCGTTTTGGTCTTAGGTCGAAATATATTTTCGACCTACGGTCCCTTGGTCGAAATATTTTTTCGACCTCCAAAATGAACACCATTTTCGGAAATTTTCAAATAGTAACACCATATCGGTTATTATACGTGAATAGTAACACCATATTAGGTAAAAATCCAAAAATTTTCAAGTCATCTACGTAAGTGCCACATAAGTAGGGATGGCAGAAATACCCATACCCTGAGGGTCGGATCCTACCCTTACCCTACGGGTCTAGGGTATGTTGACTTTGACTGGGTCTAGGGTAGGGTATGGGTATGGGTCCATGTTTAGAGGTAGGGTCTAGGGTAGGGTATGAATCCATAGCTAGACCTTGTGGGTCGGACCCTACCCTTACATTTGAATCATATTTTAGACTCTACCCTAATTAGATTCTAGTTAGACCCTTGTTAGACCGTATTGATAATATATATAATATACTTTACGGTGAACTTTAACATATTTATTATGTTATTCCGCAACTAGCTTAGAAGATGTCGTGAATGATGGATCACTAGAAGCTGACATGCTATATTTTTCTTTTGTTGCATTGTTTATGTACTTCAAACTCTAAAAAAAAAACCTTGGACTATTGAAATTAAATTACAAATTTTGATGTTTCATCAATTTTCTATTGAATGTTGATGTGTAACATAGTAGATGTCTTGAATTTATTTAAATTTTATATAAAAATTAAGTTTTGATTAAAAATTATCAAAATGCAGAACGTTAAAGGGTCGGACCCTGCAGACCCTGTAGACCCTGGGTCTCCAGGAGGGTAGGGTATGAATCTAACAATAAAAAATTTGTAGAGTCGAGGGTAGGGTATGAGTCCATCCAAAAAAACTAGGGTATGGATAGGGTCCTATCAATACCCTACCCTACCCTACCCATTGCCATCCCTACACATAAGAGAGAGCAAGATGACGTATTGTTGACGTAGGTTTACGTGAACGAAACTATAAACATTATTGGTAGTTAATAATTTGTTAAAAAAGTATTAATTCGAAAAAGTTATATCACCAAAATAGTTAAAACAAAACCACATCATATGTTGTTTGAAAACTCCATGTAAGCATCTAGCATCCACAGAATTCCGACGTGACATGCTTTAAAAAATGTGAAATCCCTAACCGAAATTAAAACTGATGATGATCGACAATACTTATTTATGGGAAGTGGGGATTCGCCTCATCCATACAAGTTTATCATACCGAAGTTATGTCATCTCATCTGCTTTATTTGATTCCTAGACAGATCCCAAAGAAAAAGAAAGTAAAGGACCCTTAATATGATATTCTTGTCTAAGCCAATTATAGATGCAAATATAAGCTCAAACCATAAAAAAGGCCCTGGATTAGATACAGCTAGTCAAATTCTGTACCAAACAGAAAAAAGCAAGATAGTAAAAAAAAAGAAAAAGGGATGGTGACAGCTGAAGAGAGGGAATGATAACTTGCACGTGATGAGAGCTGGTGAGAGAAGGGATGAAATGCGCGGATCCCACCTTTATTTTATTTTTTAATCTTTAAATCAAATTGGTATATTATAGTTTAATAAATCAAACTGATATATTATTTAAATAATTTTTTAATTATAAATATTAATTAATATTATCATAACCAGACATGCCATTTTACGTAACCGAGCATGTCGTTTTACGTAACTAGGCATGCCATTTAATCGTAATTGAACCTGCCATTTGATTAATTATTTAATTAATTATATTTTATTTAATATTAATCTGACATGTTATTTGACATAACCTAGGCATGCCATTTGACATAGCCTGAGCATGTCATTTGACATAGCCTGGGCATGTCATTTCATATAACGTGTACATGCCATTTGACATAACCTGGGAATGTCATTTGACAAAACCTGGGCATGTCATTTGATATAACACGTACATGTCATTTGATATAACATGAGCATGCCATTTGACATAATCTTAACTCGATCGACTATTGACTTCAAACATATTTTCGACATCTTTTCACTCTGAATTTGGAGAAGTTATAAACTACAAAGTTGTAGATATATATCTCACCTTCGCACATCAACTTGAATCCCCTTAATCGGACTCCCGAGTAAGAACTTGTTGGCCCCCAACCAAAATATATTTTCGTAACTCGATCGACTCGTGGCTTCAAACATATTTTCGACATTCTTTCACTTTGAATTTGGAGAAGTTATAAACTACAAAGTTGTAGTCTACATCTTAGCTTTACACAGAAACTTAAATCACCTCAATCAGACTCCGGAGTAAGAACTTATGGCTCTCCAACCAGAACCTCTAGATCACTTCTCACCGTCTCTCCTTCTACACAATCGAACTCCGGTCTGCTCCTCGTCGGCGTCGGAGTGACTTGTTGTCCCCCAACCGAAATATATTTTCGTAACTTGATCGACTCGTGGCCTCAAACGTATGTTCGACATCCTTTCACTTCGAATTTGGAGAAGTCATAAACTACAAAGTTGTAGATCTACATCTCAGCTTTACACAGCAACTTGAAACACCTCAATCGGACTCCAGAGTAAAAACTTATAGCTCTCCAACCGGAACCTCTCGACTGCTTCTCACCGTCTCCCCTTCTACACAATCGAACTCCAGTCTGCTCCTCGTCGGCGTCGGAGTGGTGGTCGACGTCGGCCTCGTGGCAACGTCGTCGGCCTCAGATCTGGAATCATGAATTTTTAATTAGAGAGAGAGATGAGGGAGTAAGAGAGAGAGAGAGGTAAAAGGCAAAAGAGAAATCTGGCAGGGAGGAGAGAGAAGGACAAATAGAAGAGGGTGGGTAAAAGACGAAAATGCCGATACAAATTATAATCGTCAGATCTCTGACGCGCGTCTAGTCATGAAGATCAAAGGACCATATTAAATTATGTTTGGTACAGGAAACCTTCTCTCTCTCCGTACCAAATCTTGCCCGTACAAAAAGAGGGGAGATTTAAAAGAAAACTATGGCTAAAACGTCGCCACCTTCTCGCACAGTAATTATTTATATCAGTTTATTTGGTTACATGAGAATAATTGAGATTTTGATTAGTATTTTCAATTTTGTACATATTTCTTCTGAAGAATAAATTAATTATTAAAAGATTAAGAAAGTAATATTGAACAAGAGAGAAAAAGAGGAAGATGAAGCCAAGGACAGAGAGATCAAAAAAGGATTGAGAGGGAAGATACAGCAAAAAGAGTAATGATCGTCTTGGATTCTCTGATGGCATTCAAGTGCCAAGTTCGAGAAGTGGATGGATGGATGGTCTGCCATGATTCAGGGGTACAATACAAATGTCCAACCTCCGGCACAAGCGTCTTCACCTTCATCGGTTTTGATGTTTCAGCCAGCTAACAATACAGCTAACCGTCAAAGGGTTTATAGCCCAACGACACAAGGCATTTTAAATACTTAGGAGGTCTAAGGTTCAAACCTTGGTAATATTATAGTGCAATAATTTATCTTTCAAAAAAATAATCCAACTAACCAACCAAATGATTGTCTTGTTTTGCTTGTTGACGTAATGACCAAGATTGTTGAGAGTACCACATCGTTAGTTGCGAGTGTGGTAAGGTTGTTTATAAATGTTAGAAAATCTAACAACCAATTGGCCTTAAAGTTTTGAGTAGATTCTAACACGATATAAGAGTTGATCGCTCCTACGAGACTTGTGGCCCATTATTTTTCTCGTACGACATCGTGCAACAGCACGAATTGGCTCGAGGTTTTGAGTTTGAATATTGAGATTTTAATAGAACATTTTGTTTCTCGAAGAGAATTATGCGGCGCCACCGTGAAGATTACCAGATATACTGATGCAGCCAGATGTAGCATTTGTCTTGGTGACCAAGATGGCTCAGTTTTGTATCAAGAACCTTAACTCCGTCCTGGAAAAAAAGGAACCTTAATTGCTTCTTTATGACTTTGGTTTTTATGCTCTCTCTCTCTCTCTCTCTCTCTGCGCTATTCAAGATAGCTGTTGCCTGTTTGCACTAATTTACAGGGTTATTCCCTGGTAATTGTGTTTGGTATTCATAATTTGCATAATCAAGTGATCCTGCTCCTATTTGGTTTTGTTTCCATTCAAGCGATTTAGATGATCAGAAGAGAAGGGAATTTGGTAGAAAAAATGGGTGAATTAAAAGAAGGTGGTCGAGAGAGATCTACTGATTTATCAAATGGAATTTGGTGAGTCTCTAGTATTCAGAGTCGATGTCATGAGTTCTGTATAAAATACTAGTATATTTTTTACATCCATAAGATTTGAGTTCAAACATTTATTTTTGAATTTAAATTTTTAACATTTTGAAAAGTCTTGTAAACCAAGTTCAAAGACTAAGAAACATGTGCCTATTATCAATGGCAAGGGACATAACAATATCATCCCCTTCAGTGCACAAAATCCTTGACCTCAAGCATAAGAATTGCTCATATAGATGCTAATCGTAATCATGACAATGTCAGAAAGGATGAAAAATTTGACCGGAAATTAATAATTTTCCCTTTAAAAAAGTACATAGTGATAAATATAGTAAACTTAAATACAAAGTACAAATTAAACTTTTTACCATTTAACTTTTTGAAGAAAAAGACTTGTGTTGCATTAGTGAGCTGAAAAACTCTGCCACAAAAATACCAACGAAAGTTGGCACTTTTAATAAAAATTTTGAATTTATTTAGAAAATTTTTGATTCAAGAGTTGGAACATCAAAAAGTATCATTCAGATTGTCATCTTGTAAATTAGAATTTAATAGTGCTTGAATATAAATATTAGAAATTTTATCAAAAGAAAATATGAAACGCGTAATCTACACGCGAATTTTTTAGTAATAAAACGCGTAGGACCTGATTTTGGCTTCTTTTCAACGTGCATAAAACACCCAGAGCATAAAAAACATAAATTACTCTTAATTTTTCCTAATATGACTACATTTATGATTTAGTTCTTCGATTATCAAAATAGATTATAAAATCCTCTGTTTGATTTATTATACTGTAAAGTTTCTAACCGACAGCAGTTTTTTTCGTTTTTGTCATTTAATTGACTTTTATACCCCTACAATTAAAAAAAACATTTCTATCCTCTCTCGTCTTCTTCCTCCCCTCTCTCCTCTCTTCAAGCCAAAGCTCTAATCCAAAGCTTTAATCACCAACCAAGAAAAATTGCTCAAAACACCGATTAACCATTCCTATTGTAAACCCAACAGGAAAATTGCTCAAAACCCTTCCCTCTAATTGACCCAATGGCCGGATGTATCCGACGGCGAAGAAGTGGCCGGCGGCAAGTTAGGACATGGAATTGTGGAGCAGGAGAATCTCCTACTACAAGACCGTCAACAACCAGTTAGGACAGGCCGGGAGGTACCGAAACCCAAAAAATCAGCAAAGATCAGCGAAGGTTGGGGATTCCGGTTCCGATGAGACTTGGCCGGCGTCGTGTCTCCTTGGTTGGTGCTTAGAGCTTTGGTTTTGAGTCGTGTCTCCGATGAGATTAGCAATGGCAGATGCAGTGGGCTTCTTGATTAGTGATTAGATTGCTTTGGCTTCAGGGTTGAAGATAGGAGAGAGTAGAGGGGATATTTTTTTGTTTTTTAATTGTAGGGGTATATAGGTCAATTTGACGAAAAAAAAAAAGAGTTGACGATGTAAGTGAAGAACTCTATAGTATAATAAATTAAACATGAGAGATTTTATCATCTATTTTAATAATCGAAGAACTAAATTATAAATTTAGTTATACTAAAAACACCGAGAATAATTTACCTAAAATGTAAAACCCATAGCATCATTAATAAAGCCAATTTGAGACACAAAACAAAAAAATGAAAAGCAACGTCCTCGTCAACTTCAGCGTGGGGGCGCCACTATGGTCATGCGACGTCAGCGATGACCTAAATTAAATTTATACACGTGGTCCACGACGACATGTTTTGCTTTGTTTGGAATTTTTTTCAAGAAAATTGGGATAACCTTAAACGATGGATTTGTTCTCTTCTAAACAATTTTTTCCATTTCTACCATAGGTGAGAATTGACACATCAGAAAAAAGGTAAAATATATTATCATTCTACCTACCAAATATTAATTGTCTTTTTTGACTTGAGACATTGGATTAGAGGAAAGAGAAAATATCAGCGGCCAAGATTCAATTTTTTTAATGAATCACTTAAAACTGATTAATCTAAATTTTAGTTATGTAAAATTTTTAAAATATTAATGGATCACATTCAATGTGGTGCTTATCAATCTCATTTAGATCAGCCATCCCGGGGCAGCAAAGATTATGCCCTTTCATGTAAAAGCAGCTGCAGACTTCACGTTCTTATTGTTGTTTTGCTTGTTGTTTTAATGACCAAGATTGTTGAGATTACTACATCGTTAGTTGCGAGTGTGGTGATCTTGTTTATAAATATTAGAAAATCTATCAACTAGTTGGCCTTAAGATTTTGAGTATGACGTGGAGATTTTAATACGATATAAAAATTAATCGCTCCTACGAGACCTGTGGTTCATTGCTGCCCTCGTACGACCTCGTGCAGCAGCACGAATTGCTTCGAAGTTTTGAGTTTGAATATGTAGATTCTAATGGATTACCAGATATACCGATGCACACCAGATTTAGCATTTGTCCTGGTGACCAAGAAACCGGGTGCTTCAGTTTTGTATCAGGAACCTTAACCCATCCCAGAAAAAAGGAACCGTAATAACTTCATTATGACTATGGTTTTTATGCTCTAACTCTTATCTCTTTGCTACAATTCAAGATAGCTTTTTGTACTAATTTACAGGGTTGTTCCCTTGTAATTGTGTTTTATATTCATAATTTGCATAATCAAGTCATGATTGCTGTTGTTTTTTCCAAATTCAAGTGATCATCCTCCTATTTTGTTCTATTTGCATTCAAGCGATTTGGGTGATCAGAAGAGAAGAGATTTGGTAGAGAACATGGGTGAATTAAAAGAATGGGTTTAAAGAGAGAGATCTAGTGATCTATCAAATAAAATTTGGTGAATCTATATTATTCAGAGTTGATGTCGTGGGTTCTATTTAGGATATTGTATTTTTTATATCGGAGCTCAAAACTAACTATGAAACATGTGCCTATTATCAATGGCATGGCCCGCATGGGACATAACAATACCATCCCATTCGGTGCACAAAATACTTTACCTCAAGGATAACAATTACTCATATAGATGCTAATTGTAATCATGACAATGTCATAGAGGATGAAATATTTGACTGAAAGTTTATATTTTTTACCTTTTAAAAATTACATAGTGATAAATATAGTTAACTTAAATACAAAGTACAAATTATATGTTTCACAATTTAACATTTGATGAAAAAGATTTGTGTTTGGTGACTTCAGAAACCCCGCCATAAAAATACCAACAAAAATTAATATAAGTAATAAGAATTTTAAATAATTTAAAAAAAAAATTAATTCAAGACTTACAAAATTTAAAAAATATCATCTTATAAATTAGAATTCAATGGTTTTCGAATTTAAATATTAGAAATTTTTATCTAAAGAAAATATGAAACACGTAATCTACACGCGTATTTTGGTAGCAATACAACGCGTAGGAACTGATTTTGGCTTTTTTTCAAAACGTGCATAAAACACCCGGATCAAAAAAAAGATAAAGACATTTAGATTCCCTGTGTTAATGAAAATGGACACTTAACCCCTGAGTTTTCAAAACACTCACAAAAGACCCTCAATTATTGAAACATAAAAAACAACTTATTAAAATGTCAATTATACCCTTCCTTCTCCACACCTCTCTCTCCTTCCTCGATGCTCTCTCCTTCCCCGCCATTTTCCCCGATACTGGTCTCATTTTTTTCTTGTAATCAATTCTAAAAAGGCCAAAAAATAACAGAGTGTTGGTATTATTCCATACCAAATAACGAATCATCTTATTCTATAATGACGATGATCATCGTATTCTGGCTTTGGACACTTTACAGAGAAACTAGAGGTTTCCTAGAGGCCAAAGCCTACAACTTATACGCATCCCTGGACAACAATCTGTTGTGCTACAAGAGTAGAGTAGCACATACTTGATCACGAATCATCTTATTCTTGGATGATGCAGATACGCTTTGAGCAGGAAACTAGAGGTTAAGACCCTGGATGAATTCGGGGGCGTCGGGGACGGAACGACGTCGAACACCAAGGCCTCCTACTCAAGGCCTTATTAGAATTGATAACAAGAAAAAAAACGAGACCAGCATTGGGAAAATGACGGGGAAGGAGAAAGCTTTTTAGGAAGGAGAGAGGGGGTGGAGAAGAAGGGTGTAATTTTCTTTTTAGTATGTTGTTTTTTGTGTTTTCAATAACTCAGGGTCTTTTGTGGGTATTTTGAAAACTTAGGGGGTTAAATATATATTTTTAATAACACAGGGTGTCTAAGTGTCTTTATCCCAAAAAAATACTCAGAAGTCTCCGAGTTTTGACGTAATATACTGAAAAGACTAGTTGTTAGAAAATTGGTCCCTAACTTGTTAGTCCCTGACTTCAGTTTTTGACTCAACTACAGTTAAGTTTATCACATGAAATGATCAAAATAGCCCATCATTTTAACCCATCTATCAAAACAAGCCCCACCCACTTTTCCCCACCCTTTCTGGATAAATTTTAACCCAATTGATTAACCTTGAACCTCAAAATTAGATAATCCTCCCTCCTTAGTTGAATTTGGTACTGATTTAGGAATAGCATAAAGGGAATCGAAGACATGTCAACGACTGTTATGCATAGAGTTATCCCTCCGATTTTGACCTCCATGATTTAGGATCGTTGAAGGATGGCTAGGATAAGGTTTGTTTACCTTCTCTTGGTGTATGTTCATGTCGTTTTTGCATGACCTAGGGATATTTCTGGTTTGGGTATTTTTTTTGGTGTCACTTTAGTAGTTGTACTCAGATATTACTAATCAGATTAGTCTCTGGTTAGCATTTATCTGTTATCTTAGGTACGATAGCGTCGGTACTTTTGATGTAATTAATTTTGGCAGAATATACATTTTACTTATTAAAAAAATATTTTGTAAAAATGGTGAATGTTTTGAAAATTTGTGGTGTCTTTGCACCTATTTTCAAATATAATTGCACTTCTTTTAAAAATTCCATTGGGGCGTGCATGGAAAGGAAGAGCAAACTCTTCCATGTTTTTTGTAGTATCTAATTGGTGTTCCGATTGAAATCACGTAAAATGGCCTTATTCTTAATGACCACCACTACTAAGATTAGACACTCGCATGTGAATTGATTGTGGTTTAAAGCAATTAACATCATCCGAGTTACTTATGTTGGAGCGAAAAATTAATTCGCGAATTTAATCGATCATGTCTCAGTAAAACAGTCATGCTTTCCTACTCGTGTATCTGATTGATGCGATTTTAAAAGTTACAAAAAGATAAAAATAAATATCTAGAATTTCTAGTTTGTAACTTCTCCAAATTCGGAGCAGAAAGAGGTCACACTTGGGTTGGAAATTTCGGGAGTATGTTTTTCTTATTAGGCCGCAGATCTGCTAAACTTATTTTGGTAAAAAGGCCGTAGATTTTAGCTCAAGTATCGGATTGACGTGATTCAAAAAGTCACAGAAAGAGAAGACAGAGATCTACAACTTTCTAGTGTATAACTTTTCCCAATTCGGCAAGAAAAGGGTCGAAAATTAGGTTATAAATTTTGGTAGTTTGTATTTTCCTTATTAGGCCGGGGCTATGTTAGGTTTTTCTATATTAAACACAGCCTAGGGTTTTTGTATTGTGCTGAGGCTAGCTTTTTCTATATAATGAGATCTGAGGCATAAGAGAAGGACACCCACAAAATAACACATCAATTATCAACCTAGCTTCTTAGCTTTTATCTTTAAGTTTTTCCTTTCCCCCTCTCCTCCATATTTTTAATAAAATTTTTGCTCTTCTATCAAATCTTTTCTCTTCTACCAAGTCTAATCTAATTCTTCTCTTCTTGTTCCCTATATTTCTTCCATCCTTACCTATTCGTTCGAATCACTTTTGGAACGACCACTCTGGACCTCTCCTAAAGATCGTTTCCGACGTTCCACGATAATTTATCAGCAACATTATTTTTGGCACGTCTGGTGGAATTAAGGAGAGTGTCTGAGAAGAGTGATTGTTGCATCCAAACATACAAGTTTCCACATACGATTTTAAGTCTTTCCTCAAAAGATTTTAAGTCTTTCCTCAAAAGGGACGAAACCGGTCAAATATTGTACTGAAAGAAGACGTCTAGCGAGGTCAGCCATCTTTGGAGGTGTTCTGGCTCTTTTTGGAGCCGAATATGAAGAATTTTTTTCACAAAAATTGACGATCGTTATTTTCTCTTTCTGTAAATACTAAGAACGCCAAAATTGGAGTTCGTAGCAGGAAGATACGACCAAAATACTAAAGACTGGTCGATGTGTATGATTGAGAAGTCCAGTCAATTTTGGAGGGTATTTTGGTCTTTTACCTGGCCGAATTAGGAGACGGCTATTTCATAAAAAATTAAAGATCTATCTGTTAGCTTTCTAGAGACACCAAGTTTGCTTGAATAGGAGTTTGGACGAGAAATTTACGTTCATAATACCGAAGGTTAGTCAATCTGAAAAGATGACATCTCTGATGACCATAAAGGAAAGGTTGTGGCGTATTTTTTATTTCGAAGCTAACAACTGAGAGGCTATTGAGGAGGCCTATAAAAAACGTTTTAAGGTGATTTTGTTATAACTATTATTTTGATTGTGAATCGATTGATGATTTTATCTTATCGCGAGAGTTGTCGAGAGAGTTGATTCCAGGAGCAGGAGCCATGTCGGAGGCCTTTGGTTTGACTATGATGAAACCTTGAGCATAACTGGGTGGCACAAAACAATGAAGTACCTCAAGTACCTAATGTCAGTTCCCATTAGTGAGGAGGCAATTCAAGAATTGGAAAGAAGGCTTGAGATAACCGGATTTACGGCAAGACATGTAGCCAACTCTGTGTCAAATCACCCAATTGAGGTATCATCGAGTGGCGTATATGAAATTGAAGACCGAAGAGGTTTCGACTCACACGATTTAGAGATTAAGATTGACACAGCCGTACATAAATCGGCTAAATTTATGCAACACTTTATTCCGGCTATCCAAGAGGTCGAACAAACAGCTAGTCCACAGTTGGCCGACACCACGGCCATCGAGCTTGCAAGGCAAACATACGAGGAAAAGAAAGAGTCATTCCCGACACAATCTTCTTTCCCATTTATGAATCCCATGATTCTGAGACTAGAGTTGAGACGGCCGTACATGAACTGGCCGAATCTACACAATATTCTTTTCCCGTTGTCGAAGAGGACGTATAAACGATAAGTCAACAGTTGACCAACACTCGGCCATCGAGCTTGCAATACCCATATTCGAGAAAAAAGAAGAGTTATTCCCGACACAAGTCACATCAACAACCAAGACAACTCTAACTGCTGTATCAAATACGAAAGGCATCCTAGGGCCTCCACCGGCTAAGAGAATCTTTGGGCCTTCACTAGCAAAGAAAATTTTAGGGCCTCCGCCGAGTCATCTATTGCAGAGATCTGAGTCACCCTTAGTTCCACTTGCAGTGAGCCACCTTCGCTTGCCCAATTATGTCCTAACTCAATGGAAAGACATAGGGGGCAAGTCTACAGTCAGAGTATCAGTCAAAATTCAATCTCACCCAGGGGGCATGAGGAACATTGCATCATTGCAGTTGAAGCTCCTACATCAGCCAAAATTATCCCGGCCAGGGGCAGGACGTGCACATAATAAAGAAGGTGAAGGATGATAAAGCCAAGTCTTCAACTCCTCCTCACCCAAGAAAGAATACAAGGAAGCAACAACCTAACGTGTTGATTCAACCTCGACTGTTAAAAATTTCAAATTACAGGAAGTGTCCTCAAGTCATACAGTCAAAATTGGCCGGCAACAGAAAAAGGCAACCTGAGTACGCGTGGGTTAAGAGGGACGTGGTCACTTGATTGGCGATCGAGCAAGGAGTTCTCCAGGAAAAGAAGGCCTTCAAGGTTTGGGTGCCCAAGGAAGAACTTTCGCGATCCAAGAAAGAACTATGTGAGATACGACCCATAAGGATTGATCGGCCTAAAAGGCCTCAAACTTATCATACAAAGTCTGTGCGTAAGGAGATGTTAAGAAAGCCAAACCCACACTCAGGGAGCAAGTGTTCAGAGTCTCATCGACCGCCTCTCACGAAGACTCAACGAAGAAGGTTGGAGCGAAAAATTCAAAAGCAAAGGAAAAAGCTTAGAGACCTTCAACAATAATTGTATGATCATTTTAACGAAGGACATAGAGCTCCTACTCAACCATGTAGCCCTAAATCAAGTTTTTATGAGAAAGTCGTAAGCACACGGATATCTCGAGATGAGTGATCAACTGCACGCCTACAACGTCTAGGTCTCGACCGGTTTGATGGTACATTTTCTACATATTTACGGTCTTATCTTAGCCGATTATTTTTTGAGTGAAGTTAATTTTTCGCATGTTTAAGGATGGATACACGTCAACACTTTTTTTAGCATCAAAACATTGACGTGTGGGGGGCATTGTTGGAGCGAAAAATTAATTCGCAGATTTATTTTACCATGTCTCAGTAAAATAGTCATATCTTCCTATTCGTGTATCCAATTGATGCGATTCTAAAAGCTACAAAAAGATAAAACAAAGATATAGAATTTTCTAGTTTGTAACTTCTCCGAATTTGGCGCAAAAAGAGGTCAGACTTAGGTTGGAAGTTTCAGGAGTAGATTTTTCTTATTAGGCCGCAGATCTGCTGAACCTATTTTGGTAAAAATACCGTAGCTTTCGGCTCAAGTATTGGATTGACGTAATTCAAAAAGTCACAGAAAGAGAAGATAGAGATCTACAACTTTATAGTTTATAACTTTGCCAAATTCAGCACAGAAAGGGGCGAAAATTGGGTTATAATATTTAGTAGTTTATATTTTCCTTATTAGGCCGGGGCTGTGTTGGGTTTTTCTATATTGAACACGGCCTAGGATTTTTGTATTGTGCTGATGCTAGTTTTTTCTATATAATGAGATTTGAGGCATAGGAAAAGGACACCCACAAAACAACACATCAATTATCAACTTAGATTCTTAGCTTTTATCTTTATGTTTTTCCTTTCCCCCTCTCCCCCATATTTTCAATAAAGTTTTTGCTCTTTCACTAATTCTTTTCTCTTCTACCAAGTCTAGTCTAATTCTTCTCTTCTTGTTCCTCATATTTCTTTCATCCTTACCTATTCATTCAAATCGCTCTTGGAACGACCACTCCAGAATCATTCTAAAGATCGTTTCCGATGTTCTACTACAATTTATCAGCAACAACTTATAAATCACCCCTAAAAAAACTTAAAAATCGGTACCCATTTTAATTGAGGAGGGAGTTTGATAGAGGAGGGCGTAATGTATGAGTAATGAGTTTGAGTCAATTTCGATAGATGACGGAGTAGTGTACGGGTCTGAGTTTATGGTTCAATCAATTGGATTTAAGGTTTATACAGGTGAGGAAGGGTGAGTGGATAGTTTTGATGGAGGGTATTTTGTATGGAAATTTAATTGTAGTTGACACAAAAATTGGTTCAGAGATTAATGAATGATTCGTCAAAAATTAGGGGCTAATAAATTACAGATCAAACTTCTTAGTATATTATGTCAAAATATAGAGAATTATGAGTATTTTACCAAAAAAATTAAAATGGCATTAATAAAGCCGATTTGAGAGAGAGAAAAATTAAAATCAACGTCCACGTCAACTTTAGGGTGTGGGCGCCACTGTCTGCAAGGTCATGCGACGTCATCGATGAGGGGAGTGGATAGTTTATACACGTGGTCGACGCGACATGTTTTGCTTTGTTTGGATTTTATTCTCTAAATAATTTAGGTGGGTTGAACTAAATTTCGAGTTTTAAATAATATAATGTTACATCTCGAGCAAAATTTTTCCATTTTTTAAAGGGATAAGAATTGATCCATCGACTTATGAGAAACTGTTAGAGAATTGGAGGAGATTAGTCCAGCACAACCGAGTATATTGGGCTTTGCGGCCAAGTATTTAATTAGAGGGAGAATCATAATTAAATACAATTACTACGTGATTAATGAATAATTTGAGCTAATTAAAATATAGGTCACACCAATTGGTTTTGGATGTTTGTAAAGATCAATGCGAAACTCGTTGACAAAGCTTCCTAACGATATAAAACATCTACGAAAAATTAATTCTTGGTGTGAATGAAAATTGGATTCAAGTAGTATGGCTGTAACTAGAAAATGTGCAATCCCACATTGGTTTGTGTACCATGCTAAGACAAGTTTATAAGAGGGCTAGAAGTCAAGCATGAGTAAACTCTCGCGTCGGCTGTCCGTCTAGCCGGCTTAGCTCGGCAGGCACGCACGTGTTCCCAGTCCTGGGTCGGGCCGGGCTTGGGTGCGAGTTCGGGTTTTCAGTTTGTGAAAATTGTTCTAGGGCCTATCTTTTTGGACTCGGGTTGGATCAAAGTTGGGCCCAAAAGTCTTTGGGCTTCCGTTTGGATAAGTCCACTCTTTGGAACCTTCTTCTCCTTCAAGCAACTGGCATTTAAATTTAAAATTCAAATCTCAATTTAAATTCAGGCCAAGTAAATGAGAGTAACAACCAAGTTAATATGGATCTCGTAATAGCTCATTTACTGACTTAGTTAACGGGTAGGTTAATGACCTTATTAATTTTAGATTTGGTTATTAGAGACCGGTGCCTATAAACAGAGGTCTCCTCCTTCAATCTAAATCACCCCAACTCACATTCTCTACTGAGTTTCCTACTACTCTGCCTTAAAGCATAGAGCATAACATTTCTCATTTGCATAGTATGATTATGCTTAAAACCACACTAAACATGACTTGGCATCACCAGATCCAAAAGGTTATCCGTATCCACGTGGGAGAGTGGGCTGGTGATGCAACGCGACGTCATCTCAGGACATTGGGTTTTGGGTTCTGACGTGTACACGTCTCGCCGCCCCGGAACGGCTCTTGTCCCCTCCCTAAGGCCGGTAAATTCCTATAATAGTCCATTCTTTTCTTTCCGGACGCTAACTAACACCAATTTTTTATTCGGAAAAGCTATCTGCCAATAAATTGGTAATATTTTTAGGCAACTCTTGTTTTTAGCACGATTATTTGGTGGTAGATTGAGTACTCCTTTTAATAGAGTTTGTAACTAGTTACATGATATAACTACTATTTAAATAATCTCAAATTTTCTAAAATATATATGTACTCTTTAATATTATAAGTTTGTCTTCTGTACGCGGTTATTCTGTGTTGCCTGTATAGTGCTATTGAATGAATACTTGTCAGTGTCCAATCCAAGCCCATTCTATTCGAAGCATTTTTACTGCGGCACCTCACAACATGAGAAATTTATAATATCGAAAAAGAAATATTTAACAAAAATAAATATTTTAATGTCTAATTCAATAATTCGACTAATAAATATGTTAATTTAATTAATCGACTAATAAATATCGGATGTTAAAAAAATAGGACGGGAGTCATGCAGGTAGTGGGACGTAGCAACCGGGAATCCGTCTACCAAGGGGTGACGTAGGTTCACGTCACCCATAGTGGCCGTGACGCACAAGAGTGCGTAACCGCTGTTGATGTTAGTCTCCCCCCTCCCCATATATATACCAGTCCACCCCATACCCAAAATTATTTATAACCTCTCCATTAAACCATCAATTAACAAAATAAAAAATAAATCAAAACAGAAAACAAAAATGCAAGAGGCGATCCCATTTCGGACCTACTTCCCGGGCGGAACCACCACAAGCTTAAACGGCGACCCATCACCTGACCGCCGGGCACTGGACCTGTCGGCGGCCAACGGCGGCGGCGTGGGGAAGCTGGTGGCGGAGAACTCAATCATCGTGTTCGGACGGCGGGGTTGCTGCATGTGCCACGTGGTGAAGCGGCTGCTCCTCGGGCTTGGGGTCAACCCGCCGGTGTACGAGGTCGACGAGAAGGAGGAGGCTCCCGTTTTGGTGGAGTTGACCCGGGTCAACGGCGGGGATGTGGTGGTAGCCGACCTTCCGGTCGTGTTCATCGGCGGGAGGCTGTTCGGCGGGCTGGAGAGGGTCATGGCCACGCATATCTCCGGCGAGTTGGTGCCCATACTCAAAGACGCCGGCGCCTTGTGGCTATAACCGGGTTTTGGTTAAGGAATTGTTCTCTTTGGTTTTGATTTTTTTTTTTCGTAATTTGGAAGTCCTAATTGGATTTCTTATTTTGATAAGGTGTTGAATTGCACTTTCAGATATCGATTAATCAAATTCCAAATATCAGGGACATTAGAGAAGTTAAGTTAACGATACGGAGGCCGACTCGGGATTTTGTGGGATTTCCGAGTCGACCAGTCGGACTTGAGTTTTCACAATAAAACTCAAATTAATAAATTTTTAACAAAATTCAAATTATTTATCACTCGAATTTGTATTAATTGGTATAATAGTATTTGTATATCGTAAAAAAATACATGTCAATGATTTGTTATTCACGCATAAGAAATAGAGAGCATGTATAGCTGTTTCGTGTTGGGCATTGGACGTTGATTTGGGGGTGGCATGGAAATTGCCAAACAACTGTCACAATTTGACTTCACCATATATTATTAAAAGCCGGTTTTCTTACAACAAATCTAACAAAAAATATTAAAGTTGGTTAAGACTTGGAGAGAGGATTGATACTGTTCCGGAGTTAACAAACTTTGGATTGAACTCCACGAAGTCTTTCCCAATTCGTCAACGTGGCAACAATCTAGAATGGGAGAACTTTATGATGCCAAGTAGCAATATTTGCAATAAAATCCAAGAGAAAATAAACCTTCTAAGATACAACGTAAAATTCCCACCAAAAAAGAAAAAAAAGATACAACATAAAATTATCACTAGATCAAAATCATAATAACCATACATATATCCCGTCATATTTGCGCAAGGATTATTGATTTTTTTTTTGCCATGTTAATGTTGGACAAAGATTTTTTATTTTCAAATCAGATAATATCAACCGGTCTAACTAATACATATATTTGTACATATAAAATCCATGTTGATGCTTCATATTAATTTTTACACTAATAATTAAGTTGACTAGGAATTGAACCTTAAAACTTTATAAATTTTTGATAATTTTTGTGTTAGTATGACATTAAACTCTTTCTACAATTTTTCAATACTGTTATATTTTTAGAATTCTTACTCGACACTTTTAATTGGGATAAAATATTTTTTTTACGGGCCGTTAGATGCAAGTAATTTGTGGTGGAGATTCTTTCTTTCTGGCCTACTGCTCGTTGAAAACGAGTTGGAATACGCGACCGACCAAAACTGTCCATGTTGGACAGCGAATCCGAAAGCATGGTTTTTCTTAATTTAATAATTTGTCTGCGCATTTCTTTTTTGCTATCCGGAGAAATACGATGCACACGACTATGGGTTCCACAAGCCATTCCGATTTATAACCGCGACATGATGTTTTTGTCTCGACCGACAGTTATTCTTTTTTTTGAAAGGAAACAAATAATATATTAAAAACAATAATTAAGTCGGAAAATCCGAATACAAAAGAGCATCAAGCTCGAGCGGGTGGATGGTAGACCAATCCAAAGGTAGAGAACTTAGCCTACAAAGTTTACAAACCCAATCAGCGACAAGGTTTTGCAAACGGTTAATAAGACTCAGTTCGCACAAAAGAAGGGAGCATAAATCTTCTCGAAGATCCAGAATCAAAGTCTCCAGTTGCCAACGGACCTTCGGGTGAGGATCAGACAAGAAGATGTATGCTAGCCGACAGTCTATTTCGATGGTAGTAGCCACAAGAGAAAAGCGAAGTTGAATAATCTTGACAGTGGCATGAATTGCGAGAATTTCATCCTCCAACGGAGAGGAGGCAGAAATCCGCATGGTCTGACCTTCGAGAAGAAAGCCGTCCGAGTTTCTGACAACTGTAGCAACTCCCGAGGAAGACGAGTCTTCAATCCAGGAGGCATCGCAGTTGAACTTCAAGGTCCCAGCGTCCGGAGCAACCCATGAAGTTGAAGTTGAAGTTGAAGTTGAAGTTGAGTTGAAACCCAACGAATCAATTGCTGCAGTACCTAGAACCTGCAAAGTTTCATCACAAAAATAAGTGGCTTGGATAACAATACCACGAGGATCAGGTACTAGGCCATCAAAGATAAATTTATTTCTAAATAACCAGATGGACCAGCACAAGTGCAGGGCAAAAGACAACAATCTTCTATTACTACCAGAAGAAAAACTATCAAATAAAAACTTTAGCCAGCCCCCAAAATTAACGTGAAGGATAGGGTCGATACAGAAAGAGAGAGGGCTGCAAAACCAAGCGGCTCTTGCATAAGAGCATTCGAACAAAAAATGCACAACAGATTCATCAGCAATGAGACAGATTTTGCATAAAGAGGACGGGTTTAAGTGTCTCTTGTGCAAGTTGGCTGCAGTAGGAAGACAATTTTGAGTAGCTCTCCATGCGAAATGTTTGATTTTTGGTGGAGCATCCACCAACCAAAGTTTCTGCCACGTACATACAGCCACAAGAGGTAAATCAGAGTGAGTAGAATTCGCAAGTAAAGGATGACAAACCTGGTTCTTAAGAATCTGATAACCCTTCTTGACAGAGAAGGAGCCATCAACCGAGTGATGCCAAATTATTTTGTCAGGAGTACCAGCCCGACATACTCGAATTTTGCTAATTGCAGCTTGCTCCTCTTGGTTGAAAAGGTTATGCAGCAAATCTGTTCTCCAGCTACCTGTAGACAAACAGATGAGATCCGCAACAGAAGAAATATCCCAAGGAATCACGTTCCTAGGGTTCAACTTAAAACCAGGTAAAGTGAGAATCCAAGGATCAGTCCAAATATTTGTAGTTCGACCGACAATTATTCGAACATTACTAAATTAATCAGATTCGAGTTGGATAAAATTTTTAAAAAGTGATAAAACTCTTCTAATAAATATTTAACATTATCACATTTTTAATGATTCGAACTCGAGATCTCTTATTAAGTTGGAATAACAGTCTCACCAATTAATCCAAGTACTTGTGCTAACCACGAACACATGTTTACAAATCAATTTATTTTAGTTTCAACATAAAAATTGGTAAAGTGTAATTATTGATTTGACCAACTTGCATAGTACAGTTTTTGATTTTAAAATGTTCTGTGGTGTGATCGAAATTTTTATAATTGACATCACACAGTTTGTACAATTTTTTTTGCCAAAATTCTCTTAAGCATTATTATATCAAATATTGAAAACATATATGAAACAAATAAGAAAAAATGTCGAGAGAGAGAGAGGAGTTTAGTCATTTTTCTGTTTTGTTAAAAAAAATTAAAATCGTATTTTTTCTAATTATATTTGGGGATATTCTTATCTAAAATATTTATTCAAGTAGTGGAGTGTTAATCAGAAAATTTTGTAACATTTGCCAGAAAATTTTGTAACATTTTGAAACCACAAAGTAGTGATATGTTTATTTATTTTTACTTCATCTCAATGTACTACAATTTTCGAATTAATTTTTTGCTAGACAATTTCCACAATAAATGAAAGACTAATAAAAATCTTCTAGTTTTGTAGTTCCCTTTATAAACTTGTTAATACCATCGCATTTCTCATGAGCCCCATTCTTTATTCTTCAAAGTGTAATCGGCCCAGCAGTAGAGGAAGTGTGACCTGGCCCAGGTCCAAACTTGTAACTTGAAATAGAAGATTAATTTTTTTTGGGAAAAGTCTACTTTAGTACCCTGTAGTATCGACCAAAATCATTTTAGTACCCTGTGGTAAAAAACCG
The DNA here is from genome assembly GCA_963995505.1 of Hypericum androsaemum. NCBI lineage: Eukaryota > Viridiplantae > Streptophyta > Magnoliopsida > Malpighiales > Hypericaceae > Hypericum > Hypericum androsaemum. The sequence goes on from OZ023199.1 coordinate 9,881,758, forward strand.
ATCAATCGAGTCATACTTATTCCAATTAACATCAAAAAGGGCCTCGGGCAGCTGCCCGGAGCTGCCCGAACCTACCCGAACCCTGCCCGGGCTACGTGGCCAGCCACGTCACCAATTTTTGATGACGTGGCGCCACGTGGAGAGGAGGAGGAGGAGGAGGAGGCGGGGAGGAGGAGGCGGGGAGGAGGAGGGAACGCGGGGAGGAGGAGGAGGAGGAGGAGGGAACGCAGGGAGGAGGAGGAGGAGGGAACGCAGGGAGGAGGAGGAGGCGGGGAGGAGGACGCGAGGAGGAGGAGGAGGACGCGGGGAGGAGGAGGAGGACGCGGAGAGGAGGACGCGGAGGAAATCTCCTTCCCCCCTCCTCCTCCTCCTCCTCCTCCCCGCGTTCCCTCCTCCTCCCCGCCTCCTCCTCCTCCTCCCCGCATCCTCCTCCTCCTCCTCCTCTCCACGTGGTGCCACGTCATCAAAAATTGGTGACGTGGCTGGCCACGTAGCCCGGGCAGGGTTCGGGTAGGTTCGGGTAGCTCCGGGCAGCTGCCCGAGGCCCTTTTTGATGTTAATTAGAATAAGTATGACTCGATTGATCGATTTTTTACCACAGGGTACTAAAGTGATTTTGGTCGATACCACAGGGTACTAAAGTAGACTTTTCTCTTTTTTTTAAACGTGGGGACAAAGAGGGTTTGGATTGGGTACGGAATGCCCCCATTTCGAACCGTTTGGAGTGAAGACACGCGAAATTTTTTTTAGCAAAAATGCTAAAATACGGGGATCAAAATAAAAAAACTACGGGCGCCGGTATTGCAAATGGGACATGCCACTATCGCAAACAGGACATGCCGCTGTCGCAAACACAGGCTGAAACAAAGGTCGGTATCACATAACCGCGCATGCCGGTATCGTAACCGGGGCATGCTGGTATCATAAACGGAAAGTGCCAGCGCGGCTCTCCTTCACTCCAAACCGTCCGGAATAATTTTCTTCACTCCTGACCCAATCCACTGCCGGGACGGAGGTACCTAATCTTTCTTAATCATCCAACAGGCAAAAAGCTCAAGTACTAACCCCCTTAATATCATCCAAATATACATCTAGGCATGGCAAAAAGGTATTTTTCTTGCTCTTGATTTGTTCTGTTGCGATTTTATTTATCTAACTTTTATTCCGAATTGGAAGCGTAAAAGGCCTATCAAAAATAACATAATCAAATGCAATCGTCAAGACATGCTTATAAAGGGCATCGGTCATACGATTCCCTTCTCACCAGGTATGCTAAATATGGATCTCCCACTCGCGATCAAGCAACTCTTTAGCCCCGCAAATGAGAGTCACTAGCAGATGGTCCGACGCAATAACTTGGCCGCCACAGAGTATGGCCTGTGTCGATTCGGCCACCACCTGCACTCTACGAAAGGCTCTCTCCCATGCTAGCTCGAGCCCCAAAATGAGTGTCCAGAGCTCATCAAAAAGAGATGTGCAGTGATTGATGCCCTTCACGAAGCCACAAATCCATTGTCTGCCAGAGTCACGAATGACACCACTCGCACCTACGGGTCTAGGGTCGTCCATAGAGGCTCCATTGGTATTTAGCTTGACGAAGCCATCTGCCGGATGTACCCAGGCCACTAAAATCTCATGTCGTGGTGGTAGTGGAGTAATCTGGTCTGTCAAAACTCGAACAAACTCATGTGGTTGTGTAAAGATGATGGAGGAGTTATGCCTCGTGGTAGTACATGTCATGAATATCGCATCACTACGTCATCGTCATAGCCACTTACACGCCGTCACGAAGGTAGTCACTCATGGAGTGTCTCCACTGCAAGACCTATCAGAGATGTTGGTCTACAGCCACTCCCTATGGTCAATCTTTGCGTAGAATGCAGTAGTCTTCGAAATAGAAGATTAGATAGGTCCGTAGTTTTCTTTATCTAAAGATAGGTCCTAAGAATATACCAAAAAAACTACGGAAAATTACTTTGTAGCCTCTCGGGTTTGCTTAAATATACTCAAAAATCTCCCATGTTTATAAAATACACTCAGACGTCCATATTGTTTGATTTTATTATACTTTCGGGTCCCTGGCGCACGTTAGCAGCTTTTTAATTTTTGTCAATAAAATGACCAAATACCCCTAAATCAAAAAAATAAAAACCGCTGGCATCATCTTTTCTTCTTCCTCTCAACACATATCCAATCACCCAAACACAAAAAAAAAACTGATCATCGACGAGCTCGAATTTGTTCAAAATGAGATTGAAAGGGATCTCGGAGGACTCTGCCTTGAAACCCCACTGTAAACGGAGCCCCAACACCTCCCTTCTGTCTCGCGTTTTTTTTTGTATATTTTTTGTTCATATTGATCAAGTATAGTATATTAGATTAAAATTCTACTCCAAAAAAATCTTATCATATTTTCCATGGTAATCATCGGGACAGTTTCGTCTTTTAAGGACATTTGTATTTTCCATATCAACACAAGTATCTTAAAGTTTCATTTTAATTTTTGTTTAGTATAAATAAAATTTTCTAAAGTATACACCGATCAACTCTTATTCCTGGCCGAGATGATCCGTAGCACGATATTTATCGTGTCAAAGCAACAATTATTTAATTCGCACCAAAGAGCCGATCTACCTTTTAAAACATTACCATTGAAGTAAGGACATAAATTTATGGACAAAATAGTCACAATTTTTTTATTTTTGAAGAAATTGATTAATCAAAACATATTAATATTGATTATTTTCTGAACTGAAATTCCTACTAGACATTTTGCCAAAAATATCCTTAAGCTAATCCAAACACAAAAAAATTATCATTTAAGATAAAAACTTTCCATCTCCCTCACAAATTCAATGGCAACTAATTCCTCCCTCGTTAGACCTTCCATCTCTAACAAACACAAACTCTTGGCAATAGAGAATCCGGCGTACATGTCATCCTGTACTAACTATGCCACAGGCATATCCAGCCCGTTTACCAATTGGGCAGAGCCCTTCGAGCGAAATGATTTCACAAGAGTCGATGCTGCAGGTAATCTGGACGGGTGAACGCTTTCTTATCTGCAACAAGGAAAATTATTTAATTAGCTCAAGCTTCAGCAATAAGTAGAAGTTTATTGCTGTAATATGTTTGAAACTTTTAAGAACTTTTTGTTGATGAAATATACTAAGATCCGAAAATAATGTGCTACCTACACCCAATGTAGAAGAGCTTCCGTGGAGATAACTCCTGACAACTGAAGTCTTGAACCGATCTGATTCTAAAACAGGCTTAAAAATGGGAAATGGAATTTCTTTCCGGAGTTTTAAAAAACTTAGTCTGTTTGAAATCAAATATTTTCGGAAAAGAATTCCTATTTTGTTTTAAAATTCGGATTTATAATTTTTTTGAAATTAGGTCGAATTTGTACGGAACTAAACCAGATTTGGTAGCAAAATGTCTATTATACCCTTTAAAAGAAACTTTTCTATCTCACCTGAGATTATTAGGAGGGTGTTTATGTAATATTTCAAATCAATTCCCAAATTTTAACTTATGGTTCCAAATAAGAAAAGTGAATCCTTTCCATTACCATTAAAAATTGGAAATGAGATTCCTTTCCTGTCGGAATTAGTTCTAACTAGAAAAAAAATAAACTCTAGTTAGGAGTTTATCACCAAAAGTGTCAAATTTTAAAACATCTATCACCAAAATAGGAAAAATGAAACCACATAGTATTTAGTTAAAAAAATGTGAAACTACATAATACTTTAGTGAATATATATATATATATATTATACTTTAAAAAAAACTTCCACCATACGAAATGGTCACTAATAAGAATATGCGTCATGGATGACTCTGTAGAACGGATTGACGCAACAAAAGCATTTCTAGATGGGCCAAACTGGCATGCAGCATCATCCATGACTCACAGAGGCGAAATAGAAATTCCAAACCTTGTTTCTATTCCTCCCACTCATGTCACTCACTAGACTTTGTACTATTTTCATCCCTCTCTCTCCTCTTCCTACTCGGAACCTACATATTATACCACTCAAACTCTTCAGGGCCCACCAACCTCCCGCCGAGCCCACCTTCGCTTCTCATCGTGGGCCACCTCCACCTCCTTAAGCCTCCCATCCACTGCGTCTTCCACGGCCTTTCCCTAACGTACGGCCCCATCTTCTCCCTCAAGTTCGGGTCCCAGCTGACCGTGGTGGTCTCCTCACCCCCCGTGGTGGAGGAATGCTTCACTAAGAACGACGTCGTCCTGGCGAACCGCCCCAAGACGCTCATGAGCCAGCACTTGGACTACAACCACAGCACCATCGTTGCCTCCCCTTACGGCAACCACTAGCTGTTGAAGAGATTGGAGACTACAGATCAATTGGTGCAGACGACCGGTCGCCTAGTCTCCGGGCGCTGACTTTAAATTTCCAACGGTTAGTCACGTGTCGGTTACCAAGGTCCAGCTGGCTGGCCCATTTACTAGCCCAACGGCTATTTCATTATGTTGTAATTAAGTCCACTAACGGGTAGTTTAGTTTTTCTAAACTATGTATTTAATACCCAATTACTCTTTCTTGTATATATATCTTCATGTTTACAATACAGAATAATAAGATTGATTCACTTTAACATGGTATCAGAGTCAGATCAGATCAGATTTTGATCATCTCATTGAAGAGTTTCTTACAACTATAGTGCTTCCTACTTTGGATTTTTTTTGTGCTAGATTCCATTAGGAAGAAACTGATGAATTCCTTTAAAAAGGTTGATGCCATTGAAGGAAGTGTTTTTATTGGCAGTCCTGAGCAACCTAAAGCCTTGACTGCTACTTCTGTGATTCCAACTAACATCACAATGGATGAGTTGGCACAAAAACTTCTTCAGCACATCAAGGGATCTGATGCTTCCTCTTCCAAGTTTGTGGAAAACAAACCACGAAAGTTGCAAGAAGAAGGGAGATCAGGTAATCCTTCTGTCAGTTTATCTGCTGCTCAGGTTCATGCTTTGCATACTACATCTAATTGAATTATAGATTCTGGAGCAAATAAACATATGACTCATGATATAAAAATGATTGAAAACTAAAAGTCTATTAATGACCAATCAATATCAATAGCTGATGGATCTAAGATCAGTGTAAAAGGAAGTGGATTAACTAGAATCTTTGATTCTTTAAAACAAATAGAAACTTTACATGTGCCTGCATTATCTTGTAACCTCTTTGTCCATCAGCAAAATCACTAAACAATTAAATTGTCGTGTGATCTTCTCATCTGACTCTGTTCAGTTTCAAGACTATAACACTGAGATGATTATTGGTAGAGGAAAACTTCACAATGATCTCTACATAATTGATCCACCTTCTAAAGCTTTTGTTGCTGCAACAGTTTCTGCAGAATTATGGCATTACAGACTAGGCCATCCTAGTGCTAGTATTATGCAAAAAATGTTTCCTGACTTAGACAAGCTTAAGTTGAATTGTGAAAGCTGTCTTTATGCTAAGAATAAAAGAATTCCTTTCGAATCTTCAGAGAGCTGCTATGATTCTGCTTTCAGCTTAGTTCATAGTGATGTTTGGACTGCTCCTTTATGTTCTTATGATGGATTTATATATTTTGTGTCCTTTATTGATCATTATAGTCGTGCAACTTGGATATATTTACTGAGACACAAGAGTGAGGTATTCTCTGCATTTAAGGAATTTGATTCTCTAATTAGAAATCAATTTGACACTCGGATTAAAATTTTTAGGACTGATAATGGTACTGAGTATAAAAAGAATTTCATAGATTACTTAAAGAACTCAGGAATTTTGCACCAAACATCTTGCATCTATTCTCCTCGGAAAAATGGAGTTGCTGAGAGAAATAATAGGCACTTACTTGATGTTGCTCGTGCCCTTATGTTTAAAATGAATGTCAAGAAATGTTATTGGAGTGATGCAATTCTAACTGCATGCCATTTAATTAATCAAATTCCTTGTCAACCATTAAGGTACAAGTCACCTATAGAAGTTCTTAAAAATAAGAAACCAGATCTTAAGTATCTAAGAACTTTTGGCTGCAGCTGTTTTGTGCATGTTCCCTCTGAGAAAAGGGACAAATTAGATAAAAGAGCTACAAAGTGCATCTTCCTTGGATATTCCACCTCTCAAAAGGGCTACAAATGTTATAACCCTTCTCTGAAAAAGAAATTTGTATCCAGGGATGTCTACTTTGTAGAACACTTACTATACTATTCGAACAAAGTGGACAATAATAATCAGGGGGAGATTAGTGATATTTCTAATGACAGACCTCTTCCAATACTTGCTAGTTCAATTCCTTTCTCCAGTAAAGGGAAAGAAAATGAGATTAATTTGCAGGAACATAATGTTGAAGCCACTCAACCTGCTGCAAAATCAGATCAAGGAGAAATCAGAGAACCTGCTGCAGAATCGGGTATGCCTTCTAATGAACTTGCTGCAGAATCAGAATCAGGTATGCCTTCTAACTCAAATGACAATGATAGTACTACTACAATTGATAACAACTTGAATGTCAGAAGATCCACCAGAACTAGACTTCCAAATAGTCTTCTTAAGGACTTCAAGACATATAAGGTACGATATCCTATTGAGAATCATGTCTCCTATGATAAGCTTAGTAATGCATATAGAACATTTCTGAGCAAACTAGATCAGTATGCTGAACCAAGTAGTTTTGAAGATAATTATAAGCACGAAGTCTGGAGAAAAGCTATGCAAGAAGAGCTTCGAGCTCTAATTAAGAATGATACATGGGATCTCACTGAACTTCCAAAAGGTAAAAATTTGGTTGACTATAAATGGATATATAAGATCAAGCATAATAGTGATGGATCAATTGAAAGGTTTAAAGCTAGATTGGTGGCTCGAGGTTTCACACAAACTCCTGGAGTTGATTATGGTAAAACTTTCACACCAGTAGCTAAAATGAACACTATTTGCATCCTTGTTTCTATTGCTGTCAATTTAGGTTGGAATATGGAGCACATGGATGTTAAGAATGCATTCCTACAAGGTAATCTTGAGGAGGAAATCTATCTGAAAGTACCTCCTGGTCTATTTGCTCACCAAACTACCAAGGTATGTAAGCTTAAAAAGGCTATTTATGGTTTGAAACAATCGCCAAGAGCTTGGTATAATAAGTTGAGTTGTGAATTGCTGCGACTTGGATTCAAGAAGTGCTATACAGATCCTTCTTTATTTGTTTCAGATTGAGAACAAGATAAGACTGTTGTTTTAATATACGTGGATGACATATTGATCACTGGAAGTAATGCTGAACTAATCTCTAGATTAAAGGCTGCTCTGCACAAGAGATTTGATATTAAAGATCTTGGAAAGCTGAGATTTTTCCTTGGAGTTGAATTTGCATATTCTTCCAAAGGGGTTTTCATGAATCAGAGAAAATACGTTCTAGATCTGTTGAAAGAAACTAAGAAGATAGGAGCTAAGCCTTATAGAACACCTATGGAACAAAACCTTAAAGTATCTAGTCTTAAAGGTGAAGATTATCAGAATGTTTCTAGGTTTTAAAGACTTGTAGGAAAGTTGATCTACCTTACAATTACTCGTCCTCACATTACATATGCAATACGAATCGTAAGTCAAGTGATGCATTCTCCTAAGACATGTCATGTTGAACTTCTTGACAGGATACTACAATACTTGAACAACTGTCCTGGAAAAGGAATTCTAATGAAGAGACACGGACATCTGCAAATTACTGGATATGCCGATTCTGATTGGGGAGGATGCGTGGACAGTAAAAGGTCCACTTCTGGCTATTGTATTCTTGTGGGAGATAATCCAGTTATCTGGCATTCCAAGAAGCAAGGCACGGTCTCAAAATCTAGTGCTGAAGCAGAATATAGATCAATGTCAATGATAGCCAGTGAATTGGTCTGGGTTCGTAACATGATGATAGAGTTGAAGTTTGATGTTACTGGTCCTATGAAGCTATTTTGTGACAATCTTGCTGCTACATACATTGCCACAAACCCAGTATTCCATGAAAGGACAAAATATATTGAGATCGATTGTCATTTCGTAAGGGACAAAGTGCAAGAAGGATTAATCACTACTCCATACATAGAAAGTGAAGAACAACCCGCAGATATCTTTACCAAATCCATTGGAGCAAGTCAATTCGAGTATTTACTATCCAAGTTGGGAGTATGTGATCTATACTCACCAACTTGAGGGGGAGTGTTGAAGAGATTGGAGACTACAGATCAATTGGTGCAGACGACTAGTCGCCTAGTCTCCTAGCGCTGACTTTAAATTTCCAACGGTTAGTCACGTGTGAGTTACCAAGGCCCAACTGGCTGGCCCATTTACTAGCCCAATGGCTATTTCATTATGTTGTAATTAAGTCCACTAACGGGTAGTTTAGTTTTCCTAAACTATGTATTTAATACCCGATTACTCTTTCTTGTATATATATCCTCATGTTTACAATACAGAATAATAAGATTGATTCACTTTAACAGCAACCTCCGCCGCATTGGCTCCAACGATATCTTCGCGCCTCACCGCCTCAACATGTTCCTGAGTGTACGCAAGGACGAAACCATGCGTCTGATAGCGCAGCTAGCTCGCGGTTCCCGCGAAAAGTTCGCGCAGGTGGAGATGAAGACGTTGTTCTCGGACTTGACCTTCAATGTCATCATGAGAATGGTCGCGGGGAAGAGGTACTATGGGGATGACGTGACCAACAAGGAGGAGTTCAAGGAGTTGATCGACGAGGTTTTCAAGTATGGCGGAGCATCAAATCCCGAGGACTTCTTGCTGGTAGTGAAGTTGTTTATGGGGAACAAGTAAGAGAGGAAGGTGAAGAGCCTTGCCAAGAGAAGCGATAAGTTTCTGCAGGGGTTTATAGATGAGCACCGGAGCATGGAGAGGGAGGGCGAAGTGGGGACTATGGTGGAACTCACACATCAGCTGCCACGCCAGAATGGGCACTATCCAATTTGGTCAACCACCCGGGAATATTGGAGAAAGCTAATGGAGAATTGGACGCTAAAGTTGGACAAGACTGTCTAATCGATGAATCTCATCTTTCCAAGTTGCCATACCTCCACAACATAATCTCAGAGACTCTTCGATTGTACCCGGTAGCTCCTCTTCTCGTACCGCACTACTCTTCAAATGATTGTACTATCGGAGGCTACAATATACCATGCGATACCATTCTTTTGGTCAACGCATGGGCAATCCAGAGGGACCCATAAGTTTGGGAGGAACCAACGACATTCAAGCCCAAGAGGTTTGGCAATGGTGGCAAAGTAGACAATTATAAGCTAATGTCATTTGGACCAGGAAGAAGGGCATGTCCCGGGGCCGGCTTAGCACATCGGGTGGTAAGGTTGACTTTGGGCTCATTGATCCAGTGCTTCGAGTGGAAAAGGTTGAATAAGAAGCTGGTTGACATGAACGAGGGTGAAGGGCTTAGCTTGCCTAAAGCAGAGCCATTGCAAGTCTATTGCCAGGCGCGTCCCATTGTCACCAAATGTTTCCCGCACTCAGTCTCTTGATAGTACGTCTTCAAAAAATAAGCTTCTCTGAAGCATGTTTGAGATTCCTTCCGTGTATTGAATTGTGTGCAACCTGTTTTGCTTGTGTTAATCAAATAAAAATGTTTACTTGTATTGGGTCGATTTTCTTACATTTTTTTATGTCCCGATGTTTTGACAAAAGACATCAAACTGTAGCTAGACTTGAACAATACAGTCGTTCGTCAGCTTGGAAAAGAGTTGATCTCCACGTTCCCCAACCTTGATTTCATAGCCGTCTGATATCAGATTCATCTAACACATTTCGTCGAACATCTTACGAGCATGCACGGATCGCCCCATTTTGCGTACATGGTTTGAGACGACTTCCCCTGATAGATTCCCCGTCTTAAAGGCAAATACGTCACGCGTGTGCTTTACGGTCTATTTAGAACCCAAAAAAGGTAAAAGTAGTACCCTGTAGTTTGACGTATTCCATGTTTAGGGCTTGTGGTTTAAAGTTTTAGATTTGGTCCTTGTAGTTTTTTTTTGGGACCGGGTAGCCCGGACAGCTGCCCTGCCATTTGGCCATCCACGTTGGCTCCACATCACATAAAATGATCCCGTTTAGCATCCTACGTGAACGTTTCATTAGTTAAGTCGTCGCTGATGTGGCATGTCTTAAATTACCAAATTATTCCCGATTTGTTAACAAATTATCAAAAACCTCTTCTCACCAAATTAATCCCAACTTCTTCCTCACTGCAATTTTCAAACCCAAGCAATAAACCGGTATCCTCGGTGAAATTAAAACCCATATACGCCAAAAAATAGACAAACCCAACAAGCAAAAAGAGCATGTACGATGGCGGCTAGAAAATTAAAATTAAAATCAGCAACTTAGGTTAACGGGATGTCAAAGGGGGAAAGATGAGCGGCGGCGTCAAGAACATTGGGTATGTGATCGTGCTCATGGTTGGGAGCGAGGAGAGCATGTACGCCCTAAGGTGGGCCCTCGACGACCTCGGCCTTCGATCCCTAGCTCCTCCAAGTTCCACCGACCAGGGCGACTCCTTCCTCGTCGTTCACGGCGGTGATCGAAACTCACCGGTCACGTCATGCTTAACCCGGCGTTCACGCTGAGAGAGGAAGATGGAGGAGGAGGGGGGAATACAACAAGTCATTTGGAGGGTCGACGTACAACCTGGCTGGCGAGACCTTCGACAGAGCCTCCATGAATCCGGTCGTCGTGAGCTGGACGTGGGACTCCCACTGGGTCTACTGGCTCCGCCCATTTGTGTGGTTTAATTTCTATGGATTTGAATAGAGAAGTAGGATTTGGGAGGAAGAAGATGAAGGTTGGAGGAGGGAGGAAGAAGAGGTTTTTTATAATTTGTCAATAAGTTGGGATTAATTTAGTAATTTGCGGCACACCACATCCACGTAGGATGCTAAACGGCGTATTTTGGGTGATGTGGACCTAACATGGATGGGAAAATAGTCAGGCAGCTATCCGGTCTGCTCGGGACCGAGACATGTCCAGAAAAAAAATCACATGGACAAAATATGAAACTTTAAACCACTAACCCTAAACTTGGAATATGTCAAACTACAGGTACTAAAGTGTACGTTTAAAAAAATTGAATCCAATTCCTGAGTTTTAAGTATGTTTGATATAAATTTTTAAGAAATTAATTTAGTTTTGATTAAAGGTTAAGATTTGGGATTCCATTCGAAAAAAATTGGATTCCAGCGACCAAACCGGAATGTAAGAGATTTTAGCATATTTAAGCATTTTTTGTGACCCTCTGAACTAGCTATGAGAGAGTTTGAACTGTATTTGACATGCGCTAGTATATTGTGTTAAGAATTAAGATGGCATTGAATCCATCTGTAAGGGTATTTTATCTAGGATTGGAAATGGTCAGAGGACTCATATCTGGAAGGACCAATGGGTACCGGGTCTTCCAGAGATGAAAATTATGTCTGCTCCTCCTTCGCACATTGTGTTCCAACTCTGTCTCTGATTTTTTTGTGCAAAGTCGAGAAGTTGGAATTGAGATCTTTTACACTCCCTTTTTTCCCCATTGAGTTGAAAGCTATCTCTCGTAGGGGTGAGCAAATGGGATCGGTATTCGGGATATCCCGAAATTATTTTGGGATTCGGGAGTTTGGGATCGGGAATTCGGTATTCGGGAGTTAATTCGGTAAGGTTTTTGAGAAAATTTCGGTAATTTTGGTATTCGGGATCGGTTCGGTATATACCGATATTATTTCGGTAATACCAAAAATTCCGAAGTACCAAAATGTAATTTTACCAACCTATATATATAAACAAAAAAAATCCACCTTTCTCCTTTCCTCACAGAACGCACGCACCCCCTCTTTTTTCTCTCCCCCTCTTCTCCTTTCCTCTTTCCCCCTCTTCTCTCTTAATCAACAAGAAAATCAACCATTTTTTTTCTTCTTTAACCCACTCCGGCAAGCCACCACCACGAGACAGCGACCGGCGACCATCGTAGCTGCCCTCTTCCACCACGCTCCTCTCCTCTCCTCTCTTGACTTGTTCTAATTAGTGATTTTTTTTGACTTAGGATTTCGTATTTTGGGGGGTTTTGCAATAGATTGTGAGTTTGTGTCTAATTTAAGTTGATGCATCAATAGATTGTGAGTTGGTGTTGCTCTCAAGGAAAAAAGAGGTGAGGTTGAAGCGGTTTTGATTTAGGAGTTAGGGTTTCGTTTAATTTTTTTTTGCGAAATTCGGAATTTTCGGGATAATTCCGAAATTCTAATTCGGTATTCGGGATATCCCGAAATTATTTCAGTTCGGGATCGGGATGGATTTTTTTCAAATTTCGGTATTCGGGATTTTTGGTATTCGGTATTCGGGATCGGGATATCCCGAATGCTCACCCCTAATCTCTCGTGTACGGATTAGTAACCTAAACACAGTTGATAGAACTATTTGGAAGTTTGCTAAAAATGGTTGTTATTTTGTTAAACAGGGTTATTATGTTATGAAATCTGATTAGGTGAACTCTAAGGTTGCTTCTCTTGCTGGTATCAGTATTTCTTCTTTTGATCCTGGTATCTGAGGTATCATTTGGAAACTGTAGATTGCTCCTAAAATTAGAATATTTATTTGGTGTCTAGCAAAAAAAATGGGATCCCTACTTCTGAAAAATTTTCATCTGCGTAAATTGCATAATTCGGCTATGTATGTTGTTTGTTGTTTAGCTCCAGAAAATACTTTCCATATGCTCTTTGAGTGTTCTCATGCTCGTGCCACTTGAATGGCTAGCTCGTTTAGCTGCAGGGTTCCTCCTCAAGAATGCTCTATCTTTGGCTCCTGGTTGGAGGAGATGTTCACTTTGCTTTAGCATGCATATACAAAACAGATTGTTTCCTATGTTATGGATCTTTGTTGGTCTATTTAGTTGGTTAGGAACAAATTTATCTTTGAAGGGTTACGTATTGATCCTAAACATTTGGCTTCTGTTACCAATGAATTTTTTCAGGCAAATTATCCCCCAAGTGGTACTAATCTAGACCTGACCACGGTTCGAATTTGGACAAATTCGAATCGAATTTATTCGAATTCGAATTTATCAAAATATTAAACCATATTCAATTCTTCACAAGACGAATCGAATACGAATTATGAATTTTTGAATTCGAATCGAATTATAACCAAAATTTTCCCTCTCAAATCCCCCCATTTTATTTGAATTTTTTAAACATATATTATTATTATATGTACATGAATTTAACACGAATTTAACTCGAATCGAATTCGAATTAAATTCGCCGGTTTTGCGAATTATAAATATTTTGAACCGTATTCAATTCGTTTTATGATGAATTCGAATTGAATTTTTTACGAATTGAATTATTGATGAATCGAATCGAATTTTTAACGAATCGAATCGAATCACGAATCAGATTCAATTCATGGCCAGGTCTATACTAATCCCACCCTCTCCTAATGGTCTGCCTCGGGAATGGGAGACATCAAGCTTGGCTGCGATGTCTCATAGACAGACTTTTTCTCTAACGCGGGAATTGCTGTCATCGCATGCATCATCTAGGCCTCATCCTCGAAGGTCAGACTGCTCTTTTGTCCGCTTCGTCCCCTTTTGAAGCGGAGTTGAAAGCGAGTCAGGATTCTACTACCATGGTTTCAGATTTTTTTTGTTGGCTCTACGATCGTCATTGAGACGGATTGCCAGCTATCTGCAATCTTTTTGAACAATCCCGACTCAGTTGTTGATTGGGAGTTAGAACTTGCTCTTTCTATATTACTTTTGTGTTCTATTGTTCACATTCCTAGAACATGTAACTATGTAGCGGACTGATTTTGCAACCAATGTAGGCTAGACGTTCTTCCTCCGGATTGGATTTCCAATCATCCTCCGGAACTTGATGCACTTCTTTTTGCGGGCTATATAAGTAATTAGATTTTCCCCTTAAAAAAAACGAAGAAACAAGGCGAGGACCACTCTTATTAGGATTTTCAGCTTCCTCTCCACGCTGTCCTTGCCCTCAGTTTAAATGACCAAATAGCCCATACCATCCTGCCCTTCATATAAACACACTCGTGTGCAAGAATGTAATTTTATACACTATTTCCAAAATATTCACCGAGCTCTAAAACCCCTTTCCTCTTGTCCCTTCCCTCCCCCAATTTTAAACTCTTCGCTTAACCAGTAACACGATTAGAAGAAAATTTGAAAAAAGGCCACTTCAGCTCACCGGTATCTTCGCCGGAGGTATCGCCCGGCGGAACGGCGACATGTTCAAGATGTTTAACCGTGGAGGAGGCGGGAGAGAGAGCGACTCGTCGCCCTCCGGCTCATTCTCGTCGCCGATGTCTTCGTCTCCTTCTCCTCCGGTGTATTCTTCTGCCCCGCCGGTGACAGGTCCCGCGAGGCCGATACGGCTCGTTTACTGCGACGAGAAGGGGAAGTTCCGGATGGATCCGGAGGCTGTCGCGGCGCTTCAGCTCGTGAAGGGGCCCGTCGGCGTTGTCTCGGTCTGCGGCCGGGCTCGGCAAGGGAAGAGCTTCATCCTTAACCAGGTACCGGCGAGATAGGGCTTTGTAGGATTTTAGGGATTCTGGACTTTGAAATTTGTGGCCTTTTGTTTGTTGGTTTAGGGTTTCAGTTTTTTGAAAACATTATGTACTTTAATTGTAGCTTCTCGGGAGGAGCAGTGGTTTCCAAGTGGCGTCGACTCACCGGCCGTGCACCAAAGGGCTTTGGCTTTGGAGTGCACCTTTGAAGAGGACTGCTCTTGATGGTAGTGAGTACAATCTCCTACTGCTGGATAGCGAAGGCATTGATGCTTATGATCAAACTGTAAGTTCTTTGCTTTCGTTTTTACCGTCTTCCTGCTTTAAATTTTGGTGCTTTTGTGTTAAAGATGAATTTATTCGTTGTCTTTGAACAGGGTACTTACAGCACTCAGATCTTCTCTCTGGCTGTGCTCTTATCTAGCATGTTCGTCTACAACCAGGTTGGTGTTAGTGCTGCTTTCCTGCGGAAATGGTTAACTTGTGACTTTGTTTTGAAATTTGACATGCTGACTGATTGTTCGTGATGCTTATTTAGATGGGTGGAATAGATGAAGCTGCACTTGATCGTCTCTCTCTTGTCACTCAGATGACAAAACATATTCGTGTCAGAGCTTCAGAAGGAAAGAGTTCGGCTTCCGAACTTGGCCAATTCTCTCCAATCTTTGTTTGGCTCTTAAGGGTATGTTCTTCAAAAAAACAGTAGATAGTTTGAGGTATTAATCAATTTTTTTAAATTTAGCTCCATAAGCTTCATATTCCTCTTGATTTTGTTGAAGGACTTCTATTTGGATTTGGTCGAGGAAAATAAGAGAATTACGCCACGGGATTACCTGGAGCTTGCTTTGAAGCCTGTTCAAGGCAATGGGAAGGACATAGCTTCCAAGAATGAGGTAACAATTTTGGTTATCACTTCTTTGTTTTTATTGACAATTATATCACGAGTAACACGGAGATAATAATTTATAGATTCGAGATTCTGTCCGAGCATTGTTTCCGGATAGAGAATGCTTCACTCTTGTTCGGCCTTTAAACAATGAGAAGGATCTCCAGCGGATGGATCAAATATCGGTTAGTATTGCTTTTTCCCTTTCTATTGGAGTATGTGTAGATTTTTATTGTGACGTGAATTATTTACTCTATATATGCAGTTGGACAAGCTAAGACCTGAGTTTCGTGCTGGATTGGATGCATTGACAAAATTTGTCTTCGAGAGAACAAGGCCCAAGCAAATTGCTGGCACTGTTATGACTGGACCGATTTTAGTTGGTATCACAGCATCTTATCTGGAAGCTCTAAATAACGGTGCAGTGCCAACAATATCCTCTTCATGGCAGGTATTTATGCTACTCCATTAAAATGGTTGAGAAGTTGATCTTGATGATGTCCTTTTATTTATTTTTGAGCAAAAATATGTGCCGGTATTAGCAAAGACGAAGTATGAATTATGTATGATATATATAATTTTCTATTATCACCATCGAATCCTCCCTTGTTTATTCATGAAGTTCAGAAGTCACATTCAAACTAGTTGAGTAAGGTTTTTCTATAAAGGAAGTTGTCGAATAGAAATATATTTTCATTTTTCACAAAGGTTGTGAAAGAGAGACCATCTATCAGCTGATACATTTCCTTTCAGAGTGTTGAAGAAGCTGAGTGCCGAAGAGCTTATGAGACTGCTACAGAGATCTATATGTCAAGCTTCGACCGATCAAAGCCTCCTGATGAGGTTAGTGATGCTCATATATAATCATCAGTATATCCTGGCCATTTCCTGACTTTGGATGTTTAGGGTTCTCTGAGGGAAGCACATGAGGAGGCTAGTCAGATGGCGCTTGCGGCATTTAACGCTAATGCTGTGGGTATTGGTGCTGTGAGGAAGAAGCACGAGGGGGTTCTCCAGAAGTTTCTTAAGAAGGCATTTGAGGTAATTAATACATGATAATTTGACCTGTCAGGACAATTATGTATTTTGAGTCTTGTGAAGGATGTGGGATTTTCTCAAAGAATAGTGTCGCGAAAAAAATACCCGCACACACTTTTTGAGCTCTGGTTTCATAGTTAATTCCTGATATGTATGCCAAGAGAGGCAGTAACACCACTTGGTTTGATCTTTTCAAATTTGCAGGACTATAAGAAGAATGTATTTGTGGAAGCAGATTTGCAATGTTCAGTTGCTATTCAAAGCATGGAGAGGAGGCTGAGAGCAGCTTGTCATGCCTCTGATGCTAATGTAGATAATGTGGTGAAGGTAAGCATTGATGTGCAAACCAGCATCTCCATGAAGTGGTTGTCATTAGCCTTTTCTGCAGGATTGAGAGTGCCCGCAGATTTTCAGTTTTTCTTTTGATATTTGCAGGTCCTTGATGCACTTATATCAGAATATGAAGCATCTTGCCACGGCCCTAAAAAATGGCAAAAGTTGGCTTTTTTTCTGCAGCAAAGGTATTGATCCGCCTGCTTGGTTTTCTCTACACCACCCTTTCAAAGTTTTGACATAATTTTAATGTTTGTTTCTCAGTCTGGAAGTTCCAATACACGACCTTGCAAAGAGGCTCAATGATCGAATTGGATCTGAGAAAACTTCCCTCGTGTTGAAATGTCGATCACTTGAGGATAAGATGGCATTGGTTAACAAACAGCTTGAAGCTAGTGAAAAAAACAAGGCCGAGTATATGAAACGCTATGATGAAGCGATCAACAAGAAAAGGAAGCTTGCTGATGACTACATGAGACGCATATCAGATTTGCAGAGTAGTCGTAGCACACTGGATGAGAGGTACTCTAGCTTGGTGAAAGCATTGGACTCAACCAAGCAAGAGGCCATGGACTGGAAAAGAAAACACAACCACGTGTTGTCAAAGCATAAAGCTGATGGAGATCAGGCCAGTTCTGAAATAGCAATTCTGAAGTCTAGAACCGGTGCTGCTGAAGCAAGGTTGGCTGCCGCTCATGAGCAAACTAGTTCGGCCCAAGAAGAGGCGGCCGAGTGGAAAAGGAAGTATGACATTACTGTAAGAGAAACGAAAGCAGCTCTAGAGAAGGCAGCATTAGTTCAGGAACGTGCCACCAGAGACACACAGCTTAGGGAAGATGCTATTAGGGAAGAATATTCCAGCCGTTTGGCAGCAAAGGTATCCACCTTGCTCGTCACTGTACCTGTGCAAATGCCATCTACACTAAGTGCATTATGACAATTGTGGCCTCTATATTAAATTTGCAGGATGATGAACTGAAGGAGAAAATTGGGAAGATAGAACACTCCGAGCAGTGTTTAATAACTTTGAATTTGGAGTTGAAGGTATGTCTTCTTGGCCACTTCTCTTTTTCTGCATCAAGTCTTACTCTTTTTTCCTGCTACAAACATGTTGTATTTAATAACATTTTCTGTCGTCCAGGCTGCTGAATCCAAGTTGAAGAGTTATGATGCTGAAATATCATCCCTCCGACTTGATATGAAAGAGTTGATCGAGAAGCTGGAGACTGCAAATTCCAGGGCCCAATCATATGAGCGCGAAGCTAGAATATTAGAGCAAGAGAAGATTAACCTTGAACAGAAATACCGGACTGAATTTGAGAGGTTTGCAGAAGTTCAGGAAAGGTGTAGTCTCGCTGAAAAGGAAGCTAAGAGGGCAACAGAATTGGCCGACCGAGCAAGGGCGGAGGCAGCATCTGCTCAGAAGGAGAAGAGTGGGTTTGAGAAACTGGCAATAGAAAGGTTAGCCCAATGTGAGAGGGCTCAAAGGCATATTGATGGCTTGGAGAGACAAAAGGCTGATTTGGCCGGTGAAGTTGGCAAAATACGGCAATCAGAGATGGCTGCCGTTTCAAAAGTTACTTTATTGGAAGCAAGAGTTGAAGAAAGGGAGAAGGAAATAGAATCTCTTTTAAAATCCGACAATGATGAAAGGGCAGGCACGGTCAAAGGCCTCCAAGATCTCCTTGATTATGAACGTAAAGCACACCAAGAAGCAAACAGAAGGGTTGAAGACTTGTCTCGTCAACTGGAAGCTGCGAGGACCAAAGTTGATATCCTTCAGCGAGAATTGACATCAGTTCGTCTGAATGAAACTGCTCTGGACAACAAGCTCAAGACTGTTTCCCATACTAAACGTCTAAGAACAGATGACGATGAAATGGGAGTAGGCTTTGTTCAAGGGCATGGCACAAATGATCGTAGGCAAAGTAAGAGGTCCCGCAGCACTACAAGCCCTCTGAATTACACAATACCAGAAGATGGTGGTTCGGTGTTCAAGGATGACGATAATCAGAGTCAAGAAACTGATCAAGAAGATTACACAAAGTTCACAGTGCAAAAGTTGAAGCAGGAGCTGACAAGATATAATTTCGGCGAACAACTACTTCAGTTGAGGAATCCCAACAAGAAGGAGATCGTCGCTCTATACAAGAAATGCATCATCCAGAAATCATAGCCGTTTCTGAATTGACTTGTACAGAAGCGGTGTGTATCATCAGCTAGGCGTTTAGATGTCGATCTGTTCCTTTCGCGAATTCCATAGTCCCGGACGGTTGTGATCCTGCTAAAGAATTTCGGTAAGAACTCTAGGATAATTATATCGATCGAAGACGAGTTGTCTAACCTTCTGCCCTTTCCTTCTGGACTGTTTTGAGTGTCACGGAGGCTATGCGACTTCATGCGTAGTTGCATGTACGTGGTTGTTTGCTGTTCGAGTGTTAGTCCAGGGGGTTCTTAGGTGTGTGTAACAACTCCCCTGCTGTTTATTTGTTTTAACTTGTTTTCTCTTACATGCTTGCTGCATTTAGTATGTACACTCTAACCAATTTTTCAATGTTTCCCCTACCTAAGTGTCATGGCCAAAAGCTTCCAACTATTTTACACCAATTATTACATCCGTCATGAATTCAACTCTCGACTTCCGTCAATTTATATACGCCTTGTGTCATCATGGCAGATACCCTTTGCCAAAAGAACTTCCAACTTATAACCAGCATCCTACATATCTTTGCAACAAAAGTAGCCATCCACCTTATTCCTCAATTCTTCTTCTCCTCGTTATTACGAAAACCCTTAATCCCATAACTTATAATAATTACTTGTGCGTCACGCCTCAACCGCATCGGACAACCACCAAAAGAGAACTGGTCCTTGTCATTTGATGTTCTACTTACTTCCTCTGAAGCTTCCCTTTGCTTGTATCAGCAGCTAACCGGATAAACGAAGACGGGTCACCCTGAACAACCATGTTCGGGATCATTATCCGAGGCGGGCTTTCCCTGTTGATGTGGCCACCATGATCATAACCAATAAAGGAAGGGTTATAGTAGTCAATCAAAGTGTTCTTCGCGAAAGGGTTCGGGTTAGGACCATGACCATCAACCGACAAGTCTTTAGAGTTACCACATTGTCTAGGCTGAGTCTGGTAGAACACCTTCGAGACCACAAGCTCTCCGTCCTTCTCCTCTTCGTTGTGACCGAGGTGGTATTGGTGCATGACCCAGTTCGTCTTCTCGGGTTTTCTTTGCCTGCCGTAGTTGGTGTAGAGGACCAAGATCTTCTTGAAGCCTTTGATGGCGTCACCTAGGATCACTGGCCTTGTCTTGCCTGTTTTGTGCCATCTTGTCTCGCTTCCATCTTCCTCTGTGTGCACCTTTCTCCTCTTCCTGGTGCCCGTTGTGTATGCCTTTGAGGGTCGGTGGAAGAAGTGGCGGATTTGGCCGTCTTTGCTCACTCCTGGTTCGATTAGACTTCATCGATCAATTTTCTTAAATTTTTATATTAAATACGAAGATTATAACATGTTATAAAAACGCATTTACACGGTCTGCCAAAGCTACTTCTAGGAGCTAAATCTAGACTCGACAAACTCATTGTTTTAACATTTTAAATTAATCTTCTTAATATATGATCTCTGGTATCGTTTGTCAGTATTTATGGACAACAACTAATCAAAATTTAAGGTGGACCTAATGGATGTGGGGTTAACCCAGCAACCCGAGGTTCTAAATTTGTTTATTTAAAGATATAACAGGAAACTATCAAATAGTTATTGCAAAACAAAATAAAAACCCTTCAGATATACGTACATAAAAATTGAAAATATGACATAGGAAGAGTTTTGGTTCAATGGAAGGATCAGAACTATATAATGTATGCTGAGATTCTCTTACTCTTTGCAGTCTTTAGCAATTTGATTTTTTTTGAAGAGCACAATTTAATGTTTCTATCCTGTAGGAAAGCATCTTGTTTTATTGGCAAACTATTATAATATATAGCTGTGAAATAAGGAATAAATATTCTTTACTTCACTCGTCGAGTTGAACTCTCTTTTGTACAACAATTTTTCGATATGATAAATATATAACAACATTTTTAATTATCAACAGAAAAAGGGGATATTTCTGGCCTGGCCCTGGCTATCATTACTCACTCTATTCAGATTGTTCTTTTTTATACCCTAAGTCAGGTAGAGTAGCTAGTACTTGCATTAGTATTATATGAATTGGAATAAATTAGTCATTAATTGATATTAGAAGAATACGGGAGGATGACTGTACAAGTATAAGACTCAGTTACGAAGATACATAATTGACATGTTAAACATCAAATTTCAAATTATTATAAATAAGTTCCTATATTTTGGAAGTGAGAATTAATTGTCTACAAATTAATAGAGACAAGCGTCCGATCATAAGTTGTGATTTAGCCCGCTAGGCCTTGATCAGGTGACAAAACAGTGGGGTAGAATTCGAAATTATAATAAAGAACCTGTATTCAAACATTGAAAACTATTATGGGTTAGTCTAATTGGTAAAAAAAAGTATTATATATATATATATCATAGGTTCAAGATATATGAACAGATCAGATATAATTGGAAGGGTGACCTTAAATTATTTCTGATAATATGTGTTCGAATTCGAGATCTAAATTGTTAATAGAAGTACGCAAAAGAAAAGGGAGATAATCAAATTATTTACCCGGTAGCTTCTCAGGATGGGTGTAGCAAATCCCATTCTCGCCCTCAATTGTTGGGATGAACTCATCAATTAAAGGGTGAAGTTTACACATATCTGATAACACTTTGGCCTCCAAATGTTCAAGTATTTCCTGATCTGTTGGATCAAATTTCACCCCAGCCGGTAGCCCAGGCAACTCGTGAATCCCACCACCAAACCCACTAGAAATTCCCTAAAATTGTTTCCAACCCAAAAAAAAAGTAATAATAATCAAGGAACATATAGTTAAAAACAGTATTTAAGAAACCCTTGAAATCGAAAACACAACAAATAACTAAACATATTTGTGTTAAGTTAATCACCTGGGATTGGACTCGTATATTATGGCCACATGAAGGGCACGTAACGGTCCGAACGTCCTCGGTTTTCGTGCCGGCGGCGGCGACTACCCGGATGGCCCTCTCATCCACCGCCGATGAGTTACTACTACACCACGTCATTTCTCGATCTGGTTATATATGTGGACCTTAAATAACAATTTCCTCTTATTAGAGTCAAAATAATTTTGGTATTTTCATGCTCAACGTCATTAGGTATAGATAGTACTTCGTAGCTGGAGCTCTTGGTTTCTTCCAATGGAAATAAGCAAAGAGAAGGGCCAAAAAGGACGCAAAGTCTAACGATCAAGATTAAACCCGAGGGACGCAAAAGAAAGAAACAAAGGGAAAGAAAGAGGATGTGCCGATATTTATACAAATTACTAAAGCAACAACTTTTCACTTTCAAAAGCAAATTCTTTAATTAATTTATTTTTTCTCCTTTCTCTTGTCCGGACAAATACTATGTCGATTAATTCAGCTTCGAAGGGTAACACTTTTGAATTGTTATCCAAATACATGAACTCGAGACCTCTTTGTTAATGTAAGCTCTCCTAACAACTCTAGACCTCTTTACTCTACTTATTTTTTCTCCTTTGTCTTCCTTAGAACAACACTATCTATGGTCACAAAATCTCAGGTGTACTATATTAATACAGCCTTTTTAACATAAATGAGACGGCATATTAGTTCTTCGATACCTTCTCTTTTGTGGGTCGTTCCTGATTTATGTGTTCCTATAGAAGTTCTTGGGCTAGCCACCTGATTATTCTTGCACTGCACAGAAAGAGGGAAAGGTGGAGGGAGAGAAAAGATATAAACTTTCCTCAAAAAAAAAAAGAAAGAGAAAAGATATAAGCGCATAAATAAAATATATAATAAATGAGGAAAATAGGGAGGATGAGAGGGACACGTGAGAAAGAAAGAATTGAAGTATCTATAAATGAAATATAAAGATAAGAGGTTGCTTGGACGTCAAGTTTAGTTATTTAATGTATACACAGCTTCACCAACAAATACTTATATTAATTAGGAAAAAAGTTTATCTAATTTGATCAAAATATCTAGAATTTAATTTATTGGAACACAAAATTATTAAATATTTGTTAAAAGAACTATTTCAATATTTCAATATATTACCAAAATTAAATTTAGATTAGTCAATTTAGTAGTATCAGGATAACGGATGGTATTAAAAAATGTACGTGCGTTTGCTTTACGATGAGCTAATTTTGGAAAGCTAACAATAAGTAACTAACCTAACATTGTCATGTGAGGATCCAAACTATATTTTAACAAACAAAAAAATCAACTTATTAAACTATAGTATATGGAGGGGGTGCATGTGTAGAGTGGGGTTGGGGCAACCTGATTCTCCTGTGGGACATTTCACCTGTTTAGAGAGAGGTTTGAGGTTGTAGATATTGTGTCAACCTAGAGTGATATTAAAGCCAGCTGAAAACTAGCTACAGATGAAAGTAACAGAGGATTATATATATTTATAAAGGTAGGTAGATATATAAGTACACTGTATATATTTGTGGTGTGTCGGAATTCGTTATTTTTTTGAGTAATATTTTATTTATTCTAAAATAAATTGTCAAAATAGTAAGCAATGAAATTTACTATTGTTACGTCATTTTGTGCTCTGGGGCACAAATCGCCTAAATAAATAAAAGATAATAAACTATCTAAATAAATAAAAGATAATAAACTATCTAACAGGCATCGATAATTAGATAGAAATTAATTGACAAAAGAGTTTCTAATTTGACTAAGAGGTTTAGAGTTCAGAGTTCAGGATCTTTAAAATATAACAATGTTAAATACCTATTAAAAATATTTTGACACCATTTATAAGTCATATCCGATTCAAAAAGACAATTCAAATATCACTTATTTTTAAAAAAACTTACTTTTAGCCTAGAGAGTTGCCTTGTTGTTAATCCGTTTCTTCACGTAGACTTCTCATGTCAAGCAAGGAATTATCCCTCTCTCTCCCCCCTACAGTCCGATGTGGACCTGTACATGGCAATAATATATTTTTATTCTTATTTATTTTTAAATTTTCAGGAGAAAAATTAGTTGTAATTTAATTTACTAACAAATTACCTGCACATTGGAAGTTCAAAATAAAATTTTGGTGATCTTCCATCTCTCATCAAAAATTTATTCGAAATAACTCAGAAATCGTAAACTTGTACGTTTCGGCTGGAAGAATTAGTTTTACCATTTAATCTTATTTTTCCAATTCAAGTTCTGGGCTTTCAAATTTTTTCTTGCTTGTGATTTAATTTTAATATATCCCGTTATATATTTGTATGTAGCAGATATATTTATATTATTGTTAAATCCTAAATAGATATTATGATTACAATAGATAGTAAAGAGTGATAGACTGAAAAACTTAATATGGAGTAACATACTACTAAAAATATCTTTTTATTCCTAAACTTCCAATTGAAAATATTAGTGTAAGTTTCTTGCGACTTACATCATTCCGAACATTATCTCTCGATCTAAGCAGTCAATCCAAAATAAATACCAATATATAAGTAACGAAAATGTTATTATTATTTAAATATAAATATTTTTTTATAACAACTAATTAAAACTAACAATCAGTTCTACAAAGTTTATTTTCTCTCTTGAACTTTATTAAATTATTATTAGACCAGTTAGCATAGTATTAACAACCATATGGAGTGAATAGCTCACCTACTAATTACGCACCAAAATCCTCTTTAATTTAGGAGACGACCTATTATCTCTCCGGGATCTCTTTCTTGTCTTATCTTTCTTTTAATTTGAATTTGATCTGTTTATTGTGTATTATTATATTATGAAATTAGTAATATCTTTCATGTATCACTGTGGCTTGTCTTATATGCAAGTAGAGAGATTATCACATAAGAGGATTTACGTTTTTTGCTCCAAAATTATTAAAATTGAGTTTTGGTCAATAAATACATAAAATACCAAAAAATTACTTTGTCTATATTTATGACACCTAAATTTGGTTATATCGTTATTCGAATGCAATATCCAATTGTGATTTTTTTATAATAAGACGACGATCACAAAGACTCTTTAAAGATAGTTTAGACTTTAGACGATGAATGATGATCTAAAATTTATCAAACAAATAAGTCTAGTACAAATTAGTATCTTAAATATTTTTTAAATTTGTGTAGTATGTATAAATATATACATTTATTTAAAAATATCACTTTATACAAAAGTTGAGACCGAGATTTAACACTAATATTTCTAAAAAAGTATTAATTATTACAACATATGGATTATTAAATTTTAATACCGGTCCCAACTCGAGAAATTTTTTTTTTATTAATTTATAAAAATTATCACTTTACGGAAGATCACTTTATAGAGGTTGATATTGGATATTAGTTTACATGTGTAGTAATATTGGTTTGCCGTGATATTGATTTGCACGCGTAGTGATAGTAGTTTGCATGCGTAATAATGATATTAGTTTTCATGTGAAGTGATATTGATTTAGATGTGTAATCCCCACCTGAGAATAAATTTTATTTAGTCTCAATTCAATCCAGCCATCATAGCACCTTTTGGTTTTCCAAGATATTAATCAGTTAGCTTAGTTCAAGTAATAGGGGTTTGATTAATTGAAAAAGGTCTTTAAAATATAATTGAGAGAGTTTTCTCTCTAAACTCAACTCTAAACACCAGAAATTCTCTAAAAATAATAATCATTAATTCCGAAAACAATTGAACAAGATAAACAACTAATGATGGGGTAAACTACAATGAACCAGCAACCTTATTTTCAATGAGCTGGAGGAAAGGATGACTACACACGTAAACTAATATTCATTTAGTCCCCATGGGTGGGGACTAGCCTAGTCCTCACCAAATCCGCCCCACAAGTATGGCATACTGACGTCAGTAATGTAATTGTAATATTGTCTTGTCCGCAAGTAATTTATGATTAACAATTGTGATCCCAAAGTTCAATAGAGTGGTGAGCAACATGTACTTCAATTAATTTTCATAAATTTGGATTGGATGGTTTAATGGGTGTTAAAATATCTAGTAAACAGTATCAGTTAGTCTTTAAAAGTTGAAGAGTCAACTGGGCTGGCTCGCTAACTAGAATCGATAATAACAATAAGCTGCACTTGTGAAAGTATTCTTTTAGTTTAACAAAAAAAATTCGAGTTTAAGTACTTGAGAACGTAATATTGTTAAATATTTGGTAAGAAAACTTTGTCACTTTTCAAGAGTTCTATTGTGCTTGAAACTGAATTAGTCAATTTAACATATATTCGAATACGAGTTAATATAAAATAAAACTAGATAGTACCCCAGGATGTTTCACGTTGGGGAGTTCGTACGGAGGAATCAGTGCAACACTTTTTTATGGACGAAGAAACCAAGTTTGCTTTATTCGTTTGTACTTATTTGTATCCAAATATTTATTAAATTGATTCATCTAGTTTATGTTAGATTACAAATCTGTAAAATTTTCTCAATAAATTTTAATTGAGCTACATACATATGGTTTGAACTAAAGAATCGGTAAGCTTGCGGTAATATCTTTGGGCGGATACTCTATTTGTTCCTTCTGTAATCCCATTTGTTAAAGAAAATAGTCAAATTACTTGAATTCTCTACTGCTCTAATTTTTTAATTTTCACATAATTTTGTGTACCAGGTCTTTCTTTAGATTCCAAATCTCTATCTAATATTCGCCACAATTTTCATGAACCAGTCAAATATTCTCACACACCGCTTTTTTAGTCTCCAACTGTTCCCATGTCACAAGCTTACGAGGTTGCTTTGGCCACAATGACTTTCCTCATGAAGGTTAATTAAATTTTATATAAAAATACTCCCAAGTATCATTCAATTTTAAAAATAAATCTGGAAAATATAAAAAATATTACAAGAGCGGAAATGAGTTTTTCATATACTTTTTCTGATTTGTTTCGGTGATAATTTAAAACAAAAATTTTTTCTTCATTATACTTGGGGTAATTATGTCCAAAAATTTACTCAAATAGTGGAGTGTGAATTCGAGAGAAATCTGTCACTTGGTCGATCAATTTGAAACCACGGAGTAGTGGTGTGCAAATAGATGAAACTAGAAGGTACACTAATTTTTACCTAAAAATTTTTGTTCGAAATTATTGAGTATTCAAACACTGGTTTTTGATTGGGTACGAAGTGAAGAAATTGATTCCGAACGGTTTGGAGTGAAGGGGGACCGCAGCGGCAAGCGCAGGTATGTGATAATGGCAAGTACAGTTATGTGATAATGACATTTGTTTTTGTGAAAACGGCAAGTCCCTGTTGATGATAATGACACACATAGTTTTTTCATTTTGGTCCCCCATATTTTAGCATTTTTATAAAAAGGTCCCACTGGCATGCGCAGTTATGTGATACTAGCATGCGCAGTTATGTGATAATGGCATTTGTATCCGGCCTGTGTTTGTGCCTGAATTTTTTCATTTTGGTCTCTGTATTTTAGTGCGTTTGCAAAAAAAATCTCCGTGTGTCTTCATTCCAAACGGTTTGGAATAGTGGCATTCCGTACCCAATCCATCATGCTTTACCAATTTAGGTTCGAATAAAAAAAAATGCATGCTTGTGTTTGATCAACAGGCATTTGTCATCAATGAAAGGATAAGCATATGTATGGACATATTTTAGTGGTGTCCTCAAGAAAGAACTTCTCAAAGAAGCTACACAGACGCAACTTGAAGCTTACCGGTTAAGCTTCTTCTTTAAGATAACAACCTTAACGGATAGACTAGGGTTTGGATGTTTGTTGACTTTGTCAACTCTGTCTTCCACCGACGATGACTGGTTTTCCATGTTTATATCAAATTGTACATCATGACCCCAATTTCTTCTCCGTTTGTCACCATTCGGATTGCTTTTGAAATTACCAATCCAGACTGTCTTCAAATTCGTTTTCAATGTTTTTCTTAAAAAAGTTTCGGCAACTGGTTCTTCTGCCTATTATGTTTTAACCATACAAATGTAACACGTTGCAACGGTAAAAAATGGGTTTAAATTCTGGATGTTCCTCTAAAAAAATAATGGATGTCGGTTCTTTTATAAGTAGAGTTTTATTAATTGTTTCATATCGTCGTTTTCCATTGAATTTTGTATCAATAGGGTTCTTTTATAAGTAGAGTTTTATTAATTGTAATATTTATAATTTAAGTAGTGCAAAATTACCTCTTTCGAGGTTGTGACTGCCGGCCTCGTTAAAATCCTACCACGGTAAAACTTGGAAAAAAAGACTGCAGTAAGAAAAAAATACCCCGATATATTTTGCGTCAATAAAATTTTTAGTAAGATCCTCTAAATTTTACTATATTAGGGGGAGTCACCACTCATATATGGGGGGAGTCACCACTGATGTAAATATTACTATATATTAATAAAAAAATTACCTACTAAAAAAAATCATGCAATCTCAACGACTTCTTAGATAGCTTGATCCATTCCGACAAAAAAAGCTAGACTCACTTATTAATGGATTTGATCATCTAAATTTTCCTCTTATTCTCGGGAATCTTTTGCACCCTTAGGAAAGACCATAGCATAATATTAGACCAGCTAAAAAGATTTCACGGAATAATATTAGAAGTAAAGCTATACATATTTATATTTCTTTGGAATTAATTACTTTTTTCTTGCAGATAAAATAATTTATCTACATTTATTTGTTAAGTATATATTGATCATCAACATATGACACCAGAGACCAGAGACCAGCAAGTACATATGACATTGTGCAGTTCATTACAATTCAATAATAATACCGATTCATTCAGACAAAAAAAATTTCCGTAGCAAATATATCAAAATATAAATTGGTCGGGTCCATTGCGTCTGTGCAATCGTTGTGTTTTGTAACATTCATTTGGAGATTAATACATCCACTATTCACAAAAAATCTAAATCTAAATTAGTCGGGTCCACTGCGTATCCGACTATCGGTAATTTAGACGAAAAAAACCCTACGTCAAAAAGAGTCTACGCCAAGCTAAATGTTTTTGCGGAAATTAGTCTGGCTAGTATTGATTGATCCAGCATGGATCCAAGCGTTAACTTGACTTCAAAGTTATACCAGGAAAGGATCAGTTCCATTTTTGCGGCCACTAAGAAGCAGATGTTTAATTATCACTGCTTACGAAACTTTCCATTGTCTTAAGAATTCTGTTAGAAAGAAAATTTTATCCATGGCCATTAAACTCGATTTAAAGAAAGTTTATGATATGGACAATTGTCCAACCGGTCGAGACTTAGCCGTTGTGACAATGCAGATGATCAGCCAACTCGAGATATCCGTGTATTCACAGCTTTCTCAGAAAGACTTGATTTAGGCTTACATGGCTGAGTAGGAGCTCCTTCTCCTTCGTCGAAATGGCTATACAATTGTTGTTGACGGTCTCTAGGCTTTTGCCTTTGTTTTCGGATCTTTCGCTCTAACCTTCTTCGTTGAGTCTTTATGAGAGTCGGTCGATGAGACTCCAGACACTTGCCTCCCAAGTGTGGGTTTGGTTTTCTTAGCATCTCCTTATGCACAGGCTTCGTATGATAATTTAGAGACCTTATAGGCCGATCACTCCTTGTAGGTTGTGTCTCACATAGTTTTTTCTTGGACCGCAAAAATTCTTCCTTAGGCACCCAAACTTTGAAGGGCTTCTTTCTCTGGGGAACTCCTTGCTCGGTAGCCAATCGAGTGACCACGTCCCTCTTAACCCACGCGTACTCAGGCGGCCTTTTTCTGTTGCCAGATGGTTTCAGCCGTGTGACTTGAGGACACTTCTTGTAATTTGCAACTTTTGATGGACGAGGTTGAGCTGGCCCGTTAGGTTGTTGCTTCACCATACTCTTGCTTGGTTGAGGAGGAGTTAAAGACTTGACTTCATCATCATCTACCTTCTTCACTTTGTGCATGTCTTGCCCCCCGGCCGGGATAATTTTGACTGAAGTAGGAGCTTCGTCTGCAATGCTGCATTGTTCTCCATGCCCCCCGGATGAGATAGAATTCTCAATAATATTCTGAGGATGGGCTTGCCCTTCAGTGTCTCATCGTTGAGCTGCGATAGAATTGGGCAAGCGAAGGTAGCTCACTGCTCGTGGAATAAAATATGACTCAAATCTTAGCAACATGTGACTCGGCGGAGGCCCTAAAATTTCCTTTTCTGGTGAAGGCCTAAAGATTCCCTTAGTCGACAGAGGCCCTAGGATGCCTTTCGTATTTGATATAGCACTTAGGGTTGTCTCGGTTGTCGATGGGACTCGTGTCAGGCATGGCTCTTCCTTTTCCTCAAATGTGGGCCCTGTAGGCTCGATGGCCGTGGTGTCGGCCAACTGTGGACTAGTCGTCTGTTCAACCTCTTCGATAACAAAAAAAAAGATTGTGTATATTCGACCGATTCATGTACGACAGTCTCAATACTTGTCTCAGAATCATGGGATTCAAAAACTATTTGATCTTCATCTTCACATACGTCACTTGATTGTATGACCATCTCCTTTTCCTCGAATTCGGGCATTGCAAACTCGATGGCTGTGGTGTCAGCCAACTGTGAACTAGTTATTTGTTTGACCTCTTGGATGGTCGGGATAAAGTGTTGCATAAATCCAGCCGATTCATGTACGGCTGTGTCCATTTTTGTCTCAAAATTGTGTAAGTCAAAACCTCTCCGGTCTTCAATTTCATGTATGCCACTTGATGCTTCCTCGACTGGGTAATTTGAAATAGAGTTGGCTACATGTCTTACCTTAAACCCGGTATTTTGAAGCCTTCTTTCCAACTCTTGAATCGCCTCCTCACTAGTGGGAACTGATATTAGGTACTCGAGGTACTTCATTATTTTATGCCACGCAGTCATGCTCAAGGTTTTCTCATAGTCAAACCAAAGGACTACAACTAGATACCTCCTCCTGTATTCAACTTTATCGACAACTCTCTCGACGAGATATTCAATATCATCAATCAATTCACAATTAAAAGAATAGTTATAACAAAACCACCTTAAAACTTTTTCATTGGCCTCCTCAACAGCCTCTCGATAAGTAGTTTGGAAACAAAAAGTACGCGACAACCTTTCCTTCATGGTCATCGAAGACGTCATATACACAAATTCGTAATCAATTTCAGAACGACCAACCTTCAGTATTATGGTTATAAATTTTCTGTCTGAATCCCGATTGAAGCAATCTTGGTGTCCTTGGAAAGATGACAGACAGATCTTCAATTTTTCCTGAAATATCCATCTCCTAATTCAGCCAAAAAAAATACCAAAACATATTCCAAAGCCGACTGGACTTCTCAATCATACAGATCAATTGATCTTTAGTGTTTTGGTCTTATCTTCCTGGTACGAACTCCGATTTTGGCATTCTTAATATCCACAGAAATAGGAAACAATGATCTTCAATTTTGGTGAAGAAAGATTCTTCCAATTCGGCACCAAAAAGGGCTGGAACACCCTCCAAAATTGGCTGACCTTGCTGGATGTCCTCTTTCAGCACAACTTTTGACCGGTTTTATCCCTTTTGAGAAAGGACTCAAAACCGTATGTAGAAACTCATGTGTTTGGAAGCAATAATCACTCTTCTGAGACGCCCTCCTTAGTCCCACTAAGCATGCCAAAAAATATATTGCGATAAATTGTGGTAGAACATCAGATACGATCTTTAAAACTAGTCCAGAGTGGTCATCCCAAGAGCGATTCAAACGAAAGGGAGAAAAGATGAAATAAGGGTTGAGAAGAGAGAAGAAAGAGAGTGGGAAGGAAAGATTTTATTGATGGGGATAGGAAAAAAATATGAAAGATAAAAGCTACGAAGCTACATAAAATAAAAGTTACGATAAAAGCAATGAAGCTAAAGGTTTGATGTGTTATTTTGTGGGTGTCCTTCATGCTTGTACCTAGCTCTCCTTATATAGAATAAGCTCACTCGAGCCCCATACAAAAACCCTAGGCCATTTTCAAAACAGGAAAACTTAACATAGCATCGGCCCAATAAGGAAAACTTAAACTACCCAAAAATTCTAACCCAATTCTGACCCATTTTTGTATCGAATTTGGAAAATCCATAAACTACAAAGTTGTAGATCGCTATCTTTTTTTTCTGTGACTTTTAAAATTTCATCAATCCAATACATGAACCGAAAGTTACGATATTTTTACCAAAATAGGTTCAGCAGATTCGCGAATTAATTTTCTGCTCCAACAACATGCCTTTTTTTTTGGACGATCAAAAAGGGAGGTCCTTTCCTTCATTTTTGATCATTTCCAGGCGGTGGGCTTGGTTTCAAAGACTTAAAAAATTTTAATGTCTCTCTGCTAGCTAAACAGGTTTGGAGGCTCCATTCCAATCAGGATTCACTCTACTTTAGGGGCATGTACTTCTAATTTACTGATATTATGTCTGATGTCAAAGGTTACAGACCGTCGTGGGTCTGGTCTAGCCTTTTATCTGGGAAGGATGCTCTTAAGAGTGATCTTTTGGTTAGGATTGGTAATGGTGATAGGACCCACATCTGGAATGATCATTGGGTTCCAGATTTAATTAATGCGCGAGTTACTTCAACTCTGCCAATCCAGTGTGATTTGCAATATGTTTATGATCTTATTTGCAGCACTTTGCAAACTTGGAGGTGGGATATCCTGCACGGTCTTTTCTCTGCTACTAAAATTAACGTGATTGCCAAAATCAATATAGGTCCCTGTAATTTTGTTGATAAAGTTGTTTGGAAGCATGAAATTGATGAAATTTTTTCTGTCAAAAAGAGACATCATGTACTTAAACAGGTTCAGATGCAATAGATGTTGGCTAGACAAGCTTTTTCAAGCTCAACTTCGTGGGATCTTGGCATTTGGATGAGGATTTTGTTGGGTATGGAGCCTGAGTGCGGGTGAAACATTCGTGTGGCTCGAGTGAAGAGCATTGAGGATGGTCCGAGAGTTGATCGATTGAGTTTGGAGTCCAATGACACTCGGAAAATCAATCAAGTCAAGAGTTGAGTGAAGATATTGAGGACATCCGAGGGTCGCGTGGCTCAAGTGAAGAGCCGTGAGGATGATCACGGGCTGTCAGGTTCAAGTGGCAGAGTCGAGTGAAGAAGTAAAGACGAAGGCCAAGCGAAGAGGAAGGAGCAAGCTAGACCTAGCGACCATGAGCTGTGTAGAGGGCGCTAGGGGCAGCCTAGCGGCCGCTAGCCCTCTAGCGATTGCTAGGGGGCAGAGGACAGGGGGCTCCAGATTTTGGGACCTAGCGACCGCTAGGGGTGCCTAGAAATATTGCTGAACTTAGACCAAAATGCCCCTCCCGACCCAATAACTATTGTAGGGTTGTTGCCACTATAAATACCCCTTCATGACCTCCAAGAAAGGTAGGCAAAAGTGTTGCCCACTTCTCCAAAGAGAAAGAGAGAAGAGAGAAGAAGGAGAAAGGCTCTCCAAGTGGTGGAGAGGCCAAGTGCCCACTCCTCCAAGTGAAGGAGGAGAAGAAGAAGAAGAAGTATTTCCCGAGGGTACCCAACCCAAGTGAAGGGTTGCCTCCAAGTGAAGGAGAACATGAAAGACCCGAGTGAAAAGTTGCCTCCGAGTGAAGGAGGTGTGCTCTCTGAGTGAAGGAGAGAAGAAAGAAGAAGACCCAAGTGAATAGGTTACCACCGAGTGAAGGAGGTGGTGCTCTCCGAGTGAAGGAGAGTTGCCCGAAGAGTGGGTAGAGTCCGAGTGAAGGGCTTTGCCAAGAGAGTGAGCTCCCAAGAGTGTGGGTAGCCACGGTGAGAAGAGGAGAGCATGAGTGAGTCGAGCGAGGCATCTATTATTATGAGAGCGAGTGAAGCTCAAGCGTGATATAGTAGAATCTCTCCTGGCTTGGAAGCCCCCGGATGTAGATCGTTGTGGATCGAACTGGGTAATCAAAATTTTGTGTCCCTCATTGTGTTTTCTTTGTGCTTTGTGCTTTGTGCATTGTACTTCTCGTGGTTATCAAAGTTTGCTCGTATATATTTCCGCTTGCTTTACTTGGGTCCACAGGAAATGGGTAATTTTCCCAACAACTGGTATAAGAGCCCGGGTTAGGGCGTGGTGAGAGCAACCATGATGGGTGAAGTGGAGTCGTCTGTGGAGAAGTTTCGATGATATGAAGAAAGAGGAGTGGAAGCTCCTAGACCAAAAGGTGATAAGTGTGGTGTGCTTGTCCTTATCTAGGAGTGTGATGATCGAGGAGGGTGTATTGTATGCAATGAGGAACGCCCATGAGAGCATTGGCCTTGAGAGTGCGACGGAAGATGCAGAGTAGCATTGTCAACTTAGCCATGTGTGTGAGAAGATGATGAGGGTGCTTTATTCTTGAGGGAAGCTACCAAAGGTTGAAGATCGTAGAGATGGTCTTCTAGAGCCTTGTGATCTTGAGTTTCGAGAAGTAGAAGTTTCTGAAAGGTTGAGAAGCTTGAATTGGTCCAAGTGAAGGGATCGGCACCGGTGGCATCCTTGGGTGGTTCATGCTACAAGACCTCCAATGGTAAGAAGGGTCTTGTGGTGTGCTTGAGATCGAGAAAATGGCAGAGAGTACAAGCTCCAAGAGTTCAAGAAGTACTGTGAAGCGATGAAGAGTAGCAAGGAGAAGACAGTAGCTGAAAACCTTGAAGAAGATGGCATCGTGGAGAAGATGAATACGATAACCAAGTGAGAGCCATGCGAGTGAAGTATGGGCTACCGAAGATATTGAGAGTGGATGCAGCGAACACCGTTACTTACTTGATCAATGGAGTACCATCAAGCCCTTTGGAGAGTGAGATACTGGAGGTGGCTTGGAGTAGAAAGAAGATTGATCTAACTCATCTTCGTGTATTTTTTTGTGTCGTTTGTTCATGTTGATGCAGATGAGAAGAGCAAGCAAGATGCCGAGTCCATAGAGAAGGACAAGGGGAGTTTTGCTGATGATTTGGATTCTAGCAGTGAGATGGTCGAGCGAGACATCTCCGAACTCGGGTGGGAGAAGGAACGTACTGAATGGCCAGGAGGCCAGTGAGGAGAAGGTGAAATCAAGTTCCCCACCGCCAGTGGTTTCACAACAGAGTTCCAAAAGCGAGTGTGGTTCATCGCACTGGTTCTCGCTCGCCAACTACTATCTCTTGTCGATAGGAGGTGAGCCAGGAGATTATGCAGAGGCACAGCAGAGTGAGCATGTGGCCAAGAGGATGCTTGCAAAGAGTGAGAAGATGGAGTCGTTGAGTGCCAGTGAGACTTAGGGACTAATCAAACTCCATAGTGGCAAGGCATAGCATAATCGGAAGGCTAGAAGAGTTGGTGTGGCAAAAGAGAACGTGTGTTGCAAGGAGAGAGCTCAGAAGCGGAAGACTTCAGGTGCTTTCACAGGTGGTCGTATGAGGTATGCTAAGTTGCGTACAAGACTAGTGATAGCAGATACGGTGGAAGTTGTGAGAAGGATTATAAGAAATCCTGGAAAGCAACGTGAGAAGACAAAGAAGTGGGTGCCCGTCCACTTGATAATCTTTGTAGAGGAAGGCCGAAGCACCGATTGGGATGAAGGTCACCTAGTGACGGGTGATTGATGAAGAGGTTAATCTCCGGGTCGGAGATTGCCTAGTGATGAGAATCGCTTAGTGAGAGGTGGTTCGTGGATGTGGTTAATCTCCGTGTGGGAGATTGACAAGTGAGGATCGCCTAGTGACAGGTGTTTCGTGATGTGGTGAGTCTCCGGGTGGGAGACTGCTAGGTATGAAGCCTGAGTGCTAGTAAAGTATTCGTGTGGCTCGAGTGAAGAGCCTTGAGGATGGTCCGAGAGTTGATCGATTAAGTTTGGAGTCCAAGGACGCTCGAAAAATCAATCGAGTCAAGAGTTGAGTGAAGATGTTGAGGACATCTGAGGGTCGCGTGGCTTGAGTGAAGATGATCGGGGGCTGTCGGGTTCAAGTGACACAGTCGAGTGAAGACGAAGGCCAATCGAAGAGGAAGGAGCAAGCTAGGCCTAGCGACCGCGAGCTGTGTAGCGGCTGCTAGCCCCCTAGCGATCGCTAGGGGGGCAGAGGACAGGGGGCTCTAGATTTTGGGACCTAGCAATCGCTAGGTGGATAGCGACCGCTAGGGGTGCCTGGAAATATTGCTGAACTTAGACCAAAATGTCCCTCCCGACCCAATAACTTTTGTAGGGTTGTTGCCACTATAAATACCCCTACATGGCCTCCAAGAAACGTAGGCAAAAGTGATGCCCACTTCTTCAAAGAGAAAGAGAGAAGAGGGAAGAAGGAGAAACGCTCTCCAAGTAGTGGAGAGGCTAAGCGCCCACTCCTCCAAGTGAAGGAGGAGAAGGAGAAGAAGAAGTGTGCCCCGAGGGTACCCAACCCAAGTGAAGGGTTGCCTCTGAGTGAAGGAGAAGATGGAAGACCTGAGTGAAGAGTTGCCTCCGAGTGAAGGAGGCGTTCTCTCCGAGTGAAGGAGGCGTTCTCTCCGAGTGAAGGAGAGAAGAAGGAAGAAGACCCAAGTGAATGGGTTACCACCGAGTGAAGGAGGTGGTGCTCTCCGAGTGAAGGAGAGTTGCCCGAAGAGTGGGTAGAGTCCGAGTGAAGGGCTTTGCCAAGAGAGTGAGCTCCCAAGAGTGTGGGTAGCCATGGTGAGAAGAGGAGAGCACGAGTGAGTCGAGCGAGGCATTCATTGTTGTGAGAGCGAGTGAAGCTCGAGCGTGATATAGTGGAATCTCTCCTGGCTTGGAAGCCTCCGAATGTAGATCGTTGTGGATCGAACCGGATAACCAAATTTTTGTCTATCTCCTTGTGCTTTCTTTGTGCTTTGTGCGTTGTGTTTCTCGTGGTTATCATAGTTTGCTCATATGTGTTTCCACTTGCGTTGCTTGGGTCCACGGAAAGTGGATAATTTTTCCAACAGATTTGGAAGCTAAATGTCCGTCCAAGGATCTAACATTTTGTTTGGCGGTTGGCTAAAAACTGTATCCTAACTGCTGCCAACTTAAACAGGAGGAAACTCTATCCCCCTTCTACATGCAATCTTTATTTTTCTGCTGATGAATCTATAATGCCATATGTTGTTTGATTGTCCTCATGCGGAATCTTTTTTGTTCTCTTGTCCCTTAGGACTTAGAACTGATTTTGTCTATGTTGATAATTTTTTCTCTTGGCTTGATAGCCTTTTTGCTAGACTTAATAATTCTACAAATAGGGATCTTATCTCATATGCCATGTATATGTGTTGGAATATTTGGCTTGCGAGAAATCACTTTTTGTTTGAAGGGGAGAAAATTGACCCCCATGAGGAGTGCTACTCAGACTTATAAACTGTGCTTCTTCGTACTCTTCAACTGGAGGTGGATAACACATACAACTCCCAAACTTCATGGCATGTGCCTTTGAAGGGTGCGGTGAAGTTCAACTGTGATGCTTCTGGGACGGACTCATCCTTGCTTCAGATAGTTGCTTGTAATGATGCAGGCCTTCTCTTAGAAGATCATTCGAAGACTATTCATGCTTCCTCACCACTGTAAGCTGAATTGAAAGCTATCCAGCTAGCTTTGGAGTTAATCTCTTTCAACTACGTTGATTGCATTACCATTATGGAAACAGATTGCAAGCTTGCTCAGATCCTT
Source organism: Hypericum androsaemum (assembly GCA_963995505.1). Taxonomy (NCBI): domain Eukaryota; kingdom Viridiplantae; phylum Streptophyta; class Magnoliopsida; order Malpighiales; family Hypericaceae; genus Hypericum; species Hypericum androsaemum. The sequence goes on from OZ023199.1 coordinate 9,919,306, forward strand.
TTGCGTGAACCTCTCTCATAGAAGCATTGGCAAGTTGAGCTACTGGTTGGGGATTTGCGACTGTTGCTCCAACATCTCCCTTATTGTGCGTTTAGTCATATTCCTAGATCTTGTTATCTTGTTGTCGATTGGTTATGTAAACAAACTAGATTACTAGCTCTCCCCCTGGATTGGAGTATTTCCCATCCCCCGGAACTTGACTCTCTCTTGTTCACCAATTTTTCTACTTGAATTATATGAATTTGGTAGGTTTCTCCTATAAAAAATGCAGATGTTTCGCTCTTGTTCACACAAAAGTTTCCATGTCTTTCCTTTTTTGCCAAAAAAAAGTTCCATGCTCGGTATCTTTTTGGTGATAATGTTTGGTTACATTTTAAGTACTCACGTGGTTCGGGCCGATAATAATTTTAAAAGATGATAAATCTTTTAATAAATATTTAAGGGAAAAAAAACTTAGAAGTCTCTGAGTTTCAAGATAATGTACTGAAAGGTCCTCTCCTTAGTAAAATAGTTCCTGAATTTTAAGCAATTAAATTAGTTAATCCCTCTCAACAATTTATTTAATAGATTCAATTAAATTATAATATGAGATTACCAAAATATCCTTAACCTAATTACCCCACCTCATGTTAAAAAGTTAAATTATTCTCTCCGCCGTCTGCCTTCCCTTCCCCTCCCCACGCCCTCTCTCTCCCCTCCCCACCCACCACCAAAATGCCTTCTTCCACCTCCTTAACTCCATCGTCTCACCACCAACTGATTATTAAATAAAGTAATTATTAAATTAAGAAAGGAACACGGAACACCGCCTGAGAAGTAATCAATAATTAATTTATTTGATCGGTACTAGTAATTCAGAGGGAGATTGTGAGTTGTTTTTTGTTTGTCTATCGGGAAAAGAAGTGCTGCGTAATCCAGCACCCCATCTCCACCATCAAAGAGCTCGCCGAGAACAACCTCGACATTGACTTCACCTCTGTAACCTCGCCGTCAAGGACGATGACCTCAAGCTCATCCAGGTCTCAACGACGGTCACGACATCCAGGTCTCAAACATGATAGCTAAATAAATCAAAACTAACCATATTCCATAAAATTGGTATGTTGAATTCCAATCAGTATTTAACTTGATTGTTGACGACCTCCTCGATATGTCTTATCTTTTATTTGCTATCACTAGTTACAATAGATTAGGGTTCTTTTCTTAAAAGGAGTGTTCGATTTTAGGTTTAGTATTTTTCTATAGTGGTTTAGGTTTTTTTTATGACTTGTTTTTTTAAATTGTACCCTAAAAAAATTATCGTTCATGACCTACGGGTTCACATCTTTCATCGGGGTTGGATAATTATTAAAGGTATTTTGGTAACCTCATCCAATAATTTAATTGAATTTATCAAATAAATTGGTAAGAGAGATTAACTAGTTCAATTTCTAAAAATTTAGGGACTATTTTACTAAAGATAGGACTTTTGAGTACATTATCTTAAAACTTAGGAAGTTGTGAGTTTTTTTCCCAATATTTAATATTGCTGCAATCTCAATAATTTAAACTTGAAAAAAAACTCAATCACCAGTTGATGTTAGTGTTAGTTTGCATTTTTTTCATTAAGCACGGAATGACATATGCTCTTCGTTCCAAAACTAGAAAAACAAATTGCAGTTGCTGCTGGCATCTAATAGCCAGGCCCAGTAGATTAAACTTTTTGTGGTCTCAATTGGGTTTAACCTGCTAGCATAAACTTTGGCCATTTTAGACTAACTTATCTAATCGGGTGAATCGATATGTGTGGCTGGTTAGACCGGCGTTCAAAACTATTGATCAAAAGTTCAATGACCAAAGATACAAAGGCCCATGCGAGTTTGGTATAAAATAGGACAAAATAGTTATAGATTATTGGTATTTGAAAAATTTAATTAATTGGGATGAGCTAGTATTGTTTAGTCCCTCGTTATTTAGTTCTTACACCTAAATTTGGGTCACTTTTGTGGCGAGGTTCCACAAAACATACAAAAATACCCCTTACTCAAAAAATTATTAAATTGTCACTCATCCCAAACCTCTATCCCCCAATCCATATGGTACTATATCAGAACCGGCCACCCATCCGGTGAGGAACCTCTTCACTCTCTCTTTCCTTAACCCCCTAAGCCCTAATTCCACCCGGCTCTCCTATTTCAAAATTTGTTCCCTGATTTGTTGTTTGGTTGTAGGCTACTTAGGGATGGCAATGGGTAGAGTAGGGTAGGATATTGGTAAGATCCTACCCATATCTTAATTTTTTTAGTTGGACTCATACCCTGCTCTAGACCCTACAAATTTTTTATTGTTAGATTCATACCCTACCCTCCTGGAGACCCAGGGTCTACATGATCTGCAGGGTTCGACCCTTTAACGTTCTGCATTTTCACAATTTTTAATCAAAATTAAATTTTATATAAAATTTAAATAAATTCAAGACATCTACTATATTACACATCAATATTCAATAGAAAATTGATGAAATATTAAATTTTACAATTTAATTTCAATAGTACAAGATTTTTCTTTTCGAGTTTGAAATATATAAGCAATTCAACAAAAGAAAAATATAAAATTTCGGTTTCTAGTGATCCATCATTTGCAACAACTTCTAAGATGGTTGTGTAATAACATAATAAATATGTTAAAGCTAACCATAAAATATATTATTAATACGGTCTAATTAGGATTTAACTGGAGTCTAAAATAGGGTAAAAATGTAAGGGTATGGTCCGACCCACAAGATCTTACTATAGATTCATACTCTACCATTTACCTTACTTCTAAACATGGACCCATACCCTACCCTAGACTCAGTCAAAGTCAATATACTCTAGACCCGTAGGATAAGGGTAAAAGTAGGATCCGACCCTCATGATATGGATATTTCTACCATCCCTAAGGCTACTCATACTTTTGGGCGTGTGGGAGTGCGAGTGTCATATTTAAATGATGGCCACTAAATCAAGAATTCGAGGGATGATGATATATATTCAATGAAGGTTATCTTAATGAAATCAAAATTGATCTTACCAATATCTTATTCATTAATGAATCAAAATTCCTTTACTGCTTACCATTCTCACCGGATGAGTCGTTGGATCCTATATAACACCCCATGGACAATTTGATTGGATAATCCCCAACTTGACGGAGATGCCAATTCCATTTTTTGTGATGACGAATAGAGAGAGCATTTGATGGATAGAGGTTAGGGATGAGTGGTAATTTAGTAATTTTTTATTATAAGGGGGTATTTTTGTACTTTTATTGAAGCCTCTCCGAAAAAGTGGCCGAAATTCGGTATAGGGACTAAACAATTTGATTTATAAAATATCATGGACTAAACAATACTAAGTTGTCCCTATTAATTAATTTTTTCAAATAAAAGGGATCTATGACTATTTTGCCCTATAAAATAATATGGCGTCAGTGCCATGTCACATTCCGATCACGGGGTTACCATATTTTTTAGGGCAAAATAATGGAAGGTCCCTAATGTTTGAAAGAATTCATTAATCAGGACAGTCTAATATTGATTAATCTCTAAAAATTTTAAAAATCAATTGATTAGTCACTGAACACATATTCCGGCCACAAGATATTTTAAAGTGCCAAAACTACCCCAAAACATAAAATCATAAAATTCCTTGGACGTGGAAAGGAATTTAAAAGCACCTTAGCCGTGGAAAGAAGCCTCGTCGTCGTCGAGGGGTTCGACCGTCTCCGACGCAGGGTTATCATTTTCCAACGCATCGAGGCCGGCGAGGGCTGCCTGAGAACGGTTGTCGGAGATATTTAATCTGAGTTTTCTCTTGCAATTTCTCCTACGATTTGTCGATTAGTTAGAGATGACCGAGGTGGTGTTAGAAAGATAATATGACCACCGTTGGAAAAGACAAACACGGGTCGTGAACTAGGGTTTCAGAAGACAATATAACCTCCGCTGTCTCTTTTCTTAGCTTCCATCTCCTTCTTCCCGTTTAAATTAAATTGCTTGAATCTCTAATTGGGTCTTGATTTTAGCTCTTTGACCGAATTTCAGAGTGCCATTGAGATAAATATAGCCCTACATCAATCGATTCTCGGCCATTTTCTTCAAAATCTGCTATTCCAATTAATGGGTTTTAGAAAGGCAATTTTCTAATTTTTGAGTAAGTTTAGGGATATTTTTGGCACTTTACAAAATATTTTATCGGAATATTGTCTAAAATTGTGTTCAGTGATTAATCAATTAATTTGTGAAATTATCAGGAATTAACTAACACTTGGTTATCCTAATTAATGAATTTCTTCAAACACCATACCTCTTACTATTTTACACTATTTTTTAAAACAATAGTTACAACCCTTAATAGACGCAACAACTTGGGGATCACGCTTCAAGTCAATTGGCCTTAACGAAATTTATGTATGAACTAATCGCTCTAATGAATAGTTTTAACACAGTTATTAATCGTTATAATAAATATTTTAGCATGATTTATATATGAATCAATCGTTCCTCTGAATATCTGAAATGATTCCCGAAAAAATCACTTCAAGTATTTAAAACGGCAGCACAATAAACTTTTTATCAGTAGAGAGATGGAACACGAGAAGTGGTCAACTTGACGGGTCCTTCCATGTTCTACATGTTGACAAAATATAGAGTTCACACAGCCCATCAGATAATCAACCGGCCCACGTTTCCTGCTATAATTTATTTTATTTATATTTGAGTACATTTCAGATCCTATATAGAAATCGATTTTATTTTTTATGATATTATTGGTATTCTTAAATTTTGAACTAAAAAATTTTAAGTGGTTCAAATTTTTTGTTATTCAACTAACTCCTAATGGTGCTACCATACATTTTCTACCGACTTTATATTCTTTTGTCCTCGTTGACAATTCAACAACTCCAAATTAACTCATGGTCAAACAGTAATCTAGACTAGCTAAATATTCCATAATATGTTTAGAGACCTTTTCTGGATTTTAGGACAGAAAGGAGTAATTTTAAATTTTATGTTGAAATATGAATATCACTGATTACCAAAATCTTTTGAGGGTCTAGACTCTAGAGATATATTTTGAACTATTCCATATTATAAAATTCCAATGCTGGGGTGAGGATGCAATCACATCACATCAAGACGAGTCTGTTTCTTGACTAAGTCAGAAATATATCTAGAATACACGACATTTTGGACCCCTCCCATCAATCCCTTAACCATCGGCCACATCTGCCTATGAATCCGATATAATTTTTAAAAAATTTAAATTATTAATCTCGTAATAAAATTTAGGAGAGATAAGGTGAACCCAGGTTTGAGCATCAATTGAAAAAGTGATAAAATCTTAACTAACTAATTATATCAAATCAATCAAAAATCCTACACAGGTCAAAATTAAATTGATCAATTTAATAGGTGGTCTAATAACATATGCTTATTAAAAAGTTTCCAAACCATACTCGTAATCGACCATTTTAAAATTCCCAATGATTTCCCAATGCATTTAGACCTTCAAAAAACCAGAAAAATCATCTTTCGAAGAATAATTGACAAAAGTATTCCCTACCCTAATTTGTACAAACAAAACTGTAGCCGAGTCGCATTCTGCTTCCACACAACTAAACAAAGAAGTACAATTTTGTTTGAAAAAATCACCAGATATACAAAGATACACACCGAACTGACTAAACAAAATTGTCACATACCTCTACCTCCAAGCTGCTCAGAATCGACGCTACCTGTGCAATGGTGGGCCTGCTCTTCCTAGAATTATTAACACAAGACGAAGCAACCTTGGCCAACCTAACAATGGCCGACAAATCACAAGGCATCAAAATCCTACCGTCCAAAGCCTCACTAAACCTCTTCTCCCTTATCAATGGCAATACCCACTTCACAATCAATCCCTCCTCGGCTCTCCTCCCAGTCAAAATCTCCAACAAAACCACACCTAACCCATAAACATCGCTCTCTTTACAAGCACCAGTCCCACCCTTAACCCAATACTCATCATCCACAAACCCTAACAAGCCTCTCCTCTCCCTTTGCCCTAGAAAAGACAGCCCGTAGTCACAAAGTTTAGGGCAAAACCTAGCGTCCAGCAGAACGTTGGATGTCTTAACACAACCGTGTACGATGTTGGACTCGTGGAGGTACGAAACACCCCGCGCCACCCCGGCCGCTATCCTCATCCGCTTGCTCCAGTCCAACAACGACGCGGGCGCGTCGTTGTTGGAGTGCAAGTAGTAGTCCAGACTCATTGGACCGACTTGCTCCATGACGATGATCCTCTCCCCGGGGGCCTGCGAAAACCCTAGAATTGGGACGACGTTAGGGTGGGAGGCCGAGGAGAGGGTCTTGAGGATTGAAGAGAAGCCGAACCCTACATGGGTCAGGACCAGAGAGGGGTGGATCCTCTTGATCACGACTGGGTCTTCGCCTTTCAGTACGCCGGCGTAGACCGTACCTAGCCGGCCCCGGCCGATGACCCTTCTAGGGTTGAAGCCGTCGGTTGCAGCGTCGATGTCCGTTAGTGGGTAGGCCTGAGCTGGTGATTTCGCCGGTAGGGTTTCTTCCGACTCTACGGGTTTTTTCCGGCAGCAGAATATTAGGTAGAGGCAGAGGATGATCAGGGAAATTGCAAGAAGGGATATGAGAAAATCGTAGCCAATTTGCTCACTAGAATTCATATTTTTTGGTACTAAATGATGGTTTAGGAAAAAAAATGGAATGTTTTTTGTTTAATTTAGTTATGAGAGAGCTTGATGGTGGTTTGGAATTGGATGATACTTGGATTGTGTACGAAAATGGGATTTATATATGGAGTTCTAGAGGGGAATTGAAAAGTACGAGATGGAGAAATTTTGGTAATATAAAATGAGGTTCCGGTATAAGTTTTGGTGAGAAAGTTGGAATATTTGATCTTGGGGTTAGTTGTGTTGGTTCGCGGTTGGCCGCCCCCTTATTGTACTTTTCAGAGGGAAAGTGACATAGGGACAAAGGATAAAGTTATTTTTTAAGCTAGTAATAAATATTTAACACTATTATATTTTAAAATTTTTGAATTTGAAATATGATTAAATTAAAATAAAGATAAAATTATTTACGGAAGTGGAAGACTTTTTTATATACCAACTATATTAGACAAGATCTTTGAAAAATATAAAATTATCCCACCAAATATTTATAATTTACATGGTGCTATTTTTAGAGATAATAAAAAAATTGTACTTAAGAATGGGCGAATTATCTAAAATGTTCGAAATTAAATATCCATTACGAAAATTGAAACTTCTGGCCGAAATCAATTCCTATTAAATCATAGTTGGTGGATTCAGCTACAAGCAGTGGTCTTTTTTCAATCAAATACCCCTGGGTGTTTGATGCTTGCATGATTGGGTTTTCCTTAAATTCTGGGACACAAGGAATATCTTCATTTGTCATCATTTGGATAATTATCAGAAAACTCCATTGGAAAGGTAAAGCTAGTGGATTTTGGTGTCAGCTTGCCTGGGGTCGCATCTATGAAAAAGTTATTGGTTTGCCTGATGGATATAAAGAAAGAGATGAGAATGTTGCCGCAGGACAAGGATTGTATTTATCACTCCAGATATTAACTACATTGACTAATCTAAATTTGAGTTAGATAAAATATTTGAAAAGTAGTACAATATTTCCAACAAATATTTAACACTTTTGTATTTTTAATAACTCGAACTAAAAATATATGGGTTAAACTAAAAAACTTATTTATCAAAGTAATTGTCATTTATAGTTTCATATATAAACTATGTATTGTCCATTTAGTTGTAACAACCGTGTGGGACATCCTATTACAATAAAAAAAAGCTCAATAAGTAGTTTAAATTCCTTAACCTAACCTGCTAAATATTTTCTTAGGAGGAAGAGAGGAGAAATTGTGTCATTATTTGTTTGCTTAATGCAATCAAAATATTCTATTAGTCGTCCCATAAATTTACGGTATTTTTTATACTATCTAGCATAGAGCATATTTGTGGAGAGTAAATAATCAATAAAGATTAAGAATGAATTGATAATGGATAGTATAATTTTTTAAGAATGGAAGGAGTTGCACGGTTTGGAAGATTTTGATTGCGCTTCCGAAATCGAAAGTTTCGGTTATGGTTTAGGAAAAGTTACAAACCGTAACCAGAACTTTTTTAGAAGGTTCCGGGACGATTTTTGGACTTGACCACGGTTAAGAATCTGGTTATGGTCACCCCTATGCGGGAGTGTGACTTTCGAAAGGTGATAAAGTTCTCCCAAATAGTATTTAATACTATTGCATTCCTAAGTACTCGAACTCAAAATTTTTTAATTAAATAAGAACAAACACCTTCAAAATATAGTAGAGTACTTCGACTACTAGATGTAGGGCTGAGCAAGTTGGCCGAACCGGACCAGAAAAAATTGGAACCAAATTTTTAGATATATTGTAAACCAGACTGGACTGGACTGGACCCACTCCGGTCTGGTTCAGTTCGACCTAAAATCAGACCGGAGTACCTAAAAAGCACACGAACAATGAGTTCCAGACCGGACCGGAAACCAGATTTTTTATATTATCTGGACCAGACTAGACTGTTTTCCTTTTTGGTCTGGTCCATTCTATTTTTTGGTCTAATTTAGTCCGGTTTAACAATTTTTGATTTATTTGTTCACCCCTAGATGCCTCTTTGAATGCGCGAGGAAAGAAGAAGATATGGTTTATCTTCTTCGCTTCTACAATGTGGACTTGTGTACTTGGCCCAATAGTAAGAAGCTCGCAATTGGGCTTGGCTAGCCTACGGTTTCCAGTTCATGGGCCTGGATTAGCTAACAGGCTCATAAAGTCGTGAATTGCTCAGGTTCCACTCAATCCAACAGCGATACAATCATTATTTTTAAATAATTTTTTATTTGTCAGAATTGATGACATTAAGGAATTAAATACTGAGACTATTTGATCTGTGAACTAGTTTGATGTTATAATTAGGTGGTGTTCTACTCATTGAAATATCGGCTGGCCCTTTCTCGACTATTTGGATTGTGAACTATCTAAGTGATGTATCATTTACTACTCTTTGATAGCCGGTGGTGGTGTCTTTGGTGGTTTGTAATCGTGAAACTTTACTTTTCTTTCCTTTGAAAATAAAATCTATTAATTATTAAAAAAAGGAATTGAAGATTGAATTTCCTTTATTTATTTTTTATTTTGTTTTATTAGAACATATATCTTTGGCAACAATGACTCATCAACGGCTTCACATTTTATGGTCCCTGGCTAATAATTTTTTCGATAAATCAATCAAATGTCCGTTAGTTCGATTTTTCAAACATAAATGTCAATTATTTTCTAGGTGGGTGTAAAAAAGAAAAAAAGATTCTGAGTATGAGAAAAAAAATTTGAAGTGCCCGAAAATGAGCTGTAAAAGAAAGTTTTTGTAAGGAAAACGCTACAGAAAAAGCATATTCTGATTCTTATTAAATAATTATTGTTTTTGTTCGAACAAAAATTTATCGGTAAGACGCAATAGATGTATGTAAATTTATCCCAATATTAAATAATTTGAATTTATCGAAATAAATTTGAAAATATCCCAAATTTTTGCTTATTTGAGAAGAAATCAGTAAAAAAAATTCCCTCCAAATTTTGAGCTCGTGACTGATTGAGCTGAAATTTTTCGACAAGGATTATATACCGTAATCCAATATGAATAGTTATCACAGAACGACCCTACCTGATTCAGTAAGTATTTGGAGGCCAAATTTGAATTTGGATAAGTTAATTCGACAAGTTTTGTGATGCATTTTTACAAACTAAAACATATAATTGGAGGCACCAAACAAGAGGGAGATTCTTCTGTTTTAACCTTATTAATAAATGGACCTGCCACCCACCAACTATTAAAATCCAGAAATGGCAGTCCGTCACCTCCTCTGCCTAATCGGTGTTTGCTCATCCAAAGGCATAGACCACAGACATGGAGTGAGTGGTAACATCAAAACAGAAAATTCACGAGATATGTGTGGCTCTGTATATTCCCACGATTCCCTCGTTTAGTTTCCATCACAAGAATATAATTTACCCATTTCTTATTGCGTATGTCAACTAAACTAAAGTTAATATTTTGCGACTCTTCGTTTGCTCTAACATGATAAGTATGGGACTCACCGTTCCTCGAGCGAGAGTTCTAATACCACGGGTGAGCTTGCAAGAAAGTTTAGGCGGTTCAAGGCCGCGTACAAGAGGTAGAGCACATGGATGACTATCACTTGTCATGTCAGCGTCAATGTCAATGAAGAGAGAAAAATGATGTCACCGACGTTAATTGTGCACCATTGATAAGAATGTCGCTAAAAGTGTCAATTTTAAAAATGTCTAATCATTAAGAAAAAATAAAAACACAAGATACTTATCAAAAAAGTCAAAATACATAGTTTTTAAGTCAACATTTCTTATAGTTTAATCAGAAATCTCGACTTTAAATTGTTAAATTACAACTATGTTGACATGTTTTTCATCTTTTATGATCCAATTCAAATTGACTTAAATCAAATTTAGATTAATAGATCTTAGATATATTATTTATTGAATTTTTCCCGGGGAGTGAAGTTGCCATGACATTGTATCATTCTGGGGAAGGGGAAAAATCACAAAACCGTAAACAGTTAAAACATCACTCTCAACAAAAGGACCTGCAACTGCATTTTCCTGAATAAACACTTAGCAGAAATTTATAATACTAAAATATAAAACTATACGGTATACAATAGTAACGGGCATGGCGAGTGCGATCATACCAACAGTAACGCATCGAATCGCATCGAATCACATCAGAATTATAAAGTTAAACGCACTTAGACGTGAGTAGTACTAGAATGAGGGACCTGCTGAGAAATTTTCGTGTTGCACGCTTCCTTTTTAAATTCATCAAAGCAAACAGGGACGGCGACCTGTCAATGTCTCTTCATTTCCCAGTTGAGTTCTGATGGTTTCAGGTTGAATACCTTCCCTTGTTCTAAAGCAAACACCAGCTGGTGAATTCCTGGCCAGTTAGAGCTTATTACATTGCTCTATGTTTCAGACCAACAGTTCACCGGGGACGTTCTCAAGCGATACTTCCATGCTCGGAGGGATCTTCGTAGTAATACGGAGTTAATTTACCGTCCTTCGTTGAATCCTTGGGCTGAATTTCGGTCCCAACTTCTTGAAGCAATTTGACGACCCTTCTCATGGAGGGACGGTTAATGGGAAGCGGGTTGGTGCAATGGCGGCCGATGTTGAGGACCTTGCATATCTCTTCCTTGAAGCAGGAATCCAGTTTGGGATCAAGAACATGGTCCGCCCCTTTCTGTTCTACAATGGTGGATACCCACTTGACTAGGTCCTTTTCCCCATATTCTGGATCAACAGGGAGTCTACCGGTGACCAACTCGAGAATGACCACACCGAAGCTGTAGATGTCACTCTTTTCATTAACCCGGAGCGTGTAGGCATATTCTGCAAGAAGCATATGCATAAATATCAGCAAATTATCGAATACGTGATACATCGAGGAACTAGAATAAATCTGCAGATGATCTGGGATAGATGAACATGTTAAATTGGTGTTTGACAGCTGCTGAAACTGCATTGACTTAATATGATCATCTTAAACAATCACGAATTACTCAATATACTTGGAAGAAACGGGAATTCGACTCATAGACCATAGGTTGAAGAAAAAGGCAATGCAAAATGTCATCAGATGCTGCAACTTATGAACTGAAATTGAATTAAGGCATAGGAATAGAATAGGTATTAACCTGGAGCAATGTACCCGCAAGAGCCTGCAATAACAGACATGGATTTAGGCTTTCCGCTTAAATTGACCACCTTAGCAACACCGAAGTCAGCAACCCGAGCACCAAAGTCAGCATCTAGGAGAATGTTGTTGGACTTGACATCTCTATGGACAATTGGAGGAACACAATCGTGATGCAGATAAGAAAGCCCCTCAGCTGCATCTAGAATAATCTTAAACCGAATCGGCCAATCCAACAACCCCGCTTTGCTGCTAAGCAAAAAATCACCCAGGCTCCCATTAGGCATGTATTCATACACTAAGAGCTTTGAATCCCTGTTAGTACAACAACACCAGAGCTTAACAATGTTCTTGTGTCTAATCTTTCCCAGCGTCGCAACCTCGGCACCAAACCCGTCATCATTATCAGCAACCTGACCTTTCTCAACATCGCCACCATCATCATTCTGTTTCTTCTCTCCGCCCCAGAGCTTCTTCACCGCGACAGCCTCGCCATTAGTAAGCACAACCTTGTACACCTTCCCAGAAGCTCCACTCCCAATCACATTATCCTCATCGAGCGAGTTCAAGATCTCATCCTCGCTAAAACCCAACTTATGGAACGACATCAGCGTCCACCCGGACTTGTCGATGGCCCTCCCTGTCTTGGAACTCTTATACCGGGCAAAGAACCAAACCACACCAACCACAAGAACCAAACCAGAAAGCACAAAAATAGTCCTCAACATCCACTCATAAGCCTTCCCTTCCCTTTCCTCTTTCCCATCACACAGACCCTCTATATCACCACACAAACCCGGGTTCCCCAGGAAGCTAGACTTGTACGCTCCCTTCGCGAACAAAGGCGGGATTGAACCCGAGAACCTATTGTTCGACAAGTTGAGCTGATTCAACTTCAGATCCTCCAAGCTCTCGGGGATCCTCCCGGAGAGCAAGTTATCAGATAAATCAAGATAATTAAGAACAGACATGCTGCATATACTGTCCGGGATCTCACCGGTAAGCGCATTATCCGCGAGGTTAAGCTCACTCATCGTCTTCCAGTTGCCAATCCCGCTAAGCAGTTCACCGGAGATCGAGTTCCCGTGAAGATCCAGCCTCCCAAGCTGCCTGAGATTCGCAATGCTCGCAGGCAACGGCCCCGAAAACTTGTTCCTGCAACCCGAAAACTCGAAAAGATTCTCCAAAGAACCTATCTGCTCCGGAATAGATCCATCAAACAAGTTGTTATCCAAAATAAGAACAGACAAGTTCCAAGCACCAGCTATGCTCTTCGAGATCGAACCGGTGAAGGCATTGTTAACCAAATCGATCAAGTAAACATGGGGGAGCCCCCAGAACCCGGAGGGCAACTCGCCGGAGAACTGGTTGAACCCGAGCCGGACACGTGTCAGGCTGCGGCAACTTCCCAACCCCTCCGGCAGGGGACCGGAGAGCGAGTTGGACAGCGCCAGCAGCTCCTCGAGCTCCCCATTGTCGCATATCCCTTCCGGTATCCCACCGGTGAACCGGTTGTTGCTGACGTCAAGCCACCTCATCGGCGACCTCCTCCCGAGGTCCCGGGGCAGCTCGCCGGAGAAAAAGTTCCCGAACAGCCGGAGCTCGTACAAATTCGGCGACTCGCCGATCGCCGGCGGTAGCTCCCCCTCGAGCCGGTTCTCGTAGAGGTTGAGGCTCTCCAGCGGCAATGCGGCCAGTTCCACCGGAACCAAACCGGTCAGCTCGTTCATCGACGCGTCGAGAAGCCTTAACCGGGTCAGGTTGGCCCACCCGTGAGCCGGAAGCTCCCCGGCCAGCGAGTTATTATAAAGCTCTATCTGAACAACACTAACCAACCTGGTCAGAGAACCGGGGATCCTCCCGGTCAGCCGGTTGATAGCCAGGTCCATATCGGTCAGCTTCCCGAGTCGACCCAGTGAGTCGGGTATCTCTCCAACCAGGTTACACTCGGTCAACCACAGAACCTCCAGGTTGGTCAGGTTCCCGAGCTCCGGCGGGATCCGACCCGGAGAAAACGGGTTATACGACAAGTTCAACTGCCTCAAAGTGGACACGTTCCCTAAAGAACCCGGGATGGGCCCACCGAGCAAGTTATACACGAGAGATAGGACCTCGAGCTTCTGGAAGGTTCCGAACTTCTCGGGAATTTCTGCCGAGAAGTTATTGCCGGTCAGGTCGAGGTACTCGAGGTTGGGGAGGCTTGCGATGGAGGAGGGGAGTGGGCCCGTGAGGAGATTCTCGGAGAGGTCGAGGGTGACGAGGGAGCGACACGTGGCGATGTCGTCCGGGAGGGTGGAGTTGATGGAGTTGTTGAAGAGAGAGAGGGAGGTGAGGTTGGTGAGGTGGCAGAGGGCGGAGGAGGGGAATGGGCCCTCGAGGTCGGAGCTGGAGAGGTCGAGGCCGGTGACCGAGTGGGTGGCTGGGTCGCAGGTGACACCCGGCCAGGTGCACGGGGTCGGGTCGCGGTCGGACCAGGCGGAGAGGGAGCCTGTCGGGTCGGAGAGGGCGGTGGTTAGCTGGTGGAGGTGGTGGCCCTCCTGGGTTAGGGCCGAGGATGGAGGAAGTGCCTGGAGGAGGACCAGGGAGAAGAAGAAGAAGAGGGAAAATGGTATTGTTTCTACCATTTTTGTTAGGAGTGTGCTTGGTGTGAGAGTGAGGGATTTGGAAGTGTATATTATAGGTTAGTGAAAGGAAGAGAGAGAGATTTCACTTTGGATGGTATTTTTTAAATAGATTTGAGTGTTGTCGTATATTAATGTAAAATTTCTGTAAAGTAATTTTTTTATAGTAATAATTTTCTAAACTAATAAAAAGTTCTAGTCCCGAGCCTAGACTAGTATTAATATTTGATAATTTTTTAATAACTAATATTTTTTCATAAAATTTCGGTCTCAATTTTGCATGAAGTGATGATATTTTAGAATAATTACATATATTTTTACATATTTAACGAAGTGAAAAAATATTTTAAGATAATAGTTTGTGTTAAACTTGTTTGGTTGATAAATTTTACGTCATCATTCATCTTCTCAATTGTATTCGAATGATTATTCTGATCATCGTCTTGTAGTAAAAAAATATTTTAATCGAGTGCACAATTTGAATAATGCTATAACCCGAGATCTATAGTGACTTTAATATAGACAAAGCAATTTTTAAGAATATACGTATTTATTGCTGAACAATTAAATGTTAGTATTATTAGAGAAAAAAATGCAAATCTCTCTTGTGTAATAATCTCTGTAAAATGATATTTTTTTTCTGGTAGTGGATTTTGTCTTAGATGTGTAAAACACTTCAGGACCGTTCTGGGAGATAAAATGGTTCGCTCAGTTATGATAGAATAGTTCGTTCAGTTATGATAAATGGCTTCACAGAACCGTCCCGAAAAAATCGGGACCGCACCTGGGATAAATTGGTTCGGGCAGTTACGGTAGAATGGTTCGTCCAGTTATGATAAAATGGTTCATTCTCTAGGACCGTACTGAAAAGATCACTCCAGTACCAAATCTGGTCCCTTTTTCTGTGATACTAACGATATCATTTTAAAGAATTTTTACTGTATTTAGGAATATGTGTGGCATAATTTATGAATGGTCTTATAATATTATTTTTTATATTCGTGAGACATGAATCTAATTTTTTAATAATAAATCTAAGTTTATTACTACTTCAAACATACTTTTCTAGTTTTTGATTGCTACTGTTGGTTAGTATTCTGTTGTGTTCCAATTTAACGGGAAAAAGAAGAACAGTGAAGTTTCTGGGCTTGGAGTTGGAGGAGGTATCATTTGGGCATAGTCTTCCGGCGTACAGCGTGGGAGTGGGTTTTGGCACTTTCACGAACATTATGATTATGTGATTCATTCCTCTCTTCGAACAAATATTACGTGGAAGAAAAAAGGGAAATTCGTCCCATGGCAAAGAGGAAAGATAAAAATGTCGTGCCACGAACATGATTATTTATTACACACGCTATATTTGATATAAAAAAAGTAAAAAATACAAGATAACAAAATTATTTTTTTCGAAAAAATCATTGTTTCACAAACTCGCTGTTTTCCGAGAAAATTTAAAAGTGCTTTTATTGTTTGTCTCTGCGTCGGTGCACCAAGATAATGATGGAGGAAAGGAAACAGATGGGTTTTTAACTCGATGTGGAATAAGAAACCAATGTGTCCGATCTGATATGATCTCACCTGCTATTCTTACAGAATTTTTTTGGGAAAGAATTTTCGAGTCCAGTAATTCTTCACTCACGTAGATTCAGGTAACTATCTACCCGGTTAAAAACATTGCTGACAATACTTCATTAAAATTAAGGTATTTAGAGTTGAATATTGTCGATGTTATTGTTCTCCTAGGACTTCATTAAAAGAATTTAAGTCTTTTATTGCTAAGAGCGGCAATAGGTTGGGTAAGTTAAATGTCCTTAGGATCCAAACAATGTTCTTAGGATTCAAACTCAGACCATATCATAGATCTTGCGGTAAATATTTGGACCGGCACAATGTTCAATGTATAAATCAAAATTTATGTTCTACCCGTGGATTCATTGACTTACAAAATTATTTTAACATTTCAGTGTAAACTATTTAAAAATATACCCACATTTATCTATGTTTCAGCACTCAACAGTCAACACCATAAAATATTAATACTTAATTGGGAAAAGTATACCCAAGTACCTTGTAGTTTAGCACTTTTCAAGATAAGGTCATGTAGTTTTTTTCCGTCCAAAATCAGTCCATGTGGTTTATTTTCTCGGACATTTTCGAGTCCCGGGCAGCTCGGGTAAATGTTCGGCCACATGTCTGTCTACGTCCGCCAAAACGATGATGTTTATTGTCTTACGTGGACAGTCTACTTGTGTAAGTCGGATGACGTGGCAGATGAAAAATATCCAAATTCGTCCCAATTTTGAAATAAATTATTTTTTTAAAACCCCACAATTTTTAAAATGTGGCATATAAAATAGAATACAAGTCAGATTGAGCTGAAATTTGGCATGGAGAATCCTATAAATACTTAAGATTTTCTGAAAAATTTCAGAAATTTTCTCGATCCGAAACTATTTTTTTATTTTTCCTCGACTTTCAGAAAAATAAAAATAATAGTTCCATGTCGAGGAAATTTTTGAAATTTTTTCCGAAAATCATAAGTATTTAGAGGATTCTCCATGCCAAATTTTAGCTCAAATTCTATTTTATATGCCAAAATTTAAAAATCGTGGGGTTTTAAAAAAATAATTTATTTCAAAATTGGGACTAATTTAGATATTTTTCATCTGCCACATCATCTCGACTCACGGAAGTGGACTGTCCACTTAAGACAATAAACAACGTCATTTTGGCCGGGCATCTACCCGGGCTGCCCGGGACTCGAAAATATCCGAGAAAACAAACCACATGGACTGGTTTTGGACGGAAAAAACTACATGGCCTTATCTTGGAAAGCGCTAAACTACATTGTACTTAGATGTACTTTTTCCTACTTAATTTTAAGATCAAAAGTGGTTAATCTTGTCTTTTTTTCTCTTACGAGTATCATTTAAATTTTTATGGATTATTGAAAAAATTAATATTTATATGTTAACATAGGTGAATTTAAGAGGGTCTATTAGAGTAGAATCTTATTTATGGGTCTCTGGGTAGGGTCGGGGTATGGATTTATATTGACATTATCCAAACAGAAACCATAACTTCAAATGTTGACTCATATCTTTAGGGGTGAGCATTCGGGATATCCCGATCCCAAATATCGAATACCGAAATTCGAAAAAAATCTATTCCGATCCCGAACCGAAATAATTTTGAGATATCCCGAATACAGAATTAGAATTTTGGGATTATCCCAAAAATCTCAAATTTTGCAAAAAAAAAATTTAAACGAAACTCTAATTCCTAAATTAAAACCGCTTCAACCTCACCTCTTTTTTCCTTGAGAGCAACACCAACTCACAATCTATTGACATGCATCAACTTAAATTAGACACAAACTCACAATCTATTGCAAAACCCCCAAAATACGAAACCCTAAGTAAAAAAAATCACTAATTAGAACAAGTCAGAGAGAGGAGAGGAGAGGAGAGGAGAGGAGCGTGGTGGAAGAGGGCAGCCACGAGTGATTTTTTTGTTTATATATATAGGTTGGTAAAATTATATTTTGGTACTTCAGGATTTTCAGTATTATCGAAATAATACCGGTATATACCGAACCGATCCCGAATACCGAAATTACCGAAATTTTCTCAAAAACCTTACCGAATTAACTCCCGAATACCGAATTCCCGATCCCGAACTCCCAAATACCAAAATAATTTCGGGATATCCCGGATACCGATTCCATTTGCTCACCCCTACATATCTTTACCCAATACTAGATGGATAAACCCAACAAACTTTAGACCCGTGGGATATGACAAGGATCCACGAGTATGGATTTTTTTATGTCCGAGAGTGATTACATTGTTGGGACAATAAAAGTGGGTTGGTTACATTGTTGGGACATCAAAAGTAATTTGATACGCCCTTACTAAAAAAAGATATATAAAAATAATAGAGGACACACAATATATTTGGTTCGGTCAACTAACCTATATCTACGGGGTGAGATAATTGTTCACTATGATATGTGTAGTACAACAGATACATAGGCTATAGAGAGCCGACCTGCCTCGAGTCTTTCTCTCTGCCTATACTATCGCACCATTGTATTTGCACCAGAAACCCCCAAACTGTGTCTTCCTATTTATAAGTGGCTAGCTTTAATCTGCTATAAAGGAAATAGAGTTTCCGCCTATTTAGAACTCATATACAATAGGAAATAACTGAATAAAAATTTGAGACATAACCCAACAATCTCAATCTTGGATCAAATTCTAAAATCAATCGTCTTCTCGAGATTCAACTACTCTTCAGCATCCGATCATTTTAACTGTGCACCTCTTCCAATAAGCTCCATGCTCAATCTCGAATATGACATCATCGTCCACCTCAATCTGGAAAACTTCATATGGTATCTTCCACAAGTATCTACCCACCATGGACCTTCATTCCAAAAGAACCAACACAACAGAAAAGAACTGTATACGTGCAACCTGCAACTGACTTCTCAACACCATACTCTCTTAACCGTTAGCTCCATGGAAAATCTCCATAAGAAATCTCTATCTACATGTATTCACTAACCTATCTCGGTCAAAATAGGAGAAACGGCCACCAACTTCTGAAATTTGCATCACCTTCTCATGTACGCCTTGCTGGACACCAATCTTGAAATTATTGCACATTACAGCAGTTTCAAGACTTTATATCACTTCCTTGTGATCACCTTGCTGGATACTAATCTTAGAATTATTGTACCTCGCTCTTCCATCCTCGTGGACAAACTGGTGGTAACATGTGAGTAAATTGATATTTGTACCAAATGTGTGATAAAATGCATTGCGCCAAATCTATGTCATACTGCACTGTGACAAATATGTGTTATATATGTGCCAAGTCTATTTCTAATCTACATTACATTAACTTTGCATCTGCGTCATATCTGTGCTAAGCTGCATTGCGTCAAATCTGCATATGCACATAATATGTGCCAAACTGCACTACGATACCCCTGCACTGCATCTGCGTCAAATATGTGTCAAGTCTGCACCTACTCTCAATCTGCACTGCATATGCGCTTCCTCGTCAATGAGTACTAGGTCCAAGCTCTACTCAAGGACTTCACTCTAACCAACTCATGGTCTAATGCTATAAACCCCAAAATAGACTTGGTCAGATCTCATATAACAAGAAACTCTTAAGAGAAACCTTTCACCTTTCTTATTGGGCCCAAGCTCTATATCCAATAAGAATTGGGTTAACTACCTAAATAATCCTCCACCCTGAACCATATCTCATCACCGATCTTCATCTGTGAATCAACCTGGCCTGAACCAATCTGCTTTAATAGGACCCCAATCTAACCTCCATCTGGTCAACCTCAACTTGGATGAATAAAGTCATCAAGCCCATCAAATGTGCCCAATCTGCATACCTGGACAAGCTAAACAAGACTAGACTAGGCCAGACAGGCCTGGCAGCTGTCAGTCGATTAGTGCTCGCTAGAGCATCACTCTCACTAGCTTCTGTCTACCGCTACTGGCTAACGCCACCTAGTTGGCAGTCATCAGTCGCCTGCGGAGTTATAATTACGAGCGATGCTCGGCCTCGGTCGGCTCAAGCAGGTGGGATGTCGAGGTCTTCTCTCCTCTTTTTTAGGCATGGCGGCAGTGGCTAGCTGCAGCTCACGAGGCTCCTGCCTCTCAGTTTGATGTGCAGATTCCACAAAGTAGCTCCTCCCTCGCAGCGGTGGATGGGGAACATCGGTCTTCGGTGACTCTGTGTGACAATAGCTCCAGAGTACAAGGACGAGCGGCGCAATCTTCTTCTCCCTATTAAAGTGGCGATGTAGCTTTTCCTTCTCCTCCCTCACGCATGGCTCCTTCTCTTATCTCAAAGAAGTGGCAACAGCTTTGGAGATTCAACTGCGTGGGTCATGGACGCCTCTCTCCTCGAGGCGACGACACATGCTTTTTAGTTTGTGACAGATGGTGGGATGAGTCTCCTTATATGGTAGCTCCCTCCTCTTGTGGCTGGCTACCTCTCTAAGGGGTGGGAGGTTCCTCCTCCACCAAGGGTTGCAAAGCCCTAATCCCCAATTTTTCTAGAGTTTACAAAACTGCATCTATTGTCTCTGGAATTACAAAACTGCCTTCTTCAAGAATTTCTACACAGATACACATGAAAAGCTCTGACACCAAATGTTAGGGCAGCAAAAGTGGTTTGATACGCACTTAATCCATAGGATTATTTTCATGCGCAGTGAGCATTTTAGATTCTAACAATTTTATAACAAATCACCACCTGCATTCGGAATAGAGGCCATTGAAGATTGATCCCACTAAGCATTAAAGTCTACATAATATCCGCTCCGAGCAGAATAAAGCCCATTTTTCATATGTCACCATCTCATTATATCTTCAGGCCTCCTCGAGCTAAGTTTTACATTTTGAATATGTGCAGCATCCTCCTCGTTAAAGCATGTTCTCAGCATATCCTTATTCCATGTGTTGGAGTCCTCATGGATTAGTTTGGAGACTAAAGCAATGGAATTTATCCCTAGGAATCGGTACCTCAGATGCCCCTCCAAAATTTGGGCAACCAACAGTCAAACCCTTACCTGAGACCCATCCCAAGTCGTTGTTCCAAACCCCTGTGTAAAAGTCAAACCCCACTCAAAATGCTCTACCTGGTACAGCAGGAATATGGTCTGGCCGTCGAGTCTAGCAGGGGGTACGAGGATAATATTTAGCTTGCATTATCATTGCTATAAAAGAAGCCAGTGCTACCAATAATCTCCATCATTGCTTGGTGAGCATGGCCCTATTAAAATTTTGTAGTCTGCGAAACCTTAGCCTCTAATCTGCTTAGAGCGACATAGTCTATCCCAGTTGTGCCTGTGTACCTTAGCCTGCCTATTTTCAACCACTCAAATAGAAGTCACATCGCTCACATGTCCTAATAGGAAGCTCCATACAGCTCATGACATAAGTGGTAATAGACTGGAGTACTGACTTAATCATAACTTCCCTACAAGCTCTAGATATGGTCTTTACCTTTCACGTACCTATCTTGTCACGTATTCGGCTCTCCAAGTTAGAGAAAATGTGTTTCTTTGATCTTCCAATAATAGTTGGTAGGCATAGATATATTTCCTCATGTCCTCCCAATCAAACCCCAATATACTCTATAACAGCTAGAGAATATTCAGAACTCTGTCTCGTTAGCCATAGAGAATATTTCCTCAGGTTAACAAACTGACCCAAAGCTTTGGAAAGACTCGGTCGCTTTCGCCAGTGGAATACCTTGGATCACTTCCCTCCTGTATGCATCCATCAAGAGAGCCTAAAACTTTCTGAACATAATAGAAATAAGTAGGGACATAGGGGATCTCCTTGCCAAAGACCTCTGGTCAGAGAAAACTCCTCACCCACTGAGCCATTGGGTTGGACTGCATATCCAAAGGTTCTCACACACCGCACAACCAGCTCCATAAAAGTGTCACCAAATCCTAGAGCAACTATATCTAATGTAATGGCACAAAACCCACGCTTACCACTAGTCTTCTTCTTTCTTGAGGTAATGGAAGGCCTTGAACCCAATAAGTGCCATATTTGTTATGAGTCTACCTAGGACAAAGGCACCTTGGTTAGTATAGATTATGACATCAATACAAACTTTCAACTGCTTAGCAATTTCTTTAGCAATCAACTTCATTAGCATATTGCATAAACTAATTGGTTGAAACCCAATGCAAAGAGTATGGCTTTTAACTTTTAGGATAAAGGCTATGATTGTATTGTTAAAATAAGATGGGTCACAATCCTTATTTTGTACTACAAGGGCTGACCGAGTCACCACTGGTCCAACTATGCCCTGATATTTTTGATAAAAGATGGGTGGTATGGCATCTGGTCCTGGGGCCTTAGTCGGGTGCATCTGATCAAGTGCACTAATTATCTCCTCCTTCATATATGGCATTGATAGCAAGAGGTACATCTCCTCCAATAGTTTGACCTGCATCTTTCATGTAATACTTTCAACATGCAAACACTATGAGGTGATAAACACAAACATGTAAAAGCTTCTAAAAGTTGTTGAACTTCAGCAATAGGCCATTGTCTAACCAAAGAAGAATAAATTAATTAGATTTTACACATAGTTTTACTAAGACTATGGCTGCAACACCGTTTCACCATGGAGGAATTATACACTAGTAATATGTAACATCTAATTAGTATTACAATAGACAAAATTTACCTCTTAAAAAAGTGGACCATGTGATCCTCCTTGTCAATTTATGTTCGAGGCTAGAGAAAACAATAACCATAGTTTTAAAAAATGACTTGGAGGCTAACCTGAGGTTTTTCCATCCGTTGGGTTGACTAGTCCAATCTGTCGGACCAGAGATTTTTTTAATAAAAATATTTATTATATTAAATAAGAAACTTACTAACTTATGTGCATTCACATGATAAAACTAACTCCCCCTTTCACACCTTTTGCTATCGACAACCATTCATCTTCTTTAACCACATCACCACCTAACATGAAGGTGCCCCGACAACAACATAGCTCAAGAAATCAAAGGACTCGCCACAAATTGGAGACCTAGAAGATAGTAACCATGCCTTCTCCAACCTGCAGGGGCAGTCTGGTAGCGAAGCCAATTTGACAGGCACCTACAACAAATGTAGAAGGACCCGAGACAATGGAGAAACCTTGCCGGTTAGGTGAGTTTTTTTCTTAGACGGTGGCCTGGAGGTCGAGTTGGGGAAGTTTATGGATTATGGTTTTGTTGCTAGATGTCGATTATAGGGAAAATGATTGGCATGTAGAGGAATTTTGGGTACAAGAAAAGGAAGAGGGGAAGAGATAAAGAAGGCCGAAGATGATTTTTTGGGCAAAGTCGAACAACTAGGGTCTCGATGATGATGGGACCTATTTGTCGTTTGTGGAGGTGGGCTTTCAGACTTGTTGATTGGAAAGTTGAAGGAGAAGTCTTGTTCCAACCGGGAAATCCCATTTTGCACAACCCTGTGAAATGCCCGATTTGACCAAATTTTAGGCAGTTCGACTAGTCTCCATTTTACCCGTCCAAATGGCGCGCTGATGTGAATGATTCGCAGTCCGACCGGTCAAAATACTTTTTTAAAACTATGAAACAAACTTATGGGCTAATTATGTTATTGAAGTTTTGGAATTTGACTTCTATTATGTTTATTTTTCTTTTGAAAGGTAAATTTTACACCATGACACATGCCATGATTTAGACCCCGGACTTCCTAGATATTTACAACGCCTTGTGCCATTGGACTACAAGTCTTTTGGCATTATGTTTCATTGCAAATATATATATTTTTTAAGGATATCACAAATATATATTATTTTTTATGCCCCACTAAGTGGGAATCAGATTCAGTGGGGACAAAGTTTGTCCCCACTAAAGGGAATCAAAAGGTGTTAGAATGGCAATCTAGGTAATAACAAGAGAATTAGGGGCAATATTGGAAAATTACTATTAACCAAACAAAGTTATAAATTAGGAATAATATAGTTATGGAAATATTAAAAAAAGAAAAAAATAAACAAAGCAATCACATCAATTTTATTTATGGTTACAGAAATTTATCGTACCAATATTGTAGTAACAGTATACCAGTTTCATATGGTAGTGATACCAATATCATTACATGTATATACGAGTTTCATATTTTAAACTTTCGATTACAAGGGTTATATTTTATTTCTGTTAACAGAAATGTATCTTACCAATATCACAGTAACTTTATACTAGTTTCATATGGCAGTGATACCAATATCAGTAACTGTATACTAGTACATACTTTATTTTCGGTTACAAAAATTTATCGTACCAATATCGCAATAACTGTATACCAGTTTCATATGGCTGTGATGCCAATATCATCACATTTATATACCATTGTCTATACAAAAATATGCCACTGTCACTCCACACATTTGTCAATATTACCATGATCACATCATGTATATACCATAGAAACACCATTTCAGCAAGAAAAACAGCATTCAAAATCATACACTATCTCTCGAAATCTATCAGAGGCCAAATAAAATTAGCTTAAACAGGGAACCTGAAGTTAAAAATTCCTCCAAATCGGTCATTAGTCCCTGAGTAGCTGTCTTCTACTCGTCTTTCAGACGTTTCTCTTGCTTCTTTTGCTTCTTCATTACACTTCTACACCACTGGGCACCAAACAACAATAACAAATGTTAGCAAACAAATTAGGCATCATAGAGACATCAACCAACCAGATCAGAAAAATTCGGAAGTCACATGCTTTTGGACCAAATGTGGACAAGAAGCGAAGAAACTTCACCCACAAACGCCCACCCCAAACAAAAGAGTCAAAGAACCCACATCAACGAAATCTAAGGGACACGATGTATTACGTCAAATATAAACCATTAACCCTCCTCATACATATTAATATCACAATACGTATATACCATTACCACTTCACATACATACCAATATCACACCACATATATATCATTAACACTTCACATACATACCATCAATTGATCTGAACCATATGAAACCCACTAATTGATCAAATTCATAAACCCAGAAGGATCCTCAACTAACACGAAAACTAATATGATTTCACACCATTATATCAATATCAATATCGCTTAACGTGAATGCATGCCAATATGATTGCATATACAAACCAAAGTTCAATACAGTCACAAACTAATGTATAGAAATATGTATACCAATTTTACCTCATATAACAACCAATGTCACTTAACAAAAAATCAATGTCGCTATGATATTCTGAACAAACACACAATGCATACCAATATGATTGCATTTGCATACCAATTTCTATACAGTTACATACTAATGTTAAACAGAAGAGAAACTAATCAAATGAATGAGGTTTTAACCCAACAAAACCACACAAAAGTATTTTTTTATCCAATCCAGAAGACTTAAGTCAAAAATGAATCTGGGGAAAGGAAAAAGTTTCGATCTTTAACATCAAATAAGCATCTCTGAAAGAACAAGATCCATGCAAAAGGACCGATGCAAGAGACGGTAAAAGAGAAGCGTAGCGAGTGAGGTTACCTCATTAATCATGACGAAGAGGAAGATCGGAGAGGAGAGAGATCGGAGAGTCTCTCTTTTTTGGTGTTCCGCCGACTTGAAGTGGATGGATATAGAGATTGAGTTCGATGGGTTTCCTGGCAGAGAGATGTTTGAGTCATTTTGTTATTGTTTCCCTCGTCACGTCACGGGGAGGGGCGAGCGGTGGAAGAGATGGTCATGATCTCGTGGAATCCTAACTGGAACGGGTCTGTCGCGTAAGAGGAAGAGAGGGAACAGGTCTGCACCGACGGCGCGAGGAAGACAGGGAACAGTCATGGAGCGAAAACGCGAGGAAGAGAGGGAACATATCTGTCGCCTGAGAGGAAGAGAGAAGCGGAAGAGATGTGAACTTTTTTTTGGAAATTTGCTAGAGGAAGAGAGGAAAATGATCGTAATCTCGTGGAACCCTAACTCGGGTATCCTTGGACAAAAACCCGAAAATGCTCCCGAGATAATTTTAACCATCAGATCTATAAACAATATTTTTGATCAAATCTAATGGTCCACAATTAGTCCACACCATGGGTACATGAATCATGTAGTCCCCATTGAATCCAAAATGGATTCATATTTCAGCTATTTAGGGAGAATCATCTTTAGGGATGGCAATTAGATTCTTACCTTGAGGGTCTACCTTGATCCAGACCCAAAGGGTCCAAGATCTGTTGACTTTGACCGGGTCTAGACCCCGATCCTGCTCGGATCCTGATATTTTAATAGTATAAGGGCATGAATATAGATCTATAGGATCCTGTCCTGATCCTACCCAAAATTTTTAAATTAATATTAAAATAATATATGTATATTAATTATTAGACACAATACCGAATTCTCAATTTTAACTTACCCGACTTCAATTTTTTTTAGTTTGTTTGTTTGGTTTGTTTGTATTGATTTGTTTAATGAATAAAAATATCTCATTGCTATTTGAAAACAATCAAAAGATAATTTAATTTAAAAATAATTTTTTTTGAAAAACAAGGACCCGTAGGACACCCTAATCCTGCCTAATTTTTTTGAATCTCGATCATGTCTGAATCCTTATTTTTAAAGAAGATAAGGGTAAGGATCTGGGTCGCCATTCAAAAAGAGAGTAAGGATCTGTGTCCTATGAATCCTACCCGGATCCTGCCCTTAGCCATCCCTGATCATCTTTAATGATTGTATGGCCGTTTGATCAATCCGATGATTTAGGATAGGGCAAATTACCCTCACATCCCTCTACTTTGGTCAGCCTCCCCCTAGGGTCCCTGGATTTTGGAAAATGATTGTCCCGTCCCTAAGTTTTGATGATAATAGACTCTCGAGTCCCTGGCTGATGTCATCGGCTCTTTTTTTCATTTTTGGTCATGGAAATGACCAAAATACCCTTAAACAAAAAATAATTTTTTATACCTTCTTCAACCTTTTACCCCGCTCCCGCTCCCCCTCCCTCCCGCTCACCCCCCTCCTCTCCCGCTCCCCCTCCTCCCCCCTCCTTCCTCCTGCTCCCCCTTCCTCCCCCCCTCCTCTCCCGCTCCCCCCTCTCCCTCTCCTCCCCCCCTCCTCCCTCCCGCTCCTCCCCGCTCCTCCCCCCTCCTCCCGCCCGCTCCCTCCCGCCCGCTCCCGCCCGCTTCCCTCCTCCTCCCCCCCTCCTCCCCCCATCCTCCCTCCCGCTCCCCCCTGCTCCCCCCTCCTCCCCCCCTCCTCCTGCCCACTCGCTCCCGCCCGCTCCCCTCCTCCTCCCGCTGGCTCCCACCTGCTCCCCTCCTCCTCCCCCCCTCCTCCCGCCCATTCCCTCCCGCCCGCTCCCTTCCTCCTCCCCCCTCCTCCCGTCCGCTCCCTCCCGCTCCCCCCCCTCCCGCTCCCACCCGCTCCCCTCCCCTCCCGCTCCCCCATTGGCCGGCTCCCCCATTGAGAAAACACCAGGAGCAAGCAAGTTCACAAGTCGACGACGACAAGCGGCAACCTCCGGCAACCGCTCCTCATCGGCGTCGGCGTCTCTCTCTCTCTCTCTCTCTCGCATGCCCTCCGTGGAAGCCCTATCTCCTGGAAGCCTGCTGGCATAAAGCGACGCCGGGATCTCACCAATGTGCTCATCAGCGACGGAAGCCGCTTTAAGGAGAAAAGAAGAGACCTCACGATTCCCTGACCTTCTCCTTCACGATTCCACCACAGCGACGGGCAACGCCAATGGAGTAGACGATTGGTAGTAGACAATTGTCTAATTGGTCTGTTGAATTCATCTTCATGGGCTTTGTCTAATTGTGGAAGAAGGAGAGACGGAGAGGATGGTGAATTTTGATTTTTTGTTTGATTTTTGATTGATTTTTGTTTAAGGGTATTTTGGTCATTTCCATGACCAAAAATGAAAAAAAGAGCCGATGACGTCAGCCAGGGACCCGAGAGTCTATTATCATCAAAACTTAGGGACGGGACAATCATTTTCCAAAATCCAGGGACCCTAGGGGGAGGCTGACCAAAGTAGAGGGATGTGAGGGTAATTTGCCCTTTAGGATAATACGTGCGTGTGATGGGCAAATCGGTAATATCATTTATTTGACGTAATTTCATCTGCTTCCATCTTTTAGTTAAATCGGTAATACCCTCCTCCCGCTCCCCCGCTCTCCCCCCTCCCGAACTCCAACCCACCCTCCTCCCGACCTCCGCCCCTCCCCCCCCCCCCTCCCGACCTCCAACCCTCCCTCCTCCCCAGTCCCGACCTCCCCCCCCCCCTCCCTTCCTCCTCTCCTCTCCTCTCCCTCCCGACCTCCAACCCTCCCTCCTCCCGAGTCCCGACCTCCGCCCCTCCCCCCCTTCCCGACCTCAACCCCTCCCCCCTCCCCCCATTTGTCAAAACCCATTTTCATTTTCCCCAAATTAAACCTAAAAATCCAAGATGAGCAGATTTTATTAGTTTGGTTAAAAAAAACGAGGGAACGAAGAGAGAGGAAGGAGGAGAGCGCCGCCTCTTGCGCCGCCGCCAGCCGGGGGCCCATGACGGGGCTCTCTCAGGCTACGGAGGCCCTTCCCCTTCTCATGCCGCCTCTCGCGGCAGCCCTGGCCCGTTCCTGGCCTCATTCGGCTGCGGCCCCTTTTGCGACTTCGCCTGATGTCGCGCTAGGCGGACTGACCTCCGCCTCTGCCTTCTCTCTGCTTCCTTCGGGGGCGAGGTCTCCTCACGAGCTCGTGGGGGCGACTCCTCCGGAATCCCTTGCAGTGCTCGGGTTTCTCCAAGCGGCGTTGCAGATACTTCTTCCGCTAGCTTCTACGCTGCCTCATGGCGAGGTGGGCCTGCCTTCGACGGTGACTCAGCCTAGGGGTGGCTCCACGCCTTCGGTTGGTCACGACCCTCCACAGCCCGAGTCTCTGGCCTCCAAACCTGCTCAACAAAGATCATACGCTAAATTGATTCGCTCGAGAGCTAGTGGCTGGTCTAATACAGGTAACTTTATTCGGCCTAATCTGGATGGTGACTTGCCTGTGCTTGTGGTGAATAAGGAACGATCGACTAGCGAAGTTAACTATGGAGCTCGTGCTCTCATCAGGAGGTTGGTGAGGCCGAAGGGCAGCAAGCCATGTTCCTCTTACGAGCTGCGTTGTTCGATTGCTAAGGCTTGGTCAATTCAGGATGTGAAGATGCTGCCCCTGGGTATGGGTTATTTTGGGTTCAAATTTGCCACCGAGAGGGATCGGGATACGGTTTGGAGCTCAATGGTTTGGCGCATTCCTCATGGCACTCTCTACATGTAGCAATGGGTTCCTTTCTTCCGTCCATCCAAGGTCCATGCTACTCGTGCGAAGGTTTGGGTTCAGTTGGTGGGGTTGAGTATGGAACATATTGAGCCTGACATTGTTTTCGGTCTTGCCGCATCAGTGGGTGATCCTATACGTGTTGACTCAGGTGCGTTGAACAAGGTCAATGGGGCATCTGTCCGTATTCTTGTTGAGATTGATATGTCCAGGCCACGTTGGGGCCAAATTTGCTTACGGCAGGATGATAGTAGTTGTCTTGTGGATGTTGTATACGAGGACTTGCCAAAATTTTGTGAGCACTGCAAGATGCTTGGACATGCCACCTCTACTTGTCGCAAGCTCCATGATGGATTGTCTGTGGAGTTGGAACTTGAGGAGGGAGAGATTGGTGTGGAGGGTGCAGTTGGATGTCCTCCTCCCACGGCTCTTGAAGTCGAGGGGAGTATTTCTCTAGCTATGACAGCTCTGTTAGAACATTTTGCTTTTCAAGAGGATCTTGTTTCACCTGAAAATTCTGAAGAATTGGAGGTTGTATCAGGTGAGCTTGTTTTTATTACAAAGAATTCAGAATTTGAAGTTGGTCTTTCTGAGGAATTAGAGGAGTGTGATACTCTCGTTCGGAATACTGTTCTAGAGAATTTGGTGCAGCATGTCGAGATTTTGGGATGCAATCCTGATATTGCAATTTTGGAGAAGGGCTTGATGGTGCTTGATGTAGTTCCTGAGCAGTCTCCAGTGCCAAGTACAAATAATATGGAGGGGGTTTGTGGTGTAATGATTGAGGAGGTTTCGCCCTCCCAAGATACAGGTCAGGTGTTTTCAAGCCCGATTATAATAGAGCCGTTGACGCCGGCTTCACATGTGACTGACTCATCGGGCTCTAAGCCTAGGTTAGTATCGGGCAAGAAAAAGGGGCGCAAGAATGGCCCTTCCTCGGCTGAGTTATTGGCATCACTGTCTCCTGAGGATTTGGCAATGGCGGAGGCTAGGAAGGCAGCATATGTTGCAGCGGGCGGGATTTTACCTACTCGCTCATTCGGTTCAAAAGGCTCCAAGCATAAGGGTTTGAAGCCGGGTTTCCTTGGCAAGGGAACCCCAATAATACAGGGACCGTCCCCATCTATTTTGGGCAACGCCTCTGCTTTACCTACTACAGATCCCATGCCTATCCCAGGTCAAGAGGGCAATGGGGTTGTTGTTTTTTCTGACAACGATGATCCTCCGGACTCGTTGAAGTTCATGGGTTCGATTATGAAGAAGATGACGAACAATTGGGCAGACGAGGCGGATTCACATTCAGACCTGGAGGACTCCCATCTACCACCTGCCAAGAACACCCGCTTTCAAGCGAGGAAGAAGACTGGGACTACCTATGCCAGTAAAGATCTACGTTGGCTGGAGTATGAGGTGGACTTTTGATGCGCCGCGGCTGATTTATCATCCTTAGACTACCCGTGTTGTGGGTACCCCTACACATCATTGGTTCCTTCATCGGCCATGCTTTCCCTCAAGTTTGTAGGGTCGATTTCTTCTTTATGGCGATAGGCTTGCTGTTTTGCGGTTTTCTATTCGGCCTGGGTGTTTGACTTCCCTTCTGTTTCTTTTTCCCCTTCTTGTAACTTTTCCGTTTCTTTGAGTAATAAAGTTTTTTTTTCACCAAAAAAAAAAAGCAGAGGTTAAAGACACAAACGACATCAATTTTTTTTGAGGAAATACGACATCATTTTCGGACACCACGATTTTGTAGACGACAATGACTTCTCTTGCGACCTCGTTTCCCAATCTTTAGACATTATAATTACCCGACGAAGACGCAGAACACGTTTATTTTGTAATATTGACGACAGTTACCAAAACCGAAATGATAGATTATACGAGGCCAGGCCAAAAGTTGGTCTACCAAACGAGAAAAAATAACTAAAGAGTTTGGGACTTGGGACAACAGGCCAACTCGTGGTTTGGGGGACAATTTTACAGTAAAATTTTTTAATTGGTATCTTTAAATATATCACTTTAGAGAAGTTATTGAGTAAGAGATTTTTACGTTTTTTTTAAATAATAAAATTAGATTTTGAGCAATAAATATATATATGCCAAAAAAATACTTTGTATATATTCAAATCACTGAAAATCTCGGATATCATTATTTAAATAATACACTCAATTGTGATATTTTATTGCAACAAGATGATGATGAGAAGATCAATGACGATGTAAATTTAGAAAATAAACAATTTTTGC
Source organism: Hypericum androsaemum (assembly GCA_963995505.1). NCBI lineage: Eukaryota > Viridiplantae > Streptophyta > Magnoliopsida > Malpighiales > Hypericaceae > Hypericum > Hypericum androsaemum. Next base: position 9,950,851 of record OZ023199.1, read on the forward strand.
ACAAACTAGTATTTTTAAAAAAATTGAATTTATAATTTATGAAAAAATATATGTATCTATTAAAAAAATTACTTTACGCAAAAGTTGATAACAAAATTTAACATTAAAATATTGTTAAAAAGTATTAATTATTACTTCAGGTATTGATCACGACTTAAGACTAACTTTTTTTATTAGTTTAGACATGTTATCACTTCACAGAATATTACTTTATAAAGATTTTACTGTATTAATTTGTATGCAATTCAATGTCCAATGAATAAATAATGTTATGGTATTGGTAATAGGTGAAACTCGTTTTTATTTAGGGATTTATTTTGAGAGTAACATTATGTATAGTGTCATCAATAATACTCTTTCCTTGATTCGATTTAGTACAAAGGGTTATACCGATCAAGGTTTTGATGAAACTGATGGATATAGCCTCTTTATAGGGATTTTACTTTCTATGGCTGGTTTGTACATATTATACTAATCAATAAAATTCCACTTATAAAAAAGTGTTATGGTATTGGTGATAGAAACACTGCCTTATTAAAACAAGTCATGAATGCAAGTAAAACGAATGAAAAAATATTGTTAGAGTATAATCACATTCTAAATAGAGCTCAAAAGTCTTCAACTCTGAATATTAATAATTTTTTTTAAAAACTCATCTTACTTAATTCATTTTCGCTCAAAAAGTATTAACGTATCAGAAAATTTTTGGAATTAAAAAAGAAGTAGACGTTAGTCAATTCCAGTGGAAAATTCTACATTCTACTGATAAGTTTGACGGTACAATTGAAACTTAAGCCTTGACCAAAATATATCTATCGTATACCTAAAATCTTGGATGAATAACCATTAGTTCAAATTTTTGGTAAATGTAATTCCTGGATTTGGAAGAGGTTGTCTTGTTTTAGTAGGGTACAAAGCAGATCTTTTTATTTTGTGTTCTTGTCACTATTTCTTTTCCTATGTATTGTTATTTTCCTAGTTAATGAAAGATTCAAAACCATTTTATCTTAACAAAAAAATCTTGGTATCTAAGTCATCTCTAGCCTGAGAAATCGATATATTAAATATTCCTTTGAAATTAAGTAATTTAACTCATTATTGACGTGGGCCAATTTTTTTTCTTAATATATCCACAACTTTTATTTCGCTTTCAGTTACTATTTGTTTTCTAAATGAAGACAAGAAAGGAGGTTGATTTCCATGCAGAAACAGATGAAGGTTCCCTCCTTTAACAACCAATATAATGTTTGAGTGAAACAGAAAAATAGAAAATTTTCTGCAGATTTTCAAAAGAAGTCAAAACTGAGCAGTGAAATTTGTCCCTCTGTTTCTTTTGGTAAGACTGGTGGGCCTCTGGTATAAAAAGAGAAGAAGTTTCAATAGTTTACATACGTCAACGCTCTATTTTGATTATTTTTCGTATATATTATCGTTTAAAAAAATTATTCGTCATTTCATGCTTGATTTATAAAAAATTTAGTGTTGATATCTTAAACATAAAATCTAATGATAGTATCCTCTTAGACACAAAACATTACGGTAGGTAATTAAAAAAAATTTTGCACGTTCTAAATGATTATTGTAATTGTCTACAAATTGAATATATTTTAATTTAAATTGAGTGCATTTACCAATAACATTTGATTTAGCAGTACAACGTGTATAAAATTTGACAGAAATCTTGGGTTCAAACTCACACACTTGGTGTAAAAATTTATTTTTAAAAAAAATTGAGTGAATTTTATGTTACGTACAATTATTTTTAAAGTGGGTATGAAATACACCAAATTTTAATAAATTTACACTTAATTTTACAGAAAATATCATCCTAATGCAAAGGGTCGAGAAACTCAACGACACTATTCTTGAACAACTTGGTGTGTATAAGATTTGACGGAAGTCTTGGGTTCAAACCCACCCACCTTAGTGTAAAAATTTACTTTTCAAAAAAATTGAGTGAATTTTATGTTACGTACAATTTTTTTTTAAAATGGGTATGAAATACACCAAATTTTAATAAATTTACACTTAATTTTACAGAAAATATCATTGTGTAACTAAATTGAGTTGATGTAGAGGTGTCCTGAAATCAATGTATTTATTATAGTAGTTGAAAATTCTTATGATGGTTGAAGTTACAATAGAAGGTACATCGTGACGGTTGAAGTTCGCCACGATATACACATCACCTATGCCCGTCACATTATAGCACATTATTTTTTTTAAACTACATTACATATATTATGTCAAAAAATTTGGAAATAAAATTATAAGGATAAAAATAAATACAAGAATAATAAAATTAGACAATAACATAACAAGAGAGGGTGAACATAGTGCAAAAAAAATTCAAAGACAACGTGGAAGAGAAAGAGACTATGGCAATATTTTTAACTACGAGAGCTAAAAATAACTCAAAAGAGAACGGCCAAATCAAACCACTGCTCACCAAAATGGCAGCTAACATATACAAAGTTACATTGAAAATGCAACAATGCATATATGTTTCCAAAGAGACCTTTTGTTATAACCCAGGCATGCCCGAAGAAAGGTCGAACAAATCTAACCAAGATCGAAATAGTCATGAGCCTGTAAAATATAAACACTAATATCCGGATAATGCATAAAGTTGAAATGAAAAGTAAGCATTAAAAAAACATATATATGGACAACAAACTGGAGGGCAGGTCTACATTGACCAACCCCTCGGGTCACCGCCCGAGAAAATCTCTGGCTCGGAGATGGAAGGACCAGACCGAGAGGGGGAAGGAGGCCAAAGACCGGAAGGCGACGGACGAGCTGCAGAGATCGACAGCAACTGGAACGGACAATTGATGGCGGATTTGGTTAGGAGGGCCCCAGTCTACTTGGAGAAAGGCCGAATCTAAGAAGATCAACGCCCTGATCGGAGGACTTAGAGTCTTGAGACCCGAACGAGTTCTGGGCAGACGTCAGAGGAGATAAAGGCCGGAAATCCGTGAACGGAGAGACTTTGGTAGAGGGAGACCGGAACAGGTTGAAGGTGACCGGAACAAAGGGGAAGTGGCTCCGGCGTCCACAAAAAAACAGAGACCTTGAGGAAAAAGGAAGGTGGTGGAATAGTGGATTGTGAAGGAGAGGAGGATAGGTGGAGGAAGAGGAAGGTCGGAGTGGAGAGCGTGAGGTGGCAGAGACAAAGGTTAGGAGAGGGTTACAAAAAACCTTAGGCACTCCCCAAAAAGGGAGAGAAAAAACTCTATGGGTCCTCAATAGTCACCCTCAACCTTAGCTCGAAAAACCGAGTTTGATCCAAGAAATTCTTAGATTTAGGCTTCAAGAATATAAAAATATATTATTAAAAAATTATTCTTTATAATAAGATTCGATAGTGCTCGCTTAAAATCAAAACTTTAAAAAAAAACCTTAGCTCGATAAGAGCAGAAAATGATCACTTTCATTTGTGTTGCCCATCCCCCACGGGCCACGAATATCTATTCAAAAATCCATGAAATGTTGAAATTCTTGTGTTTATATATCTCGAACTTCAACCATTAACGAAAAAATATGCAAAACATACGTGAAAAATACTAAAATGAGAAAAAAATTATTAGTATATGGGAGAGACAACTAGTAAAATCAACCGGTACAATGTATAAAGATGGAAAAGAATCTAATTTTCTCAATATGTTTAACCCACTCTCTAAAAACAAGACAAACTACAATGGGATATGTATAGTCCAATGACATGGTTTGGGTTAACATTTAACAAATCCAAATCCAAACAATACTCGAATTTAGTAGTAAGCGATTTTGTCATCGTGTCTCCATGAATTTTCTAAATATCTACATTTCTCATGACAATGTCATCTCTAGCAGAGGAGTAACCCGTGGAGCGACAGAACAAATATAGGCAAATATGTACTTGAGATGATTTCTATCTATTTTGCGATACTTATATTGGATAGGATGTTATCTTTTGTTTATTTAAGCAATGTGCACTCACGTGCACAACTAAGTATAACAAATATTAAATTTAGTTACTTACTATTCTGGCGATATTTTTTTGAAAAAAATAAAATCTATTTGTTCAAAACAAGTCATCTCTAGCAAGAATTTTTCCCATCAAGTGATATTTCACATCAATGTACTTCTTTCAATGTATTGTAATACACAACATCCTAAATGAGATGGATAGCACTCTCACAATTATAGTGAATCATACTAACTTCTCTTACACTTCAACTAAAAAAATCAATTAGATAACCTCCTTTAGGGCTTCAATAATGATCAGTGTTTTTTAAAACGAAACACGACGAGTGACCCGCTCTATTCTAAAATCGACAGAAGGGTTCGTTGATTTTATTAACCATATTCGATTTTTCTGACGAAAAAAATGCACGTTATATTCTTGATCGAGAATGAAACATGGATAGAATCAAAATGGGGGGCCACGTTTGTGTTCACCTATGAGAGTGGATCTATATCATTGTTTTCAAAAACGACCCGAAGAGCGACCCGGATTTTGGTCCGTTCTCCGGGTCAACCGGTCGGACCGGTCAAACCGGTGGTCGGACCGGTAGTTTATTATATATATATATTTAGTAAATAATAGGTTTAAAAATTAATATTCTTGAAATGTTAGTAAATTTATTTCATATTTAGTATAATTATCTTTGTAGATTTAGTTTATTTTGTGTTGATTTAGAAAAATCGAGTAGAAAATCTAATTTTTTTTTGGGTTGGGTTGGGTGAAATCTTGTTTTTGGGTTGGTTTTTTGGTCAAACCTAACGAACCGGATTTTTCAGGGTCAAAAATCTGAGCCAACCGCCCGGTCTGACCGGAAATCTTCTGGTTCGTTAGGTAACTGGTCGAACTTGGTTTTTTGACCCGGGATTGGCTCCGTTTCGCGATCCGACCGGTCGGACTGCCGTCTCGAAAACAATGATCTATATGGTCCTGAAGCTATTCACATAATTACATTTAGAAAGTTCCATGGCAAGACAAGAGGAATCCCACTATTGAGATTTGGAGATTGGATTTTTTTAAAGATTGGATTCTAGTATGCATCCGATGGAAATTAATTGCTGACGACTTGAATTGATCACCTTCGTCAAAATTTTCCAACTTGGCGCCGTATAGAAAAAGCTGCTTGCCCATGTCCTACATCTGTACAATGCTTGTCATGTGTCAATTATCACTATGGGTCCGTTATTTTTGTACGAACTAGGGCTAATAATTACATGTTATGAAATTATTTTTCCCAATTTTTAAAGTAGGTTTGAACTCCTAGTTATATATGTAGTATGTTTGTCCTGGTTGTATATGTAGTTGTATGTTTCTCGGTCATATGGGGTTGTATGTCTTTCTACTAAATCTAAACATTGATGCTATAACAAAAAAGGAACTTTAATCTAAATTAAGACCAGCTACTTATTCTGATGGCAATTATAAATATCAAAATTCGTAAATTTGTTTTTATATTTTATATTGCCCAAGTGACTCGCTAATGGTTTTAAAAATGACCTAGAGGTCGAATCGGAATTCTCCTGTCTTTTGGGTCAACAGTCATTCGGACCATCAATTTACGAGAGATTTTTAAAAATACAAAATATATTATTTATTATATGTAGTATTAAAATAGTACAGATTAATAAATATTATCTAATTTTATTGAAAAGTTATAATATAAAAGCATCAAAATAATAATTTAATCACTTTATTTTCAAAATATAATTTTTGGTTGGACCATCTAATCCAACCATGAAAATAGCGAATCCAACCAGTTAAACCGGTGTTTAGCGTCGTTTATCACAGGTCAAAACCGACCCTAAGTTTAGGGTGAAACCGGCCATGGATTGATCCCAATTTACAATCTGAATGATCCAATCACCAGTCTGACTAACCCGATCATTAGTTGAATCACATTTTTTAAAATTATGCTACATAGGCTCCGTCACGGCATAGAGATGGTACCAAAGAGCATATGATGTACGTGGTTGAGCATTTTTCTCGGTGATCAATTATTTTTTGGAAGGACGTCTGGTCGTTGGCGAGCCATAACAAACCAGTAACGTCATAATGTGCGTAACAGAATAGAATCAATAAATAATGACACCTAACTTATCAAGCATCAAATGTTTGAGAAATGGGGAAGAAAATACAGTTCATAATTATGCCATCATGTTTAGTGCTAACAAGGGGAGAGAATAGTGGCATTATCTACATGAATACATGTTGACAAAAAAGTTAAGATATATAGGAATTTGTCATGACTTGATAGACGAATATCAGGTTTAATCCATGACAGGTATAATTAGATGTAAAATTTTACATTTACAAAAAGGTGACAATTTGAGAAATATCTATTCAAAAAATGAAAATAAAACCACATGATTGTTGGTTAGAAAAAATCAAACTAAGGAATACTAAAGTGGACATTTTTTTGGTTAGGATAATTATGTATGCTTTTCTCCTTGCTTGGCTTTTACATTTTACCTGTCCTTTTAAATTTGGCCATCAAGTGTTGGTTATCCTCTTAGTCAACGCAATCGGTAAAAATCAGGTGAAGATGGTCGCTAGCCACAAAAGGGGAAAACAGAACAAATCCTAATCATAATTAATGATGGGTTAGTCGCTGAAAAAAAGAAGCGAAAGGGTAACCTAATTGTTTACCTAAGGGTGAAACAAAACAATAATGTTCGGTTGTTCATGAAATTTTAGCCTAAGTTGGCAAACATAAATACATGGTGGAGCTACACAGAACGTGTGACTTCTATATTGCCTAATGGTTATACGGATACAAATCGAATTATCTTATCGAATTGGATAGATTCATAAAAGGCGAAAAATTTCGACCAACCGAGTTTTAAGTATTGATATAGCTGGGTGACTATCATCTAATAGCAAGTTGTTAGTCAAAATGTGATCTACGGAAACTGGTGGAGAGATTTCTCAATTTGTGGCAGACCAGTTTCAAAAGTTTTCATTCCCTTACATATGCCAAATGCGCCTACCTTTATTTATTTACAATTTAGAAATTTTGAATCATTCACTTAAACCAACTTAGGTTAATAGTAACTCTTTTATACTTATAAAAAAAGGAAAGTATCCTTTCATTTCCTAGTGGTGCATAGATACATTATTACATAAAAATTACTCAAGGTGGTCCAGCTTCATAAAAAGACCAAACTCAACACCTTCTAAGTCAATGATGATTGAAACATGACATTGTGGTCTAAAAGAGAAAAAAAGGTAATGGTCCAAAAACCTACGCTGCCACCTCCTCTCTCTGTTTTAAGGTTCTTAAAATAATTTATTTTCCCAACTGTGACCTTTCCATGCTTCTATTGACAGCAGACCCTTGTGGAGTAGTCTCCTTGCTGGTGTCAAGTCTCTCTCCGAGGGTCTCTTGTGTAGGATTGGAAACAGTTCCAATACTAAAATTTGGTCTGATCCCTGGATTCCAAGCTCCATTACTTCTAGGATCAACTCGCTTTCTCCTCCTAATAACACTTTTTGTGCCTGACCTTATTTGCTTGCAAACTAGGGACTGGAATTGGAGCTTATTGCATAATTTATTTTCCCCTTCTGATATTCATGCTATTTCTAAGATTCGTATTGGCAATCTGTATTCTCATGATAAAATTATTTGGAAGTTTGTCAATGATGGTTGCTTTTCAATCAAGAAAAGGTACCATGTTCTGAAATTCGATCAATTACTTAAGATTTCCAAACTTGTAGCGGGTCCTAGCAGGGCCCCATTTCACCCGGGTATTTGGCGTTCCTTATGGAACCTTCAAGTTGCCCCTAATGTTAAAAATTTTATCTGGCGCCTAATTAATAATGGAGTTCCTACCTCACCAATCTACACTGCCGTCATTTGCATGCCCTTCCTATTTGCTCCATTTGCAACTTTGAGGACGAGACTATTCTTTACATGTTTTTTGGTTGTTTGTATGCTAGAGCTATTTGGTTAGCTAGTTTTCTTAATTGTACCTTTGCAACTTTGTGGATTTTGGTCATTGGTTTGCCATGATTAGTTCTTGTTTCTCTGCCCAAAGGGACCGCGGTCATCTTTCTCACTCGTTATATCTTTGTTGGTCCATTTGGAAGGCTCGTAATAAACTCATGTTTGAGGGCCTTTCTATTTACCCATGTCTCACTGCCAGGCAAGCTGCTGATAACTCGTTTGAATTCTTACAGGTCTTGAAGTCTAAAACTGCTACCCTCTTGCCTGTTTCTTCATGGTCTCCTCCCGAGGTAGGCTCCATGAAGCTCAATTGCTACGCATCGTGGACAGAGTTTTCTTCGAATGGGCATGCTACAGTGGTCGCAAGAGATTTTAAAGGCCTTATTGTCGAAGGTCATATCTCTATTTTGGCAGCGACTTCCCCTCTTGAAGCAGAGTTGTTAGCTATCCATCACATCGTCGGAATGGTGGCTGCTCATTTCTGGAACATCCCTACGATCATCGGGTCGGATTGTCCCCTCGCTTGCCTTTTCATTCACGATCTGATGACTACAATCGACTGGAACGTAGAACATCTTGTGATAGAGATTAGGTTAGCACTAGGTCTATTACCATTTTGTTCTATTTCTAACATTCCCAGTTCTGCTAACTCATTTGCGGATTAGCTTTGTCGCCAAGCTCGCCTTTGTATTTTGCCCTCGGATTGGGTTGTAAACCATTCCCATGAACTCAATGTACTCCTATTTACCGATTTCCTTATTTAATCTATGCATAATGATCGTTTATAAAAAAAAACCTATGTGGCCTCAACTTAGCATCTTTATTATCTAATGATATTCCACGCTTGGCCAAAATATTGTTGGAGATTTAGATTTTTAATCCAACGAGGAGCCTGGCCCAACAAAGGTTTATTTATGTTGGGTTTGGGCCTAGGAGGTTAATTAAAAAGATAATTCTAATTAAATATAATCTCTTAGGATGTTGAGCTAATTGTAATGTTGGTCAGACCAATTAGTTTTGGGTGTCAATAAGATCAATGCAAAATTTGTTGAGAAAGTTTCCTTCCGATAAATGACACTTGCGAAAAATCAATTCTCGATGTGAATGAAAATTGGCTTCGCAGTGATACAGTTTACAGGCAGTCATGAATTTGAGATTTATGACTCCTGTAACCGTTGATTTATTGACCGTAATTAATAGGGGACGTTAATGGTTGTATCCGCCTATTTATTGACCATGGTTAATAGGAAGATTAATGACCGACATTATTTTAGAATTAAATAGGGTCTCAAATCTACCATATAAAAGGGGACATTCTCCTCCCATTTGAGACTCACCGAAATGCTCTCCCCTCTCCCTTTAGCATAGGCATTCTCATCTTTGGATAAGAGTCAGAGTTCTCCACCATCAAATGTTTGAAAGGTGTTCAATATAGTGCTTCTTATTATTTACGTGATTGAGCGTTGTACCTTGGGAACTCTCTTATCCGTGGAGGCCTGAAGTTATAAGACGGATAATAAGAGTTTAATGGCACATGACTTGCTATGGTCTCGTCCAGGATTCATTCCGAAGTTCTTCACCTTGGAGAAGAAAGTATTTTATACTTTGCTTAAAGTGTGGTTGTAAATTATCTCTTATCCCACTATATTATATTGCTTACGATTTATGTACATGTGCAAACCATATTTTTACTAATATTTCCAACAAATATAACATAACATAAATTGTTAGCAGCAGTACCAAAAGTGAACAGGTTACATAAGTATTACAATAACCAAAATTGAGTTCTTTCAATTAATAATAGACTTTGTTGAGATAGTGGGTAGGTTGGCGGGTCGCTAGTCTGATGATTGCTGCTCGTCTCTCTTGAATGTCTTGACTTTTTTTTGGAGAATTTCTTGAATGTCTGACTTGTGCATCACTTTTTTAGACTAAAAGATAAATTTGAGATTTCCACAAGATTGCGACTGGTTGAAGATACATGATTAATAAAAAGTATTTCGGTATCAATTTGGCTTTCTCTTCAATTTTTGTATTGTATGAATCGACTTTCCCCTGCGAGAATGATTAGTGGGGTTAGTTATGTATTACCATGGATTTTATTCTAGAGCTTTTTTTTTTTGGAATGAGGGTCTACATAATATTTATTAGATCACACTGATTCTGGCCTGGTGATGTTTTCCGATCGTAGGTTTTTTTATTGAATCTTACTACGATTTTATAGAAGTTGTGATAGCAATTTCTTACGAGAGAATTCAAAAAAAAATAACTTCTACAATTTTCTTTTATCGTTAAGACGTGATACAATTTAAACTTAAATTAATCGATTAAGGTATTACATACGTTTTACGGATGTTCCATTGCGTAAGCATCTCTGGTTTTGGGTGTGCATTCAGAAAAAGAAATGTCTGATAAATCGTAAAATTCTATTTTTTAAAATTGTTGAGGATGGATGGGCCCGCAAATGAGCGAGGGAGGTAATACCTTCTGCTGATTAACCTGGCAGAATAGAGGCGTGCGGTGAACGTGGATCGAACACGTGACCTTCAGATCTTCAGTCTGACGCTCTCCCAACTGAGGTATCCCCGCTACTGTGCTTGCGAGTAGCGCAATAAATATTTTTATCTTAAATATGTTTCATTCCTTAAAATTTACTTCCTTCTTATTCATAAGAACAGGCTTATTTTTGGGGGCTTATGGAAGTGGCTACGATTTTTATGCTGCACAAAAGACAAATGCATCACTGTTCTCGTGACAATTTTTACATTTACCAACTATTTAGGTGAGATGGTTGTTTTTAGTATAACGAAGTGGTCTTTAAGAACGGAACAATGTTAAATATTTGTTGAAAATTTTTGTTACCTTTCAAAAAAAATTCTCGATTTAAACCCACATTAGTCGGTCCAGTAGATGTTCGGACATGACATCTTATGAACCAAAAGATATTTTCATTTACCAGTGTATCATTTGTAGTTTTCGTTGGATATGATTGCCACTTTCCTACTCAAGAATGAGGACAAGTGCTGTATCTACATCCACGCACCATTCAGGCTTGGAGACAATAGAAGACCAACAATTACATTGCCATGTAAAATGGGAGAATCAATTATTAGGGAAAAGCAACAAAACATGTCTGGTGTCGTAACAAACGCTGGAGACATTTGAGCATGTCGTATATTTACTTGTTCGTGCCTGCGAAAAGTCCATGAGCATATATAGCGTATCCAAAAAAGCTGGCTCAAAAGTAAACCACCCTGAAATTCACTGAGAAGTCTAAAGTACTGAAATTTGGAAAAAAGTTATAGCATACTTTCGCCCAATATAATTTTGTGTTTCTTACATTTTAACAACGGATGTAAGACTCTTAAAAAATATAGTCTGGTTAATGGTACCATAACAGTTTGTTTAGATCCCAAAATTAGGAGGATAGTTAAATTGGCAATCTATTTGGTTGAATAGATCAGTTTGTTAAATTAGACTGGCGATCCAAATTTAACAAGTCAAAATTATTTCATGCAAAAAAATATTTTTAGAATTTTCTTAGATAGAAAAATATGTAAGAAAACTTCTACGTACATAAATCCAAGATAGACACATCATAATCCTATGATAAATATACATAAGTCCAAGAAAGTCTCAAAGATACCACAAATCCCAAAATCTATCCTATAATTCACCAAAAGCAAGGGAAATAAACATGAAATCACCTACCAACATATTTATCCCTGTTCATCCAAGACTCTTCAAATTTAAGGAGGATCATGAAATTTAGTTTGGTCACTTCTCCTTTTGGCTTCCCGAATACCCATAAAAATATCTGGGACTTCTGCCTCCCAGGTCATACCCATCTGAACGGCCAAATCCAGCGTTCAATTTGCAAGCTCCACCTCCCCTTCTTCGTCTCGTACTTCATGAACCTCATCTTGTTCTAACAACGAGATGGGAGGAGCCTTATTATGCGAAACTCTTATTTGTAATGTTTTGCAACAAGAACTTTTTTAACGATGTAGCTTTGCTTGTGAGCTTCCTAGTCTCGTAGCTTGAGCATGTTAGTGTTTGTAGAGCTACTTTGCCTTTTCCAAGCTTGGAACACGGTGCTCCCACACATTGCTTTGTTGTCCAGAATGCTGTGTCAATACACAGCTGAGCAATTTCCAATTCAAAAGCAACGAGAAATCGCAAGTCTCACTGTGCCCTAGAGCCAAAAAATTTGGCGTATTATTGTATACTCAGTTGTCAGGTTCTCATAACTTGAATTCTTAGTATATTTTTCTTGGTTTATTCAAGCTATAATTATGTTGAAAATATTAGTAATGAACTATGGTTTGAACAAACATATATATAAGAGAGGAGAAAGAGTATTCTTACAACCACACTTTGAGCAAAGTGTTAAGAACCGTCTTCTCCAAGGTAGTAGACTTCAGATTGAATCCTCTTCTTTGATTGTCACGAATTCGAATTTAATCATGGACGAGGCCACAACAAGCAGTGTGCCCTTAAATTCTTATTATCTTCAGGCCTCCATTGATACGAGAGTTCCCAAGGTACAATGCTCAATCACGTGAACAATAAGAAGTACTATTGATCACCTTACGAACTTTTGAAGGCTGCAGAACTGTGACTCTATGCAAATAAGAATGCCTATGCTAAGGGAGAGATAAGAAAGTAAAACTCTAAGTGAGTTTTGGCATGTGTAAAATGAGAGGAGGATGTCCCCTTTTATAGGGAGACTTTTAGACCCCATTAAATGGCGGTCATTAAATCTTCCTATAAACCATAGTCAATAAATGAGCGGTTACAGCCATTAACACTCCCTATTAACCATGATCAATTAATGAACGATTATCGGAGTCATAAATCTCAAATTCATGACAACTGGTAAAAATCACATCACTTTAAAGCCAATTTCTATCCACACCGAGAATTGATTTTTCGCAAGTGTGATTCATCGTTCCGAAACTTTCTCAACGTGTTTCACATTGGTCATATGACACCCAAAACTAATTGACATGACCTACATTAGCTCAAAGTTCTTAAGATATTATATTTAATTAGAATTCCCTTTCTAATTAATCTCTTAGACCCAAGCCCAACATAAACCTTTGTTAGACCAACCTCCTCATTAGATTAAAAATCTGATTCTCCAACAATCTCCCACATGAATGCAGTTGGCTGATATGCTATGATATGAGCCTACCAATGCTACATACAACTTGGAGTTCTGCGAGAATTAGTTGCATCAAAAAAGGTAGTTAAAAGTCTTGAACCTTCTATAGTGAAATACCTTCAGATATATTTACCAACCAGTGGACAAAGGTACGACATTTTATGTATACCAAGTCTATCACTCTTTCATCATAGGAAGAGGTAGGGAACTCAATTTCTCGAGTGCTTTGTTCTACCCTAGCCTCACTAAGTCCCATTGAACCTGTATATCGGGGTTTACGATCCAGGTTGGGTTGCCATTATAGATTTAGGTCATTTCATGGGCTTTAATTTCATTCTCCTCGATGATACCTCCACTTAGTCTCTAATTAGATTTTTAGTTAATGGATCTGTGATGTTCTCTTTTAACTTTACATAATCTAAAGATATCACCCGTACTTTTGACTTTACGTAGTATAAAGATATCACATTACTTTGTGCTCTTCTAATAGCTAACTGACTATCACAATGCACTCTAATGAGAGGCACTAGTTTCAACCACATGGGTATATCCTCCACGAAACTTTGGAGATAATGTTCTGCTTTAGCTGCTAGATCCAATGCTATAAATTCTGATTACATAGTTGATCTAGCAATACAAGTTTGTTTGCATAATCTCCATGAGACCGCTGCTCCTCTAATTATAAATATGTATCTGCTCGTGAATTTTATATTCTTGGAGTCCGAGATCCAGTTCGCATCTGAATACCCTTCCAGAACGGCTGGATGTCTCTTATAGTATAATCCATAGTTAGCAGTGTACCTTTGTATCTAAGGACTCTAACTATCACTTTCCAATGTTCATCATTAGGATTACACATATATCTTGATAGTCTATTTACTGAGTTGTAAATATCTTGTCTAGTATAGTCCATGACTCTTGAATAATCTAGTTGTCGCACACTTTCTCTGTGATTCTTGCAGAGACTTGACACCACTTCCATAGGATTTCTCGCAATTATATTACTATCCTTATCGAATTTGTCAAGTATATTTTTGACATAGTAACTTTGGAAAAACGCGTAACCTTCTGAAGCCTAGGTAATTTTCATCTCAAGTATTACGTCAGCTTGTCCCATGTCTTTCATGTCAAAATTTTGCGACAACATCTCTTGGTACATGTAACACATCGGTTAGCTCTATCTCACTATTCACCACTTCCTTCCAAAAAGCATAGTGTGTAGAGGACACTACTTCTTTGTAGGCTACTGGATCCTTCTCTAACAAATAAGCTAGAAAATCTGATCCAAAGAATTTTTCTCTCCTTATCCTTTTTCACACGTCTAGGTTCTTCAACTTCGTCTTGATGTTCCTCTCCCCCCACATTGCTCTCACTTTAGTCAACTCGATTGTCAACCTCTGACTGAGCTTTGTGAGGAAATATTTTCTCGAAGAATGAAGCATTCTTAGCTTCAATAATCATATTTACGTGGACATCATATTTATCTGACTTGTGAATTGGGAATCGGTATGCAGTACTATCTTATGCATAACTGATAGACATACAACCCACCGTGTTGGGTCTTATCCTTGTCCTCTTTAGAGGTAGGATTGGAATCTTAGCAAGACATCCCTAAATCTTTAGGAATTTGTAGCTAGGTGTATGACCTTTCCACAATTGATAAGGTGTTTTATCCACACAAAAATTTTGTGTGGTGCTCTATTGAGCACATAGTTAGCCGAAAGCACAACTTATCCCCACAACTTCGAAGATTCTTGATCTTCTTCTAAAGTTGATCTCGACTTTACTCTATAGTGAATGAACAAAACTATTGCTTCGTCTTTACTTCTCATCAAGTAGACATAGCGATATCTTGTACAATCATCGATCAAGCCTTGCACTTGTTTATAATCAATGTTAACTTGGGCAATAGGTTTAGTGACATAAGTCTTTGTAACGACATAGTTCACATGACCTAATCTACTATTTCACAAATGTAATGACTAGCGAGAACATACAAAATTGTATACTCTCCAACATTCATTACAATGGTAATAATGCTAACCTCGTAGGCCTCTAAGCTTTAGACTTTGCATTGGAGGCTAAAATTATTACACTCAGATTAATGGTCAAATATCCCTTTACAATAAACATTTCACCCTTCAACATAATGACATTCTCGGACTCAAAATGAGCTGAAAGTCTTTCTTATTGAGCACAACTCCAGAGATGAGATTCATCCGGATCTCAGGTACATGTAACACATTAGTTAGCTCTTACCCGAGGTCACATTGAGCACAACCATCCATTTTCCTTCAACCTTGGATACCGTAGAGTTTTGTATGTAGCAATTCTCATCATCCAGTGGTCAATAGGTCTTGAACATTCATTTGTTCGCACAAATGTGGCGTGTGTCCCCGGTATCCACCCATCAACAAAATTCACCTCGACACAAGAACCGTGAGGTTCATGTCATCAAAGTCAAAGCTCAAGCTTGCCTCATCGACATTAGCATGAGCATGCTTCTTGTTCTTGCCCTCAGCGATATGACATTTTTAGCAATCCTTCGCACTATGGTTAGATTTAACCACAAATGAAGGAAGTAACAGTGAAGCTCTTATTTTGAGCATCGCCTTTGGAATCATTAAAGCATTTCTGCTTTTTCCTCTGGGATCTCCCACAAACCTCGACCAAATTGACCTTGGCAACCATGTCGTTTGATTTTTTTTCAACGTTTCAGTTATTTTGCTCGATACGCAACCTTCTCAAAAGGTCCTCGAGCCTCATCCTCTTCCTCTTGTATTTGAGGTACATCTTGATGTCCTTCCAAGATGGCGGTAATTTTTAATCACCATCGCCACGTGGAGGGCATCACTGATGGACAAGAGTGTTATGAAGATCTCTAACATCCACCTCGGGTTTACTTACCGGGTCACGTTCAAGGTAGTCAAGAATGAAATTATCCCTTTTCGGCACCTCTTGATTTTGCTATCCTTGAATTTCTCCCACTTCACAAATTGAGAACACAACATTAGTTTTTTCAGAACTGGCATCACGACCTCAACGTTGTTAGCGCTCACAACCTAAACCTCAACATTCATGTTGTTGTTGATATCGATTTCAACCATTTGTATCACAAATTTATAACAATTAATTACTTGGGCCCAACACCCACAATTAAAATATCAACATAAATTAATCAATTTCACAAATTGATTAGCAGAAATAGATCCAATAGGCAAATATAGGAAAATAAGCCCACTAAGCTTCTATGTCAATTTATAAGTCCAATAAAGGTCCATTCACAGAGAAATAGTCTCCACTTAAATGGTCCACAAATATTAATTAATTGCTTGAACCTAACATTCATAATTTAGAGGTTCAACACAAATTGATCTCCCGTTACTCTCTATTCTTCCTCGAAACCGAGCTCCGAGCTCTCCATCTCTTTCGCTTCTACTCAGCTTGAGAAGAGCGCGTCCACTAATAACTCAAAACCATCGGGACGCTTAAATTGAGTTCAATTTTCGGCTACCCTTTTTTTTCCAATTAAAGGAGAGAATTTAGTGTAACATTTCCTCTTCAAAGATGTAAATGGAACAACAGCAACAGGGGAAAAAAATAAACGAGAGAGGCGTCATTTCAATTTTCTCCTTCCGACGTTGACACTCATGGAACTAATTTAATAGGCAGAGGTAGCACTATTAAACTCAGAAATATATATATTTTTTCGATAAAACACTTGCAACACACTTCAAACATTAGCAGATATATATGTGTGTATTCACTTATTTAATTCCACGGCAAGTATTCAATTACGTGTTTAATAGGTTACGAAACAGTAGCCTACTAGGCGTTATCTATGAAATAGACAATAATATAATTATTATCCAACGATACTGTAATCACCTATGCGTTACAGTAGCTTCTCACTTCCGTAAGTTAAGAAGACTTATTGTTTTATAAGCTTTTTTTTTAATTGTAAAAACAATCAAACCCAGCAAAAATCCACAATTTAAATAAGTCCAACAAAACTTCACACTTCAAATACACCTTACAGTAGCTTCACGACTTATGTTGCCCAATCCCAATTAAACCAAGAAAACGCACAGTAGGTAAATCAATTAACGATCAAAACTGTACACTATTGTTTAATTGCATAACGGATAGAGCAATAATCAATTAGACGGTATCCTTACAACCACACTTTGAGCAAAGTGTTAAGAAGCGTTCCACGACGTTCCGAAATATAACAAGTAGATGAGGTATAGCTCCACGCCGGCCTAAACCCACATGGACAATTATACATCAAGACGCCTCCATCGTCATGCTGGTTAGGCCGACGCTCTTCAGTTCCGGTGACTCATTAATTTGAAGTAATGTCGTACAAGACATCAACCATATCTCATCAAAAAGGATGAGCCTTTCAAGTAAAGTAACAAAACTTTGCTTCTCCCGTTAACCTGAGATGGAAATAGAATTGAACTTCCGCCGGATTACTCGTAATGGAAAGACCATCCCAACAAGGACATTCACAATTGATATGGATAAATTAAGAAGCACCTACAACTACATAGTTCAGATACAAATGATGAAGAGAGTTATCCTAACCAAATCAAGAGATACCGAGTTCGAGTTATTGAAAATTTATTATTCGATTCGAACTTAGTGAGTCAAATATGTATCCGGATATAAATGATAGAACTTGAAGCTTATCGAAAGATTCTCTGGTAACAACCGAATTAATCCCAAAATAGATATCTGGATTTTTTTGGTGAGTGATTAGGAATACCAAAGTTATTTTAAAAACGAGGAAAATGATCTGATGTTTTTGAGATACATGAAATACCGAATCAATTTTGATTCTGAATACCGAAATTCGTTCCTGAATGACGTAATTAGTAATTACATCACAAATCCCACATTTTAGTTCCAAATCTTAAATTTAACATAGCGATTTTACAATATATATATATATATATATATATATATATATATATATATATATATATATATATATATTCCAATTTCTCATCTAAATCCCGATCCCGAATACCAAAAATTTCGATATAATCCCGAAATGTTGATTCCTAATGCTTAGTTATCCCTACCTAAACATGTGAATCCCACGGAAGCTACTTGTCCAAGTAAAACCTTTCAACTGTCCAAATTTGTAGTTTAAGGAGGCAGATGACTGTACGTTGACATCATATGGAAAACCTTTGGCAACACATACCTTCTAAGCCATCGATCTATAAAACGATAATCTAAATATAACCCGACAATGTTCAAACTTTAATATGAGTTATTTTTTTCTTGCAAGGCACCGTTTAACAACCCTTCCCTCCCTTTTCCTCCACTCAAATACCCATTGACACACACAACGGCCAAAGCTGATCAGTTTGCTTATAAACACAAGGCCTAGCAACGAACAGGACACAGAAGCTAAACAGAAAGTGTTTCTCAGGACAATAGAGTTTGTTGCAAAATGGAGAATGAGGTAGAGGGTGTCCATTCTCACCATTTAGATGAAGAGAAACTGCCTCTCTTGAAAGGCATGGCCGAGCCGAGTACGGAAGAGAGGAACTTGATCCAGAAAGCAATCAGCCAGACGTTCCAAAGCACGGCACACCTCGCCAATCTTCTGCCAACCGGGACGGTTCTCACATTCCAATTGCTGTCTCCTATATTCTCAAACCAGGGTGCCTGCGACTCGGCCAGCAGGTTCATGACTGCAGCTCTTGTGGTTCTCTGCGGTCTGTCGTGCTTCCTGTCGTGCTTCACAGATAGCTTCAGAGACGAGAATGGCAATGTCTGCTACGGCTTTGTGACGTTGAGAGGCATGTGGGTGATTGATGGATCAGCAACCCTTTCGCCTGAACTTGCTGCAAACTACAGGCTGAAATTCATCGACTTTGCACATGCTTTCATGTCCATACTTGTGTTTGCAGCTGTTGCCTTGTTTGACCAGAATGTAGTTGGTTGTTTCTATCCGACACCATCGACAGAGACACAAGAGATCCTGACATCATTACCTATTGCGATAGGTGTTGTTGGAAGCATGCTGTTCATTGTGTTTCCTAGCCAGCGCCACGGATTCGGGTTTCCTCTCTCGGCTAAGTAATAGTCTGCAATTATGAATGACCAGAATTGTAAACTCTGGAATCTGGATACCAATTTGTATACTTCACCAGCTTTCTCCTTGATTTTCTTCATAATTTGTCAATCTGATGTAAAAACCGCCATCCCAGAAGCCTCAAAGGATATAATTTGAGCTACTGATTTGAATCCCCAACGACGATCTCGTAACGGACATGATCCCACAACAATCTACCCTGTCAATTACAAGAATTCACCAACAATTGTCAGCAGAAACATAACTTGAACACTTGCAGTCCAAGTAAAAAATGACAGCCAGATGAACAATGGAGGACTATACCAAAATCATGTATAGCTTCATTGAAAAAATTATTACAAAATCTAGATCTAAAGGGAAGAACAGATGTTTGTAGCTCTCACAACTATCTCCACTAAATTTTTGAAGATCACACTCTTCTCCAAGAAATCTATTCGCAGGGCATTCCCAACCAAAAGTTTGAAATGCAGTTCTTCAAAGAACCGGGTTTGGAACACTAATCTACAAATCTGCGAAAGGAAAACTGAATTACATCAGAAGTTCAATTACCCCTTTGGTGTCTGTTTCTTAGTACCCGGTTGGAAGAGAAGAACGGCGACGTATATATGGAACAGTTAACTAGACATGTCAAAGTGCAGCTCATTTATCCAAGATTTACCCACAGGAACTGTTCTCACTTCCCCGCTGCTATCAGCCCTTGTAACCGAACAGTCTAACTCAGCTCCTCGGATCACTACTCGGCTGCTGCACTTCTACATTGTGTAGTTGCCTTTGCCATATAACATGCACAAGTACTTCAAAAGACTAGAGGCAAAGTACGTCTTGTGGTTTGACACATTGAACGGCTAGCAGGCTGTTGACGTGACTCTCTTAGCCGCCCCCGTGAATCGTTCCCATTTGATGTACCTTGTACTTCGTATTTCCTTCGCAGTGCCATGGAATCAGTTCTATGTTTGATGACTAATGTATTGTAATAGCTGAGGATGAAAATCACTCTGCCTCTGCTTGGCAAAGTTGTTGAGATGTTCTAGCTTGAATAACCTTATGAAACTTACAAAGGCAATACATATCCCATGATTCTCAAGAGCTTTGCTGCTAAATTAAGAAAAACAGAATTGTGTAACCAGCATCAGAGAAACATATGATTGCATTAACAGTGGCCAGTTTCGGCTATCCAAGTCTTCGCGCCTTCCCTGGTGCATCTCCAGAAGTGTGACAAAATTATGGCGAGTGATAGAATATCTATTCCACAGGTTTGATTATGTTGCAGCTAAGTCACTCGTCAGGTTAGCCATTACATCTTCAAAGGCTTCTCGCACCTTCCTCCGATCCCAAAATCCATCCACGAGAGCTTTCCATGCTCCTGTTTCTGGAACACATCCATCAAGAACCATCTCATCCATAATTCGAGCAGCTTTATGTAGGTCCCCTTTTGTGCAGAAACGTTGCACAAGAGTACTGAAAGTTTGCGTATCAACTGAAATACCCCGAGTCCGCATACACAAGTACAACTGAAAGGCCCGAATCTGGTTTCCACTGGAACAAAGGCCTTGGACAACCTTGTTATTAGTTTTAACATGAATGCTCCAGGTCACACGGTTTGGTGGGATCCCCTCAAGGACCATCTCGTCAATGAAGTTTGCTGCCTCATTGAACTTGCAGACGTCACAGAACTCGTTAATGATCTTCCCATACATTCCCGCGTCCGGCCTAAGGCCCTGAAGCTTCATCCTATCGAAAATCTCCACCACTTCACCAATTCTCTTTTCTCTACAAAGTCCGTCAATCAGTGAGCTATAAGTTATGAAGTTTGGTTTCAGACGTTTCCTAACCATCATCTCGAGAAGCTCCATAGCCCGGGAAGCTTGTCCATCCTTGCAAAGAGCATCAATCAATGAGCTGTAAGTGATTACATTCGGATCAATACCTTTCCTCTTCATCTCCTCAAGCAACTTCACAGCTTCATCCATCTTCTTCGACTTGCATAAACCATGTATCAGCGAAGAGTACGTAACAACAGAAGGCGAACACCCGTTCACTTCCATCTCCTCGAATAACTCCCTAGCTTCACTCACCTTCCCCAACCTACACATCCCGTTGATCAACGTGCCATAAGTATACGAATCGGGATTACAACCGCGCTTAGGCATCTCCCTGAATATCCTAACCGCAGAATCAATACTCTTCTCGTTCTTACACAGCGCCTTGATCAGCACATTGAGCGAGACAACACTAGGCGGAACACGCATCTCCCGCATATACCTATAGAACCTCATTGCAGCCACGAGTTGGTTCTCTTCCACCAAGATCGCGAAGACCGCAATGTAGGACTTCTCGGTCGGCACACAGCCGAGATCACCCATCCGGTGGAACATCCTGACGGAATCAAGCGGGCGGTGGACACGGCCGTAGCCCCTGCAGACGCAGAGGACAATGTCCTCGGTCACGGCGCAGCTCTCCTGCTTCATCCGATCGAGCAGTCGCTCCGCAGGGCGGAACTCGTTCGCGGAGACCAGCTTGGAGATGACCGCGGCGAAGGTGGTCGGGTCGTGGCGGAATCCGGCGGCGTACTCCGCGGTGGCGGAGTCGAACACGGTCAGGGCCTTGTTGGCGTCCTTCTCGGCGCGTATCAGATGCGCTACTAAAGAAGGGGTTATCTGCTTCGGCCATCTGAAGGGAGCCGGAGTCTTCATTCGCTACAGGAGAAGGGAGCGAGAGGTTTTTCTGTGGTTGAGGAATTTCGTCGAACAGGTGGTGGGTACTAGAGGGGGAGAGATGGACTGGTTTGGCCGATAATATGAAGTCGCTTGATTTTAAGTGTTCTGATTTGTTTGATTGACATTTGGTATTTCATTTAAGTATTAACCTTGTGAATGGATCTATTTATCATTAGAATAACAATAGACGTTAAGGATATTTTTGAAATATTATTTGATAAAAAAGATACGGTATCTTACAGGGGCTTGGATTGGGTTCAGACAAGGATTCAACAGCACCAAATAGACAACACAAAATGAGACACGTGCCAATGTTAAAGATATTAGAAATTTGTCATTAGCGCGTGTTGGTACCATGTTGCAAGTAGTGGTACCATGTAGCGAGTAGTTGGTACAATGTTACGAGTATTGTTACCATGTTTTTGTCTAGATGGTGCTCCACATCCTATTAGAGATACATTAAAATTTCTTTAAAGAGATATCGTTGGGACGTGAGAAAATTAAGTTTTTGATTCATAAATACGTAAATATCAAAAAAATACTTTATCAATAATCACGTCGCAAAAAATCCTGGCTTATAGTATCATTCAAATGTTGTATTTTTTTTTTGAGAGAATTCAAATGTTGTACTTGATTGAGATTTTTTTTACAACAAGACGGTGAGTACATGGACTATTGGAAGACAATTCATAAGATAAATGAAGATGAAAATTTATCAAACAAAGATGCCCAGCATAAATTAGTTTTTTTTAATATTGTTCAAATTTGTTAAGTATTTAAAAATATAAATATTTATTAAAAAAATATCACTTTATGTGAAAATTGATACTGATATTTAGTACTAACATTTTCTAAAAATTATTATTTATTACGATAAAAAAGTTATTAATTTTTGTCATTGTTCTCAACTTGAGATAAAGACATGTTATCAGTTTGCCGAAGTTATCATTTAAAAAAAATAAAGGTTTAACCGAAGCAGCCAATCCACTCTTGTCTTAGAGGCAGTTAAATATCTGTGTTTGACATAGTGAACTTCATTGCAATCGGCATTCAAAAAAACTTCATTGCAATCGAGAAGGATTGAACAATAGTTTAACAATAGGGAGCAAAATGGGGTTAACTAAAGGAGAAGGGGAAAAGCAAGAAGAAATTGTATCTAATGAAAATAGGCCTAATTTAGATAAGGTCGAGATAAAAGATGAGAAATCTTATACGGAGATCAGGAGCATAATTTTTTTTGGAGAGGTATATAATTTATTTACTTGTACGAAAATTACAAAGAACTTCGGGAAGGAGTGAGCAAAATATTTGTTATCCGTTGTCCGAATCCGAATTTTTTTTTAGATTCGAATTCGGATAATTTTATTTTCGAACTCAGATTCGGATTATCCAAAATTTATCCGAAATTGGTATTTTGGATATCTAGCATCCAGCCCATGGGCCTGGACCGCCAAAAATTTATATTACCATCAGGTAACTCTTTAGAGGACCCATAAGACCAAAACATGACATTCGATTCACTCACCATCTAACTAAAACAAAAATCACAATTCTCTCAAACCCTAAATACCCAATTCTTTCAAACCTTAAATACCCAAAAATCAGCAGAACAATTCTGTTGTAAGAGATACCCATTTAACAGGTTCAAATATCCGAACTTATCAGTTTCAACGGCAACTCAAGAGAGTCATCTAGAAGAGGTTTGGCCGACGCATTGGCCATGTCAAAGAAGAAGCTCATGAATATGTCAGGTGGTGCAAGCTATACCACAGGAAGTTCTGGAGCTACTTTAAGCTAAGTGGCCTTGATTATTGATGGTACCACGTACTCGCCGATCAGAAAATTTGCTTTTGTTGCAATTTGGATGATTTTTTAAGTTATTTAGTGAATGAAATCGTAGATGACCTAGTAATTCTGATAGTTCGGATTATCCGAATCCTAATTCAAAAAAGTTCGAATATTCGGATTCGGATAGTTCGAATTCGGATAATCCAAATGCTCACTCTTTCGCAAGCCGCTAACAGGTCCAAGACAACCGAAAACCTCCCAAAGCTACCCTCCTAAGAGATGACTACCCGCCTGATCCCCAGTGCAACATAGCGTAAAAAATATTTTTAGTATGAGACGGGAAAGCCCCGAAATATCTAAAAACCATTCAAAGAAGCTGGCGTAGGGTAATGATCGTAGATTATTTTGATGTTTAGGCGAAAGAGTAACATGTGTGTACAAGCACTTACGAGTGTAACAAATAGCAAGTATAATTATTTACTATTTTGACAATTTTTTTGATAAATATAATTTACTTAAAAAATAATACGGAGCAAAAATAAAATTTAAAAGATTACTTGTTCGAGCTTAGATCACTAGTTATCTTTTGTACATATTTTCATGGCATGCGAGCAAATATCAAATCATGGTATACTTATGAACCTTATTTGATTTGATGGAGCATATTTATCATTTTACATTTTTTTGAGAAGTATCATCTTACATTCTAATTGCCGATTGTCTTCAAGTGAGATTTTGGTTTTAGTTGGTGAAATATTAAGAATATGATTTCAAATTTGATACGCATAAAAAAGGAGAAGAAGTCTATTTTCTTTTGCAGGTTACAGATGGTAATTCCACGTGAAGAGACGAACAAAAATAATAATTGGAAAAATCCAACAGCTCTTTTCATAAAGTAAACGGTGCACATTACAGCGACATGGCCCACGGGCGTTTCTATTCACAGGGAAAAGCATGGGAAGCACTTTTTTTTAGGGGCAAAAGCATGGGAAGCACGAGAGCAAATTGTTCGAGTTGAGACCATCTCGTAGCGATTGGACGTGACACCGTCTCGCACTTCATTGAGTCTCACCACGTCTCAAATTATAGTTAGAATATTTGTATTTAATTTAAAATTTTGAGATAATAATTTTTTAAATTTTCAATATTTATAAACAAGTTCACTATACTTATAAATAGCAATGTCTAATCTCAATACACTTTCAAATGATGTATGTGAGAACGAATTCTACACTGGCTTTAATTTCATCAACATGCAATGAAACGATATAGTGTGTCACACTCAACACCTCGCCAGTGTGCCAAATTTTGCACGAGCTTAACTTCGCCAATGTGCAATAAAATGGAGTTGTGTGAAGATACAATGAGCACAAGATCAACCTGCCAAAGTCACGGCGAGATAATATGAATGTTATATCATGTTACATGAGCACATTAAAGGGGGTATATGATCTATCATGTGTGGAAGTCATCTAGTATTTCCTGACTACAAGAACCGAATTCGAGAATTAGATAACGACCAATAATAAATTTCTGATGAGCCAAATGGAATTGATTTTAATAAGTCTCATTTGTGTGTCCCTCCACCGTAATTTCTTTTTTTAGTTCTCTTCATTATTTTAATTTTATTTTTGAATTACTTTTTTTTCAATTTGTATTTAATTATGCACACTACATTTAAACCTGATAATTATTCAAATCAAATTCATTCGAATTCGAATTCATCAAAATTTTTAATAATATTTCATTCTTCAAAGACCAAATTCAAATACGAATTATGAGATGCCAAATTTTAATCGAATTTGAATTAATTCTTCTTAGGGTTAGGGTTAGGGTTAGGGTTAGGGTTAGGATTAGGGTTAGGGTTAGTGTTAGGGTTAGGCCTTAGGTTTAGGGTTTATACTACCATAACATTGTAATACATATTTTTATTTATTTTATTCCTCTTATTAAATTTTTTTTAAATAAATTGTTAAATGAATCAACATATCAAATTAAACTTAGAAAAATCACAAATATGATAAAAAAAATTAAATTAGGTGGTTTAGCCCACCGATTTTTGGGTCTCATAGTAGTTTTTTTGGGGCAGTTGCCCCTTAAACACGATTTCGATTCGAGTTTGGCAATTCGTAATTTGTGTTCGAATTTGTCTTTGGGCGAATTGAATACAGTAGAAGAATTTCACGAACCATTATTATTTTAATTTAATCCTTCACCATTAATAAAATAAATAAAAAGAGCATGATAAAAATTATGCTTTCAATCTTAAAGCAATAAGAGATTTGTATATCTTGCATTTTGAAACTCAATGACTTGATGTTTGGTACTTGGACTAATCCAAAGTTATGTGAATTATATTAAAAATTATGTTAGAAGCATAATTTCAGAGTTGCATAATTTGTTATCATAATCTAAGGATAATAGCCAAAGGTTGTAGCCCAGCGGCACAAGGCATTGTAAATATCTTGGAGTTCCAACACTCGCATTGTCATAAGTGTAAAATTTACCTTTAAAAAAAATCTAAGGATAATTTCCAATATTACCCATTTTCCCCCTTCGAATTACTCCTAATTAATTTATATATTAATATTTTATATAATAACAAAAAATTCAATTAGAATTTGACTTGAATCCAATTTGTTGGTTCGACAAATTTTAAAAATCTTGAACCGTATTTGATTTGTCTCCGGACAAATTCGAATCGTATTTTTCGACAAATCGAATCAAATTTTTAACGATTCGAAATAAATCGAATTACAAATCAGATTCTAACAATCGTCACTCACGTCTATGTGGAGGGGTTGGATTGGGTCCAGAATGGGTCCATTCCGAACCGTTTGGACTGAAGAACACGCAGAGGCTTTTTTGCAAAATGCCGTTGTCGATAAATGGCCATGTCATTGTCTTAACCGTGACATGCCAGTGTCGTAACCGTGGCATGCCATTATCGGTTTGGCAGGGGATCACCAATATGTCGCTATCACTAGCTGGGCATGTCATTGTTGTAGCACGCAGGCCATTATCAATAACTGGGCTTGCCAGTGTTATAACATGACATGTGAGTGTCGCAACCGTGACATGTAATTATCGGTCTCTTTAATCGGGTTTTTTTTTCTGAATGGTGTTACTATTCACCACTTTTTGTGAAAAAAGCGTCCGATTTGAAAGTATTGCGGGGACGGTGTCCACATGGCACGGACGCCGAAAAAAGTCGGATCTTGGACCAAGATCCGACCGTTTTTGTCGGATGACCAAGATCTGACTTTTTTTGTCGGATCTTGGTCCATAATCCTATCTTGGACCAAGATCCGACTTTTTTAGTCGGATGACCAAGATCCGACTTTTTTTGTCGGATCTTGGTCGATAATCCTATCCGGTATAAAGTGGATTTTCGAAGGATATCGAGATCCAACTATAACAAGATCCAACAAAAAAAGTCGGATTTCGGTCGGTATAAACCAAAATCCGACTTTTTCCGTCGCTCACACTCTCGTCCCCGATATTGCCTTCCCGTCTGTCCCGCTCGCCTCGCCGCTCCCCGCTCCCGCTCCCGCTCGCCTCGCCACTCCCCGCTCCCCGCTCCCCGCTCCCGCTCCCCGCTCCCCGCCCCCGCTCCCCGCCCCCGCCCCTGTCCCCGCTCCCCGCTCCCCGCTCCCCGCTCCCCGCTCCCCGCCCCCGCCCCGCATCCCGCCCCCCACCCCCCGCCCCCCGCCCCTGCTCCCCGCTCCCCGCCCCCCGCCCCCTGCCCCTCGCCCCCCGCCCCCGCTCCCCGCTCCCCGCCCCAGCCCCCGCTCCCCGCTCCCCGCCCCCGCCCCTGCTCCCCGCTCCCCGCTCCCCGCTCCCCGCTCCCCGCTCCCTGCTCGCCGCTCCCGCTCGCCAGCTCGCCCGCCTCTCGGTTTGGCCCCCGACGTCGTATTAGGTAAACTTTTTAATTAGTTAATTTTTTAATTAGTTAATTGTGAATGTTAGTTAATTGGTAAATTGGTGATGTTAGTTAATTGGTTAATTGTTGATGTTAGTTAATTGGTTAATTGTTGATGTTTTTTTTTTGAGGGATGTTAATTGTTGATGTTGGTTAATTGTAATTTGTAGATAATTGGTTAAAAAAAATTTGGTCCGAATGGTGCGTCCAAAATTTCGGTCTGACCGGTCTGGCCAAAAAATTGATCAGACCAAATTGACCAATTTATGGTCCGACCGGTTTGACCGAAAAATGGTCCGATCGGTTTCACCGAAAAATGGTCCGATCGGTTTGACCGAAAGATTGTCCGACCGGTTTGACCGAAAGATAGTCTGACCGGTTTGACCGAAAGATGGTCCGGCCGGCCAGTTTGACCAAAATAAGGTCTGAGTGGTTTGACCGTTAAACAATGTGACCGTAATATGGTCTGTAATAACGCTATTTTAATTAATTTTTTGATTAATGTTCTAATTGTTCAATGTTTAACATTGTTGGATTTGCTAAGTTTGTTAATATATTGGTAAGTTAATATAATGTTCTAATATGTCTATTGTGTTGTTTAGATATGGATGCACAGCCATACGGGCATCTTCTAGGGAATGAAGGACCCTTAGATACGTCTGTATTAGTGCACCAGGATGTGAGGTTCGTGAAGGGATTAACGATAATCAGGACACATTGTTGAAGATACACCGACGGAAATGGACGGTGTCTCATGTGCAGAACGAGGCCTTTATAGCCTATATGAAGGAGGCAGGTTTCTGGGATGTGTGGTGTATTGGCTGGGTCGTTCTCGAAACAGCATTTATTACAGCCTTGGTGGAGCGGTGGCGGCCCGAGACCCATACGTTCCATATGCCTGTGGGTGAGATGACAGTTACTCTTCAGGACATTGCTGTGTTGTTCGGGCTTCCTATCGATGGTCACCCAGTAACAGGGTTACAGACACCTCCTGATTGGCACGAGTTCTGCGTACGCCTATTTGGCAGTAACCCGGCAGATACCCCTGGAATAGTTTGGAAAAACCAAACTGCCCTTAAATGGTTCGAGGACCATTTTGACCCTGCTACTATCCCAATTGATGCTGGTGATGAGGTCGTAAAACGATATGTTCGAGCGAACATATTGCGACTTATCGGATGCATTCTTTTTCCCGAGTCTAGTGATGCCAGGGTGAACACATACTGGTTGCCACTTCTAGAGAATGTAGAGGCAATTGGTTCTTACAGCTGGGGTAGTGCGTGTTTGTCACACACGTACAGCCATTTATGTAGAGCCACAAGCTCGACACGTTCACTTATTGCCAGGGCGATGACGCTAGTATGTATGTGGGCTTGGGAACGGATCATCCCAAATCGTCCAGTTTTGTTAAATCCGGCAGTGCAACAACCTGGGCAAGCACTGGGCATCAGGTACAAATTATTACTTAATGCGCTGTAGCCGCTGATTAATCTTATAGACTTGACGTGATATTTTTATGTCACTGTGCAGGTGGAGTGGAAAATTTAACAGAGCGGCCAGCAAAAAAATAACAACCGTATCTGTTTACAGACGCAGGTTGGATGAGCTTAGAGAATCAGATGTAAGTAATTTGTTTATTTAATTTTAATGAATAGTTTTGACTTAAATCATACTGTGTTGCATACATATAACCATGACCATTTGGACGAGCTACGACTGTGTGCATTTGTTACAGGTTGTATGGATGCCGTATAACGACGAGATTCTTAGCAATCTCCCGACAATATGCCATCGTGATTGTGGCTTATGGTTGGCACGAGTCCCGTTGATATGCTTTTTGCATGTGGAGTGGCATTATCCTGATCGGGTGTTACGACAGTTCGGATTACTCCAGGGTATTCCGGCTAGCCCTGAGATCGATGAGGCGACACATAGTGCGGTGGATGGTCGGGGTCAGGCTGGCCAAAATTGGAATGCTATTTACGAAGGCCATGTGAAGATCTGGGTGGAATTTCGGACAAGATATGTGTATCACGGAGTACCTACATCGCCGTATATCCATTATCATGATGGATATATGGATTGGTACAGGAAGATTACTCGGCGATTCATCAGCCCTGCTAGCGCAATGTTACACATGAGTGTAAGTCAATTTAGCTATGTTAAATAAAGATGTTGTCTATTTTAATTTTAATAGCGATGTTCCACAATGCTAATGATAATAAAATTTTATTTGTAGGCGGATGTTGTTGAGCATATACGCCACAGGTCTTCAGACATTTCAGAAATTCAGAATTTGTCGCAGGTTGCACTTGGGTTCGCCGGCGAGCAAAGACGGTACCTAGGTCTCCGCGACAGCCAGCCACCTGTGGGACTGGCGGAGCACATGACATACGATCTTCCTCAATCAGAGAGGGTATCTGTCGTGAGACGCAAAACCACCCTTTTCAACAAGCGGCAACCAATACCCCGGCCTGAGCTCGTACCTGGTTATCAAGTGGAGCCCATGGTCTGGGAAGATTATCGGTCGAGATCGCAGATTCTAGCAAACATAGTGACGTCTCTCAGCATGGATACCTCCGCCTCTCATCCATTCTCCCAGCACACAGATTTTGGCACCCCCGGCTCCGCTTCCCAGCCGTCCCACCAGCACTCGAGTTACGGCCTAGCCCGCACTGGGGTGCCGCATTCCCAGCTGTTTACTCCCCCTAGGCAGAGGTATTTGTTTATCTTAATGTGTGGTATTAATTATGAATTTTATTACAATATGTTCAATTAATTTGATTTCATTATTATATAAATTTTTGGGTTTGTTATTAGGGGTGTTCTCATTGGAGACGGTACAACGGCAGCTAGGTCTGTGCAGCCATTTTCTTACGGACTGGGCCCTTCCGGATCGGGTTTCGGCGTCGCCCCCTCCGCTGCTCATCCATTATTCAGGGAAAATATATTTGGTTGGCCCCAAACTGGGGCTCATACGTCCGACACGCAGTCCAGTTTTGGTTTGACCCGGTCTGGTGTACAGACATCCCAACTATTTGAGACACCTACACAGAGGTTGGTTCTCTACAATTTGGTGTGTGTAAATTATGAATTTTATTTAAAAATTTTGAATTGATTGTATGGCTTTATTGTGTTGATAACATAATTTGTTGATTTTGATAAATTTGTATGATATTTTATAATAGGACTTCGCCACGTGATACTACAACTCATGGTAGTGGTGACTCTTCATTTGACGATCCAACCGATTTTGAGGATGAAGAAATACCTCTGGTCCGGCGTCAGCCTAATCGGGGAGCTAGAGAGGCTGGTGTGCGATGTTTTACAGGAGGACACCTGAATGTGCCTGGAAAGGGAAAGGGGAAGGCGAATGCTCACGCAGATAAGTGATGAGTGTGAAAACACTCTATCATCTATGTATGTTTTAGTGTCAATTGTCCATTGTTTCTAGTATTGTTGTGTGTTATTTATCGTTGTTTTGTTATATTTCGTGTTTTGAACGTTTCAGTATAGTTATTGTGATTTTCATTAGTTTTGTTCTTTTTTATTTCAAGGAGGCTTTGTGGTGATGCGGGGAGGATATTGGTGTACGTTGGAGATCGGATCAGCCTTGAAGAATGGTGCACGATCGGGAAGGCGACGACATTAGGCTAACTGACCTCGAGAGACTTAAATGCCGATAACTTTCTCATCTGAAGTCCCATGGAGACGAGTGAGGTGGTTCTGGAAAGAAGACATCCGGGGCTACAACTTTGTTTCTTCGGTCATCTTCAGATTCTAAGTCTAAGAGGGTCAAAAATGCACATGAAGACGAGCTTTAAACCTGAGAACTCGCCTGACCGAAATCGGCTAAAATTCCGGGATCATTCCGGAATTTGCCAGGACGTTTTCTTGGCTGCCATCCTACCACCTTTTGGCTGGATCTCCACTACAAAATTTCCCATACTCCACTACCTTCCTTTGTCTCCCACTACTCCACTTTGTCTTCCACTATCTCCCACTCCACTTCTCCATACTTTGACATTCACCACCATTCATTCACTCATTCTCTCCTTCCTCCAAGAACCAAAAAACCGTGGCTGCCTCTTCCTCTTCCTCCCAAGCAAAAAACGTGGCTCACCATTGAAGAGGAGAGCAAGAAGAACGTGGCTGCCAACCAAGAGAAGAGGAGAGGAGAGGAGAAGAGAAGAAGAACGTGGCCTTGAAGAAGGAGCTAGGAGGGAGCCATTGAAGACACTCATTGAGCTTTTCCTAAACTCTATCTTTGTTGTTCATGTTCTATTTACTTTGTACAATAGATAATTTGTGTTGTTTGTTGAACATGAGTGAGTAGTTGATTTGTGAGTTTGGTGCCTTGATGGCACCTACTTAGCCAATGGTTTTGTGGGGATAATATGTTAAGGTTTATGTACTAGTTAATGTGTTGAATGCTTAATCTTGATTGATCACCTTGATTATGAACTAAGTTGATGCTAATCGCCGGGAGGGGTTAGGATTAACGGACCATTTAACTAGTTAACTAGTTGCCTATTGTTGAGGGATCACCTTAGGTGACTAGTTGTCCAAAGGATGATGGTGATAATCGGTAGTTAGTTGGATTAGTTGGCTAATTAGTCGCGGGAGCGCGGTTGGTTTGACTAAGCCTAATTAACTATCGATTTAGACTAGTTTGTCGCGGGAGCATTGATTAGTTGCTTAAGAAACATCCGGACCATAACACGAACTCAATAAACCCCACATGCCATTTGGTTATTTAGGTTGTCATTGGTACCAAGCTCACTCTTGTTTTAAGTGTTTTAACCTTCTCCTTGCTTAGTTGTAATTTTATTTCAAGTAGCATTTTGTGTTTGGAATTGACACCTCCATTTCTTTGAGTCCTAAACTAGTGATAAAGTCGAATTTGCGGACTAGCTTAGTCCTCGTGGGACGACAATCCCGTACTTACTCATTATTGCAAGAGGGGTGAAAATCATTCCTTTCAATAAGCATCAAAAGGAGAAGCCTCAGAAGAAGAAGAAGTAGTTTATGCTTCTGTACTAGACATTCGTTGGATGCTTTTATGACTGTATTAACTTCACTTTTTTTATGATTTGTGTTTTAGTTCTCGAAACTTTTCAAACGTTATACCTTTCTAGATAAGTATGCCGTCAAGATATTAAACAAAGTACGGTATAAGGAAATACGACATGACAAAACTAAGAAGTGCAATACTAAAATAGGATGACAACAATCTGAAATAACAGATAAAAAAAATGTCTTTATGTTTCTGAACACGTTGTCACAATTCTCATCAGAATTCCCGGTAGGGACATATTTGCCACTATTCCTTGAAAACTCGTTTAACATTCTCGTGATCAACACTGAAATGTATTCGATTTTCTTCATACGAGACATAAATCTGTTCAAAAAATACTTAATTAGGTCAATGATTATATTAAAATAATTTACTGACGACGATGTAATGATAATATAAGCTTACATCTTTGACTAGCAACACACATCCATCACAGTAGGTACTCTCAATGTCTTGTAAACTCCCCGTGATTTCGCCAGTAGGATCCTTCATAAATTTATAGATATGA
The DNA here is from genome assembly GCA_963995505.1 of Hypericum androsaemum. Lineage (NCBI taxonomy): Eukaryota > Viridiplantae > Streptophyta > Magnoliopsida > Malpighiales > Hypericaceae > Hypericum > Hypericum androsaemum. The sequence goes on from OZ023199.1 coordinate 9,984,094, forward strand.
AGTCTTTGATAATTAAAAAATATGATTAAGAAATAAATAATACATTATATTATAATACCTGAAAAACTGCTCGGAAACTATTGCCGTATACATGTTTCTTCTTTTTCACGTACAGAACCATCTGCAAGTCTCTTAGTTAACAATAACATTACTTGCAAATTACAAAATTTTCATATATGTACAAATGTTACCTGTGGAATTGTGATGCTTTCAGAGATTGTTTTTACATCCTCAATAGATACTCCATCAACGTTAGCTCCATACATCAAACCTAAAAAATTTAAAAATTAGATACTCCATAAATGTAAGTAACAAGTATGTATAAGTATTTTCGTAATACCGTGAGATAGAACAAATTCAATAGCTGTTGTCCATGGTTCATTGTTGAAAATGTCATTGGCTTTGCGGTCTGCTTCAGCTCGTATGGCTTTCCTTCGAAGGGCTGATTTAGCTTCAGCTTCCTTTTTATGCAGCTCTAACCTCTTTTGTTCTTGGAGCCACTCAAAGGCCTCTGAGCCATATAGTGCCTTCAAATCGGCACCACGTCCCTCAGGATATGGTGCTGGAGGATAAGGACGACGACCATCATAGGATGGTGCTGGACGAGTTTGTTCTTGGGAATCTTCATCAGATTCTCCATTTTTCTTGAACACTTTGACCACGTTCTCATCAGTAATGCTAAATAATTTGTTGTTCGGGTATGGGGACGAGTCAACTTTTACCTGTTGAAGAACCAGAAAATCAGTAAACAACTATCTGGGACTATTGAGAAAAAAAATGATATGCTCACATTTTTAAGATACAACACACATCCAGCTTCAACAAGACCGGTAGAGTCATTGATGGTACCAGTAATACTGCCTGTAGAATCCTGTAATATATTAAAAGTTTAAAAAATTTCTCACATAACATAAATATGTAAGAATAAATAAAATTCTTTTAATTGTACCTTTAATGTCGCAAGTGCGCCAATTCCGACACGCTGAAAACGGGTCACCTCTACAACCATCTACAAGCAAATACAAAATACTTGTTATAAAATTGACTATGATGCTAACTCAAATTAAAGGATAATGTAAAATTTCTTACCGACATAACTGTAGTACCACTATAGGTATTTTTGAAGCTCTGAATACTTGTCCCTTTAAAACAGGTTCCTATCATCATCCCTGTAAAATAAATTAAAATTTAATAAAAATATTATGTGATCCAATATAGAAATACGGAATACCTTCAACTGTCAGAAAGTCCATGGCTCTACTCCACGGTTCTGGATCTCGCTTGACAAGCTTGTAATAACAGTTGCTTTTGGTAGGTTTCTGAGGAGGGACTTCTGATCTATCGTTGGATGGCCTCTGTAATCGTTTGAAAATATACCCAAACTTAGAACCACATAGAGCATTCCAATCGATTTGAGGATGCTCCGGCTCTTCGTCATCATGTGCGATTGGCTCTTTGCCACTTCTCCTCATCGGCACACCTGAACAATTATGATAATAAACATATACATAAAATGTGTAATGCGTCATTATTCTGCTAAGATAGAGTAACTTAAACTTAAGACTGTTACAAAGAAACTCAACACAACCCACATAGAGTTTCACAAAATATTACAAAGTACAATCCTTTCAGTTCAAAATTAATTACAATTCAACGTCCACGACGGCGTCTACTCGTACTTGTCCCTACGGATACAGCTGCCGCTTTAGCCGCTCTTGCCGCCGCAACTGCTCTTATATTAGTACAATTGGCTTTTGTGTGACCCCTTGTTTTACAGAGCGTACAGCGGACGAAAGGCACTGTATCCATTTCATTATGTATGCGCTTCCGTGGCTGTCCTCTACCCCTCGCTAATCTTTCATCTGGAATGAGCCTTACAACCGTTAGATCTTCAGGATACGGCCAATATTTAGGATTGCCCAGAGGAACAAACTTCAGTTGGTAGCAAGCTTGCGTGGTTTCCAGGCGATAATACTTATCCACAAATATCTTGTAATCGATGCCAAGTTCAGTACAACACGCCATCACATGTGAGCACGGATAGTGGTAAGCCTGGAATTTGCCGCAGCCACAAAATCCTGTGGAAAGATTAACTGAATGCTTTCTGTCCCCCTTTTGTCTTCTCATATCGTACCCAGTGCGAACTTCGTACGATCCAACTGTATTGTCAGAAACTCGCACTCTATGTCCATTGGCCTTTCCCTCCCACCGCTCCAACCTGTTTAGGAGCTTCTGTGACATCAATATTTTGCCAGTACAGCTCTCTTTCATACACTTAGTTGATCTCTCTTCAAAATATTCGGTTAGCTTGTTAAATGTCTCTGCCACCAAGGCCGTCACCGGTAAACGACGAACTTTTTTGAAGATCATATTTACGCACTCGGCAAAATTCGTCGTCATGTTACCATATCGGCGTCTGCCATCCCACGCTAAGCTCCACTTGGGCAATTCCTGTTCATACATCCAGTTGAAGACCTCCTGGTCGACATTCCATATTTCTCGCATGTTAGCTTCCAACTTCCACAGTTGAGCTTGCATTCCTACAACCAACATAGTAAAAATATTAAATGTGGAGTAACAACTTGTAAAATAGTTTTAGACTACAAAACATTTGTGCATGTCACCTGCAATCTTCATGACATTCCTCATGGCGTCGTTTTTGAAGTGTTTGTTAAGATTGCTTGCTACGTGTCGAAGACAATATCGATGGGCGGTATCACTGTCTTCTCCTCAACCATACTCCGTATTCATTGCCTTTAATATGCCAGCATGTCGATCAGAAATAACACATATTCCATGTCGGCCAGGCGTGACGTGCTTCCGGACTTGTTTCATGAACCACGGCCAACTATCCGTGTTCTCACCTTCTACCAGAGCAAATGCTATTGGAATTATAGCATTATTACCATCAATTGCAGTGGCGATCAGGAGGACATGCTTGTATTTTCCATACAAGAACGTTCCATCAATCTCCAAGACAGGCATGCAATGTTTGAAAGCTTCAATGCAAGGCTTGAAGCTTCAAAAAACTCGCTTAAAGATCTTTGTTCCAGGCATTAGTGCTTCCACGTAATGGTCGCAACCAGGGAGGGTGTGATAATATTCCCATTCAACAACAGTTCCAGGATTATTTGCCTTGCATGCTGCAAACCATTGCGGAAGGCGATTGTAAGATTCTTGCCAATCCCCCCATAAATCTTGAAACGCCTTCTCTTTTGCCCACCAAGTCTTCGTATACGAGGGTCTAAACTTCATATGGTCGTGGATCTCTGACCTTAAAGTGGCCACACGAATTTCTGGTTGTTCCTCTACTCGTTTCTTAATAATTTGTGCAATGAAAGCAGAAGTGAGTTGTTTATGATCCTGCGACTTTCGTAGGCGACCACAGGTATGGGGGTAGGTGTGTTTCACGATTTTCCATGGACTGAAAAGTGTGCCCCTTCTTTCCTGTGAGACACGGATCTCCCATTTGCAATCATCAGTCTCCCATTTTTTACACTTCACAGAAAAAGTTTCTGGCCTTGTTTCTTTTCGGACAAACTCACGCCTATCGTTCATTACGAACGCCTCGATCTCCCTCTTTGCATCAAATTTGCTCTTCCAAATCGTACCCTATTTCAACAAACCAGAACAACTTCCATCTATTGCTCGGTCGCAATCCCATTCTTCACCATAAACAGTCATCGATGATTGTTCACCGGGATCAGTTAGAGCGAGTTCACCGTATTGTTGTTCTCGGTATTGTTGTTCCTCTTCTTCTACTACTTCTTCTTCATCTTCGTCTTCTTCTGCTTCATTTTCGTCTTCTTCTGCTTCGTCTTCATCTTCTACTTCTTCTGCTTCGTCTTCACGATCAAAATTGTATGTGGCATATGGACCCGTCTCTCTAGGATCATTTTCAAACCAATCAAATATTGGTTCATGAGCAACATCCATCCCCGTTGACGTACCAGCTTCAACGACAAACGGGTTGTAATTATTAACCCTCTTTTCCACAATGATTGTAAGCTTAATCTCCTTCACCATTGGTCCAAAGAAGTTAATCATGGTCTCCAGCATTATCCTAACATCTTCATCGTCGTTAATAAACATTGGACCAAATTGTCCTCTTCCAAATGGACATCTAAATATCAATGGCCCAAATTCTTCATTTGGACCTATTGGGATCTTTTCGTTAACTTTTTTCCGCAAGATATTGTATCTAACAAATGCTGCATGAAACTTCAACTTCTCTTTCCTACCACCTTGGTAATCAAAACCGGTTTCATTGTTGTTGAAAATTACTCCATCGTATTTCAACTTTATTCTTATAACCCGGTTAGCCATTATGAATACTACAACAAAAGAAAACAGTATGCAATTCTATATTAGCAACACAAAACATAATTTATATTAACGAAAATATCATATAAACATACATTCTTCTCCATCAATTTTTTGCTCCGAGACCACCTTAAGAACCAGATGAAATTTAATCGGACTGGCAGGGTGGTCACTTTTTGTACTCGACCATCCGGAATTTACCAAGAAAAAATTCACAATCCGACAGACCCGACCGGTCCGACCGACCAGACCGGTCCGACCGGTCTGACCATTCCGACTCATTAAACCGGTCTGGCCATTGGGTTTGGTCAGTTTATAAAATCCGCACACCCACAAAATTTTAAACAATCAGATATCACACTCAAAAAATAGAATGAATTAATAATTTTAAAGCTAAAATATACTAATTATTTTTAATTAATGAACAAACTCTACATATATACACCCACAAAATTTTAAACAATCAGATATCACACTTAAAAAATAGAAGGAATTAATAATTTCAAAGCTAAAATATACTAATTATTTTTAATTAATGAACAAACTCTACATATATACCAAAATATTAAAGTAAATTAATTTACCTGGTTTTGGGCAGGGTCTTCTATGGTATGCAGGACGTCTTCGTATGGATGACAAAAGGCTTCATCCATTATATAGGCCATATGATCGACCAAGATCCGACCAAAAAAGTCGGATCTTGGACCAATATGATATATTCGACAAAAAATGTCGGATCTTGGTCATATCCGAAATCTCCTATTCAGATTTCGGATATGGCTTATCGACCAAGATCCGACAAAAAGGTCGGATCTTGGTCATATTTCAATCTCCTATTCAGATTTCGGATATGGCTTATCGACCAAGATCCGACAAAAACGGTCGGATCTTGGACCGAGATCCGACTTTTTTAGTCGGATGATACATCCGACAAAAACGGTCGGATCTTGGACCGAGATCCGACTTTTTTAGTCGGATGATACATCCGACTAAAAAAGTCGGATCTTGGTCATCCGACAAAAAAAGTCAGATCTTGGTCCAAGATCCGACTTTTTTCGACGTCCGTGCCACGTGGACACCATCCCCGCAAACTTTCAAATCGGACGCTTTTTTCACAAAAAATGATGAATAGTAACACCATTCAGAAAAAAAACCCCTTTAATCCAAACATTTCGAAATGACCCATTCACTCCAAAACTAATCCACTACCCCACGTAAATAGGACTTCAAGGGATCAAATTATCTTGGGGAAGTCCAATTAAAAATTGGACAACCAAAAACAAACCAAACACTTCCCATTATCGAATTAGAGCTCACTCCCACTTCCGAAAGCAAACCTCTCCCTCTCTCCCTCTCTTCCCATAGAAATGGAGTCGCGAGTGTTGTCACGCGCCGCCACCCACGCGTCCCTCCCTCGCCTCCGGAAGCACATCTCCGCCGCAGGGGAGTCCGTCGCTTTGACGAGGACGATCGGGGCCGCCGGAGAAGGTGGGAACCTCGTGTGGGGAAGGAGGCTCATCCGCCCTTCACTGCTCCTCGAGGCCTCTCCCTCCGCCGCACCGGCCCCGAGCCTCCTGCCGCCCAAGAGGAGGCCGCTCCAGCCGAGCTGCGCCGCCTCCGAGGGCGGCGATTCCTCCGGGTGAGGTCCGCTTGCCCTAAAAAAATACAAAACACTGATCAGACATTTCCAAGCCTTTTTTTAACTCGTGACATTGAGAGTCGAGATTGTCCAGTATATTTTAAAACGACTTTCTCAATTATTATATTTTTTATATTCGTAAAAATTAAATACAAAGTTTATTATCCTTTGGTGTTATTACAGGGAGTTGACTCCGGTCGGGTTCTTGGAAAAGTACCCGGCTCTAGTGACCGGCTTCTTCTTCTTCATGTGGTTAGTTAATTTTAACCGCGGTTAAAAAATTATTCTACTTTTTGTGGCATGTTCGGCGGATGTGTTAAATTGTAAAATACAATCAGATCCAGTGACTAATTGGAAATTCGACATTTTTTGCATTTATCTAAGTAACGAGTACACTTATTCCCAGGGGAGAATAACAAAATATTAATGATTGTAGATTCTCATTATTGAGTTTCATGAATATGATAATGATTTTTTTTTCGAGTCACAAAATTAATGATTGGTACAATATTTTCTCGGTTGAATATTAACCTGTAATCTAATGTTAATTAATCGGCTTCTAAAAACCATTACTTAGTTTAACGGACATATTTTGTTTAATTATAGTTTTTAATAGCATTAATTTGGATTAGTCCGTTTACTTGTAAAGGTAAATTTTTGGAAGTGATTTGTGATTTGTTATGTACTTTATTGCTACTTCCAAAAAAATTATTCCTTTTGAGAACAAAAAGATGGAAATTTGAAATTTCCATAAATTACTTACTTTTTTAATTACAAAAATGGAATGAAGTCACGAAAGTTAAAAAATTAGGAAATTAAACGACAACTTTTAAAAGATTTCGTAAACTCACTTTTAAATTTTTGTAACTTCGTGTACGTTAACATAAGGAAAGCCTTTCGAAAAGAGAGAAGTAAGATACTTTCTTTTGTTTATTCTTTTGCCTCGATCACGTGTTTATTTATTTAATTTCTTATTGGAATGGGGGTTTTGGATCACATGTTTATGGGTGCAGGTACTTCTTGAACGTGATATTTAACATACTTAACAAGAAGATCTACAATTACTTCCCATATCCTTAGTAAGTCTTTTTATTTCGATTCGTTGTCTTTCAACAGTCGTACTTGATTGAAATTTAAATTAGTCAATCAACAAAATAATAAGTGATATAAACTAAAAATCTCTTTTCGCTTTTTTGCTTTGTGTCTGATTCGTTTACTTGAAGGTTTATTAAATGAGTTAGCGTAGATTTGCCGGTGGGAGTTTTGTTAAAAAAATTGGTTTTGTTTTGGTGGGGGCAGTTTCGTGTCGGTGATTCATTTGGCGGTCGGAGTGGTTTACTGCTTGGTCAGTTGGGCTGTGGGCCTTCCTAAGCGCGCCGTAAGTTCTCTTTGAGCCCATTCTATAAACTCGTAATATTTAGATCCGAAGATTGTCAAACGATTCTATAAATTTGTAATATTCATATTCGAATATTATTGAACTATTGGGAGAAATGTCACAGCTCTACCTGGTAAAATTATTTAGTTTTTTCCCGTGTAGCCAATCGACTCTAACCTCCTCAAACTGCTGATCCCCGTGGCTGCGTGCCACGCGTTAGGACATGTCACGAGTAATGTCTCATTCGCGGCGGTGGCTGTCTCCTTCACCCACACTATCAAAGGTTAATTACTTAACACTCCCCAAGTTTTGCAAAAATTACAATTCAGCACTGCAATTCCACGTTGTTTCCGAATTCGGACCAGAAAGATTAATGTTGTTGTTTCACACTCCTCTCTTGGCTACTCCATTTTAGCACTGGAGCCATTTTTCAATGCTGCTGCTTCCCAGTTCATACTAGGCCAGTCGATACCAATCACTCTATGGTTGTCTCTTGCTCCAGTCGTACTTGGTAATATGATCTTCCTCGCGATCTGCGTTGTTCTTCTGCTGCAATCCAATTTTCGCATTCTGATCAATGATTCTCTGGCTTGTTTAACTTCACATATTTCGTTTAAATGAAGGTGTGTCCATGGCATCATTGACTGAACTCTCATTCAACTGGGTCGGCTTCATTAGTGCCATGATCTCCAACATTTCGTTCACTTACAGAAGCATCTACTCGAAGAAAGCTATGGTGATCGATCCTTCACGACCAGTTACCAAGTACTTCTATACTGTCGAAATTGGACGATCCAAGATAGTGTAACAACCACTTTTGATCGTTTCTTTTGCAGACAGATATGGATAGCACCAATGTCTATGCTTACATTTCCATCATCGCGCTCATCGTCTGTATTCCACCTGCCATCATTGTAAGTGCTGGTTGGATTTCGAACTGTCAAAGATTATAATTGATTATTGGGAAGCAACCAGACCATGTACACTCCAATCTGTTTATGTTCATTTTCATTTTGGCTTTTGTAGGTTGAGGGTCCTCAGTTGATGAAGCATGGCTTCAGTGATGCAATTTTAAAAGTGGGTCTAACCAAGTTCATTTCGGACCTCTTCTGGGTCGGAATGTTCTACCACCTCTATAATCAAGTGATTACCTAAATTCGCGCTTGCTTACGCTGCTTAGCGCAATTTTATGCACTCTCTCTATTAGTTTCTGAGTTCTGATTTTTCAGTTGGCTACCAACACATTGGAGAGGGTTGCACCTCTTACTCATGCTGTTGGAAACGTGCTGAAGCGTGTCTTCGTGATCGGCTTCTCGATCCTGATCTTTGGTACGAATGATCCTTCTTGTCTCTCTGCCTTCGACACCCGACTTGGCGATTCTGCAGCAAGGTCTAAACAAAATGTGTGCAGGAAACAAGATCTCGACGCAGACGGGCATCGGGACGTGCATCGCCATTGCTGGAGTGGCAATGTACTCTTTTATCAAGGCCAATATGGAAGAGGAAAAACGGGTTAGTACTCGTAGCAACTAGATCGTCACATTATGACACTCTGGTCTAACAAACAAACCACAGACGATATATAGGAGTAGATTATAGGAGAATAACGAGTCTCGGTTTATAATGAATTAGACTCTATTTTTTCGTGTGTCTTAAGATTTTAAGCCGGATATGGAGATGAATCTGTTGCTTGCAAAGCTTGTTTAGATCGGATCTACGAAAATCGGGTTAAGAAATGCAGATTTGTGTTGCAACTTCAGCTCTAGTCATATGTCTGATTTTCTGCAGAAAAAGAAGGCTGCCTGAGAAGCGAGCAAGGGATCTTGTACTGGAGGACTAACGCTGCTTGCAATGAATTTGTCGAAATTAGTTATATATCCTTTTCGTTTATTATTTTTCTCTTATTTTTTTAATTCAGAGCACCAACAGATTCTCATTCCTGATCAACTCATCAATTATCATATCAGATTTTAAAAAAACTACTTACAATTGTACAATCATTATGCCTATTCGTATTTGGTACCTATGGTTAAATTAGAACCATTTTCGTTAATTAATCTACGTAGTTACTAATAATTATGATAGACATTGAGAACTCTGGAACAATTGCATAATTTTTGCATTCTTCCAAAAGATTTAATTAGTGAGTTGAAAGTCAAGACTTTTAACTCGTATGCTATGTTATGTTAGTATGATAAATATACATTGGAGTGTAGTAGAAAATTGGATAATAGTCTGACTGAAAAATTCATGGTCACTAATTTTTTTTCTAAAAATTATAACGGTCACGAATTTTTTGCTTGTTTCATCCAAATACAATATATTCTCTATCGGGAAATGACCTTCGAAACAATTTAATGAAAGTATTTCCATCCTCAATAATCATCTTTCCATAAGGAAAATATTCTTCGGTATTTATTGGGCACCGGAATATATTTTCCACTTTCCAGCAAAAAATGAGAGAGAGTGATGAATTCTTTATCAATGTGGTAATCACTAAACGAGAATGTGTCAGACTAATACTATGTAAAAATGAAGTTTTGTAAGAAGGAAAGATTTTTTGGGTGAAGACCAAGACAACGCAATTGTTGTTATGTCATCTTATTTATTATCTTTACAAAAATTTTAAAATTTTTTTAATTCACTTACTAAAAAAATTCTAAAGAGACATGTTAGGTACAAAATCATAACTGTCGTATATCATTGGTGTATTAATCTGGGCACCATGATAGCAAATCTTTCCAATCAAATATTTAACTTTCAAGAATTCCAACTTGATACCTCTTAGTTAAATTGAAAACAACACTCTCACTAGTTATTTAAGTGTTTGTTACTCTTACTTTCTGGAAGCAAAAAACAAGATGCTCCTTCATAAATTTTGCTCCCAAGAAACGCCTCTACCTTTTGCAACTCTTCCGCCAGACCTCCGGTCCCCTCAGGAACACCTAAATGAAGCCATAGACACAGACAATCTCCCCAAGCCAGCTCCAGCTAAACCACCGACCCACTCATAGTCTCCTTCAATGAGAAGCTCACTAGGTCCTTCATTTCCTTGTCTCTGTTGCCCTCCTGCAATGAGCTACAATCTAGCCTAATGAAGATCAGGAGAGTTGAAGGTTCCCATAAGCCACCAGCTGTCGAGATTGATCTGAGGATTTTGGCAGAACTTGCACCCGCATGGAACAAATGTATAGTAGCTAAACTGCTTGGCCATTTCATCACCCTCCCTCTAAGGAGAAGCGGCTACGTCTCCTAATGGAAGCCGGTTAGAGCGATGGAAGTCTTGGACTTACCCAACAGTTTCTGCTTAATTTGCTTCACGTTGGAGGCTGACCTTGAACGAGTATTGCAGAAAGACTCGTGGAAGGTGATGGGTAACTACATCACCATCCAAAAATGATCACCAACCTTCGATGCGGAGCGGTCAAAAATCACAACTACCTTGGTGTGGGTCCAGATATCAAGCCTCAATGTCCTGCTATATGAGAAGTATGACCTGGAGGCGATGGCCACGACCATCGACAAACCGATCCTAGTGGACAAAACCACGCTTAGCGCAGAGAGAGGGCTACGGGCATGTGTGCCTCGAATCGATCTCAGCCAACCACTTTTGGCGGTATAAGGTGGAATATAAAGGTCGTTATATCGATTCAGAACATAGGGTCACCAAACTTAAGTATGCCCTACCATGCCGTACCGAGGTAGCGAGACAACATCCCTAACTGCTCTAATTCTAAGCATTCTAATCCGCCATCACCAAAGTCCACAACGACTCTAGCTGACTTATCAAATATGAATGTTATCAGACCAGCACAGTTTACTCTCATTGATGAAGAGAACCTTGGGCCATAGATGGTAGTTTCCTGGCATCCTTACTCTCCTATCCTCCATGACAAGAGGAGGAGGACAAGAGGGAGAGGCCCTTCTATTTCCTGGTAGCCTGATTACTGCACGGTGACTTCATAACCTTCCTTAACTCAAAGGGGCCTTATACCTTATTCGTCAGTATTGCATTAGATTCACTTACACCGGCTCTGTGTCAGTGAAACCACAAGGTGTTTGGACATATCCTTCAGTGCAAGGATAGATGCCTAGCCAGGTTAGGCAGTGTCCAGAGGATGTTAGAGTCTGGAGTTTTGAGAGATTTCTAGGGGTGAGCAATAAACCATATAAAACCATAAAAAAAGTGACACCGAGCACACAAAAAAACCAAACTGAGTTCAAAGTCGGTGTGATGGTATGGTGTGAAACCAACACCACACACATAGTGTCAGGGTCGGTGTTGGGTTCCTATCGCACTGCCACATCACAAAACCGAAAGGTATAAAATGATGTCATTTTATTCTTATGTTTGAGAGCTTTCTGTTGGTAGATTTTTTGCGCAGAAAGTGGTTAACAATCAGATTGATCCTGTCAAAGCTGGAAGATCCATGCTTTTTGTTGAAAACATTATGGGATGAGAGTTTTATGTTGGTGGGTTTTGGGTGCAGAAGGTATTTTTGGAGATAGTTTGATAGAATAAGTAGAGTTAGTAATTAGGAGATACTCTAAAAATGGTTATTGACCCTATCATCTCCGAAGTGGTTAGTAACTACTCGCAACCATCAGGAAAGGTAGCAACTTGCTTATTCTATCTGTTATAGTTATGTTTGTTAAAATTGTAACTTTTTTAGGCTAATTTTTTTTATTATCTCAGCAGCCCAACGAGCACAACACTAGCATGCTGAGATGCTCTAATTTTGAATAAGATTACTTATCCTTTTATTTATTTATTTCCTTTCAGATGTATCTATTGGTATATCGCTACTGCCTGATGTTCGCCTTCATACTTGCTTCTTTTTGCCCTGATGTTCATTATCACCAGAGATATTGAAGCTTGTTTCAAGTGTATTTAAGATATTAAAGTTGTAGGAAGAGAACTTGGCATATTTTGGAACAAGCTATTTTAACTTGCTTTTGGAACTTTAGCATTTCGAACGTTGTTGCTTTTGGAACTTGCAATTTGGTGTTGGAACGTTGTTACAATTTTGGTCTTTAGCATTCTATTGTGAAATGCTCTTTGTTTCAATTTTGGGCATTACTGGAATAGGCTAACCAGAATGGGCCCAAATTATGGTTTCAAACTGTGAAATCACACTAATACACCACAAACTGCGATACCGAACGCCAATAGTTTCTATTGATACTGTCAAATAGACAGTGTCCATTTATCCAGAAAAATATGTGCGGTGCAGTGTCAATTTTCATACCGATACTGCGACACTGCGACACTGTACCGAATTTACCCCTGGAGGCCTCCTCCGACTGTAGAATAAGTTATATAGGAAGCTTGATAGCATTCTCAATCAGGAGGCACTACTGTAGCTTCATATGTCTAAAGAGGCTTGGATTATAGATGGCGACAGGAATACTCGATTCTTTCATACCTCGACGATCATATTCAATTGAGAGTGGCTATGTGACTAGGACTCCCTCTATACTCTAGTAGTAGATCATTTCCAGAGGCTGTATTCAGAGGAGGAACCATGTCAGACAGGCTTCTTGTTCTATAGTAGATTTATTATTTTGGATTCTAGTTTACTAGAGGTAATCTACCATGCAGTGTCCCGAGTGGATGTCTAGGACGAGCTACTTGAGGTAGGGCCCTATAAGGCCCGGAAGAGGATGGCTACCAGACTTTCTTCTTCCAGAGATGAAGGAAGATGGTAGACAATTCAGTTTGTACTTAGTTCTAGTAGTTCTTCTGTAGTGGTTGGCTCCCTCTACACAGGTACACTACTCTGATCACGCTCATCCCCAAAGTACCTACAACAAAAATACTGATTTAGTTTTGACCCATAAGTCTGTGTAGTATCGTGTATAAGATCATTACGAAGATCTGTGTAAGCTGACTAAAGTCCCTTTTAAATGTGATTGTTAGTTCGAAGCAGTCCAACTTTATTCTGCTACATGTTAGACAATCGTCATACTACGAAAGATAATCTACTCGATGTTACACAAGGCTTGTTGGACCGGCTGAATGGTCATTAAGTTTGACGTTGAGAAAGCTTATAACCGCCTTAGCTGGAGTTTCCTCCACGCGATGCTTACCCTGCCATGAATTACAGAGTTTTTTATTGACTGGATTATGGAGTGTGTCTCGACTACCATTATGCTCGTCCTTTGGAATGGTAGGAAGAGTACACCTCGACCATTGTTCAACAGAGTGAAAATCATATTCAATTGAGAGTGGCTATGTGACGAGGACTCCCTCTATACTCTAGTAGTAGATCATTTCCAGAGGCTATATTCAGAGGAGGAACCATGTTGGATAGGCTTCTTGTTCTATAGTAGATTTATTATTTTGGATTCTAGTTTGCTAGAGGGAATCTACCGTGCAGTGTCCCGAGTGGATGTCTAGGACGAGCTACTTGAGATAGGGCCCTATAAAGCCCGGAAGAGGATGGCTACCAGACTTTCTTCTTCCAGAGATGAAGGAAGATGGTAAACAATTCAGTTTGTACTCAGTTCCAGTAGTTCTTCTGTAGTGGTTGGCTCCCTCTACACAGGTACACCACTCTGATCACGCTCATCCCCAAAGTACCTACAATAAAAATACTGATTTAGTTTTGACCCATAAGTCTTTGTAGTATCGTGTATAAGATCATTACGAAGATCCGTGTAAGCTGACTAAAGTCCCTTTTAAATGTGATTGTTAGTTCGAAGCAGTCCAACTTTATTCTGCTACATGTTAAACAATCGTCATACTACGAAAGATAATCTACTCGATGTTACACAAGGCTTGTTGGACCGGCTGAATGGTCATTAAGTTTGACATTGAGAAAGCTTATAACCGCCTTAGCTGGAGTTTCCTCCACGAGATGCTTACCCTGCCATGAATTACAGAGTTTTTTATTGACTGGATTATGGAGTGTGTCTCGACTACCATTATGCGCGTCCTTTGGAATAGTAGGAAGACTACACCCTTCTCCCCGTCCCGTGGGATATGCTAGGGTGACCCTATCTTTCCTTACATATTTATTTTTATGTAGGAAGTGACTTTCAAACACCGTAGAACAACTTCTGCAGGAGTGCATATGACTTTCGGCTCTCCCCTTATCTTAGTTTAGCCCATACTGATGACCCTCCATCAAAAGGGCTGAACTAAGGCAAAAAATTGCACCACCAACAATGGTAGACGTAGTTGAGGTCACCGCAATACTTGAAGGCATCAATGGATTAGCCAATGTCAAACCCGAAGGAGGGGAAGCCCTCGCAATGTCATGGAAGAGGCAAAGTACATTTAAAGGAAGCTGCACAATCGGCATAAACGTGTTATGAAATCTTCGCGATGAGGCAGGCTTCTGATACTCATCGTGGTCATTGTCGCCTTGTGACTTGAGAAAGTAGGAGAGGCTCCGGTAGGGGCCAAAAGCCATGCCATGAGCGGAGGCGCGCAGTATTGAGGTGTTATCAATAGCAGTTTGGGCAACCATAGCATATCAAGATTTTATCCTTTAGAGGGTTTTTTTTCTCTAGTATGCTTCATGTTGTTAATGAGTACTTTTTTTTGACTTAATGTACAAAATTAATTTACAATACGCATCCTTAGTTCCAAATAATTAAAGCCTATATAGCTATGTTACCTTTATCGAGCTACTCACATAGTTGGAAGTGTTTGTGCTTTTACCGGTTAAGATTGAATCGATGTCCTATAAATATTCGAGGTCTTCCCGGATTAATTCTTGTTGATGTCTTTTTGCTTTGGTCCGATCGTCGAGCAATGCATACGTCTCCAAAAATTTTGGTGTCATTGAAAACTTGAGTTTGTCCAAAATGTCACCTTCATCGTTAAATACTTATTCTATGATAACCGTTGAAATCAGAAAAGTAAGCACCTCTTTTGCGATGACCATCATATAAGATATTGCAAATTTCCATAATATGCACCTAAAAAAGTTTATAAATTTTTTTAATTAATTTATCCAGATTAAAATGATAGCAAATAAATTAGGTTGTTGGAATGTCAATAAAATAGTATAACAATTTAAAGCAATTTTGGTAATACATAATGATAATTCAATGTAATTGACACTATCATTTATTGCAGAAGAAATATAAATGCATTTCAAAAATAGCAAATGAGATATATGATAATAAATACCGAATAAAGTATGTATAACATACTAAAAAATATGTAAACGATCTTTTTTTTTTCAAATACTCCAGTGCCAAGATTGTAATACAACACTAATAGATTAATTTGATGTAAAATGCGAACATAAAATATCTTTGTAAATAATAGCTTCTCTTACTAATTCATAATTCGAATTCCAATGTTGTTTGACTATTTGAAGAGAACATTTGCTCACATATTATAAGATTTGCAAAAACTGTCTATTTTTTTGTAAACTTGGTCGAGCCCATATGTGATATGTTTAGAAAGACTTAAATGGCTTGATTTGTACTATCCATATTAATAAGATGCACCTAGAAAATATCTTGAAAGTAATCCAAGATTAAATGAGCTTGGACTTGAGCAATTTCAGGATAGGTGACATCCTTGAAAGTTTCTCAAGGTGCGTGTGAGTGAGGAATAAACACGTAGGAAAAGACTTGTGTTGGTTTATGGAACCAGTCGAGGAGTGATCGCCGGTATGAGAGTGCACGAACAATGAGCGACTCCTGACAAATATTCTAGGTGAAGAAAGACATGGATGGACCGATCTCACACCTGAAAATGAGAGATTCTGGAATTATATTGATAAGGCACGACTAGGATGTCACGTGTTTAAGGAGGATTGAATGTGATACTCATTTAATAATATATTTTGAAAGACAAAGCGATTTGATTATACTGTTCATATCAACAAGGTCCACCTGTTCTGGCAAACATCATGAGGGAACTCCAAGGTTAAACATTCTTGGCCTGGAGTAATTTTAGTATGGTTGACCTAATGTAAAGTTTCACAGGGTACGTATGACTGAGGACAAAACATGCTTAAAAAGACTCGTGTTGGTCTATGAAAATAATGTGTCACATCACGGGGCGTTACACTAATAATATGATTAATTGGTATTCTTTAAGAAATAATACATATATTAACTATTAATTTAATTGAGGGAACTTACCACACAAAAAAAATCTACTTACCAAGAAAATCAAACTTGAGAGAATACTTATAGACTAATTAATCTATAGCGAGAAAAAGAAAATCGGTGGAGTAAATTCTGAAAAAAAATAGAAGGAGTAGTTGTAGTGTTTTGAAATAAGTGAGTTTAAATTATTTTTTTAAAAATAATAAAATGGCACGTGACAAAAAAAATAGTTTTTTGAATTTCAAATAATTAAACTATCGTGGGCCCTTTTGCTATCTTTGGCGCGCGCCTGCGCTCCAACAAGAGGGGAGATTCCCGTGAGTAAACGACTCTCTCTCTCCCTCCCTTTTTTTGGAATTTTAAAATATCTGATTGGCGATTCAAACTATCAAATCGAATTACCGATTGAATCAGTGATTTGACAATTCTAAAAAAGTCTGATCGTAGCCAGAACTTTCTAACAAGGTTCCAGGACGGGTCGAGAGTAGGGGTGAGCATATTGACCGGACCGGACCAAAACAAAAAAAATTGGACCGGACCAGAACCGTAATTTTAGGAATATCACTAACTGAACTGGACCGGACTCACTCCGGTCTGGTCTGGGTCTAGTCTGGTTCGACTTAAAATCAGACCAGGGTACCCAAAAAGCACCCAAAAAATGAGTTCTAGACCGGACCATACCGGAACCGGATTTTGCATATTTTTGCAAACCGGACTGGACCATTTTTACATTTGGTCTGGTTTGGTCTGATTTTTTGGTCCGGATTGGTCCAATTTTACGGTTTTTGATTTGTTTGCTCACCCCTAGTCAAGAGTGCGACCATGGTTCCAATTTCGATTACCGACTTCCGAACTGAGGTTAGGCTGTTCGATCCGAACCATGGCCAACAGAAGTGTCTTGGTTGACAAACGTTTAAAAAACCACACACACCAAAAGGCAAAAAGAAAAAAAAGAAAAGGGAAAACGAAGACACACACGCCTTAATGTGTGCGTGCGTGGAGTTTATTAGGAACAACAAGAGGAACTCGACATAGAATAGAACCAATAAAAGACCATAGAACCAATAAAAAGTCCCAAAAAGTGAAGGGAAACGATTAATACGAAAAAAACAAAAACAAAAACAAAAAAAAAGAAATAGTTGCAAGTAATTAAAACGATGGGAAGCGTAGAAATCCGAGTCAAGTTTGTTCTTGTGGTAGTAGTAGTATTAGTTGTTCTTCTTCTAAATAATAATAATTATAATTACCATAAGTATTATTTCTTACCCTCTGGCCTTTGGCTCTCTAATTATGGATTGAGTTTTCCAAATCCCTATCCCACCACCTCCACCCAGAAACACCAACCCCCTTTGCCTTTGCCTTTGCCTTTGCCTTATCTATTATAATTAAATTCTATTATTATCCTCCTCTCGATCTCGATTTGTGTGTGGCGGTTGGGGGATGGAGGCGGGGGGCAGTTCGGAGGGGGAAAACCCTAGCAGGTTGGATGCCAAGGGGGCGGTTAGTTCCGGGAGCAAGCCCAAGCGCCAGATGAAGACGCCGTTCCAGCTCGAAACCCTAGAGAAGGCTTATGCTTGTTCGTGTTTCTTTTCTCGGATTCTTTGTTTACTCGTTCGGATTTTAGGCGTTTGTTGTTATCGATCTCTCTTAGGTGTTTTTTTTGTGGATTTTGTTTTGTTTGGTGTTTGGGTTGGTTCGTATGTGTGTTGTGATGAGTTTGTTTGGGGTGATTTGGTTCGGATTGCGTTTTGTTGTTCTTGATCTCTTGTGTTTTTTTAGGTGTTTGATTTGTGGTTTGGTCTCTGATTCGAAGTTCCCGTTGTTGCTGTGTGGATTTTGTTTGGTTTGTATGTGTGTTGTGATGAGTTTGTTTGGGGTGATTTGGTTCGGATTGCGTTTTGTTGTTCTTGATCTCTTGTGTTTTTAGGTGTTTGATTGATGTTTTGGTCTGTGATTCGAAGTTTCTGTTGATGCTTTGTGAATTTTAACATTTTGTTTGGGTTGGGTTGGGGGTTCGTATGTGTGTCGTGATGAGCTTGTTTGGGGTGATTTATGGTGTAAGGAGAGATCTGTAGGCTGTACGACCGGGTTGTTTAGTTTTGTGCATGGTGTTTGACTGAGGTGTTCCATCTTTATCTTGCTGATTTTTGTTATGCTTGTGCTGTGTTTGCTCTCTGATCAGTGGAGACTTACCCGTCTGAGGCCACACGCGTTGACTTGGCGGAGAAGCTGGGTCTTACTGATAGGCAATTGCAGATGTGGTTTTGCCACCGGAGGTTGAAGGAAAAGAAGGAAACTCCTAACAAGAAAGTGGGCAAGGAGACCTCTCTGCGGGAGTCTCCCATGGAGGAGCTGCGTGCTGGGGTGCCAGAGCACGGAGACGATTATCGTTCTGGTTCAGGATCTGGATCTAGCCCGTTTACTGACCCTAGAAAGGCTGCCTTGGATGATTTGCCATTGAAAAGGTACTATGGGTCTTCCTCGCAGTCTATTATGGAGCTCAGAGCTATTGCTTGTGTGGAGTCGCAGTTGGAAGAGCCATTGAGGGAGGATGGGCCAATTCTTGGTATAGAGTTTGACCCATTGCCACCTGGAGCTTTTGGCACACCAATAGGTATAAGCAGCTTCACTTATCTCGCAAGATCTTCTTCTGGGTCTTTTTTATGTTATCTACTTTTATTTTTGGATGCATCTGTCTATGTTGTCAATAGCGTGCTATAGCGGCATAACGTTGTGGAGCAACCCATCACTGCTACTCCATTTGGCTGCTATGCGCCATGGAGAATAATGGTAATAGTGGCCGCTATAGTGGTGGAATAGCGGTTTAGCGGCCGCTATCATGGTTCTAGGGGAAATTCCTCAAATGCCCTAATTTTTTAAAATGTTTTATTTATTTACCGAGGGGATATTGGTACTTTTGCATCTCATTATGTGACCTTCTATATAAGTCAAGTAGGTGCCCTTATTTTTGCACCTCAGGTTAGTCCTCTTTCTCTCCCGTTCTTATTTTTGGGTTAGGTTTACGTTGAAACGATTCCCCTTCCTTGGCGCAGAGTTTTTCTTGTTGGGTAATTCTCAGTTTTCTTTTCCTCGTAATTTCCGTAGTTTTAGCTAATCATTTTCTTTGTTTTCTAGTTTCCATTAGAACCCAATTTAGTCGAGAAAAAAAGGGAAGCTGATGAGGTTTTTGTTTGTTTCCATTGTGCGCTTTAAGTTTTTCCCAACAAAGTCTGATTCCAAATTGTCGATTTATGTGGGTCTACAAAGTGCGTAAATGCTGGACCTGCGTATGTTATTTTTGGGTTAGGTTTAATGTCTTGAAAATGTTGATTATAATTATTAAGTATGATGGTCTCTTTAATTTTGACAAAGTTGATTATAATTAATAAGTATGATGGTCTCTTTAATTTTGTGTATTTTTCTATTTTTGAGTATTTATGTCTACTTTGTACACTGATTTGAGTCTTTGCAAATGCGGTTATCCCGCTATCCGCTATAGCATTTTAGGGGGTTGCCGCTATGTGGCGCTATCTCGGATTGACAACCTGGGCATCTGTCCTGGTCATTACTGCTCCATGTGGCAATAACAATTTTTACTACTTTTTTGCTGATCACTTCGTCCTTCTTGTCATTCAATGTGCAGCTCCCATGCACGAACAGCAGAAGCAGATGTCTTATTCTCATGAGAGGACAGTCTATGAGCGGCAAGATGCGAAATCAAATAAAGTTGGTTCCTAAATCCATATAAGCATATTTCTTGTTCCTCCATGCCTGTGGTTATTTAATGTTTGGCAAATTAACCTGCTTTTCCATTGCCTTAGCTTCAAGTACCTCCTTTGCTTTGACTCAATTTCTGTACTTATCTTTTTCACTATAGTTTCTCTTTCGTAGTTCCTAAGCATAACATATGCCTAAATCTTATATTCTTGTCCCTTTTGATGGTGTCACTTGGTTGCTATCTGTTTTGGGTGAAGAAGTAAAGTGCATTCATGTTTTAGCCTATATAATCTGTCTTTTCTGCTATTAGTTCAAGTCTGGGAGATTGACTCCTCTCCGTTTATTTTAGTAGCTTTAGAGGCAATCACAGAATGTCAAAATCCAATCTTTTAGTAGAGTTGAATATAACTCCAGGTTTTGATCTTTATGCTGTTTTGTTATCTGTGGTCAACTTCTGATTGCCATAAGCTTCCATGGCAGGCTTCTGCGAGAGCTCTTCACGAGTATCAGTTCCTCCAGGACCAGCCTAATGTTAGATCTGATGGATATCCGTACGCCGGTCAATCTCCCTATCAAGATCTTCCCATTGATACTCTGAGGGCCAGAACTCCACCTTTTGTTCATGGAGATGAGCCTTTGGCCAGAGTCAATGGTGTCCAAGGTCAAACCTCTCGTGTGCGCCACTTACCGCAACAGGACAAGAAAGCTCCATTTTCATCTCCCTATGGAGATGATTCTGCTGTGCTTCAAAGGGACCTTTTGAAGGACAATATGCTAAGTGTTCAGGCCACTGGTCATCCAAGTCTGGGGCCAGAAAATGCTGATGTATTTCCTGAGACGCAGATCTATCATGGTGACATGGAATTTCAAATGGATAGGAAACGAAAAGTATGATGCTTTATTGTTTGTCAACTGGATAGCTTTTTTGTCATTTGAGTTTCCATTACACAGGTACTGAATTTAAGTTACCTTTTCTAGACTGATGAAGCTAGAGTGGTGAGAGAAGTTGAAGCTCATGAGCTCCGGATGCGCAAGGAGCTTGAGAGACAAGACTTTCTGAGGAGGAAGGTAATGTGGAAAACAGAGCAGAGCATATATGTCCATATTTGCCTTGGTCCATATATTCTGTATAATCAACATTAATGTATAATTAACATTGATCTTTGTACACCAATTTGTTATATTAGTCCTTATTTAGAGAAGTGGGACAGTTGCAGTGATATTGATTGTCAGTGGCTCCATTAGTTAAATATTTTGTGCAGCTCACAGTCATCTGTCTTCAAAGTTGTCTGGGTCCTTACTGAGAACTGCCTTCTTAGATATTGACTTGGAACCTTCTTCTATGTAGAATGAAGAACGGGTGAGGAAGGAAATGGAAAGGCTAGACCGTGAAAGACGAAAGGAAGAAGAAAGGCTACTTCGTGAAAGGCAGCGGGAGGAGGAGAAGTTGCACAGAGAGCAGAGACGTGAACTAGAGCGAAGGGAGAAGTTTTTGCAGAAAGAATACATAAGAGTGAGTACAGCTGGTTTTTGTTTCATAAAGTCTATGAGATTGTTCAGCTCCTATAAACTCCTTTACTTGTGAAAGGCCGAGAAAATGAAGCAAAAGGAAGAGCTTCGCAGAGAGAGAGAGGCAGAGAAACGTAAAGTTGCTACGGAGAAAGCCACCGCAAGAAAAATTGCTAAAGAAGCTTTGGATCTCATCGAGGACGAACAGCTGGAACTCATGGAGCTGGTTACTGCAAGCAAGGGGTTGCTCTCGATAGCTCACCTTGATTATGATGCCCTGCAGAACCTTGACTCTTTCAGAGGTAATGATATGCACTATGAATTGTTTACATGTCTTGCATTTGCTATTGTTTTAACTGTTACCTAGCTGTCATCTTTGATGAATACTGAAGCTATAGGGTCACGACTTCCGACTGCTCTAATGTTGGTGGCTCTCTTATTGCCCTTTTGTCTCCTGTCATTTTTGTTTGTTTCCTTTTCCTTTGTCTAATGACCTGCATCTTTATGCTGTAGATTCTTTGTGCTTGTTTCCTCCTGACTCCGTGGAACTGAAAAAGCCCCTTGCAATTCAACCTTGGGTTAACTCAGAGGAAAATATTGGGAACCTGCTGATGGTACATTAGCTCATTTTATTTGGTTCTCTTGAGTAATGTTGGAATCCTTATAGAGCTGTATTTTCCCACCAGCCGTGCATCTCTCGTGTAGAAGTTCTGTTTGATAGCTAGTTGTAGCTCCGTTGTTTTCCACTATTTCACTGCTTTCCAGATTGTGACCCGTGAGGTTTCCATAGTATATACTTCAATTCTTTTGTTCGATTTCCTCATAGGTTCCGTAGGGTTCTGATTTGGTGAGTGTGTGAGTAAGCATGTACAAGTGGGTTTATCTGGCAAGTAGTCTCTGACATGGCTGTAAATACATTCAAACTTTTAAAGAACCTGTCGATTTTACACTGTCAGGTGTGGAGATTTTTCATAACCTTTGCTGATATCCTGGGATTATGGCCTTTCACCCTTGAGGAGTTTGTTCAAGCTCTTCATGACCATGTAAGTTACTTGTTATTTTGTCAGCGTTATGTCTTCCATGCAGCGGTGTGCTCTTTCTTGACCGTTCTTTAAAAAATGGCTTCACTGCATTATGTAGGATTCAAGATTGCTGGGTGAGATGCATCTCTCTCTTCTAAGATTGATAATAAAAGACATCGAGGATGTTGCCAGGACTCCCACTGGTGGGCTGGGGACCAATCAGTACTCTGCTTCTAATCCTGAAGGTGGACATCCAAAGATTGTTGAAGGGGTAATATCTGGCCACCTGAGGATATATTCTGGTGCTATTCATTGGCTTTTGTTCTCTTTGTCGTTGTCTGAACCATTTTTTTTGGATAATAGGCATATATGTGGGGCTTCGATATTCGCAACTGGCAACGGTACTTAAGCCCATTGACATGGCCTGAGATACTCCGTCAACTGGCGTTGGCCGCTGGATATGGCCCACATTTGAAGAAAAGGAATTCGGCATGGACTTACCTAGGTGACAATGGGAATGTATGTTCGTAGTTTCTCCCGTCTCCTCTCTGTAGTTGGCTAGATAGCATTTTCCATACCGAAAGGGATAAAATAGTACAGAGGAAAAAAGTACAGTTATTTTCAGTCAGTTTTTCGATGATATAAATACCCGAACTGCCGTGAGTAGGGTACCTTCAACGCAACGAATCTTGCTATATGTGCTATCCAATGGATTCCAGGCATTTGAATACCTTAAAGTTCACACCTTTTCTATTTTGAAGCATTACTTAATGGCAGACTTCTAAATCATATGATCACTCGCTGTCACTGATTTGAATGGATTTTGGTGTAATGGTTCATTTTCTATATCCGATAGATGTTTGTAGATTGTATTCAAGTACATGAGGCATTCTGAACATGGGAGTATGCTCTTGGTTCCTCCATGTGGAGTTTGATATTTGCATAAAGAACAAAGATTATGGTTTGTGCTGAAATGAAGTTAGTTATTGTTTAAAGACACTGGAATTTTCTGTTTCATTTTTCCAAATGCTTATTT